>JARJIL010000001.1:91640493-92271326 GCA_038502395.1 Dittrichia graveolens | reverse complement strand
GTGGAGGCGATAATGGTCCGTAATTTCGAAGATAAAGGCATTTTTTCAATGGGTTATACTTCTTTATTTATTTCCTTGTGTTCTAAGATGGAGGACCCCCTTACACTTTGAGACTATTGTCCTATCGGTCTAATATGGTGTCTAAACAAGATATTGGCCAAAATGCTAACCAAGAAACACAAGAAGGTGGTGGGTAAAGTTGTAAACTCAGAACAATCCGCATACATAGAAGGGAGACATATTTTAGACGGACCATTGATGTTAAATGAGTTATATAATCGGGTAAAAGAACCAAAAATCGAACTTTGCTTTTCAAAGCCGATTTTTAAAAGGCGTTCGATTCTCCAAGTTGGAGTTATTTGGACTCTATTATAGAGCAAATGCACTTTGGTACAAAATGACACAAATGGATTAACTGATGCCTCTAATCAGCCAAGGCTTCGATTCTTGTAAACGGTTCTCCTACAAAGGAATTTCTTTGCACAAGAGGGGTTAGACTAGGAGACCCCTTATCTCCTTTCCTTTTCATTATCGCAATGGAGAGTCTCCATGTTGCTATGGTTGAGACGGCTAATAAAAACTATTTTCAGTGTGTGACACTTCCAAACAATAGCCTAATTCTGTCCCATTTTTTATTCGTCGATGATGTCATGTTTTTGGGAAAATGGTCTCAGTCTATTGCTCTCAATTAATCTCACAAGGCTTTAGGTGTTTTTATTTAGCATCAGGCCTCAAGGTTAATTTTTCCAAAAGTAAGGACGTCTATGGCATTGGACTAAACGATGAAGAAACACCAAATGTATCCTCTTTTCTTGGTTGTGATAGTGCTAAACTGCACTTTAACTATCTTGGAGTTATTTTGGGTGCTAATATGGGGCTGGTAAACAATTGGAAACCGGTAATTGACAAAGTGGAATTAAAATTATCTAGGTGGAAAGCAAAGACTCTTTCTTTCAGAGGAAGAGTAACCCTTTGTAAATCAGTTTTACCGAGTATTCCCTTATACTACTTTTCAATCTTTAAAGCTCCAGCAAAAGTGATTGAGTTAATAGCAAGGATGCAAAGAAAATTTATTTGGGGTGTAAAATGGTGTTGGCGACCAAAGGTTCAAGATGAAGCTTTGTGGGCTAATGTTATTAAGGCCATTCATTGTATAACCGGTAGAGACTCAAACTCCTTATCAAACCGAAGAGCAAACGGAATATGGCGCAACATTGCTAAAACCAGTGAGTCCCTTTCATCTCTTAACATACATCTTGATGATTTTTTACAAGAAAAATTGGGAATGGAGTCGACTCGTTATTTTGGATGGACAGATGGTTAGGCTCCACCCCGTTAAATGAAATTTATCCCGATTTGTATGAGCTGGAAAGCAATAAACCTGATCAAGTGTTATATAGTCCAAATAGTGGGACTTTTTAGGGTGGTAATTGGCCTAATATTTTGTCAATGGAGCTACGAGACTAACCGGTGGACCTGGAAAATTGATAAGCCATATCATATTTACAAATGATATTGATTTATGGAAATGGGAAGGAGATCCAAGCATTGTGTACTTAGTTAAGTCGCTTTGATCTATCATTGATAATCTATCGACTGTATCTTCGTTGGATGAGTGTTTATGGAACAATTGGTTGCCACTGCGGGTCAATTGTTTCATATGGATTTTGTCATTATAAAGACTCCCTACCAGATTGAATTTAAGCTTAAGATGTCTACCAATTCCCTCTATTCTCTATCCCTTATGCAATCACTAGCAGGAAATGAAGAGCACTTGTTTTATTTGTGTATTATGGTGAAGAAGATACGGGTTTGGCTATTAGGATGGTGCAATATAAACATAGATCAGCAACCCATATTGGATCAAATTTTGTTTTCTCTAGCGGAAAAATGAAAGTCGAGTAAGCAGTGCAAATTTGTGGAGGCAGCGGGAGCTTGTACACTATGGTTCATTTGGAAGGCTAGAAACAATTTGGTTTTTAATGGAAGCCATTCTCAAAAGCGTTGGCGACAAAAGAAATTTTTTGTGAATTTTTTTACATGGTTAAAATTTAGAGAAAATTGTAAGTGTTTGTTATGATTAGTAAGGAGTTTTGTTTTGATCTTATTGTGAACACTATATGCAAGTATCTTGCTTGGTTTTTTATTAATATATATTTAGGTATCTAGATGAGGGTGATGATATTGCTAAAACTCTTGATCTAAATATCTTTTACGCTGTTCAAAAAAATCTTGTCATTCTAGAATTTTGAAAATGCAATGTATGCCTTTTTTTTTCCTTATATGAAAGCTAGAAAGAAAATTTATTTGTTTTAATTGTTGTTATCTAATCCTATAAAAAAGATTTATGTGACAATTAAGTTGCCTCACTTTGCCCACACCTTCCTTTTTTTTAATAGATTTTTTCTTTATAAAAAATAAAAGATCTCCCAATCATGTCAAGCTACCTATATATTCACATCCTCACCTTCCCTGCACATAATACTTCAAGATCATAGGTTTAGTTACCATAAAATACCCTTTTCTCTCTCTTTCTTTTTCTCTCTCTCTCTCTCACACACACACACAAACCTGAAAATGCTTACTAGACTAATGTCATCAAGTTACATTCTATCTATTACTACCCTTTTAAAACAAGCATGGGATCTCTTGATTCACCTAAGTTTCTTCAACCACTGCATGCAACTTTCCATAAATGGCCAAGAGCTTGGGGTGAGCAGGTTTCATGACCACAACAAGAGCTCCGAGGAGCAGGTAGACTGTGCTGTATGCTTGTCGACAATCGAAGAAGATGACGAGATAAGAGTTCTGAGATGTGATCATCTCTTTCACAAGGGTTGTTTGGACCGTTGTGTCGAATACAGGCACACCACGTGCCCGTTGTGTCGTGATGTTCTAGCAGGACCTCGAATAGTTTGCGAACTTGGGCGTGAACTGCTTCAATTTAGTTTCTGTTCGATTAGTGGGTCAACTGATGATGATTGTGATCGATGGTGGGTTCGGTGATTTTTTGCAATATATTAATTATTTAGTTGGGTTTTTTTAACACATTATTGGAAATTGTATAGAAGATACGCACAATATTCATTAAGGGCATTATTGTACACGTCTTCCGAACGATTTTCGGTTGATTTTCCAAACCGGACTAGTACCATATTTTTTTATCTAGTTTTAGAGTTGTTCATGGAATAGATTTTTAGAGTTGTTCGAATCGGTCAGGTGTGTTAATTTTCTATTGTGATTCAAATTCGAATTAATACTCGTAAAATTGACACCAATTGAATTTTTCATATTCAAATAAAATTAAATTCAGCTAATTGAGTAGATCTGTCTATCTTTAAAATTTAAATTAAATAAAAAAAATCTTTATGATAAAAATAGTATTATGAGAATCTAATTAAAGTTTAAAGTTTAAACTTTTAATCTTTTAAAGACGAGTTAAGAAATAATTTTTAAGGTTTTTTATTAGCCTTAAAATACTAGAATTATTTTTATCAATAAAATACATTAATAGGAAATAGGAATACAGAGAAGTTTTTCATGAAAACTGTTTTTTTTACCTGAATTGTTTCCAACATTATTAATAATTCATTAATATGAGTATTTTAATCAATTATATATTTATCCAATTGTGAAATGAGTTTTGGTGACTCATTAAAAAAAATAATTTTTTTCCAAATAACCCTCATTAACAAGCTCATTAACGAGCCATTTTCTTAGACATTGATTTTATTTTAATCAAATGTCAAAATTGGTTTTTGTGCGAAAAACATTTGATATTTAAACTGTCCCCTATGAATATATATATATATATATATAAGTTTATTTAAGAACCGTTCTTATATCGAGTATCACGAGTACTATATGTAACCATTATTCATACTCATTAACATGTGTATTTTTATCTTTTACATATCTCTCCAACCTTGAATTGTGTCTGAGGAAATCGTCATTAAAGAACGATGTTTGATTTTTTCAATACCCTCGTTAATACATCATTAATGAGTCATTAATAAGTTGTCATTTTTATTAGTCAGCGATTTATTTTAATCAAGTGTCAATATTATTTTCCGCAGTATTCGCAATAAAAATTATTCTCAAATAAACCATCTCATATATATATATATATATGTGTGTATGTGTGTGTGTAAATAGGATCAAATATGAACTAAAACATCGAGTCAAATGAATCTACGAAATAATGAATTTGCAGATGCATTTGAATCAGGATCTTATTTCTTACTATTAATATTCTTATTGCGAGAATTAATCTTGACCTTAGATTAAAATAAGTCATTGCTAATAATGGTAATGGTTTATTAAGGGCTCATTAATGAAGGATATTTTAGAAAAATCAAGTCTCATTAAATAATAAATCATCCAACGACTATAATATCTCTACTAATGAGTAGTTAACTGTGTTTACAAATGGTTCTCGTAGTTCTCAAATGATCTTCCTCATGCGTGTGTGTGTATAACCTATGTCAGTAATCGATTTCAACCAGTTTTATACAAGACATGACCGGACCGAAACCGATTATGAATGGATTAGGAAAAGCCAAGGATTGAACCTAGTTCATTGCTATGGTCCGATTTTGGGATGGAATGGGTTCGGTTCTTCAGTCCACCCTATCCATATCGGTTTTTTAACACCCTTAGGCGTAAGAGGGAAACAAACTTTGTGTTAAAGCCGATGATTCTTAACATGACTTGAAAGCTATCACAAACATATGAAGTGAATCAATACAAACACAATATCAAAATAAGTTTGGTCAATAATGGATCGACACGAATATAACAAAATCTTTTTGTTAGATTCAGATCAACGCGATAACCCAAAGTTGATTTGTTTAACCCGATTTAATTTAACAACAATTTTAATTAAATTCTAAAAATTTGAAAATAACACATAATCATTGATGTTTTTGTTTAGACTAGGAGTGAATAAGTGAAATGTGAAATTATGAATATTGCTAAGGTGTGAAAATAAAAAAAGACAAATGAAAACAGAAAAATTGGTGTCATATGTATCTTGTATTATATAGTATTAAATATTAATAATGCAAATACAAAAAATAAAAAAATATTTGAATATGAAAATTTCAAAGTGAAAACCTGAACAGATTACATTTCAGGTTATTCAACTAAACCTAATCTTATAACCAAAAAGGAAAATTGATTAACACGAACTCATTTCACTCTGGTTATTAGGTATGGATATTTTAAATCGCCTACCTAAAATTGATGATGTGTTAATTTTACGAAAATTTTGGTCAACACAATTAGAGAGACACGAACCGAATCCGACATAAATATCGCACCTAAACTAGAAACACTAAAAGAGATAGGGCCTGTGCTTCTGGTTGTGCAAACCTCCTCAAAGGTCTCATCTTCACCATATGGTTTGTGCTTGTGCTTGTGCTTGTTCAGATTCTATTTTGATTCTGATTTAAAGTAGCGCGCCACTGTCCAAGGTCTAACAAATGCATCACATGTTAGGAAAGGGACTTGCAAGGTTAGGGTTTTGTTGCTGCTCTTTTGTGATTGGATTAAGGAAAAGAGGAAAATAACTAATCTTGTCCTTTTAAAAAAGTCTTTTATGTCACATCTTCTAAGAAAAAAAAGGATAAAAGGTATTATTTCTAAAAACAAACATCACACATGGAAAATTAAATAAACAAGATCAACCTTTAATTATGAAGTTATGAACTAGTGACAGATTTTTTGTTAAACTTGGCTGTATTCCTCTATATATAAACTATTGTAGCACATCATTCCTAGCTAATTAAACCTAAAGGTCATCATAAGATGTGATTTTTTCTAAGTTGATTTTGTTTGACAAACATTGAGAAGTCTCTGAGTGATTCACTAACAACTGATTTTACGCTACAATTTACAAAATCTAGGTTGACTTCAATTATTGACAAGAATACTAGTTGAATTTTTATATCTATACTACTATATAAAGCATTTAACACTCTTTTTCCTTCTTAATTTTAAGACTTTCTTAAAATTCAATCAAAATAACATCTTGGCATTTCATTCTATTTAACTTAATCTCATCCACTCAATCTTTAACCATTCAAATCTCTCTCCTAATTTACTTTAACTTTTTATTCAATTAAAATATACTCTCACACAAACATAATTATACACCCATAACAACATAATTTCTACCAATGATCTCTTGGCCTAGTGGTTAAGAGGGAGGTGGAAGGCAGCCTTCCACTGGAGGTCTTGGGTTCAATCCCAAGCAAAGGCGTTTAATTACTAACTTGGTGCGTGGCTTGGGGCTCGCATACTACCCTATATGGATGTCACTGCGGACCCAGCCCACTAACATACTAACATAACTTCGCTGTTAAAAAAAAACAACATAATTTCTAATATCTTATTAATTTCTCTATCCTTATTTCACAAATATGATTTTTTTCCCTTATTTTAATGTCTTTTAGATTTTATTTTTAAAATTAATAAAATAGTTTATGCAAATAAAAGAAAAATTGAAAAAAAATGGGACATGTTGCTAAAGAAATTTTTTTGTGACATTGAATTTTGCGAATAACATATCATTACATTTTTTAAAGCGGCATATTATAAAACAAAAACTATTCGACTTCGCAGCATTGCGCGGGTACGATGCTAGTATTACATTATAAGACCATGCGTTATAGGTTACTCAATGCCATCGAGTAGCATCGGATTCCCCAAGGAACACCATTTCGCCTACATCAAGTAGGCTAATCGGGTAAGGGAACTTGATCGAGAAGCCCTCAATCCCACCCCCAACCCCCCTTTCAAACTGTAATTTGTTAATATAAAATTTAAAAAAAAAAAGAAAAGTTTGGGTAAGAAAATGGGAGGTATAACACTTAATTTGAGTAGGGAGAAGGAAATGATGTGACACTGATGTGACAGTGGGTAAGAAAAAAAAAAAGATATAACTCATGGCCTAATATCTAACATTTACTAGGAGATATAAGCTTATAAACACTTTTGTCATTTTGTGCGATATATAATAGAGTTGTGTTCAATAAAATCTATTTAAAAAACATAATTTTAAAATTTTAATAGTCAATCACATGTGATTTTTAAAAGCATCACATGTGGATTATGAAAAATTACGAAAATGCAACTCTGTCCAAATTTTTAAAATTTAATCTATATCATTGATGCTATTGATCCAAAGCCTAAAATTAGTCTAAATGAGGAACTATATTGAACATTATTCTATATAATATATAATAAAGAGATCAAAAGTTTAAAAACTACATATATGATAGATGAGATGGTAAAGTACTTCCAGTGTGATCCAATCTGTGATTTCTTGTTCGAATCCCTTGCTATTCTTTTATTTTTTTTCAATTTGCATAGAGCCATGAAGCCTTAAATGCAAACTCACTAAGCTCATTATTATGTTAGGTTAAATTAACATGTTTCGCAACCCTCAACTCGTCGGGAGTTTGCAAAAAGGTGAAAGAATGTGTGAGTGTGCTTTTGAGTTCTTGGTCGACAGAAGGAGGAAAAAGGATCAAGAAAACAAGGTTTTTGTGAAGTAAATCAAACAATTAAGTTCATATGTTCTTGACTATGTTTAATTTGTAGTTTAAAGGGTTGGAATCGGGTAGTATTGATCGAATAGTAGGCCTAGATGAGGCTGCAATAAAAGTCGAGAACCTCCTAATTGATAGTCCATTTGTGGTTAGAACTCGAAATTGAAGCTTAGGCTGTAATCTATGATGAAAATCATAGAATAATGGAACTTAAACAATGTATTTTGGTTGAGAATCGATGGTCCAATGATTAGGGTCTGTTGGCTATTCGTCGTCGGCACTGTAATGGCATGAAGGGTTGAGGATGGCGTGGCCAAGTGGTGTAGCCAAATGGCGAGGCCAGGCTTGGCAGTCTATGCAATCGCGACGGTTCTTTTATTGTAAAGATTAAAAAAACTAAATGGTTTGTACTTAATTTAATTATAACAATCTAAAGTATTTAATATACATCTTTATCTGTTTTATTTCAACTATTTATATTTAAATATTAGTTATTATATTTATCCTTTTTTTCTCGCTACAACGTACATGTAATATGTATTATGTATATTTGTTATTAACTTTTTAATTAACAAGCATTTTTTATATATAATTATTATACATATAGAAATGCTTTTTTAAGGAATAAAATTTTCTTGACAGCTACTCGCCATATTTGAATAGAAAAATGTGCCAATTAAATGTTTATAATTTTTCTATTCCGCCAATGCTGACATCTATCCTCTTCTCTTTCTTTTTTTATTCAATTTATATACGCAACGAAACTCATGCTATATATTCTATAACACCACCACACTACTAGTCTACTACTCCCAACTGCCTATGACCCAATAACTCATATATCTACAAGTTATACGTCAAAATGTTTGGCAATTCTGTAAAAAGCTTATCTTCATTTGCAACTTATCTCAACTGGCTTTGGGATTTCTTGATCCACCTCTCGTTCTTCCACCATCAAACAACTTTTCAGGTGCCCAAAAATGGCCAATTAGAGCCCGGGGCTAGCCGGTTCGGCGACGACTGGAGCTCCACCGAGCCGGTGGAATGTGCAGTTTGTTTGTCCATAATTGAAGAAGATGATGAGATACGGGTGCTTAGATGCAAGCATCTGTTTCATAAGAAATGTTTGGACCGTTGCATGGAACACTGGCACACCACGTGCCCGATGTGCCGGGATTATCTTGCGGGGCCTCGAATGGTTTGCGAGCTGGGCCGAGAACTGATTGTTCTTAGTTTTTTTGGTAATGAAGGTTCAAGTAACGACGATTATGATAAGTGGTGGCTACGCTGATTCTTTTATCTATGGACGCATACTCATTGCAGATATGTAAACTTGATTCCGATTGGTAGTTTTGTAGGATCGATTATGACTTTGATAGTATACATATATGTATATAGAATAAGGTTTAATTAAAAATGCAAATAATTATGAAAATGGTACCCTTCATTTTATTTGAGGGAGTTATTTACATTTAACCCTTTATTTTATTAATAACCAAAACATGAATTGCGACGAGTCAATTGAGACCATAAGATCTGATATATCAACAACTAATTAGGATTTTTTCTTTTATTCTCATCTAAATCTCATTCCTTCAAATCACCATCTTAATTGTTGATAAGGAGTACATTATCCGTCACGACGTCTTTAAATTAATCATGTCAAATCAGTTCAAAAGTTCAAACGAGAACTGTTTCGTACGAGAACTATTTTTAACGTCATTAATGACTCATTAATATGGGTATTATGGTAACTTATATATTTACCCAACCGTGAATTACGTCCGGGTGAGCCATCATTAACTTGCGAGACTTGAATTTTTCGAAATAACCCTCATTAATACGTCATTAATGAATCATTAATGAGTCATTAATGAATCATTAATGAGTCATTAATGAAACATTAATGAACCGCCAAAAAATCTTAGCCATTGATTAATTTTAATCAAGGTCTAAGATTGGTTCTCGTACGAAAAACAATTCTCGTTTAAACTCTCCCATATATATATATATATATATATATATGAAAATAACTTAGCTACACGATCATGTAGCTAGTTAGCTACATGATGGTTCATAAGTATATTGTGAATGAGTTATATGAAACATGTAAATAGTTTATGAAAATTGTATATTAATTTAATTAATTATAGGTTGTTTGTAAATTATGTTTAATTGCTTGTGATATATTTTGTTTAGAGAAAAAATAATTATATATGTGTTACCGTTTCATTTTTATCTACATTCTAATATAAATTTCATCGTAATATGATATCTTTTAGAAATTAGTGCATTTTTAATTGTTTTTATCCATCAAGACTCAAGAGTAATAGGTAATTAATTCTTGGACATTTTATTTATTTTTTATATTCATTATATAATAGTCGATATAATAATTGCTTTCTTAGTCTTTCAATTAAAAAATTAAAAATATACTAATTTTCAAAGTTTTGTCTTATTACAATAACATTTATATCGAATCTTATATACGATTTATAATATACTAAGATGTAAGTTAAATAATTGATGAACTCAAATATTATTAATAATATATTATATTGATCTGTCATAGTTTAGTAACCTAGTTTTGTAAAATAGATAAAGATTTATCATTAAACGTAATGAATAAACACACATAAACCAACTTAAAATTAAAAATATACTTACTATAATATAACTCAATTCAAATAATGAAACACCAATCTATATAAAAATCCATAAGAAAGCTTAAAATTTTTAACAATCATTGTGAATTATTGTTGCTCGTCAAATTATATTTATTTGTTAGTTATATTGGTCGTTTCTTATGTATGAATTATGATTTGTCATTTCTTTTTCCTTTTATAATAATGAATGTTTTCATTTACTTATTAGTAATACTTGTCATATATATGTGTGTGTGTGCGTGTGCGCATTTGACATAGTAGAGAAAAAATATGTTTTATTCGCACGAAAATAACGATTAACATTACGACATAAAAATTTTGTAACCATTCGTAAACTGATTGATAGTAGGTTGTTTATAACTAATAAATTAGCACATGTGCAAATTCATTACTAATTTTTGTTCTAGCACAAGTACACATGTGTTTAAGCTAAGGACATGACTCAATTTACCATCAATAATAATAAAAGCAAAAGCAAAAATATTAAAATGGACCACAATAACATTTAAAGCAAAACTAAATTACAAAACTATTAAGGGAATAACATAGCTACACTATCATGCAGTTAGTTAGTTATATGATACATACCCAAACATTTAATGGGTCCTGCTTATACACTATGCATTATGATGAATCCACCAATTGTTTATATATGCATCATGTAGCTAACTTAGCTACACTAACTAGCTACATGATGATATAGTTAAGCTATTTCCAACTATTAATAGTATAATGAGGAGATATTAAACTACAATCATAAATAGATAAAAGATGTTAAACTACAATACTATAATATGAAATTGGCTTTTTAAAAAGTAAAATTACACAAAATTAAAGAGTTAAAAAGTTAAATTACAAAAAAAGATTCAATCTATTTAGAAAGAGGAGAAAAAGAAAAAATAATTATAAAAGAAAGAATATAACCAATCCACAACACTACCATTGTTCATCTTTTCCTCATTCTTCACATGGCAATCTTACAAAAATCAAATTTAGCTTACATCTTTTCTAGAATATATATTTCTTACTAGGAAACTTTGGTGCGTATGTTTTTGGTTAGCTACAAGAAAATCATTAATGTTGATAGACGAACAGGTAGTCCAAATTGAGATCGAGGTACAAATCTGTCTGATGTCGATGGTGGTTTTCAAAATAGTTTTTAAAGATAACCTAGTCGAGAGTAGTGTGTAGTTGTCGGCAAATGATTGATGTAGACCTGCGTTCGATGAACGACAAGAAGGTGTAGATCGGTGCTTGTTGAAGTCGATCTATATCTATTTCTTCAATTCTGTGTCGTTGAAGAAACGACGGTGAGAAAGACGTGGAAAGAGGCTGAGCGGCGATACGGCAAAAGTCGCCGGTGGTTGTTGCAGTGGAGAAGAAGTAGAGAGAGAGAGAGATGAGGGGAAAATGGCATCTGAATAAGATATCTTGTCGTGACCTTGAGTGCAAAAATAAAAAGGCTATTATACCCTTCTTATCTAAAAACATTATTTAAAATTAAAGTTAACATGCGTATGTGTTATTATTTATAGTTAAGTTTTGATTTTAGATGTATTTATTTAAAAATACAGTAACTATTATTGTACATATGACCATGGTATTTAAACCATAGATCAATTAACCCTAATCAAGGTTTTTCACAAATATTTCCAGCCGTATTGTTTTGTTCTCTGCTTCATATGAATACATACATACATATGGTTCATATATTCAATTCATTATCATTTAGTGGGCTCTGCTTATACACTATGATTTCATTTAGTTATCATTTTTTATTTGTTTTACAAATGATATAAAAACACATTAAATTTTGTGTTAGTTATCATTTTAAAATAATACAATCAACTTTGATAATACTCATATTGTATGCAAATTATATTGTTGTATACTATGAAAATTATGGCAACGTTAATTGTATATAATGATAACTAAATATCATACACAAAAAAAAGTTGTTTGTATACTATGAAAGAATTATGAAAGTTGATTGTACCGTTTTTAATTAAGAATTTAAAGTTTGTTGTACATAATAGTAACTAAGATAAATTTTATTGTATTTTAATACAATTTGTCCTAAGTTTTAACATAGTAGTGGTTAGTATAAATATAAATATATATTAGTGATTTTCTCATTTTTTTGATATTTCAATATAAATTTACCGTAATACAATATTATATGAAAAGTATATTGTTTAAAATTTTGTAATTTTACATGATACTTACCACACCTATGCATGTTATCTTTTTCTTTGATTTAACAAATAATTTTGTAATTACTTCTTTTTTACATTAAAATTCCTTTCTTCTATTGTAAAGATTAATAATCGTTAAATGTATAAAAGTTTTACTGTTTTATTGTTAACTAGCATGTTACTTGTTTAAACGGCGGTAATTAATAAATAATTTCTACCCGATAACATATACGTTTTCAAGACGTAAGGACATGACATTTACATAATACGGTGACAACGAATAATTTTTTTGGTAACATTTCTATTTTTTTCTACCTTTTTCATTTTCTTTATTTTTCTATTCTTCATAATCTCTTTTATTAATTTATAAAATAAATTTTGAAAACAATAAAATAATAAAAAGAAGATCCCTACTGTAAATTGCATGAAAATAAATACTGTAAATTACAAATTTAAAACTATTTAAAATTAAAAGATTAAGAAAATAAAATAAAATAGTAAATAATTATTATATTTTACTTGATTATACGAGTTATTTAAAAATGTTTATAAAATACGATCCAACTATGAGATATTTTAGATCGAGTCATGTGTAAAATGAAATGCACAGTAACACAAATGAACCGGGCCTCAGTTGTTATATATTTGTGGTCTGCCTTAATCCACTAATTTTGATCAAGACAATTTATAAAGATGAAAGCTGTGATGGCGACACCATGTGACGTATCAACTTCATTAAAAGCATGGACATGTTTAAAATGAAATAATGCATGCTTTTTGCTAATGATATTAATAATTAGTTGTGTAAAAAAACCTTTACTAATACAAAACTTTACTTGCAACACAAAAAGCAGAACAAAGTTACAGCAACTCCCAAGAAGATGAAGACTCAACTAGCGTATCAAGGAAATGAACTGAACTTTCTAGAGACGGCAGCAGGCTTTTTTTATCCAACTAGCATGGTACCCGCGTAATGCGGCGGCATCAAATTGTTTCTACTCGCTTACTTGTTCGTTTTGGGAATTTACGTAATACGGTGATAATGAATAATTTTACATTGGTAACATGTCTATTTTCTTTATTTTCCTGTTCTTAATCAACTCTTTTATTATTTTTAAATAAACTTTGAGAACAATTAAATAAGAAAAAAAGTCTTTACTTATAAAATAAGTTAAATTACATGAAAATACTAATTTGAAACTATTTAAAATTAAGAGATTAAGAAAATAGTAAACTAATAGAAACTATTAATTATATGAGCTATTTAAAAAATTTTAAAATATATGTTTATAAATTCTTATTATAGATTATTCAGATTTATGAGTTCTACTTGTACACAATTTCTGATAATTATGTTAAAATATTTATTACATGATATAATATTTAATATAAAAGGTTTAGTTATGAAAGTATTTTTTAATAATTAAGTTAATTTATTTGAATTTTTTAAATATGAAAGGTTTAGTTATTAAAATAGAATATAAGATTCTTATTAACTCTATTTAATAGTTACTTTATATAATAGTTTTCATTTATTTTATATTAGAGATAATTTAGTAATTTCAAAAGACTTAAAATTTAAAAGATTAAACAAAATGACTAAATGCTTTATAATATAGTATAGATACAAACATAGAAATTATAAAATAAACCCTTAGACAACTGCTTCTCTTTATCAGCACCCCAAACTGCACCAATACACCTACTTTAGCCCCTGAACTTTCCTTATCCTCCTACATCAGCCCATCAACACACATTCATAAACCCCTACACAACAAAACAAATATTAGAAAATAGAAGCTACAACCTTTCATGTTTTGATTGAAACTTCAACAAGTTGGAATAGTGAAAGGTACCCTTAGAGGCCAATGGATTATGAATTAGTCGAGGTAAGACAAGTACATTCGTTGCGAGTTCTGTCAGGTCGTCAAAAAAGAATTTATATATACATATATGACAGGGTTAATTTGAGAATTGTTCATAATGTGGTATTTTTTAGACGTAATTTATGGTTGAAAATTATATAAAAGAGCAAAATACCTCTATTAATAAGCATTAATGATGGTTATAAATAGTATTCACGCTACTCGCATTAAGAACGCTTCTCAAATGAACTCCTCCACATACACACACACATATATTGAAAAGTTCAATTAAGAACTGTTTTTCGTATGAGAACTACAAGAACTGTTAGTAACACCATTAATGACTTATTAATAGGGTTATTTTGGTTATTTATATACTTACCTAACCGTGAATTGTGTCAAGGTGAGATGTTATTAATTTGCGAGACTTGATTTTTTCATAATGTCTCTAATTATTGCGTCATTAATAAGTCGCCAAAAATTCTTAACGATTGATTAATTTTAATCAAGGGTTAATTGGTTCTTGTACGGAAAAAACGTTTCATTTGAACTCTCCCCTATACACACATACGAGATCAAGGAAGTTTGCATTGAAAATTAGTGTTGCGCCCAAAGGAGATTTATAAGTAATTCTGCTCCATTTTGCATAGGACGAGGATGTGACCCAATAGGTAAATGCAAAATGGGTGAACTGGAAGAGAGAGAGAGAATGTAAGTTTGTGGGGTTTTAATTCAAAGTCAACCGACAATGAGAGGAGTAACCCAACACTTATTAAGCATATTACAAAGTCACATCCATCCGATGTAGGACAATACTCAACAAAGCATCCTCACGTGTGGCATCTTTTGTGCTTAACACGTGAATAATTATGGGTTACATGGAATTTGTGGTCGTTTGACCAACCACGGGTAAACTTGGCTCTGATACCACATAAAGTTGTGGGTCCCAACTTAAAACCAAATGACAGTGATAGGAGTAACCCAAGACTTATTAAATTATTAAGTACATTACGAAGTCACACACGTCCGGTGTGGAACAATACTCAACAGAAAAGGTGTATTTAAATCGTTATGAGTTCACATCTTTCTAACTTTGTCATACCTGTCTTTCTATCTCTTCTGTCTGTTTTACATTTTTTTAATTAAACATTTAGGATGGAGAGAGATAGAGAGAAAAAAAGGTTTATTAGGTTAGAGAATCCGAATGAGAGAGAAATCTAGCTGGTTAAGGGGGGGACATGGTGTTTCCAATCAACCTAAATGAAATTCATCCACCCGTTGGTGAGCGGGTTTGTTGAGTAAATTCCTTCATCGGTCACGTGACTTTGTAATGTGTTAAATAAGGGTTCTAGGTTACTCCACTTATAGTCAATCGATTTTAAGTTGGAACTTCACAAACTTACATGATCTATAAACTTAGAGGGTACGTATGGTCTAACGTTGAAAAGATTTTGGATTAGCTTTTCAATAGTCATATATATCTATCTATATCTTTTATAACTTAAAACCCTTTTCATCTTATATGGCACATCTTATGGTTTGTTTAATTCCTAATTGAAGTGTATTAGGAATGAAGGGTTGATGGTGTGGAAATTTTTTATGAGTTGAGCTTTTTATTATTTGTAAAATTAGCCTAAATGTTTGAGTTGGTTTTTGGTTTCTTTTATGCAACTTTATTAGACAATTAATTAAATAAATTAATACCAAGTTTATTGAGAAAGTTATTGTAACTTATATATAATATAGTGCACTAAAAAATATATATGTAACTATACAAAGTTATTAGACATTAATGTAAATAATTACTGTTAAATAACAATTACAACCTATCATAAATCTATACTTATTTGCAATTCGTAAAGTATGTAAGTTAAATGATGGTATCGAATGAGGGGATGTGAACCAGATGACGTTTTCTTGTCATTTATCATTTGAGGAAGCTACAAATATGTGTTTCTCTATGTCGATTTGGAGGCTAGTGAGATCTAGCATCACATTTCGGTCGTATCAAGAGGTATAACATGAAGATTTCACGATTTTATTCTTTTTAACTTCTGTTGTCATTTTTAGATTGATTTGATGGCTTATGTGCCTGGAGTATTGTAATTTCGTTGATTTTGCTCCTCACATTGGTTTTAATCTCGATTTCATGTTCTAAATTTCATAGTTAATTTATGCAGCTGTGCTACAAGGGTATAAAGTGGGACTATATTATGCCGATTCTGGAAGGGAAGGTCGCTAACAGGTTGGTAGATGATGAAACAATCAATGATAATAGCCAAAACTTCACTTTTTTTTATGTTTAGGTATCCAGTGACAGTCGGTTTAACACAAATGTACTTTTTTCCATTATTCTTTTTCTTCTATTTTTTGTTTTGAATGTTTAGTATACGGAGGTTCAGTAGACCCGTGTATAATTGTGGTTGTAATGTGACGCACAACACGTGTTTGACGATATGCAGGTAGTTTTTCTTGAATTTTCATTTGATGTTAAAGAATCTTATAAGTTGTATGTGATATTCAAATTAAAATGTCTTGGATGAAGAAATTTTTAACAACATGTCAGTTGGTTTAGTAAATAAGAATAATTAAGAGCATTTGATGACTGCTCAATTCCACAAGTAAAGTCAAATGCTAATATCAACGGGAGTTAGAATTATCTAAGACATCTTGTGAGAAAGATGCTTGTAAAACTCAGTTAAATTCCAGAAAATCAATAGATAAGTACTCATTGTGAAACAATTTTTGTGTTCTTAATTAATTATGTCATTTCTTAAGCAGTTTAGTGTCTAAACATTATTGCCATTTCTCCACAGCCTTCTTGGAAGCTTATAACAGTACTAAAGTACTTTTTAACTCATATTCATAACCGAAACAATTTATAGAATATATTATTATTATTATTTAATTGTGTTTCAATGCTTGATGATAGTAAGTAATTTTCACTAATCTTAAATTTCAATGTCTATAATCAATTTCAGTAACAGAAAATCTATTAATATTGCAATGAATTCCTTGAATATAATAGAAAACGAAAATATAAATAATCCTATATGAAATTGTTTTGGTTGTGTGATTTTTCAAATTCAAAGCAATTATTGACAAACCTTTGATGATGTGGCATTGTTATATTAGTTGGGCTTTCTAATTTTTGTAAATCGACCTAAATGGTTGAGTTACAAGATTAGTTAATTTAATGTTGTTTTAATGTAATTTAATTTAATAATAATACAAATTAGAATATATAATTTAATGGTGATAGTAACTCATATTCACTAAATGTAGCTACTCAATAATACTAAAGTACTTTTAACTCAAATCCATAACCAAAACAATTTATAGAATACATTATTATATAATTATTTAATGGTGTTTCAATGTCCGTAATCAATTTCAGTAACTGAAGCTCAATTAATATTGCAATGAATTCATTGAATATAATAGAAAGCGGTTTATGCCTACTCGGTTCCTCATCTTAAATTTGTTTCTTCTCTCGGTGGAATTAACCATATTAAAATCAAAATCAAAATTGTCTAGTGTCCTTCAATTCATTATTGGGTGCCAAAGAGATTACTCTAGGTTTCCGGTTGAGGCGATTTAGTGATTTACTCGATTGTTTACATTTATTTCTTCAAAATTTATCAATTTTGAGGTATGCATTAAATTTGACTGAGTAGGGTACGTGGTTCAAAATCACACACACACACACACATATATATATATATATATATATTCTTTTTCTTCACCTGAAATACACTTATACAAGGGATAAAGAGATGGGATAAGAAATACCTGAACATATAGGGGTTGTTTATGGTTACTTAGTTTAACAATGACTAATAGCCTGTTCTATTCATGTTTTATAGGCATGTTTATTTTGCTATTCACAGGAAAGTTTTGTCCATCAATATATATATATATATATATATATATGTGTGTGTGTGTTTACAAGATTATATGTGCTTTTATCAATTTGTCAAATAAATTAGAGATTGTTCTATATATAATTTTATTAATGAATTATAGTTTATGTGATTTATAGATACAAGAATTTCATCATTACAATTTTTTAGAGAATATGGAACTAAGAGTTTGTGAACAATGTTCTAAATCTGATCAGATTGTGTTATATGCTTATCTTTATTTGTATAGTCATTCTAATTTTAGGGTGTATATAATATTACAGTTACTTTACTTTGAGCAAGACAATGGTGGGGCATAAACATTATAAGTATCATTTTTTTCATAGTTTTTAAAGGATATAAACATTTTTTTAAGGACTTAAGGAGGACTACAAACCTCGATGAGGTCAAATATATCTCAAGTGATAGCATCTTCTTTCAATATATCGGATGCTAAAAATTCGTCAATGAGAAGGTAAATGGTAGATGTTGATGATAACTTCCGAGCCTATAATCTTGATGAGGTCAAAGGAATTTGGAAAGTTAATTCGAGAGCTATTTATGGTACTTGCAAAGTTATCACTCCTTGTACCGAATCACAGGATGATTAATATCAAAATTGGTCATATATTTTTAAACTAGAATTCAATACAACATATTTGAAATGATGAGGATAATTTCGTATCCTTTCCTTCATTTCGAGTTTATGGTTATGAAGCTAAATATGTATGTAATACAACACTAGATAAATGTAAAAAAATGTTTTAAGGCATCTGTAACTACAAAGGCTTCCACTTCAAGTTTGGGTTGCTAGATGGGTACTACATATTGAGTTTAAACTATCATGTTTCAAAAAAACGCTCAAAAATATTCCACTATTATCAAATAACATTAACGTTGTAAAGGGACAAGATAAAGATTAAGCCCTATCAATAACACTTTTTCCTTTTCTTTTTGAAGTTTTAAAGATAATATAATGTATATGATCATAAACTATATTGTCAAATTAGCGGTACAAATATTGTAATTAAGCCATTTTGAAGGTGTCAAACATGTGAAAACACTTCAGATCAATTTTGACACATTCTTCATTTAGCTAAGTTTTCTAGTTTATCCAAATGGTATTAATCTTGCTTACTTACCGATGATTCTGAACCTTTAAACGGTAGCTAACAACATGCCACTTCTACAACTTATTAAGATTTGTTTTAGTTGTTTTGGTGATTTGAGTCTTTGTGAAATCCTCCGAAAATGTTCATTTGCTCATCTCAATATTCAAGGGAGCTGGAATGTAAAGTGAAGTGGTTCTTGAGAAGATATGTAAAAGGTAGCAATACTTGAAAACCATGATAAAAAGTTTCTCACTATAGCGAAGGCAATGATGTTGATTTCACGTAATGACAATCAGATTGAGATTTTGGTTTGGTTTCTCTTGGTTCGATATTTTGTTTATCTTTTTGCATACAAATATGAAAAGAAAGCAAGTATAGGCATATGATTCGAGAATACCATATGGAGATTATATGTTTTTCCATTCAGAATATATGTGTTTCATAATAAGATACAATTTGACTACATAGGTCAACGTCACTGTTTTTTATTTTAAAGTTGGTTGTAAACTTTGTCAACTTTTGTAAATTTGCTATTAACTATATAAGCTTTTATAGAAACCTTGAGAAGAAGAATAGCACTAGAGTTGAATTAGCAAAATGTATATGCTTTTCAGATTTAAACAATGGTCAATATAACATGGTCACAAGTCTTTAAATTTTGAATTGCTTTGAACTTGTATCAATAAGTTTTCATCGATGAATAAAACTAAAGAATTCAAACAAAATCCATAAGTTTCAACATGATAGAGTATTTGCTGTATTTTCTTTTAAACCTACAATAATACATTTTTATCAATGAAATAAAATAGAAATGTTTAAATAGATTAATTGATTTTAACTAGATTTATGACCAATATTGATGCAAAATTTGAAATAATTTTCATCAAATCAGATCCCTTGACTTTAACTCCTGGATTCTTATAATACTTTCTTTACAAGTGACTGTATATTATTCAAAATATCAATTCATCACTAGATTTTTTTAATATATTTTGTTAAGTTACACTTCATTTCAATTTTATTCGGAGGAAGAACTGACATTTGTTAAATCTTGGAATTATGAAAAGTGAAACATGAAATCAAAGTATTTAATTAACCATTTTACATTCATGTGTCTATAACTGGAATCGAGGTCTAATTTTTGTTGATTAACAAATTTCATAAAGAGGGTGGCTACTTCTTTTGTTCGAAATCTTGCACGTTGTATATATCCTATTATTTTCACTTTTAGGTGGTAAGTAATTTAACACTAGCTTTAATAACTACTACTTTTTTAGTTACTTTGTCCGGTTTTATTGTTATTTTTTTAATATAAGTTTTATAATCTAAAAGGGTGCTTGTGATTGCTTATTTTAAGTTGTTTGAATACATAAATTACTTATGGCTTTTTTAAGCTTATTTAATTAAAAGAATAATTTTGTAAACCTATATGTTAACCTTCCATTAATAAGAATTATTTTACTTAAAACCTAGAGATATAAAATCATATGTCAAAGATCTTAGAGTTTAGGATTTAGATCTAAGACTCTCTAGAAGGAATGTTTTTGTACCTCATCATGAATCAATCGGTTAATCCAATGATTGCACTTGATCTATATTTGTCCTAAGTCAAGGGCGTTAAGTACATACAATTTCTCTCACTTGGCGTTAAGTAAAGTCGATAACTTTTAATTTCTTTATTGTTTAAATATTTATCCTAGAATTGATCAAGATATAACTTAGTCATTTATAGCGTGCAACTCATGAGGTAACAAAACTTATTCTAAAATTAACTTATTATTGTTTATTACATGAATTAAACATCAAGTTTTTGGCTTTGTTAATGTGACAGTACAAGCATTTTGACTTGCTAGCTTTTGTTACTATTTCTTTGAAAGCTACTTTTAAATTCCTCTTTTATTCGTACACCTTTTTTTTTTCTTTTTATGTTTTCCATTCGCAAAAATATCATTTCTTGATGAAAATTATAACCTATCGTTCACGTCAGGTTAAGGCCATTTGGGGCCCACCTCTTTCGGAACGGTGATCTTAAACAAAAGCTAGCACTTCTCGAAAATCGATCCAAGCAAGAATTTTTATTTTTATAGTTATCATCATGTGTGTTACATTAAATAATTACATTATTTTCTAGATTTCATTAATTGTATGATTGTACGGTGTGTTATATTTTATTGCTATGTTTGGCTTTTTTGAGTGTTTAAAGTTGCTTAAAAGCGTATTTTATGTCCTCGTGCTATTAGTTTAATATCACTAGAGGAGCTTGCCACATTATATGTACTTGTTTTAGTCTTGTATATTTTGATACGTTGTGACACCCCCACATTAATTTTCAAGTGTGCGAATGGGTAATGAATAAAGCTTATTTGTTTCTAATTAAGTTTTTTTACAGCGAAAATGTTATAATAGAGAGTGCTTCAGCATGCTAATCATCCTCTCTTAAGGAACAATAAAAGTATGTTAGATTAATAATACTAGCGAGTCAAAGTTTACATGAGAATAAATTAAAAAAAGTGGAACTAAATCATTATATTTGGCCCTAAACTCACTACAACCACCGTCATCCTCTCCACCGACGGCCGCGGTGGCTTCTTCCCCTACAACCTCCATCTCTCTCTCGCTCTCTCTAGCTTCTTCTTTGGCCACCATTTTCTCTGTCTAGCTTCTTCTCGGGCAACCATTTCTCTCTCTTCAACTATTTCTTCGGTGAGAGTTTCTCTCTCTTTCTCTAACCTCTTCCCCTAGGGTAAGGTATCTCTATCTCTCACACTCGCTTTCTTAAGATTAATTTGTACATAGTCTGAAATCAAGATTTGTTGCATAGGTTGAAATAAGATTTACATTTTTGTTACATAGAAATCAAGATTGCTGGAAGAATTATTTTGTTATTTACTTGGAAATCAGATTTACGTTTTGTTATTTAGTTTGAAATCAAGACTGCCCGAAGAATTATGAGGTTATTTACTTAGAAATCAGAATTATATTTTGTTATTTAGATTGAAATCAAGACTGCTGGAGGAAATCAGATTTATATTTTGTTATTTATGATTGTTGTCTATGAACTTGAAATTGGATTAACTGTTACTTGACCCAATTTATTTCATGTATATAAATTTTGATGTATATATGTTATGATTTATTGGTGGATGATGTGTAGTTATTGTTAGCATCGTTCGATTAAATCAAGAACGTTATATGCAAAATATTTAACGAGTTACCAACAAGTAGTATAACCAGCAAATGTAAAAGACGCAAAAGCATGGATGGATGGAGATCTAATATATCATAAAAGACGCTAAAGCAAAAGTAGGCTAGTGATAAGCTGAAAACTTTACCGGGTATTACTATGAGCAAACGTTTTAAAGAAGCTCGATCATTTGATTGGTAAAGAAGTGAATCTAGGAAGGTTATTTATTGGGTTGACACAAAATGAAAAAATTGACATGGTAGAATCGTATACGAATGATTTACTGGGATAATTGTTTATAGTTGAAATAATGTTATTGGTTACATACTTACATTATGGTTGAAGCACTTGAAGTACTTTTGATTGAATGGCTTTTCTGGCTTGATTAATGCATTTTAATTTTTAATTTATTAATCTTTTTTATGTTTTTGGGTTTGAATAAATGATTGTTATGAAAAAAATATGGATACAAATGATTGTGTTGATACAATTCTCTTTGAATTTTTTGTGTATCAAATAACAGGAAATGATTCTCTCTCTGCTAAAATTTTTATGCTATCAAAAAGAAAAGTCAATTCTCATTTTCTAGATTAATTTTCTTTCTCTGTAATTTTATTCTCTATAATCATTTCTCTATAATTTCATTCTCTATATCAAACATACCCTAAATTTCTTTTATTTTGATCCTAGTGCACAATTGATGAGGTTCTGGGGATCGAGTTAAGCCTTACGGGTATATATAAAAGATTTTGGAGATATTTTTACTAAAGGAACGAAATTCTTTGATAGAGAATTGCATGAATGCACATTAATTATATCCCTAGCTTATTGTTGGTTCTGTGAGGTTTTGAGCGAATTAGCATTTATTTTAAACAAAAGAAAATCTTTTGGGGCGACAATTAGGGTATTTGCGACGAAAATGTGTCACCTCAAAAAGCCATTTTTCTTGTAGTGCTAGTGGTATTGGAGTTGTTTAAGTTTGGTGTTGCTCATGGCATAAGGTCATAGATTCGAGCCCCATCATAAACAAATTTGAAATAGATTTAAGAGTCATTCAAAACAAAAGAAAACGTGATAGGGTCATAGGAAAAATAGCTGACATAATGATATCATGAAAGTGAGGATTACAACCACGTACTCTTACCCTCTTGTAGCAGTCACCTTAATTAAGTGATACATAACCTAGTGAACCAAAATGATCCTGGCTAGCTAGTATCTTCACATGATATCCTTTTAACATTCGCTTTGGCCTTGACAAAGACCAAATTGAACTTTTCTTTAACTGATTAGTCCTACCTACTCATTTATAATAGTTTGACATTTTAAACTGAGTCTCTCATTGTTTAAAAAATAAAAAAGAGGAACTGAAATAATATAGCACACAATCATCATTTAGTAAAACTTTGGTATACTTATGTGTCATAAGCCATTCCCAAATTTTCCAAGGAAACTAATTAATTAATTAGGTGGATTTTAGTTACCGGGGTTCTTTTATCATCCTACTAAATCTTTATATTCACTCTTTTACTTATTGGATCAAGATAAATGTTAAAATCAACAGTGAAGATAAGAAAAAAGAAGGGGAAAAGTCATATAATAGTAACCAAGTTTAAAAATTATTCCACCAAGGTCATTCACGCCTTTATTTTACATTGTGAAATTTCCCATGGGTTACCTTGATGTAACAGTTTTCAAACTTGGTTACTATGCTATAAAATAAACATGAAAAAAGAACCGGTGGATTGTACTGAAACAAAGATTTATGGAATATGTTGAATAACTCTCTTACTTAACAAATGAAATGGAGTACTGAATATATACACAACCGAAGAAGAAGAATAAAGGAATAACAACTTCTAACAAACTAACCAGCTAACTAACTAAGTAACTAACTTAGCATTTGAGAGATAAATGGTTTGACATTTCGTATGATGCTTGCTTCTCTGAATGTATTGTGATGATAATGTGTTTTGTCCATTATGGATTCCATGCATCATCACTTAGTTATTTCCTTTATTCACTTTGATGCACTTTAGTTAAAGAGTAAGCTATACTACCCTATTATGTTCTTCGATAGTATGCTAAGTCCATCCGTATAACATGTAATTCGGGTTATCCAATCTGCATGCCACATCAGCCCTACATCACATTTCTCTTCCCTTTCGCTTTCCAACCTAAAAGTTGATATAGCATAATTCAATCTTACTCATACCTTTTATTTTATTATATATATTAAGAGAGATAAAGAGGAAGAGAAAGCTAGAGAGAGGAGATCGGGAGAGAGCTCGGGTTCACCAATCCAAAATGGAGGAAAGAGAAGCTAACCCAAAAGACCTGTATGTTCCCCTCCAACCCTGATGATCCCAAAGTGTTACCGGAACGCTTCAGGTGTGATCATTCGGACGGCCTAAGGTCTAGCATTCACATCACTTGACTAACCATGAGAAAATAGGTTAAATGAATATTTTCATAATGTATTTGTTTTGCAATTTTAGCCAAACCACGATACAACCACTTGTAAATACCATTTTGATATATATATATATATATATATATATATATATATATATATATATGAAGAATGTTTAATATAGTCCATAATTAATTCATAGTCCTAAGGGACTAATTTTAGCCTTTGGATCAATGACATCAATGGTTCAGATTAAATTTTAAAAATTTGGGCGGAGTGACATTTTCGTAATTCACATGTGATTGTATACTGAATCACATGTGATTGGATATTAAAATTTTAGGACTATATTTTTTAAATGAACTTTATTGAACACAGCTCATATATATATATATATATATATATATATATATATATATATATATATATATATATGTGTGTGTGTGTGTGTGTGTGTGTGTGTATGTATATATATATATATATATACTAGCATGTTACCCGCGCAATGCAGCGATGATAACTAATTCATTCTCGATAACATGTCCGTTTTCGGTAACGTAGGGTATAGTATACACACACTATGATGACGTCGAATAATTTTCATTTGCAGCATGTCCATTTTGTTTCCTTCTTTTCTATTTTACTTATTTCTTTATTATCTATCAACTCTTTCGTTAATTTCTAAAATAACCTTTGAAAAACAATAAAATAAGAAAAAAAACAATCTCTACTTATAAAATAAGATGATAAAAAACATATCAATGACTTGGTGAATTGTATTGATTTGAATGAGAAATTGTGTAGGTATGAGATAATATATTAGTGGCTGGGTTTATGTATTTTAAAAAATGTAAAGATATTTAAGACTATATTGTTAATTTTCTATTACTTAAAATTTAAGAGTTCAAGTAAAATAATATTAAATATATTATAAATTAAACTTTTTATTTTACTTATATTATTGTTTATAAATTCGGTTACATGTTAGTAAGTTTATGAGTTTTAGTTATATACGAATTTTTTAATACTTCAATTAAATTATTTGGTATATGATATAATATTTAAAATAATATTTCTATGGAGGTTTTTTTATTCAATTTTTAATTTGTGTAATATATTATAGGTTGAAATTTAATTTGTATTGAGTTGACATTTTTAAACATTATTGTTTAGTTATTAAAATGGTATTCAATGGTTTCCTTTTAAGATTTAAATAGGAGGTAAGTTAGTAATATCAAATGACTTAAATCTTAAAAGATTAAGATATTTAAGAGAGAAAGTATTAAATGTTTTATATATTAGTATAGATATATTTGCATCTATATATCTAAAACCTAGATGCATGTGGAGACTAATTTGATTCCCAATACACTTTGTGTTTAAGTGAATCTCATTGTAATTAAGGTGTCAAGTTAATTTTATATATATATATATATTTACTACTATATAAAACAATTAGCTCTTTTTTAAGACAATTTTTTAAGTTAAGTAGTACAAGTAATATAGCATGATTTACAATAACTTACAACAACAATCTTAACACTTTTAAAATAGTACAACTCATATAGCATTAAATATATAATTAATACTTTACAATAATTTCCAGCATTAAATACAATTTAAATATATAATTAATACTTTACAATAAATTCCAGCATTTAAAACTGTCAGAAATTAATTATATTTAACTCTTTTCTAAGACAATTTTTAAAGTTAAGTAGTACAAGTAATATAGCATGTTTTACAATAACTTCCAGCAACAATCTTAACACTTTTAAAATAGTATAACTTAAATAGCATTATTTACAATATGTTCCAACAATGATCTTAAACACTTTAAAACTATCAAAAAATTAATTACAAAAAACTGTCCTGAATTTAATGATAGAAATCAGACCAAAATACTTTGCCTATATATACTTTATAACTGTCTACAAAGAAGTGTTGCGTGATGAGTGAAGTACATATGTATTTAGCATGATCTAAATAATTGTCACATTTACTTACTGTTTTCAAAAAGTTTTATATTCTACCATGTAATATGATCGTAAAAGATGGTATGAATTCGTTCATACAAGAATAGAATGTTGTCATTTAAACGTAAGTGTTGCGTTAACTTGATATTTGTACAAAGTTCACAACCACCATATTCTCCGGCAACATCACAAATAACATGTTGAATTGACAAGTCGACAAATAAAACTATTTTACCCCGCTGCATCGCACGGGTAAAATACTATATATATATATATAGGGGAGGGATCAAACGAGAACAGATTTAACACCATTAATGACTCATTAATAGAAGTATTTTGGTAATTTATATATTTACCCAACCGTAAATTGCGTCCGTATGAGCCGTCATTAATTTGCTAGGCTTGATTTTTCTGAAATAACCCTCATTAATTTTTCATTAATGAGTCATTGCATTAATGAGCCACAAAAAAATTTTATCCATTGGTTCTCACAGTTCTCATATGAAAAACAGTTCTCGTTTAAACCTCTACCTTTCTCTCTTCAATATTATCAAGAATCGAATATATATATATATATATATATATATATATATGTGTGTGTGTGTTTTTAATTAATATATTATTAACCTCTAAGGTTTTGTGGTTATAATTAATTAAAACCATTTAATTAATTAAAGAAATTCCTCATGGCACACACGGTACGTACGTACGTAAGCCCCACATTCAACTAGAAGCCCGTGTTTGAGTGTTTTATGTTCGTGCTTCACATTTTTTTTACCACTGCACGATCATGTCAATCAACACCTACAGCCAATGCACCTTTTATTCAATAGCATAGTCATGCATGAAAAGCACAAGTGTTTTAGACTCGATCCCCACCAGCACGTACGTATAGCACAAGTCGTTTTCATGACTCCATTCACTTAAAACCGTTTATTTGAGGCAGGGGTGTCTTTGAGAGAGTGCAGCAGGTGTGGCCGTACAGGGCTCACGTTTCAAAAGGAGCTCACTTATATATATATATATATATATATATATATATATATATATATATATATATTACAATCTTTCATAGCCCACAATTTAAAAAATAAAATTTTATAAATCCCATGTTTTGATTAATATATTAAAAAAGTAAACATGTTGATAGAATACTTTAAGGAGTTTAGAGAAACATGGTTATCTAAGACTATTGATAATGCTAAGGAACTTGCCATTGAAATGAATATTGATCCAATATTCCCTCAGAGGCATCAAGTTCGTAGAAAAACCAATTTGATGAGAACCAAAGTGATCAAGATGTCTTATTTTCAACTCAGAATAATAATAAAGTTAACTAGTTTTTATATATTGCTGATCATGCTAGTGTTTTTCTTAAAACCAGATTTAAACAGTAGAAAGAGTGTGAAAAAGTATTTGGTTTTTTGTTTCCTAAAAAGTTGGAAGGAATTTGATGACAAAAATCTTAAATCATGTTGTAGTCATCTTGAATCTGCACTTTAGTATGATGGACGATCGGATCTTGATGCAAATGAATTTTATATGGAGTTCAAGCTACTTTACACGTTTTTGTCCGGAAAACTATCCGACCTAACGATGTCTTAAAATACTTGAAAGAAGTTGATTGTTTTCCAATGTAGTTATTGCATATAGAGTTTTTTTAATTATTCTAGTAATTGTTGCATGTGTAGAAAAAAGTTTCTCAAAAACTTAAGTTGTTGAAATCCTACTTACGGTTCAAAATGTCACAAGAAAGGCTTAATAGATTGACAATTATAGCTATTGAGAACGATATCTTGGAGAGTATTTATTATGAAGAGTTGATTCATAACTTTGTTTCCATTAATGCTAGGAGAACTTCACGATTTATGTAACTAATAACTATACAGGATAAACATTTTACGGCATTTCTTTTATTTTAGTTTTTGATATAATAAATATCGTAGTACCATTGCGTTTTTGCTTATGTATGTGTATAAGGGGGCCCGGTTTTTCACTTCGCACAGGGCCTTTAAAATCCATGAGACGCCCCTGATTTGGGGCTTCTTAATTATAACATCCGATCTTTTGATCCTTTAATTAACACCTACACCTATACAGATTTAACTTCTAATTGTTCTTTTAGCTCAAACTTTTATTCATACCTCCTTTGCCTTTAATTAATTTCTGCTTATATCCATTGATTTGCAACTTAAATCTCTATTCCACTTAACTCTAACATGCATTTTCAGTTCTTCCATTCTTGATCTCTCTTATATCTTTACTCTCGAAAGTTTATGTCTTTTCTATAGTTTAAGCAACAAGAAACGTTGGGAAACCAACTTACATCGGTTTGGCTTCTAACTAGTTTCACTTTAACTGTTTTACCCACTCGCAAGCCCCGAAACCTAAACAAAAGTGCATATTTGGTTTGTATCAGATTGTGGAGCTAATTAACATGATCAGCTAAGCACTGAATTGACCAATGTGCTAGACTAAGTGTTCATCACTCTGTATTTCGCTTAGCTGTGCTTGTGCTTGGCTGTTTGTGATCAGCTCATCAATTGCACAGCTAAATGTTGCATATCTGACTTGCTTGATAATTGTTTGTAACCGATGTTTAACTTATTTTGACGGATATTGGCGTCAATTTAAATAACTACTTTATTGGTTGTATATATAGAATAACAACAAACACAAAGAGATAAGAAATTGTCTAGAAAAAAACTCTTTCAATTTTCCCGTTGCGACATGTATTAGTAATAAATACAACTTAAAATACCACAAAACATCCTTTATATTAATTTAGTTTTACGGGCTTAAATATCCTAAAAATAAATTCTTGAAATTTTTTGATATTGGTAATTGAGACTTTACATGATATGAAAGCAAGCAATTTTATTTTAAAATCAACAGAAAATGAAATAACATAACGACATGTGATATATTCTTTTATTTTTTTTTTCCTTTTCACTTATCTCCTACTTATAAGGTCAACACAAGTGTCAAAATTAATGGAAGATCGTATCATTCGTTTAGCAAACGTGTAGGTTTGAATGATTTTCTATTGAAATATTTTCTTCATAAAATAATCACATGGAAGTTGTGGAAGGCGTATGTTGTGCAAGCATATATAATGGCAAAATTAATAAATGCATATTGCAAAATACAAACGGATATTTTTTTTTCTCCTAAAAACGTGTTAAAATTTTTTTTATTATTACGGAAGTGTTTGATAGAAATAACTGATAATTAAAGCTGATAGCTAGAGTTTGATGTATAAAATGATTAAAAAAAAGATACATCAAAAAAATATGGGGAAATTTAAAACAATTAAAAGAGTGTATTAGAATAATTTTATATATCAAAAATTTTCTGCTAGTTTTCAAAAGCTTCTTTAACAAGCTTTTATTCTTGAAGCTTTTTGTTTTTGTTATAATCGAATTAATAAATTACTAGCATTGTACCCGCGCAATGCAACGGTGATGATAATAGTCTGTGGTCGACAACATGTTTGATTTTAAGAATGTAGGTCTGTAGGGTATAGTATGCGTAGATTTCGGTGTAGTCAACATATCCATGTTCTTTCTACTTTTCCAGTTTTCTTAATTTTTTTCCAAACAACCATTTTATTAGTTGTTTAAATAGTTTTTGAAAAATAAAAAAATAAAAAAATATTATTATTAAATAATTAGAGAAAAATATACTCTAGCCTTAAAATTGTATTGATGTAAGTAATTTAAACAAAATTAGATAAATTAAATAGTTGTTGTGAACTTGTGATGTTTAATGATTTATTAAATCAACAATTGCTTTAAATTAGTTGAGATAATTAAGGGAATGATTGATTAGCTTATTGCTCTAAGTGTTTGTACCTTAAGTATAAAATCATGTACTACTTAAAATTATGTAGTCTTAAAATTTTTAAAAGAGAGAAAGTTAAATGCTTTATAATATAGTATAGATAATAGTTTATTTAAGTGAACCGAATGAAAATCCTATCTCAAATAATATATATTAACTGCCCGATCATTATTATTAATATTTATTTCAGAAAAGAAATAAAATTAGAAATTAGAAAAAACAATCCTACCTTCGAAACAAAAACAACGTTTTTGTAATGTTATTGAGTGAATAAAAGGATAAAGTGTACGAAAATATAATGAACTTTGTTTTTATTATTATTGTATATAATAAGTTTTTTACTTAAAAAATAAAACAATTAACTCTTATAATACTCTCATTATATGCAAGTTGTTGTATACAATGAGAATTATAACAAAGTTTATTGTATATAATAATAACTAAAACATAGACACCAAAAGATTGTTTGCATACAATAATAAAATTATATAAAAAAAGTTTATCGTATTATTTTTAAGTAAAAACTGTTTGTTGTATACAATGGTAATTACTAAGGAATAGTTCATTTTATTTTCATACAATTTGCCATTTGAAAATTTATATCCTTAATCATGGGTAAATTGCATGACAATACAATGAACTTTGTCTTAATTACCATTGTATACAGTAACTTTAAATTCTTAAAAATAATACAATTAACTTTCATAATCCCAGCATTGTATGAAAACAATTTTTTATGTGTCTCTTGTTAAGTTGTCATTGTATATAATAAACTTTGACATAACTTCCATAGTATACAACAAGTTACATACAACGTGAGGATTATGAAAGTTGGTTATATTATTTTTAAGAAAATAAAGTTGGTTGTATGTAATGGTAACTAAGACAAAGTTGATTGTGTTTTAATACAATTTACCCCTTAATCATTTGTATCTTTAATTTTTAATATATATTAAAAGTAAGGAGGTTATGACGTTATCATTATATTTTTAGATTTTTTCCACCACTCATCCCCTTTATTTTCTTAAATGACTTACAAATGATTTGTTTCCTCTTATACTATTTTTTAGGTGATTTAGTTTGTTAACACACAAATATCTTAACAAAAATATTTACATAAACAAGTATACCAATTTGATTAAATTAAAAAATTCACATTTGATTATGCGATTTATGTTACTATTTTGTTTTGGTAACCAATTTTCAAAAATGGCTCCATAACATATCATTTCTATTACCTTCTTTCTTTGTTATTTTTGTTTTAATTATGGAGATGAAGATGGATAGTCATGATTCAAGCTGTTACGATTCACATAAAGCAACTACTTTCTACGTTTTTTCTTCATGTATACAAGTTCTATGAAACTCATCTTCTTCATTGTTTTACCTTTGAATCATGAGGAATAAATAACAATCGTCATCAGCTTCAAGAGAAACTTCAATGAGACAGTGTTCAAGAGAAAACAATAAAAACACGGTTCATTAGAACTATAGACGACAACCATTGTCAGAACTCAACAGTATCAATTGTAAATGATATTGGAAGAACTCACGGATGCCTGTAAACGATATATCTAACGAGACAATTTCCTATTAATTCATAAACCTATACCATACTCCTATATTCATATATTGGTTAAAAGTTAAAAGAATAGTAATAAAAGTTTATATTATCTATTTTATTAAACCTAATTAATGAAAACAATGCTAATGAGTTGTGATGTTAGTAATTGCGATACTAAATAGTTTGATATATTGTTAAATAAAGAACAAAAGTTTTTACAACACTTTATACAAATCAATTACATCAATTCAGGTTATATATTGTTTTCGTACTTTTTTCTATTTCATATTACCTAGGTTTTTATAATTTGAATAATAAATTATTATCAATGCTTTAAAGACATTGGAAAATACAATAAAATGATTAGCTTCACATACAATAGAGGTGGTAACCCATACAGATTTAGGTTGCATTTAGACAATTACCATCGTATTGGTAGTTTATTGTCTGTGAAATGTGACTTTTTAAAGTTTTCAAAACTCTATATCTATAACACTAATCATGAGGTTTCAAACAGATGCAATGCTCACAGGTAGTCTATAATGATTTTTCATAACATCTTATATTATTTTGTACAATTTTTAATTTATTTCTTATATATTTTTTGAACTGCAAATCATTCAGAACTATGTTCAGATTCAGCAACACTTCGGTTTTAAACAGTACATGAATTGAAAGGGTTTTTATATAGCATTAATCCATTGGTAAAGCAATTTAGAATGGTAAGAGATCAATTTTCTGATCTACCAAATGAAGACATGCATATTAAGCTTATTGCTAAAAGAAATAAAGATGGAAGGACATACAACCTTCTAACGAAAAATGAAGTTGCAGCATTAATTGTAGGTGATTTTGATGGATTTGTAGACAAAAGGGGTCTTATTTTAGAGAAGAAAACTAGAGCACTTCAATGTATCAGTGATTCCTTCGTATTTGTCACTTCAATATCCATTGATTTTTCCTTATGGTGAAGATGGATATACACTTGATATATTTCATACAGAAGTAGAAAATCGAGATAAGCCTGGGAGGATTATGACAACTATGAGATAGTTTTTTGCTTACAATTAAACTCAACAAAGATGAAGAAAAAAAGCGGGTTGAATAATTTCTATGACTACTTTAAAAATTTTATTTTTTTTATCTTTTTAGCACACGTGTAAAATTATATTCTTTTACACAATGGATTGATTTTGTTTCCCCTCCATTTGTTGCTTTAGGGGGGGGGGGGGGGGGGGGGGATTCTTTCTAGGTAACTTTTTATGTTAGGTTGATGGGCAACTCTTAAATGGTTTCATTGCATCGCATCAATGGTACTTTTTTTAATCTGTATGTGCTTTAGTCAAAACTAGTGTCGGAAGATGATTAGGATGAAAGGTTAGTCCTAGGAAGGGATGTCGAAGAAAGTGAACTCTATGTTCTCGAAAGCAATGGGTCTTGCTAGAACACTAGAAGCTGAGATAGAAGCCTTAATGGAACCATTATTGATAGAGATTGCTTAATCAATTTAATTAAGAAGATGTGCAACTTAAATTGTTTTAGAAGTTAGAAGGTCAAAATCAGAATTTGGAATGGGATTTTGGTTAGTGGAGGAGATGTTAATGTGAAGACTTATGAGACACTTTTAGCCTTTTAGGAGGGGCAGGGTTCTCAATTATCTTCAAGAAGAGGTCAGATACTTGATTTTAAATATTTCATAGTGTGGTTGAAAGTAAAAGGGCATGAATTTTTCTAATTTTCTTGTATAAAATTAGAGAATATAAGTCAAAATCATCTTTTTTTTCTCGCGCTTTAGTGCTTATACTTTAATAGCACATTTCAAGTATATCTACCACCAACATGTATGATAATGTATTTAGTTTAATTGTTAAAGGAAAATATGTTTACCTTCTTAAGGCCCCATATTCTTTATAACACATAATAAGATTCAAAAAATAGCATATGATAAGGAAACATATGTCATCTTCTCTATAGTTAAAGTTATAACAACATCCTAGCAGTGAATCAAACATTTTCTAAGAAAAAATGTTGAAATAGTAGCGTATGCACATATAGTTACCAAAAATTTGTTGTTTTTATAAATGATTCAAGCATTTTCTAAGAAAATAGATGTTATATAATGATGTCAAATTAGTAGAATTTTGTTTACCGCGTCAGCTAAAGCTCAGAATGCAACAGAGCAATGAATCAATTCCTGTGTTTTTCTAGGAAAAAATTAAATTAATTAAATTAAATAGCAAATATTGGTCTATAGACATATATACATGTACTCTACATTTTGTTTCGCATAACATATAAATATATTTGGGATACAATGTTTAGTTGATGAGCTTGGTTCTTAGGTTTTATGGCTTATTTTTTTCTTTCATATCGTGAGTTGATTTACTTGATCATTTCTTGCACATAGTATTTGAAACTTGGTAGAACTTGTGGTGTGATACCAATTAAAGGATCACTTCAATAACAAACCTAAAAATAACAGAAAAAATTATATTAAAAAAGCCTTTCAATCGGATTAAAATAGGTTTATGTATATATTCGTTAGTTTAACAATGAAGTTATGGAAACTCATATAATTCTCAATGGAAACTTACCTCTGTCTTCTCTCTCTCTCTCCCTCTCTCTCTCTCTCTCTCTCTCCCTCCCTCCCTCCCTCCCAGTAGTCTACGATGTGTCCTGATATTACAAGTATCTTTGCAATGATACGAAAATCATGATTCTAGACCACCGAATCCCCTTACATATCTGATACAAACTCATATCTGTAACACATCAAAACTCTCCATGATTATGTATTTCTATCTCGTTGTATTAGCATACAGCAAATTGCACATAATAATCTACATTTTCAGTCGATGCCATTTATGCTTTTAAAAGCCCAGCTTCAACAGTTGTGTCCACATTGCCTTCTCGTATATCTTTCTTTGGACACAATGCTTCTGTTGCATTTATATAACCATTATAACTGTTACAATACATTTAAAACTCACTAGTTTTGTAACTGTTGCATCACTCAACCCAAGCAGTTTTAAAGAACCACCTAGCAAGCAGTGTTCAAGACCCACTAAGTAGGCAATTTCATAGTAACTTTCACAGGCAATTACAAACATGATCCAGTGGTCAAGAATCAAAATTACCTTGATTCAACGGTCTCCTAAATTAGGCAATTTAAAGGGCTGAAAAGTCAACCTAAATTGACGGTCAGGATTGGGAGTCAATGGTTGGGCGGTTGACTCACCGGCAACAATATATATATATATATATATATATATATATATATATATATATATATATATATATATATATATATATGCTCTGCTTTCCTCGGCAGGCTAGTTACCCATGGTTCCAGACAGTATTGAAAAATCTCTCAATCATATAATTATGGCCTTTTTATCTAGTTTTCATATTCGCTTGAATTGTTTCGATCTGAATTTATACGAGTATGTCCAAGCTGTCAACTTTCACAGGCAGTTACAAACATGTATGTCCGAGCTGTCAAGTTTTATCATTTTTTCACCATTTCTCACTAATTCGTGTATTTCTCTCCTTGGAACCTAGAAACACATTACAACAAAATAAGCAAATAATTAACCGAATTCATCATAAAAATGATATCAAGGAATGAATATCGGATATACATTATATGTATATTTTAAACGATATCACATAGTTATTTGGTTAACCACAAAACCAAAGAAAAAAACTGGTTAACCGGAGTTTTCAGTTTAGGTTCCGGAAAATTACAAACTGATATTTCGGTTAACCGATTATCATTTAACCGAATACCAGGTTAACCATCCATGAACACCTCTACCTACAACATCACCGCCTCCAATAGGTCGCCATCTACATATTTTGCTCAATCTTTCCATCACTAAAGTAACCTATTTAAATTGGCAAAAAGAATAGGAGTAAAAAGTAACAAGAGTCTTTATCCAGCTTATTTATGTGAAATTTGCATTTTGTGGAGTTGGCTGATGGGTTTGGTTCACTTGTTATATTGAGGCTAGACTCGGTTTATTGGCTAAAAGGAATGCTGGAGCTCAGAATTTTTATTTAAGATTCATGTCGTTGAGTTAAATCAATTTGTGGCTAGATCTTTTGTGCATTTGGAAGCATTTTGTTTATATTTTAGGGAAAAAAATTCATAGATCAGGGTTTGACCGTAGTCGAGTGAACCCCTTTCAAGGTTTTCAATTGGCCGAAATCTGAAGTAATTAACTTCATATGGGTGAACAAAATTATGACAAGGCAGACCACTTTTATCGGGCTACAGGTTTACGAAACATCGCAATTTCATTCATTCGGATGCGAAGTTCTTCACATAAACTGACCCAATGAATCCACAATCTACATTGTCATTGAAAGGGCCAAGTTACACAGTTCATCAATGATTGAAGAAGATAACACAAGTCTGCATAGCAAACTCAAGGATATGACCCTACAAACCTCCCAAATAAAAATGGAGATAAAGGAGAAATAGAAAACAGAAATAAAAACCCGCAATGTACAAACTCGAATGTGATTTTATCACCTTAAACATAAAAATACATACAGATGAAATTTCTTTCAATTAATGGTATAACAACAATGTTGGCCATTACGAACTCAGCACCATTTGTACAGCTTTTTTCTGAGATTGTGTTAAACTCTGCAAGGTTCCAGGCAACGTTACAACAAGCAACACATTTATAAACCAAAAAAAGGGGTAAATTGCACAAAAATATAATGAATTTTGTCTTAGTTACTATTGTATACAATGAACTTTTTATTTTAAAAAACAATACAATCAACTTTCATAATCCTCCCATTGTATACAATGGAATTACGACAAAGTTCATTGTATAAAATGGAAACTAAATACCAAACACGGAAAAAAGTTATTTGATTACAATAAAAGAATTATGAAAGTTGATTGTATTGTTTTTAAGAAAAAGAAGATTGGTTGTATATAATGGCAAATTGGTAACTAAGGTAAAGTTCATTGCATTTTCATGCAATTTGCTCTGTAAAAACATAGGCAAAACAAACAAAACTTGAAACCTGGCAGAGATGATCAAAAAGAGGTCGGTCTCCCTGAGAGAACTCCCGAAAGAAGTTGGTGAGATAATTTGCCAGGTTAATCTGATATACAGAAAATGAACTTTTAATGTAATATAACGATGTAAGGCTGGTGGGAATCAATCTATGTATAATTTAGTCGTCATATAAGTATAAAGTGTGCAAGGAAAGTAAACCTCGTTAAGGGGGTCCGCAGTACTTAGTAGGTCGTCATCATAACCATCATCTTCATCCTATAAGTAAATAAAAAATGAATCGTTAAAACAGCTCGTACTGAAATTAAATGACAACATCTATTTTGGGTTTCTTTTGTGTTGCAGACCTCGTTAAAAGCTTTTGCCATGGCATCTAAATAGCCATGAGAAGGTCTGCTGTAGGATGTGGCGCCAGCTGTATAAAGCAAAGCTTGGTCTATTTCAGCATCTCCTGCTTCAACTTCTTCCCAATCACTATCCTGCATGATCAAAATGGTAAGAGTGTTTTTACCAACAGCTAGCAGATGCAGGAAAAGAAATACCTGATCGTCATCTTCCACAACTTGTTCTTGAATCTCAAGCACGACATCTGCCAGTATAGCAACAATCTGTGTTGCCCAAATTGAAGATAATACATTATCAGATCATTTATCAAATAAAAAAACCTTAAATAACAATATAGCCTTTAGTAGACCTTTGCAGGAAGTGGCATCACTGTCCACTGATCAGGAGCAACTTTGGCCTTTGAACGTGTGGTAATCCCTGCAGAGGACTAAAGACAAAAGAAAAGAAAGATGATTGAATTTTTGAAGAGATATGATCTTGTGAAACTACAAGTAAACTAACAAACCTTTAACAAATGGCCTTGGACATTGATGGTTCCGAATTCAGCATGCCTGGTTGATAATAATAAAGCCAAAGCTGTGGTAGTGACTTTAATCTGGTAGGCCCCCTGAATTTCCCCTGTACTCAATTTTAGTCGTATTAAGTTACAGATATACAAAAAATTCTAGAGTAAGAGATTTTACAAGTATTGTTGAAATACACTCCTAAGTAGCAATTAATCCATAAATAACTTGGTGATTATATAAGGTAATGTATGCACTAAAAGTGTGTCAAACCCATTGCATAAATAAGCTTGAATACACTGAAGAATACTTACCTTGCTGCTTTGTCCATTCTGACATAACATAATGCAAGGAATTAGTGTGACCTTCAGCAGGGATATTGATCAGCAAGTTGATAAATTGTTCGACATGTGGTGCACTCATGTGAACCTGTGTTATGAAAAAAAGGAAAAATAAGCAAATAAAAGCAGATACGTACAATGTGGTTTTAGATTTATGTCATACCAATCTTGCGAATATAAGAAGTAATGAGCTTCGCAATCCTGCAATTTGGCAGGATTGCATTCTCCTAACAAGAGCAGCAACAAGGTCTCTTATATGTTGTGCCATTTGAGAAGACAGATGAAGAATGAGTTGCAAAATATAGTTCCCAACAAATAGTGATCCAGAGCTATCTAAATCAGGGTCAAGAAGCCTGCCAAAATAGTCAAAAATTCATGTTTCCCGAACAAACAAGCAGAAACATGATAAGATATCATTAAGATAACTACATCAAAAGTACCCGCCTTGAAGCTACATCAAGTAAACATCTCATTGCAAAACCAGGATCACCACTCCAAGTGAGCAATTGTTGCTTTCCACCAGAGATAAGAGCAGCAAGGCATTGTGTTGCATTCTGGTTCCATAAAAAAAACATGACTAGGATATAACTAAAACTTTGAAACTAAATGTGTTTCATTGAAAGAGGGAAAGATTCGATAAAAGTTCTAGTATGAGCTACATAAAGACCTGCATTTCACCGTGGTCATCACTCTGAAGGACTATACGTACAACTGGATCAAAACAAACTTCATAAACTGCTTTTACCACATCGGTAGGTGCATTCTATATATATCACAATGGGAACCAATAAGTCATAGAAATAAACAACAAAACTTAACAAAAAAAAGTGGTGAAACGGTATTTGGATAAAAAAGTACAACTTGCCTTGAGTAACATAGTCAAAAGATCCAATGAACCAGCAACTAAAGCATCAGGCTGCTGTTGAGGCTGAGAAAAGCCACACATAAATAAATTGACTCGATCATAATCTACAATTTTCTTATGAGAGTTGGAACAAACATACCTTATTAAGGATAGGACCCACGTATGGCAAAACACGCGAAACAAGAGAATGAACACATCCAGGAGCATTTTTTATTGCCTGTAATGAAATCAGATTTGTTAATGATAGCCTTTCACTAAAGTGAATAATAGTACACCTACTCTTTATGGAAAATTAAATTGGAAAATCCAAACATTTTGGCAGCAGAGGAATACACTTATACACACATAACCATTTATTTAACAACAATACCTCCAGAACATCAAGTGCATCAATGCTTATGAAAGGGTCCGAAACATGCAAAGCCCACATGTTAAGTATGATTGGAGAAATAACAGGCTCTATGGACAATGCAGCTTCATGACCTACAATGAGCAAGAAAATTGAAGTCAGATATTATTATTTGAAAAATAAAAACCCATTCCACTCAACCTCTAAACAGTAACACCAACCTGCCCTCACAGCTGCTTGCAATGTTTCGAGGACCAGATGCATGGTCTCATCAGATGCCTGTAAAGTATTGCTACATTAAGAAATAAACTTATTTCATGTGATGTTGATACAAGGAAAATCAAGACGTCACATTACCTGCTTAAGAAGTTCTGTAAGTGATGAAAACAGAGCCAATATATGTGGCTGTGGTATTCCTCTATTTGTGTCAGGTAAGAGTTGAGATAGTGCTCTACATGCACCAACTTTGACAGGCGCAGGCCTGTAATTTGGAATTTATGATTAAATAAAAAGTTCCCATTAAGGATGAGTGAACTATGAAGGGGAAACTAAGAAAATAAAATAACATAGGAGCCTACAAATCCATGCCGATTGCCTGGATAGCAGCATATAGGAAATGGTCAATAACACCCTGATTGATCTGTAAGATGAAAGAAGTATTAATGTGAATATTGTTCTTATTAAAGTGAAACAAGTTACATGAACAATATTGATAGTTACCATAGATGAGAATTTAGCAATTGATGAAAACATACGAGCATAAAGAAACGGAAATTCATTATGTACACCTGCACAGCAAATACCAATCAGTTGATATGTCAGTAATATAAAAGCAATTAAAGTACAAATCACCAAAGATGCACCTGCTGCCATGTCTTCTGTTAAAGTTTGCTCCAAAAGGTTCCCTAAATTAACTCCTGGTCGCCCTGGAAACTGAGAATAAGCTAAGTTAAGATATTGTGCTTTATAAATAAAAATTCAAAGTATCAACTGATATATAGTGTTCAGTAGGTACTACAAAGAAAGTACTAACCTCAACTTCAAGCAATTGTTCTGACACAGAAGACAAAGCAAAAAGAGTAGCTTCCCTTATCTACCAAATTTTATGTTCCAATAAAGATTAGGACTGGCAAATTAGAATCAAAAGAAGTCATATGGATATAACAGAAGAAACATCAGACAACATCATAAATTTATTGTTATATTAGAAAATAAGAAAATAGTCATTTGAAATATCTATACTACTATATAAAGCATTTAACACTCTCTCTCCTCCTTAATTTTAAGACTTCTTAAAATTCAATCAAAACAACATCTTGGCCTTTCATTCTATTTAACTTAATCTCACCCACTCAATCTTTAACCATTCCAATCTCTCTCCTAATTTACTTTAACTTTTTATTCAATTAAAATATACTCTCACACAAACATAATTATACACCCATAACAACATAATTTCTAATATCTTATTAACTTCTCTATCCTTATTTCAAAAAAATATTATTTTTTTTCCTTATTTTAATGTCTTTTAGATTTTATTTTTAAAATTGATAAAATAGTTTATGCAAATAAAAGAAAATTTGAAAAAAAAATGGGACATGTTGCTAAAGAAATTTTTTTGTGACATTGAATTTTGCGAATAACATATCATTACATTTTTGAAAGCGGCATATTATAAAACAAAAACTATTCGACTCCGCAGCATTGCGCGGGTACGATGCTAGTTAAGAATAAAAAGGGAACCACTCAGAATAAAGAATATATACAAATTACTGAGACATACCCTCCACCAGTCAGTAGAGCCATTAGCCCTTTCCTGCTGAGACTCGTCAAATCTTTGTTTAGCAGCATTTAGTATAGCATAAACTCCTTCAATTTCACAAGAAATTACAATTTCCTCCAACAAAAGAGAACCTATGAACATAACACAGTATCAAAATCTGTAGTCTTCAGTGACACAAAGCTAAAACTGTTACTGGTAAATAAAAGGGATGGTAAAAAGGTGAATCAAATACCAGAAACACGACAACTATAAGTATTTTCATCTTCATCAGCAACATATTGATTAGCATCCAGTGACCAAGCATGGACCTAGATCAAGATAATGTCATATGTAAATAAATTGAAGTACAATCAAAATAATCCTTAAAAGAATGTCCATGATATAGATTTTAACTAAATTATATTTTCACATTGAGTAAAACTTACCTGTTGTTCAGTCATCTGCATAAAAGCGATTGAATAGTAGACAAGGTCTTGGATGCTATTTCCAAACGCCTGAAGAATGAAAAATTTTGCAGGTGAACATCTAACAGTCCAACAGGATAGCATTAAAATCTTGCAATAAGTAAAATATTTATAACTTACCTTCACAAACTTTTTATTACCAACAACTGTTAATAGAAACTCAAACAACTGCAGAACCCAAAAATTAGAAAAGGTTAAAAGGCATCAGATGCAAAGAGAATAAAGGTGTAACTACAGAGGAATTTCAAACTTGGATTATGAAGGACTCAAGGCTTGTCTCTGAACCATCAGAATCATATCTTCCCTCATACGCATCTTCGAGTCCTTTAACCGAAGATCGTTCATATACACCAAGAGATGACACAAATGTTTGCCACAATGGAACCAAAACCTCTAAAAAAAACAGTCTTTTGAGACTCGCAAATAACGACAGAGATAATCAGCAAAGAGAACTTAAAAGGATAAAGCAAACTTACCCATGAAATGACTTTCTGCTAGGCTTGGGAAGTTCTGAACAAATTGGCTCAAACACTTTAAAGCCTGATGGTGGAAAAAAAGCAGACAAGTGACTATACAATAATGAAGAAAATATGAAAAAAAATCATTATATTTAGAAAAAAATACCTCCATTCTGATGCTCCAATCATCTGGGTCTTCAGATTGTACAGAGTTCTTAAGGATGGAAGAGAATTCAACCATCCAGGCTTTGACCAATGGTAACATCAGCGCGCTTGTTTCTGTCTAAACAGCAAGGTTTCAACGAGCATTCTACTCTTCCATCACAGAAACTAAAAAAGATTTGATGACCCAAGATTGTAACGGCACAAAAAGTACCTTGTATACGCCACTCATAACCCCCAGCATAGATGTACAAGAATAGACTATCGAAAGAGCTTTTGTGCGCAGTGGTTTGTCATAGATCTGCCAGTAAAGAGCCCCAAATCATTGAAAAATCTGACCGATTTTACAATCTATATTACATAATAAGTAGCAAAATGTTAAATTGTTTTCTTATATACATTATAGGTATGAAATTTTTATTGCAATTATTCGTTCCTCCACTATAAGAATATGTACATTCATGGTTTTTGTACATCTATAAAGAGAAAGAATGATAGCTTATAAAATGGCAATAGAATTGACCTGGGGTGATGAAACAATAGCATGCAAGCACGGGAACAAAACTGGTATTATTCTGGGCACCAGTTTATCATCTAAATCAGCACAGACGAGAGCCAAACACCTAAGAGCCCCATTCACTGGACATTTTGAAAGCTTATAATAAGTGCATCAGCCATGGAATGACAAGAAGATGATAAGTTTCATATAGATCATCAATAAGTCATATAATGAACTTAATAAAAAGCTCTTTAAGAAAGTCATCTGTATACTTATTAATCTTTCAAGTCGTTTCATTTTTTCTTAGTGAAGTTATAACATTCTGACAAAACTGTCGAAACAACTTAACTTCAATGAAAATGAGCTTTTCTTAGCTGTTCCATGACTTCCATCCTCCATGAGTGGCATATGTTAGAAAATGCAATTATTAACTTGGAAAACACATACTCTCTTTTTGAAAACTTACTAATGCAAACTTCTCAAGAAATACAATATGCTGTATAGAGCAAGAAATTAAGTAAAATGGTGTGAACCTTGCTCGTGAGATGATGGTGAAAGAAAAACAAGTTTATAATAATCAAGGTTGAGAAGAAAAGTACCTGCATTTGTATTACTTTGATCATTAATTAACTTCATTAAGAATGGGAGTAAGTCAGGCCATTCATCTGGCCAGTCATGGTGTGCAACTGATGCTACTGCCATACTAATAGCTGTGCAGATTTTTCTATGAGGATCATCCAGAGAGAGCAACAGAAGACCACGTATAACTGCCTGGTAATGCCAACAGCACATATTTAGGAATATTGGATGCATTCAACTAAGCAATGAAAATAATTATTGTAAAACTTGTTATAACTTAGATGTGAGGTAGCCTCAGAAAATATAACCTTGTAATAATTCAAATCTGTATGCAAATAATGAAGAAAAGGTAGAATAAGATAACTTGGGCAGAAACTTGGGATAGATATAAGAAGAAAAACAGAGTGACCTTTTCCTCATTTGAAACAATAGGATGTTCGAAACCATCCTCATCCTCCTGCCAATGTTTCTTAATAAACTGTTTTAGAAGAACTGCAGCTAAGTAAAACTTGGTTAAAGCTCACAAGGTTAGTAGTTAAACATATTGTTATATAAGAAAACCTCAGAACTTCCTTTTTGCTTACTGAACATGAGGTGAAAAATGTGACACTAAATATCAGATAACTAGTCCAATACAAAAGACACTGTACATGTCTACATTGACAAAAGGATATTTGGCGAGATCCTAGAGGAAGATCTCTGTTAGCAGCAATCTTCGATAAAGCACTTCCAAAACCTTCAAATATTTGCAATAACAGACATTGTTAACATGGTATACAACAAGTAATAGCAACATATGCACAATCAAAAAAGAAAAAGAAATGACTAACAGGAGACACACAATGTAAATCAGGTGTAGGACTCCTTTATTCCAATTGACCAACTTTTAAAGATACAGTAACTTATTTTAATAGTAAGAGTACTGTTAAAATCTTTTCAGATGAATATGGGTTCCCAATCCAACTAGGCATCTAACAAGGCGAATCAGGAGACAAACAATGTAAATCAGGTGTAGGACACCTTTATTCCAGTTGACCAACTTTCAAAGATAAGGTAACTTATTTTAATAGGAAGAATAGCTATTAGAACCTTTTCCGGATCAATATAGGTTCCCAATCCAACTAGGCGTTCAACTTTTAAATAGGAAGCCATGTAGATTTGCTTCAGTAAGCAGACAATAATTAATCAAAATGAGTTGAAAAGATTTTAGTTGTTATGGAAAATCAACCAAACTGATAAAAGAATTTGTCAGCTTCACTTATACAGAATTTCATTGTTATCATCAAACTTCAATGACCCCTAACTCTTGATTATAAAACTAGTTTTATTATTATACATGTAACTATAACGCCTCTTAAATTGTTAAACTGTAAACATAATATAACAATTAGACTTATAAACTATCTTTCACTGCATCATTCCAAGTAATTCCGATCCCCCTTCAAGTCATGTCTTTGAACTTTTAACAATTACAAAATTCTGCTTCTTATTTACTAAATTGAAATATTAATAATCTATGATTCCTATCCATATTGATATTACTCGCAATCAGACTCTAATAGAGCAAAATCAACTTCTTAAATATGTTATCCTCGGTGAACTCCTCAGTGACCAAACAGTTGAACAGCAGAAAATTAAAGAATTGCAGCCGGAATTAGACCTACATCAGAATAAATTGCACAAATGAAATATACATATACCAGGTTGAAGAGAGGCCTGATTCAAAGACGCTTCTGCGAAAGATCGAGCTAGTTGATTAGTGTCAAGAGTAGCATTCAGTGAGTTGATCAGCCACTGCTGATCTTGATCGATCATGATCACCATTTCAAACGACTTTCCAAAATGAGATTGCAAAATTGAAGTGTGTGAGTCAGTGAGTGTGCGTTTAAGGTGTATCTCTGTCTGCGTATGTTTCCCGCTCTTTCTGGTAATTTGGGGGAGTGGCAGAAGAATAAATGGAGTTGCCCGATTCTAGGGTTTTTAAGAGAACATAATGGCGCTATAGTTATGTCAAGTCGGTTCGGGTCGGTTGAATCATTATGTTGGGTCGGGTGCAGGCATTATGTCCGGTCGTGATTATTGATCGTGGAATTTTAAAATATAAAGTTAATTACATTATGTCAAAATTATATGTTCAGTTTTTTATTTTAAAATTTTACAAAATCAGTTTTTAATTTTTAAAAATTAAATATGAATGGTCTTTTGTCCCATTAACAAATGTTAAATTTTTAAAAATAATTATTTTACCTTTTACATCATCTGTCATTGTTCATTTTCTTAAGTTTAAATCATTTAAAAAATCATTAAATCATTAAATTAGTAAATAATTATATAATATTTTTAATCAATTCAATATGATATCATCACCACAATCATTTGTCCTTGTTTGTACATCATCACCTCAACCAAACCCGTCGGATTCCTCTTCAATTACCATCCCCACTGTTTCTCCTCTCTACTCTTCACTGTTAGCCACCATGATCCAAAGCCAGCCTCCACACAATTATCATCTCCTCTCTCTCTTTCTCATCCCTCCTCGCAGACCAACATCGTTTGATGATGAATCAATTTTTAGGGTTTTCATCATCTAAGCTCACAAATTTGTCTACATCATCTACACACTTCATCAACCTTCGGGTTTGTTCAATCTTCTCTCTGGTTTGTTTGATTTGAGTGTGTGATTTCGAGATCAACTTATGGATTTGTTCAATTTGGTCGATAAAAATGATGGTGGTAAGCGGGTTTGATTTCAACCTTCGGTTTCAAAATGCCGTTGCATCAAACCTAATCCACCGGATGTTTGGGGGTAGGGTAGCGTTCATCAAGTTTAGGGGGCTTGGATGTTAGATCCAAGGTCAATTAAAGTTCTTGTGGTGGTCTCGTGGTGGTGGCGGTGACTATGGTGGTGGTTGGTGGACAACGGTATAGAGAGTAAATAGAGTATCGTGTTCATATGGTAAGGAGATGGAGGATTTTATGGTGGTGCTAGTCTCGTGGCGGTGGCAATCTTTCAATAGTGGTGGTTTTGTAGTGTGTGTGGTGATCGCAAGGTAAAGGATAGGGGTTTTATGGTGGCAGTGATTTGTACCATCTCTACCATCACTCAAATCTAGGAACACATGAGTAGGAGTTTATTTTTGTTATTATATTATATTTTCTAAAGGACCATTTGTGTAATGTTACAAAGGGTAAAATAGGTATTTTAAAAAGTTTAACATGTGTTTAACTTTTAAAAAATTAAGGACTAGCTTTACAAAATTCTCAAATAAAAAACTAACAGTGTGATTTAATCATATCTTAAAGGATCATCCGTATAATTAACTCAAAAATATAACCCCAATGTATATAATAATTCCAGATTTTTCAACTATTTTGTATAGTTACAAAACGGCCCCTTTAACTTTTAGCACAAAAGTGTCAGGAATGCCCCCTCAAAGCGGAATAGTTAAACATGTAAGCGTACTTTCATATTTTTTTAGAGTAAGTTACAAATTTCGTTCCTGTGGTTTGCTTAAAGTTTCACTTTTCGTCCTTTAATTTTCAAAATTATATTCACAGTCACTGTAGTTTTGAATTTAATTATTGATTTAGTCCTTTATGCTAATTGTTGTTAGCTTTTTATGTTAAAGTCTCCTCATGTGCATTGCACATGAGGGCATTTTAGTCATTTCCACCTATATTCTTGTAACAAAACAAGGAATCTATTTAATTGTGATTAATTGTTAATGTATTATATAACATAAAATAAACTAGTTCTCTAATTGAAATTCATAAAACAAAATCAAGTAATCCAAGTCTCTAAGATAATTACCAATTATTGAAAGAATTGAATTTAATTGAGATGAAGAACAAAAAATTAATTATCAAAAAAACATGGTAGTAGTTGATCTTTCTTAATCCAAAGAAAACAAACACAGTGGGGGCAGTGACATAATATTAGTTGCTTACTCAAAAATAATAAAAAAATCAAATATAAAGCTCCAATCAAATGCAAAATAAATCGATGATAGGATTTGAACACATTATAAACAAATTAAAAATTCGAATTACCGATGATTGGGTTGAACACATAAAAAAACAAACTAGTTACCAATGATGTTCAAGAATAAATCTGAAAAAATGAAAATTTTAAACCAATGCATAACACACAAGATATTCGTTGTATCACGTTTGAAATTTTTATGGCACATATCAACCCAGTTAATGGTGTTGGTAGCGTTTATGGGCCTTTGTAGCCATGTTGCACGACCATGGTTTTGCTTTATGTGTGAATCATCGAGTTTACTACACTCATCTAAAACATTTCGGCAAACCATTGGAGGACTTTCATAGTAAAACAAAATATGGTTTTTTTATATGTTTTAGCAATCAGATTTATAAAACTAAGATAACACAATATTGGTAACTAAAAACGGCTACAACTCTAGTGTGTCCGTAAATGTTTTCAATATGCTTGTTTGTTTTTTCGCAGTCATAAAATCTTGTTTTGTCTTATTTTTGCTCATCCCGGGACGCAAAAACTAGATCTTTTATCGCAGACCTTCTCAAACTTAAGATCTTTTAAACCACATTTTCTCTCGAAGACATGAAATAAGACATTCATGTATTCTTATAAGTCTTATATATATATACATATATATATATAGAGAGAGAGAGAGGGGGGGGAGGGTTCAAATGAGAACTATTTTTCGTACGAGAACTGCGAGAACCAATCTTAGCCCTTGATTAAAATTAATCAATAGCTAAGATGACGACTAAATTATGATTCATTAATGATACATTAATGGCTCGTTAATGATGCATTAATGAGAGGTATTTTAGAAAAATCAAGTCTTGGCTCGCAAATTAATGACAACTCACCCGGACGCAATTCACAGTTGGATAAATACAGGGAAGGTCCAAACGAGAACTGTTTTTCGTACGAGAACTGCGAGAAGCAATCTTGGTCATTCAAGTGGTAAGTGGAATTCATGGATGAAGAGCATGGGGGGATTGAGTGTGGCAAGTTGCATGTAAGGAATTCATGGGTGGACAATCCAATTGAAGGACAAGGAATTAGACGACTAATATTGGTTCTCGCAGTTCTTGTACGAAAACAGTTATCGTTTGAACTTATATATATATATATATATATGGTAGAGATCAAGTAAAAAGAAAATTAAAGTAAAAAGGGTAAAAGTGATGATTATTTGATCATTTTTCGGTATATATATCAACTGATAATCGTTAGTTCATCATCTTTATTGATTAAAACTAGTTCTTCATCAATTTCTTTTTGATGAATCCAACATATTCATCACTTTTTAGATGAAAGCATTTTGTTCATCAACAAATTATTCCAAAATTTTGTTTTCAAAATCTGTATTTGAAATAAAAAAGAAATTGATGAAGAACTAGTTTTAATCAATAAAGATGATGAACTAACGATTTTCAGTTGATATATATACCGAAAAATAATCAAATAATCATCCCTTTTACACTTTTTACTTTAATTTTCTTTTTATTTGATCTCATCCCTATATATATATATATATATATATATATATATATATATATATATATATACTAGTGGGGTACCCGCGCAATGCGACGGCGGCGAATAAAGAGGAGGTTGTGATAAGTTTTGTGCAGAATAATCACAAAGAGCTAATATGAGTTTGTGAAGATTCTTTACGAGATGAAGATAATATAAGTTTGTTAAGATTTTTTGCGAGAGCCACTTTGAAATTAAGAATTCTGAGTTATTTGTCTTTCAGTTTGTTGGAAGAATTTTGTCGCATGGCTGAATCATGAAGTTGCTGATTGTATATATGTATGTATATGTGTGTGTAATGTTTCATAGTTCCAATTATTATGTAATTGAGTTAGAATGCAATGTTTATAAATTTTAACTCTTTGACTCTTTCATTTGTTTGGTGTTTGTGAAATCTTTTGAACTTGATTTATTGAAAACATGAATTTAGGTGATCTCATGAATCAAAAGTTAATATTAAAAATATATTATTAGACTTAATTCAGTTATAAGTATGGTGATCTCATGAATCAAAAGTTAATATTAAAAATATATGGTTAGAAATAATTCAGTTATAAGTATTGGTTTAAATTCATTAATTGTCGGTTATGTTTTCAATATATATTTGTTTAAATTCATTAACTGTGGACTTAAAGGAGAGGTATAAAAGAGGGGTATTTTAGTAAATTTACTCTTCTTAAAATTAAGAGTTTTTTAGGTGCTAAATGCATTATATAGGAGTAAGATATATAAGCAAAAGTTCAAACGAGAATTATTTTTCGTATGAGAACCGCGAGAACCAATTTTAGTCGTTCAATTACTCCTTTTTCAATTGGATTGCTCACTCATGAATTCCTTACATGCACTCTGCCACACTCAATCCCTCACGCTCTTCATCCATGAATTCCATTATCCAAAATGAACGGCCAAAATATATAGGGGAGGGTTCAAACAAAAACTATTTTTTGTACGAGAACTGCGAGAACCAATCTTAGCCGTTCATTTTTGATAATGAAATTCATGGATGAAGAGCGTGGAGGGATTGAGTGTGACAGAGTGCATGTAATTAATTCATGGGTGGGCAATCCAATTGAAGGAGGGGGAATTGGACAACTAAGATTAATTCTCGCAGTTCTCGTACGAAAAACAGTTCTCGTTTGAACTTTTCCCTATATATATATATACATATATATATATATATATGGTAGAGATCAAGTAAAAAGAAAATTAAAGTAAAAAGGATGATTATTTGATCATTTTTCGGTATATATATCAACTGATAATCGTTAGTTCATCATCTTTATTGATTAAAACTAGTTTTTCATCAATTTCTTTTTGATGAATCCAACATATTCATCACTTTTTAGATGAAAGCATTTTGTTCATCAACAAATTATTCCAAAATTTTGTTTTCAAAATCTGTATTTGAAATCAAAAAGAAATTGATGAAGAACTAGTTTTAATCAATAAAGATGATGAACTAACGATTATCAGTTGATATATATACCGAAAAATGATCAAATAATCATCTTTTTTACACTTTTTACTTTAATTTTCTTTTTATTTTATCTCATCCCTATATATATATATATATATTAAAAGAATATTATTTTTAGAAAAGTTTTTTTAAAATCAAATCTCTTTTAACCAATTAAAACACTTCAATCCTCCAAATATTAACTTTGTTGACTACCTATTTAGAAATATCCAGTTTTAATAAATTCGATTTGTTATACCTAAGGGGTGTTTGGTCGTGGTATTTTTTGGGAATCTTTAGGATTGAGATTTCAAATCCTGAGAAATCTTATGTTTGGTTTGTAAAAATGGGATGTGATTTCAAATCCCAGGAATCCTTAAAATCCTACAAATGAGGGATTTCTAAATCCCCCCACCCCCCATGGTATTTACAAATCCCACAGATGAGGGATTTTTAAATTATGTGTTTCGTTCGTCGTCCGCCGTCATTCGTCATCCGCTGTCGTCCACCGTCGTTCGTTCGTTGTCGCCGTCGTTGGTCATCCGCCGTCGTCCGCCGTCGTTCGTTCGTTGTCGCCGTCGTTGGTCATCCGCCGTCGTTCGTTCGTTGTCGCCGTCGTTGGTCATCCGCCGTCGTTCGTTCGTTGTCGCCGTCGTTGGTCATCCGCCGTCGTTCCTTCGTTGTCACCGTCGTTGGTCATCCACCATCGTCCGCCGTCGTTCGTTCGTTGTCGCCGTCGTTGGTCATCCGCCGTCGTTCATTCGTTGTCATTGTCGTTGGTCATCCACCATCGTCCGCCGTCGTCCGTTCGTCGTTTGTGTCGTTCGTTCGTCGTTTGTGTCGTTCGCTCGTCGTCCGCCGTCGTTCATCGTCCGCCGTCTTTGGCTGTTGATGGAGTTTAGTGGTGGTGGAAATCCCACCTAAGAAATATGAACTAAACACAAGATGGGATTTTAAATCCCACTAAATACAAATCCCACCAAATACCAATCCCATTTGAAATCTTAATCCCTTCAAAAACAATACTTGAACCAAACACCCCCTAAATATCGATTTTCTGTTTGTATAAGTGTATAACACTTCCAGATTCAACAAAGAGACCTCACCTTTCTCCCGTTCTTGGTGATTTGCTGCGCTGGATTGTCTGTTCTTCGTCATTTCATAATTCATCTCAGGTAAGATCAAATTATCCTATTTCGTCTAGATGCTTACGTTCCTCGATCCCTTTTCATTATCGATTTTGAATTGGACAGCTAAGATTGGTTCTCGCAATAAAAACGGTTCTCAAATGAACTCTTTACTATATATATATATATATATATATATATTGTTGATTTAATTGATACATGCATTGAAGCATCAAATAAGTATGTTTTTGTCTACATAATACTCGATTAATTTAATTTAATTAATTTGTTTACTGTTTATATGTTTGATTTAAATTTTTGTAGGGTTTTCATACATATATATATATATAATTCATGCACTGTGGCTAATCTTGCATTTTGTTGTTCATTTTACAGAAATATATGAGTCATTGTAAACCTAAAAATGAAGTACGTACATATTATCCAGCGATCGAGTTCATGATATTGTACTCTACTACATATATACTCTCTTATGAGGGAGAGGAGTTCTTCATATATAAAGGTTTTCTTAAGGTGATCGATATATATTATCCAACATATATGCATGGCTGTCATTAATCTTTGCATTTAATTACGACCGGCCGGCTTTTTTCTGTGCTCAAAGAATAGCAAACCAACTTGCATCATTACCCTAGCTAGCTAGCTAGGTGAACTTTTTGCAAAGTTCAAGCATTTCAAATAAGCAAATTATAAATTTGAGAAATGATATATCATTCTAATTTTTGTTCCTACTTATACTCCTACTCAGTTGATCAAGAAAGTGTCAAAATCAAGGGATGAGATGAAGAAAGAGAATTAGTGAAATACACATGTCATCTTGTGTTGAGTAGCAGTATGAAGTAGAAACAAAAAGTAGGAGGATATTTAATTTCTCTATAAATTTAAGAGAGGTTTGCCAAAATAAGCAACACTATAAGTAGTATTACAAAAATAAGCAAAAAAAACCGAGATTACAAAAATAAGCTACTCATGTCGCCGAGGAAAGGCGCCATGTCGCCGATAAAAGATTTTATGTGATTTGACAACTCTTACCAACACATCAAAGATTTGACAACACAATACCCCATGTCGCCGATGTGCTTTTAGCGGCGACATAGGTCTTTTTTTATTGGCGACATGGAGCGCCGTCGGCGACAAACTCCTCTTTCATCGGCGACATCGTTACTTATTTTTGTAATCACCCATTTTTGTTGCTTATTTTGGCTCTTATACATAACTTGATGCTTATTTTGGCAATTGTTTTTGCAAGTAAATACACATACTTTGGGGTATATGGAATGAGTTTAAATGAAAAAGGTGCTAAGAAAAAGTGAATTTAAATGAAAAAAAGGCCTATAGAACTGATTTCTACATGTTGAATTTACTCAGGTTGAAGAGTGTTATGATTCCTTCATAAAACTTTTAAAGAATATGTAGAAATTATATGCTTTATAAGCATACTGTATATGTGTAAATATGCACTCATCTATATATGCCTATTTGCATTGCCATGTCCCAGTTATTGATCTGTATGTTGCAACTTGCAAGACATACTTGATTTTAAGCCTAGATTTTCAATGATTGATAATGTGCTAGTGAAATCATTGACTGTTAATTATGTGTTAACCAAGGCATTGATTTTCAATGAATGCACATTAACGTTGTACTACTTTTGAGATTCTGTTTCATATCTTTACTCTCATGTTTTTGCTTTACGTGATGAAAAATGATATATCATCCTACTATTTCTTCCTACTTCATCCTCTTACTTACGAAAAGATGACATGCGGAATCCACTAATTCTCTTTCCTCACCTCCTCCATTGATTTTGACACTTGTGTTAATCTTGTAAGTAGGAGGAAATAGTAGAAGGATATATCAATTCTCGTAAACTGACATGTTATTGGCAACAGTGGTTTAATATTTGCCACCAATTATGTGTTTGCAGTGGATTAAACCACCCCTTTTGACATTACTCTTTGCTATACATTAATTGTGGAGAATAAGTATTTGGTTCTTCAAAATATCTTTTTGGCTTGAACAAGAATGGACTGATCGAGATGCCATGCGTATATATAATACCTTTGATTCTTACTTGTGCTAAGAAAGCTGCAAATAATTAATTAAACATGGTTTTATATATAGCCACGTACAAAATTTTTAAATTAATAATCATTTCTTTGAATAATTTGTTCGTGTTAATATATATGTTAAAACTCTTATAGATGCATTATTGGTTCGTGTTTTATAACTGATGTAAGTGCCTTATGTACCCGAATAATTTAATTTGCAAGTCAGTACTTAGGCTAAATTTCAGTTTCTTAACCTAGATAATGTTTTCAATTAAGGTAGCAAAGTCCTTCATGCTATATGAACTTACATTAACTTTGGTAATTGGGATTTCGTCGTAAGGTTACCTAGCTCATGACCATCATTGAGGAGGAGGCAAATCATGCAACACGTAACTAAAAGATATGTGACGGATTTGATCCATAAACCTTTGACATAAATTCCGCGTCCCCAATCTCCACATTCATGGTTCTTTAAAAGGAATATGTCACATACACTACAACATGTCAATTTCCAACAACAAAATCCGTTGATAAGTTAGTCGCTAATCCATCAAAAATGATTCAAGATCCAATGTATCAGTAATCATCCAGAAAATTCCATATGGGCTTTGTTCGTCAGAAATGTCTGTTTTTTTAGAAGTGATAATAGTAACCAAATTTCAGTATTGTTACACTCGGATCATTTATACTTAAAAAACCTTGATACATTAAAAACCATACTCTATTCAACAATGTTATGTCACGTCCTTGTATCATGTAGCGTGTACATTTTCGCTTTAAAAAAAGCAATATAGCGTTTAAAATCTATCACTCTTTTTAATATTGAAATAACGATACTAAAGATTTAATTTCTTTTTTCTAATATATATTACAATCTTTTTAGAATATAAACATAATATTTTAAATATAAACTAAATGTGATTACTTATCGATTAACCTTCACTCCTTTCTTTTCATTATGTAATATTTCGTCTTTTCTTTTATCATTTGTAGTAGTTAGAATATATTATTAATTATACTATATTAAATGTTATATTTAATACAGTTTGAATTTCAATCAAAATTAGTTAAAACCAATTTAACTGAATTCGACTTGATTTCAAACTGAATTTAAGTAATACTTGAGATATGATGAATTTGGTTAAGTTTTTAAATCAAGTTTAATTAAAACTTTCAAACCTAAACAATTCAAGAAATCTTGAAACTCAACTCAATCGCTTAACACAACTCTTTGTGATCCAACATATTTGGGTTTAGGTGGAGAAAGAACAACTACAAAAGCCAAAATATTGCAACTTTAACCAACTCAATTTAATAATTTATAGTTTTATCCAAACTTACGACTTAGGTACTAAAAAATTATCAATTGAATAACTGGTTATTAGTTTAACTAGATTAAATATATGTGTTATACACTAATTGGTTAAAAAAATTTATAAATACTAAACATTAATAAAAAGATATTAAATAATTATAAAACGCGAAAGAAATTAGAATTTAAAAAATGACGACAAACGGCGTCAACACCCAAACCAATGATAGAAGTGTCAACACGAGGGGAGGGCAGATGTGACGACAGAAACGTGAGACATTATTGTATTTCTTGTACAAATTATCGATCATTATTATTACAATTAGCATTAATAATATCAAATCTTTATTAGTTAAAATTAAAAAGAATTTAAAATGTTTAGAAAATATTTTAAAATGATATAACTATAATTTTGATTAAATATAACATTTTAAAATGTTAAAAGGGTATATATTATATTTGCAAATTAGGATGGTAAATACGATATTTTAAGATTTAAGGACATATGTGAAATTTTCTCTAAAACTTTTGAACCCAATTTTAACCAATTAAAGTCATCATTGGATTTAATTTTTTTTTTTAAATGAATGGTCAAAATTGTATGATTAAAATTGATTTATCAAATGAAGGGCTATGATAATACAATAAATTTAATTTAAATAAGTGTTTATTATTATTATTATTATTATTATTATTACAAAAGTCAGATTATAACTTTAACTAATACGATTTAATAATTTAAAATTTTACGACTGGAGCACTAACAATGGATTGGCTAAATAGATGTAAGGTTAGCCATGAGCCCATGACCCACTACACTAACACTAGTATTATTACATTTAACTTATATATATAAGGCCACTAATTATAAAATTTACTCCTCTTACCATACAATACATTTCTCTATGAAATAAATTGTTAACATAAGAGAGTGTCGTATGCAACTAAAGACTTTTTAAAGAAAAAAAAAATATTTTAGTTTACATTTTGTTTTGACCTATCCCAACACGAAATTCTGCTTATGCCACTGCAAATACTGTGGTTGGCCGCTACCGTCACCGAATTATGGTTAGCCGAGGCCTCTTTCTTTCTCTCCATCCTCTTGAGTGACGACTAACGGCTATCTTCTTAAATATAATTTACGTTAATGGCAATAAGGTTAGTAATAACTAGAGCTGGCAAAATGGGCGGGTCGGATCAATTTGGGTAACGGGTCAGAACGGGTTCGGGTCCAAACAGGATCGGGTCCAAACGGGTAATTTTGAAAAAAAATATCAAACGGGTTCGGGTCATAATGGGTTCGGGTCAAAACGGACCGTTTAAAAAAATGCTATCAATAACTTGACTTTCACTACTGTAAGATATCATCATAAACCCCATAAATTGACAATTATAAATAATTAAATATACTAAAACTCAATCATAAATTCCAACATTTGCACATCAATCTCATACCCAAAAATACCAAAATACCCATATATATCAAATACCACAAAACTATCAAATACAAACCCATTCTTTCCTCTTCTTCCTCCATTTTGTCCTCACCTAAATATGTAAAAGGACAAACAAAAACCTATCGATTTATATTATAAACATAAAATGAATAAAAAAATTTAAATTAGTTTAAAAACCTTAATAATTGCCGCTATTAAGTGTCGGAATCAACGCTTCAATGTCTTCTTCAATTTCAAACTCCACTTCGTCCTCGTCTACAATATATTTAAAGAGTTGAAGACCATACATACATACATATATATATATATGAGTGTGTGTGTGTGTGTATTACAAAAAAGAATGAATATAATACCTTCTAAGTCAAACAATCAATCACGCGTACATAACAATGCCTCGGCGCTTGATGATGATAGTGAACTTCGATATTTGCTTATTATCCGACCTCCAACACTAAATGATGATTCAGAAGCAACGGTAGTGATTGGAATGCTCAATATGTCACGAGCCATTAGAGCCAACTGGGGGTATCTTCCTTGATTATCTCTCCAAAATTGCAAAATATCAAGATTTTGTCTTCTATCAACTTCAGGTTCCTCTAAATACATTTGTAGTTGGTTCCTACTTGGCTCAACACTTTCAAATTGGCTTTGGAAAGACTCAAATCCGTCAAAATCATCCAATGGATCACCAGCACCATCATTTGAACTCGCCCCTAATGAATCATGCATCATCTCAGAAATAATCTCGTACTCACTATATAACTTATTCAAGCTATCTCGAATATCTTCCAATTTCCTTTCACGTACCATATCCCCCATGGCAAGTTTTGAAAAGCAATACTCAACAAGTTTAAACTTATACCGTGGATCCAAAATGATGGCAAAAGACAGAATCATACTATAAGTTTCTCAGTATTTATCAAACTTCACTTTCATGTCTTTTGCCATCATACTTATAATGGGATCTTGATTGCGAATTTCTTGTTCAATCAACAATTGAATTTTCCATACTTTGTGAAAATACAAGTTTGAAGTAGGATAAGAACTTCCGGAAAACAATGTTGTGATATCATAAAAAGGTTTTAGAAGCCTTGTGATGTTTTCAATCCTTGTCCATTCGTGTTCCGATGGATTAGTCTTAAAACTTGAATCAACTAGTTCTAACCGGGCATAAGCATGACGATAACTCAATGCACAATCAAGCATGAGATACGTAGAGTTCCACCGTGTTGTGATATCTTGACGCACATGTTTCCCACATTGTAATGAGAGTTGTGCTATACACTCGGCAAACTTATATTTTCTTGTGAAGCCACCTCTAACATACTTTACCGATTCTCTAACCTTGCAGATAGCTTCCTCGATTACTTTTAATCCCGCTTGAACAATAAGATTTAATATATGTGCTCCACAACGCACATGCATAAAATCTCCATTACAAACAAGTGCACCACCCAAACGCAAATGACTTCTTAAGAAATCTACTAAACCATCATTATATTTAGCGTTATCCAAGGTGATGGTAAAAATCTTTTTCTCGATGCCCCAATCAGTCAAAAATTTGATCATGTACTCTGCCAAAACAGAACCACTATGAGGAGGCGGTATAGCTTTAAAGTTTAAAACTTTTTTCCTCAAAACCCAATCATCATCAATATAATGAGCTGTTAATGCCATGTATCCATCCGTTGTGATTGAACTCCACAAATCAGATGTGAGACAAATTCTACTAGTTATTTTTTCCAAATTCTGTTTAAGTATCATTTTCTCCCTCTCGTGTATTTTTAGGACATCAGCCTTTGTCGTGTTTCTTGTTATAGGAGTGGCATCCCGATGTAAAAATTTATGTAGTTGTCTTGTTGCTTCATGCTCGACAAAACTATATGGATAGTTATGTTTGATGATGGCAATTGCCATTTTCTCTCTGTACATTTCTTGATCTAAAGGGGCTCGTTTTCGTGGTGGACCAGACTCACTAATGTCAAAACATTTAGGAATATGTCTCTTCATATTAGATGTTCCGGCACTAGGGTTGGCACTATACACCTTCCCACAAGCGGTACAACTTGCCTTTTTAATCCCATCAGGTCCAACCGGCATCTTAACAAAGTAGTCCCACACTTGAGAACGTTGTTTGGTTGAAACTGACGAACTAACCTCTTCATTCTCTTCTCCTATATCTTGTCGTTGAGTGTTACTCGACATATCTACATCACAATTAAATACAAGGGAGAATTGTGATCATCATCTGTATATGGTATTAGGGATACATTAAGATTTTATGCCTCTAGTTTTGTTAGTAGTTGGTTTTGTTTATTGCCCATTTAAACCCACATAAAAAAAGGCCCACGCCCATTTAATCCATATATTAATATTAATGGTTCAATTGGACCAAAAAATGAATGAATGGGTGAGTTTTGCCACCTCTACTAATTGAGATAAGAGCCCCCTCAAGTATCAAACCATACAACAGATCTTTCAAGACATTTGTGCTAGAAACTTAAACGGGTCACTTTAACAAAAAAAAATGTTAACAATAGCTTGACTTTCAATACAATTAAGAAGATATCATCATAAATCCTATAAATTGACATTCATCACATCAAATCGTTCATATTGAACTCATTATCAAACAAATAACATAATTAAATGTCAAATTAGCAACGAAATGAGAAACTAGCTTTGATTGAATGAAGACCAAAAAGTGAGAAGCTAGGATCGATCACAAGGTGAACATCTTCCACCTAACAAAAACATTCATCAAGCTGACCAAATGACACCCTAATTTCGAAATTCATAGCTGACATTCCGAATTTCTACAATAAAATTACAAACATGCAACAAGCACAATTGACAGCTTATGATCAAATTACAAATACATCACTAGACCTACCTTTCCCTCTGCCTAGAAATGTTTCTAAAGATCTTTCTTTGAGATACGCGGTGACAAGCCCGTCACATACAAATTGTTCACAGGATTTTCAATGTTCACAGGAATCGACTCTAACTTGCGGCAAACGTGAATCACAAATATTAGTAAATAAAAAGGGACTGATGGTTATCTGGTTGTATAAATTCAAAGGGAAACTTACCGACTCCTTGAATTCGATCTGTACCTTGATACAAACGATTACCGAGGGCTTCAAACGAGGAATCGATTATCGAGGGCTTCAAACGAGGAATCAATTATCGAGGGCTTCAAACGAGGAATCGATTATCGAGGGCTTCAAACGAGGAATCGATTATCGAGGGCTTCAAACGAGGAAACGATTATCGAGGGCTTCAAACGAGGAATCGATTATCGAGGGCTTCAAACGAGGAACTGATTATCGTGGGCTCCAAACGAGGAACTGATTATCGAGGGCTTCAAACGAGGAATCGATAATCGCCGATGAGAAATTGAATGAATGAATGTCCGATGAGGCGATGAAGATGTTGTCTTGCCGTCTTCAAACGAGGAATCAATTATAAGACTTGCAAGTTGCAACGACTGACCTATCTTTGCTGCCCACTTCGACCCGGTCCCTTTTTCCTTTGTTGCCCAATATGACCCGTAAGTTTAACAATCAGTGATGTTAGTTGCCCATTTAAAACCAGATAGAAGAAAAATCAGGGCCCATTTGATCCAAATGTTTTTATTAATGGTCCAAATGGACTCTAAAATGAATTAACGGGCTGCTTTTGCCAGCTCTAGTAATAACTAAAAGAATTTTGCAAGTTTAAAATGATTTAATCAAAAACCAAAAAAACTGATGCTTTATTCATTTGTTTATACAAACAAGACAGAAACAAACCAAAAAAAACAATCCAAACTATTTGATACATGATTTATCTTCATAATCCAATATGAACCTAGAAAGATTTATTCAAATATGGTCTTGATTTGATGGGTATGACCAAATTCATATGCCAAAACCAAGCTTCCATCCATCCTTTTAAGCACAAACCTTTCAACCAAAACATAGCAACCAAATCTCCTCCACCCACCGATCCCTTCAAACTTTTCCTCCCTCTTCACCCTCTCTATCCTTTTCTCCCCACCACTAACCCATCCAAATTTTTCTTGTTCCCACCTCATTCTTTCAACAATTTCTAAATTCAACCCTACACTTTCTTCTTTCTCATTACCACCTCCATCACATGTAAACCATACGGCTCCATCAACCACGTTTTTCTCGTCCCATACAGCCTCCCTCCGGCTCTCGCCTATGAAAACAACTTCGCTACGAACTGCAGCTCTCACAGACACAACGTTTCCTTCATTATTATCTTCGTTTTCCTTTTCAAAAACGCGTTCCCATTTTTGCTCCAATGTCATTTCATAAAACATAGAATATTTCACTTGGTCATTCAACCTTCCTTCTTTGATGAACACAAAAGGACAATACCACTTGCCAATAACAACATGATTAGAAGTTCTTGTAGAGGGTGGGAAATTTGAATCTGGGAGACGTGAACGAAGGGCATCATTGACGCCTTTTGCTTCACGTAACTCATAGCGTTTGGGAGTTTTTGTAAAAATTTGCCAACCTTTTCTTCTTAAGAAGTACGGAGGATAACCACCCTCCGCAAGAGATTTCGCATAAAAATAACCTTCACCAATACAAACATTTTCGTAAGGAAGTATCTCAAATTGTTGATACATGTCATGTGAATCCAATGGCCTCGGTTTTACATCACGGACACAAGACCAAAAACAACATTGTGACTTGTCTTCCTCCTTTGAACATGCAAAAGCTTCCCTGATAAGGTTTTTTTGTTAGTTTATTTCTGCTTAAGGCTTACAGTCACCACCAAATTATATATTTACTACTTACAAAATAAAATATAAAAATATAATACGTATGAAAAACTTATGCAATTCTAAATATAGTCGAATGAACTTTTATATATGTACAAGGGAGAGTTATTGTGGAAATGAATATTTAGATGGGAATGGAAGAATGAGTCATAGCCATCAAATAGATTTTGATTTATTAAATCTAACGGTCGTAATTCATCTGTTGCAATTCATGGCTGTCGTAATTCATGGTTGGGTAATGAATAAAATGAAGAGCTAAATGTAAACCATCCGATCAAATAAAATGAAGCGTCAGGATTAAGTCTCTCATTCTCACCTAAATATGCATTCTCATTTGAACCTTCCACTATATATATAGGGGATGGTTCATTTGAGTACCGTGAGAATCAATCTTGGCCTTTGATTAAAATAAATCAATGACCGATAAAAATGACGGCTCATCAATGATGCATTGATGACGGGTATTTCGGGAAAATCAAGGCTCGATCTTTAATGAAAACTCACCCTGACGCAATTCACGGTTGGAAAATTATATAAAAGACCAAAATACGCTTATTAATGAGCATTAATGACGGTTACAAATGGTATTCACGATATTCGCAATAAAAACAGTTCTCAAATGATCTTTACACTATATATAAATCTGTGATGCATGGTAAATTAATGTACATACCCTTTATGAGATCCATTTGGTTTTATCGCATAGTACCGATTTGAAGACAACGGTTGATTAAGGACCGGAATCAAGATGACTTGGTTGTAAGAAACATGTTGATGTTCACCCGACCCTGTTGAATAGCGTGTGGTTAGTATTTTGTTCTGCGGAAACGGTAGCCTTGCAAGATATCGATTCTTGCACAGCCCGAAACACGAGTATGTTTCGGACTCTTCATCCTGGATAACCAAGACACCCGAGTTCGGCCCCTCAGGAGGGGAATAAAGAGCTTCTGGAGAGTTTTTATAGTGAGAAAGAGTTCGTGTGACGTACATATGGATCTCAACTTAGACTTACACAAGATCGATCAAGGTTCGGTTTAAGTGTAATTGAGGTTTTGAAAACATATATATACCAGAAAGATTTGGGTTTCTAATTAAGTAGTTAGCGTGGGGAAGTGTAACAAGTAGCTTGATTTGAATTTTCGGTTTTGACTAGTCGAAGGGTTGACTTAATCGTTTGTGTACCAGATTATCTGGTATAGATCGGCCTCACGTTTTAGATGATTTTTTTAATTATATAGGAAGATTCCTGGCAATTAAGTGTATGTGTACTTATCAGATGTAAATTTGCAGGAAATTGTTATTTTTTTTAATCTATTACAACTAATTAGACAATCTATTTCTTTAATATAAAAAGGATTAAAAGCGGTTTAATCGTCTGACTTTAAATTAAGATTATGTACTTTTTCATATGTAAATTTGCAGGAAATTTTTTTTTTCTTTAAAAATCTATCACAGCTAATTAGACTTTCTATTTCTTTAATATAATATTAAAGGGTTAGAAATGGTTTAATTATCAAACTTTAAATTTATTTAAATTTCGGTTTAACCCCTAAAGTTTTTTTAATGTTTTAACATCATTGTGTCATTTACATTCTATTTTGAGCCTTTTACCAACTATTTTACGTTAAATCTAACCAAACAACCCCGAATTTTTAATAGTTGGGTTTAAATTATCCTCCACACCACTTAAATCCCACCAAACACCCCATTTACCAACCTCCTCCGCTCCCCCTCCCCTCCCCATCTCTCTCTCTCTCTTTGAAAAGATGAAGCTGCTACCACCACCCAAATGTTGCCGCTGTCGCATGCAAACCAACGCTATTGCCACCCTTTGAAGATGAATCGACGAAGATCTCCTTCTTTGTTCGTCAAATCCGGATCTCTTTCTCTCTCAGTTTGACGATTTTGAAATGCGATTTTAGGATTGTTCATCTTCATCACATGCAATTGTGGGTTTGAACATGCATCTCCTTATTCATCATCATCTTCCATGTGTAGTATGATAAATACCCACCGATATTTGTTTCTAGGTGATTCGAAGGTGTGTGTGTTTAGATGTTCATCTTCACATTTACATGTTCAGACATTCTAACGATGGGTGTGATCGATTTGGGTTCAACGTTTCTAATGAAGATGAACTATTAACCACTTATCTCTCTCTTACTCACTCACTCAAAACAGTCAAGATCTCTAAAACACACATCTACGGAACAATAAATCTATGTTTGTGCATGTTTGTGTGTGTGCATTGAATCTTACGAACACAAATGCAACAAGAAATTTAATAAATAAAATTAAAGAAAAATAAAGATTTACCTACCAAACAAGTAAAAGGTAAACAAAAGGGTAACAAATCAAACAAAACTTAAAGGATTAAACAATACTTAAACAAAACTTTATGGTTAAATAGTTAAAAAAACTTTGTTATTTAAACCAAAAATTAAGAAAAACTTTGATGATCAAAATATTTTTAACCCATATAAAAAAACAAAAATTTAAAAAAAGTTACTAGTACACTTGGTGTTTTGAGACTTGTTGATATTCCAACAGAGAGATTAAATAGAGACCAATTATAAAGTGGTTTTTAAACTTAAATAAATGGAGATGGATTATTTTGACAATAGACGCGTGGCGGAAGGAGGCAAGATAGACATGTTCTATCAACCATTACGCATTCGAATTATGGGACCAGTTTTGAATTATGGGCCGTATATGATTGCCGCATGAGTGATAGAGACCGGTTTGATGTCGGGACCGGATTCTATATGCGAGTTGAGTACTAATAAATTTGATTTATTATTGAAGATACAATATTTTACAAGTTAGTAAAACATAAGTCTATATTGGATGAATCAACTTTATAAGTGAAAGTATCATCTTCCTTTCTATATACGTAAGCTTCATTAAAAAGTAGAGTAGATAATATGGTAAACTTTTAAGAAAGATAACTTAAATATCGAAATTAGCCAATATAGGTAATGCTCAAAATTTTAGACGAAGAATGGATTATAAATATCAATTTCAAACGAAAAAGGGAACCGGTAACCAGATACAGTGATGGATTCAGGATTTTTGGTGACTTGTGACATCATATAATAGCATAAAAAATTAAAATTATGGGTGTTATTCGAGGTTTTTTCGGGTTTCCAGTTAATTGGGTAGAGTTAATAAGGTTTTGGTTATTGTTCCGGCATTTAAATGCCAAAATCTAAAACGAAACACAATATATACAAAGTATTGTTAATTAAATTGTTATTTTTAAGGTAAACTGAAACGCGCAAACCGCTACATAATTTTATATAAATAATTTATATTTACACGGTGTTTTAAAAGTGGTTTCACCTTAGAAAAAGATTACACGCGTGATAAGTAAGTATCACCTATCAGTATATAGTATAGCTCTTTTGGTAAGAAAGAGTATCGAACTCAAGGAACAGGGACTCCTAATAATCAACGTACACTATTATCTAGTCGACAACAAGGCAAGAAGAGAAAACAAACTAAAGAACTACAACTAAACAAAAAAAGCAATAAAACAAAGGGGAGATGATATTTTTACTTGCAAAGTTGATTAATCTAGACAAACCTATGTTTCACTAACTTGTAACATAGCTTTAAAGGTGTTATACTTTTAGTGGATGAATCAAATTTATAAGTGAAATAAGCAACTCTCAAAACAAAGATAAAGTAACAAGAGCATGCAATATGAGGGGATTCGAATAAGAAAGGTACTCACTAAGATTAGATAAAATCTAGTCAAATGTATTAATATACATAATCATGTGACAATACTACATTGACTTATTAAGTATAGAGGATAAAAAGTATACATGTTTCAATTTGTAATTCATCTATAGACACAACGAATTACACCAGACACATATATATAACCTCTTTATTCGTAATGCTTTTAAACTGGAAAATAATACTAGATACCCTATCATAGAAGATATATATGACTCAATAAGTAATTAGCTAAATCATAAGCATAACTTATTGATGATTCAAACAACACACCTAACACACATGAGCATAACTTTTGTACCACCCCAAAGTTAAAAAGTCTATATGATTAGTGTTTTAAATGATATGAGGTGTTTATAAACTAGAGGGGTAAAAGTTATCGAATTAAAAGTTGATAAGTTGAGGGGTTGTTTAGCCATGTGATCAAAGATGTGAGTATATAAGCAAAAGCTGAGTTTGGTTCACAGAGAACACAAAGTATACATACATACGTGAAACAGAAACTTAATTCTCTGTTGATCTTTGAGTAAGAAAGAAACAACAAGTTAAGCTTATTATATCAGGTATTCAGAACCCATAAACATCAAGGTATGTTTTGTTTGTGTAGTTTCAAGTTCTTTGTGGGTGAATGATTCAATGATTGAATCATGGATCAAGAAAGTGTTGTTAATGTTTTTAAAGATGTTTTAGAGTTTTTGGGGTATAGAGAAACACCCCTGAGTTGTTAAAATTGATAGAAAACGGTTTTGATACCAAGAACAACAGTTGTGTTCTACACAGAAAGTTGCAGGTTGGTCGCGTACACAACTAGTGTAAGGGTACATAGCTTGTGTACACCAGTTTAAGACGGTGATAGGCCATGTAGTTAACATGGCCGTATAGCATATGAGATATGGTCAGACCGGTTCAAAAATTGAACCGGACCGAAAAAGATCGGACTGGAAACCGAAATCTATCAAAACCAAGGACCGAAGACCAGACCATCCCGGCCCAACCCAAATCAATCCCTGTCTAGGTTGGTCCGGATTTTTGGTTTTTCAGTCTATTGGTTGTGTTATACACTGTACCAACAAAATCGAACCTGACTAAAATCCAAAATCTATATAAAAAAAGGCTGAAGACCGGGCCCGGTCCTGACTGGTCTCTGTCCGGTTTAATCTAGTTCGGCCGTTTTTTTGATCTATCAGACCATATACTCACCCCTAGTACGAGAAGAAGAATTTGATACAGAAGTATGAAAAACAATGACAAAGAATTGGGCATGTTAAAGTGTCTTGGTTAATGTTATCTTAAAAAAATGTATAAATAGTTACAATTAATTAACATCGCATATGTTTTGAAAGGAAATGTCACATATGTAAGGATGATTAGAAGAATTTGTCTTTTTTTTCAAGAAAATGATTTGTATACAAATGTAAAAGCAATAAATAACACATTATACAAGTAGATAAAACATTGAGTTATTGCATATGGATGTTTTTGTTGTGTACGGATCATCATTCTTTTTGTTACTTTGTATTCCACATGCACCGCTATTTGTATGGTTTTTTGTTATCTATTATTAGATTATAGACGTGTATATATAAATTTTTATTTTATGAAGTGTTACAGAACTTAAAAGATAGTTTTATATATAGAAATATGAAGCAAGTTTCCAGTATTTTATGTCTTTGTAACTCATCATAAGAATTTTCTAGGGAACCTGATGGTATATATAGAAGAGTAGTAATTGATTTGGAAAAACTCAAAATAATTCCATGTAAATATATAATTAATAAATAAGCAAAAGTTGTGATGCAATAATAGGCCAGAAGCAGGCTTGTCTAACATGCTTCCACTTTATGGAAGCCCCCAACAATTCAAATGCTTATGTTTTTTATTTTTATCTTTTTATGGAGCATAAAAAATAAATATAAAAATTAATTTTTTTTGTTTCTTTTAATAATTTGTAATTTCAAGTCAAATTTCTATTTTTTTTAAACAAAGGTGTTTCGTAACTATATATAAACAATATTACAGTGCCCTTAAGACAAAAGGAGGTCTAATAGACACCAAGGTGGAGTCATATCAAAGCTGTGTACACCAAAAGAGATGATACCAGAGCAAAGCTCGACTACAACCTATAGAAACACTTCATCGGTTAGAGAACCAACGAGACCAACTAATATTTTTTTGATCTATTTTAAAATCTTAACCTAGAAGAGTATTCGGTTTGCAAGAAAATGTCTTCTTTTAATGCCGACTCCTTTGCCAAATCATTCGCATGCTTAACTTTTTTTCCCCATTTCCATACCCCACAAATGAGTACATAATCAAAGCCTGGGAAGGCCTTTTTTAATAGCAAGTCTTTTGCCCCAAGTGAGTTTACCAAAAGACAAAAAGTCACAAATGGAATCAAAGTGTATGAATGGTAGGTTTGTCCAACTGAATGTATTCCACCACAATGGTTGGACCTTTTCACAATCAAAATGGACAGAGAACCGAAGTGATCGGAATTCCTTTCGACGCTAAATTAAGACGGCTTGGCAACGCGTTGTTGAAGACTCTCCGACTACAAATATTTTCTTCAACCCATTGAGTTTAACATTCACCATTGCATCTGTGATGAAGGAAGGCTCTTTGAGGTTAACATTCACTATGATAGAGGGTGAACGACCAATAGTCTTTCTTCAGCTAGCCCATTGAGTGAAATTTCTATGTTAGTAAAAAGCTATTTAATCATTTAACGAGGTATCATGTTTTGGATTTACGTTTCTTTAACGAATTACCAAGTATCGCTTACTAAATAGTAGTTAATGGATTTTACTATACATATAACCCCGTTATAGCTATATTAAATGTTAAAGCATGGGAGTATCCATGCTTAAGCATCTAATACTTAAAGTCACATCAGCAAAACTCACTACATGCTTAAACCCAAGAAATACTCAAAAGTTTCGCACGCTTCAAACTTTTTTATTTTAAATTACATGTGTGTGTGTGTGTTTTTAACACGTAGTTCCTACAAATAGCAAATTACATACCTTTCTATGCTCTATCTACCTCGTTTCACTCAAAGCCTCTCTTTCTCTCTCTCTTACTCACCATGTCAACTTCAAATTACTTGGTATCGAGGCATGATGGGTGGTGTACCCTCTCAGGTACCAAGAGCTACATCAACATATTGATCAGATGCTACGAGTACCCCTGACGCTCTTAGTGAAGCATACGTTTTTTTGTCGTGGATTGTAAATGTGTATAATATTTTCAAATGCAATGTACATAATATTATTTAAAAGAACTTGTAGGAAACAGTTGTTTGTTAGTTTTATTTGGGTAAATCTTTCATCAAAAATTAATATTTGCCGATTATCATTTAATATTTAATATTAATATATTCCTATAAATCGTATTTATGTAAAGTTAATTTAGACGATAATTTTTTTTATAATTGAATATTTTCCTCATTTGGGATATCGGACAAAGAAAAGGCTTTATGGCTTTAACCATGATATCACTGGCATGTTCATGTTTCAGGAAAGGGGACCAACCTACAAACGTCTGTCTTAAACATACCAAAATTAACAAATAAATTGTTATGAATTTTCTTCCACATAAAAACGGCAACAACTTCATTGTGACGTACCATTAAATTCTAATTTGTACTTAATATATAAATTATATATAGCCATGTTATAAGTACCGTTCAATACTTTATTCTATTAATTCTACGACAAAAGCTTAAACGAGAATCGCGAGAATCAATATTAGCCGTCAAATTCCCCCTCGTTTAATTGGATTGTCCACTCATTAATTCCTTACATGCACACTGTCATACTCAATCCCCCACGCTCTTCATCCATGAATTCCATTATCGAAAATGAACGGCCAAAATTGGTTCTCACAGTTCTCATACGAAAAACAGTTCTCGTTTAAACTCTCCCCTTAATTCTACATTGGTAGAGAAAAGAAATGGTTATAGAAATAGTTTCTTTTGTTTAGAAGAAATGGTTACAGTTTTTTGAGGAGAAATAGTTTCTCCACCATTTTCATTTCTCCTCTTCCTTTGTATTTTCATTTTTCTTCAAATTGCGTAGAAATGACAGCCGATGTCTACTCATCATCGTTGATGTCCAGTTGCGTTGTGTTTCCGGCGTTCTACTCATCATCGTCGACGTCCAACGAGACGTCCAACGCCGCAACCACCGTATGGCGGCCTGCGCCACCATTTCTCTGTTTCATTTCTTTGATGATACCAAACAAAGGAATTTCAATTCTCCATAGTTTTCCATTTTTCCCCATTTACATTTCTCTCATATTTTCATTTTCATTTCTCCTAATTAATTTTCTCTCTACCAAACACTTCCTAAGTGAAATACGGCACAAACACAAATATAAACAGATTTTAGTTGACATGTATAATAAAAAGGTTGAGTTTAGGTTGACTTGTGTGCCACGTATAATAATTGGGTCGGGTTAGATTCATAAATAATTTTCACAGGTTGACACACTAACTTGTTTAATATTTATAGAGATTTTTTTCTTTTTCATACGTAAACCAAGTTTTGATGTAATTATCGTTCAGATTCTTACAATTCACTTTTTTGATACTCTTAGTTTGTGAAAAATCAAGCAAGAAAACTCTTAAAAAGTAACATTTTCGGCAGCTCATATAACCTTTAAACCCCCTGGTTTTCCAACTCGTTGACCCCTTTACAACCTGTCAACCCTTTAATAACCCACCAAACTGTAAATGACCCGCCAACACGTATAATTAAATAGGTTATGTGTGTCTCACATATACGGGTTAGTGTTTAGAAGCCTGACACGAATAAATAAACTAGTCGGGTTCGGGTCATGTGTTTCTGACACGCCAACTCGCGAATCTGTGACACATTAACCCGAACACGACATGATTGTCACCCCTAATTAACACTAAGTATGGATAACGCACTTGATGGTTGTGTGATATTGAGTTTATTTCTTTTGCTTGTATAAATTAGTATGATAAAAGATAAGGCTTATATGACATAATACGATAATGTAAAAAGATACAACCCTTTATATCAGTTTGCAAAGGATTAGCTAAAAGTGAATAAGGCGAAAGATTTCCCTCATTTCATATTTTATAGTTCCAATTAATCCGCTCGATCTAAAATCTCGTACTTCCAACACCGCTTAGTTGATGCGGCCATTGTTAAATTGTTAGTTTCGGGGATTTTTATTTCGATGTTAAAGTCGAGGCAGGGGCGGACCCAAGTGTAGTTGAACGGAGTCACGGGACACCATCCAGTTTTGTACGCGTAGTGTAAATTTCGATCTCGCGTAGTGTAAATTTTGATTTTTTTCGAGACGGTGCTACCATCCATTTCAAATTTTAAGTCCGGTACTACCATCCATTTCAAATCCCAGGTCCGCCCCTGAGTCGAGGTTTGCTAGTTTCGAGTTTACCATGTGATTGTTGTTAAGTGGCTTGCAAAATTTGGATGTTGGTAGTATTCGTTTGGGTATTCTCGTTGTAATTCTAGCATATTGCTACTTTTATTTGATATATTGCCTTTCAATAAAAAAAATTATTACGAATACATCTAAATATAACCTAATACCCTTTTTCATTTTGCTTTAATTATAGAATATAATATTTATCTAATTTTTTGGGTAAAACTTTAAGTAATATATGAATTTTGTAGTATCTGTAATCGGTGTTGTCATAATCGTTTATACTTTATAAATGCTCACTTATTTAGAACAACATATAGTAAATATATACCATGTATCCTTCTTTTTATAGTAAAAATACATATATATAATCAAACATTCAAACTAAACTACCGTTTATTATATAATTAATTAACTTTTTTTAAACAACTAAATACACACCCACCTAATTTTATACCATATAATAAATTAATATAATTAATTAATTTGATGCGTGTTTTACGGGACTTGAAAAAAAGTTAGATATTATACATGGATTAAAAAAATTCCATTTAAGTATATGAAATTATGAAATAGCGAAATACTAATGACAAGGGCAAATTATAAGGGGGTGTTTGGTAGAAATGGAAATTAAAATAGAGGAGAAATAAAAATGTGTGAAGAATTGGAATTGGTTTTCTTGTTTGTATCATCAAAGAAATGAAATAAATAAATGGTGGCTAAGTTTGCCAGACGGCGGTTGCGGTGTTGACCGCCTCGCCGGACGTCGACAATGATGAGTAGAACGTTGGAAACACAGCGCAACCGGACATCGACGATGATGAGTATACATCGGCTGACATTTCTCCACAATTTAAAGAGAAATAAAAATACAAAGAAAGGGAAATTGGTGGAGAAACCATTTCTCCTCCAAAAACTATAAGAGAAATCAATTTTTCAATTTCTTTTCTCTATACTAAACACCCCCTAATATTATAACGAACACAATACAACCCATCAAGATTAAAACCATATCGAACTAAATTTCCCCGTTTATTATTACTTTTTAAAAAAATTCTATACATTTTTTAGCTAATAAAAATTGAGTGGATTAATAAAATTAGGATTATTTCACTTTTAATTTTTTAAAGCAACAGGTTGTAAATTTAGTTATTTATTTTGGAAAATCCTACTCTATTAGTTCTTTATTTTGAAAAATCATACATTATTAGTTCTTTATTTTGATCATCAAAGAAACTAATAGTGTACAACTTTTAAAAATTAAGGATAATGCTAATCATAACCCTTATAGCTATGTGTAACGCCCCAAATTTTCAAAATTCAAAATACAGCTTGAAACAAAAGGTATTTGTCTAAAAACAGAATTTGATAAGCTGCTGGAAACCAACCAAGTATTTTTGAACCCTCTAGTTCATACAAAAGGTAATACATCCACAATTCATGTCAAAAACAGTTTCCAATAAGCTTACCGTCAGCGGAAGCCAATAAAGCATTTCGTTTAAACCCTCGGGTTTGTATAAAAAGAAATATGCGCGCATTTAAATCAAAAGTACTTTATGTTACTCAAATAGGAGCGTTATTGTTTCAAATCACATTTTAAGCAACGAACCATCAACAGTCAAACCGGGGCCTTGCCTTGGCGCTAACATAACCTGCAAAACAGCAACAAGCAGTATCTGCTAAGCTACAAGAGCTTAGTGAGAAAGCTAAACTGTAAATCATATAAGCATGCGCATACACATATACAAATGCCATAACAGGTCTTATGGATACAGTACTGCACCATCTTAGCATCCGCCAAGAAGGCTAAAACGTTGTCCATAGCACTACCGCACGAAGCAGCATGCTACAGCTCTACTCTCGCATACCATGATCCTCTGATCATTTATAACACACTGCAATGTAACACACATATCACTTATATGAATCAGAGTTTAGGAAACTCACCTCCGCAATTAATACCACACAGAGTTATGCCAGATATACTCAGAACACGTCAAACAATAATTCCTACAGATATATAATCATGGTATTAATCACATAATCAAACTCAGCTCTTAACAAACTCAACAGGGCAGGGCACCCCCTAGGCACACCCTAGGCATGGTTGTGCCTTCCCCAGGCATGGTTGTGCCTGTCTTAGGCATGGATGTGCCCTCCCAGCTACGCTCATGTCCTTCTCAGGCACGCCCATGCCTCAGTCAAAAGGCACCGGAAGTACCGTATGGACTAAGTATTGCCACCGGGGCATTAGGCACGCATGTACCCTTCACAGGCACGCCCGTGCCTCCCCTGGTCTGCATAAGTAAATCGGCCAGATGAGTGTTTTTCCGACCAAAACACCAAAATACTCACTTTTAATTCATAAAAACACTACTAGGGTGTTTTCCTACACCCCAAACAACTTCTAAGCAATAAACAACAACAAAAACAAGATCTAATCCATGATTCACCATTGAATCACTTAAAACCCACTAATAACTTCAAGAACATGATTAAGAATCCTTACCTCATACTTGTAATTGCTAGGTTCAGAAGTTACCACTTGATTCTATCTGTTCTTGATTCAAGAAGTTGAGAGAAAAAGGGCTGGAATAAGAAGCTATGTGAAGTGGTTTGTGAGAAATGAAGACTTTGACTTTCAAAGGTCAAAGTTGGCTATTTATAATTAAATCTTTGAGAATTGACACAAATAGTCCCTCAACTTCTCTTGTTTCATTTTGACAACTTTAACCCCTCAAATTTCTAAACACCTCCTAATCTTAATTAGGAAATCACCAAAACTGTAATACTTGATTATTTATTAAATTACGAAATTTCAAACTTCGGGTGTTACACTATGGATAAAAGTAAAAAAAGATAATTATAATTTCTAAAAATAACAATCATAATTCATGTTTCATAATCAACCTTCTACGTTTACAAAAAAATCTACCTAAATAATCTTTTAATTAACATTCAAACTTTTCATATATGATATACGGTTATTATTTTTAAAAATTAAAATCATATTTTATTACTCTTATCTACAACACTCTGTGACTATTATTTTCTAAAAATAAAAGACTAAATTTATAGCATCTAGATTTAAACAAGTACTTCTAAAACCAAACATAAAATAACCTTAATTTTAAAAGAAGACGCTTAATTAACTCATAAAAGTATAGCAGGTACTTTTACTTAAGGGGACAGTGATAATTCTATGTAAGGGTGAGCATGGTATTGGTATCGATTTTATCGAATCTCAAATTTAGTTTAAAAACGGTATTGAATACTGTATCAAGTATTCGTATATGGTACCGGTATCAGTACTGAGTACTTATGTTACCTTGTTGGTTCGATACTAGTCTTAAATACCGAGTACCGATTTAGCAATATTACAAGTAACGAGTACTAGACCGAAAACTATAACTCGATACCGATATTGGTTTTGTTACGATTCGGTATTTTCGATACATATACCCACTCCTAGTTCTACACCTTGCATGCAAGTAATACTTCCCTAGACAGTAGACAATGACCTCACATGAATAAAAGCGGTGAAATAAAACCAACACATTCACTCAAAAGCTGCTTACTGTTTATCTTTTTATTTTTATTTTTATTTTTAGAAATGATGCATACAAAATACTCATAATCCACATAAAATGATGAAATTTGTGATATAATTTTCACTAGTAGTTTTGTTCAAGAAGGAATTACAACATGTTTTAACACTAAGACCACCATTGACATTCTTCATCTAATCTCTAATAACACTAGGAAGACATGAAACCTTTGACCTTTGACGATCTGGATCATCTCAGTCTTTGACATTTCGACTTTTGTATCGTCTCAATTCAGGATTCTAATATGTGATTTAAATCTTTCTTCCCTGAATGTTGCTTAAAAATCCACTTCCAAACCTTGCTATGCCCTTTACTTCCCTTCTTAATCCCCCTCTCGTTCACCGTAATTCTACATGATGACGATCCACCACCACCACCGCCACCGCAACCACCACCGTCTGATGGGTTCTTGAAAACAGAGTATTCTGTTTTTGACTGATCTGATAGATCAAGCTTCAAATCGATAAACCCTGAATCATCATGAATTCTACTGAATTCACTCTCTTTTGCAGAAAACCCGTTTTCAAAATCCATCAAACCACCTCTATATCCACTCTTTCTTGGCTCAGATTCATTAAAATCAGAGATTTTTGCACTTGAGTAAGCCATATCACTAACACTACCACCTTCATGATCAAAATTACCACCTCTGAAACTACAAAGAGACCTAGATCTTGACACATCCATAGCACAATCAGACACCCATATCTCACTCTTATCATCAAACCCATCTCTGTTTCTTTCTCTACATCCCTCTTTCTCCCTCTTCTTTTTAAAAAGCTTCCCAATTCTCCAAAACCCATTGCTTTTCTTTACCTCGACAACACAACTATTACTCCTTTTCAGCAGAATCACATCCTCTGTTTCTCTTTTCTTGATCTGTTTGATGTGTGAAAACAGTGTTTTTTGTTCATCGCCACTACCCCCTGTCTCATTTTCTATCAAAAATGAGATCCTGCCAACACTTCCCACATCCACAGTGCAAGATGAGTTTCTGTATGAAGAAACATCAGAACAAGAACAAGAAGAGAGCCTCTGTTCTCCACAGTCTGAACATACAAGCTTCATCAGCCTGTCTTTGAGGCAGTAAGCACAGATTCCAACTGGGGATGAAGATGGGTGTTTCTTACATGGAACACCGGATGATGATGAGTAGTAGAAGTTGTAATCTGAGCAGAAATTGTTGTACTCTTGATCTGATTCAACAGATTTCCCTCTCTCCTTCATGGGTATTTACTATTTACTAAATCTGAGCCTTGTTGCTTGTAGGATTTGGGTTGATCTGAATTTAAAAGAGATGGATGCTCCCAATTTGAGAAGATTTGGTGGGATGAAGAGAGATTATTTGTCTGGAGAGATGAAATGAATGTTGTGTCAATAGGCTGACAGTATTTGTAGGAGGGTGAAGCTCAAGGATGTTGAGTTATCAAGAATGGAAGATACTATGGATTTTGACTTATGAGGAGAGGAAAGTCACCTTACTATACTATTTGTGTGAAAGTGGGGTAGGGTGGGGGTGAGGGGGAGTGGAGGGGGAGGGGTAATGTATTCTGAAAGAGGAAGGCATGGAAGATGAAATCAATAAAACTTGAACTTTAAGTTATGGTAGTGATGGATGGAATTGCACTATTTTTTCTGCAGGCATAATTGCATTGGTGAAAAGTGATGTGACACAAAGAGTGAAGAAATGGAACAAGTAATCCCTAGCATTCTTATTCTGATCTTCTTAAATTGGCCTATTTTTTTCCATATATAATTCCTCAACTCCCAGGATCGATGGTTTCATCCTGTTAGATTAATATTTATATCATCTTTTACTTTTAATCTTCTCTTACTCACAAACCCTAACCCACTTATATTATTAATTATAAAATATATATTAATGAGAAGAGAGAAAGAAGTAAAGGGAAAAAAGAAAAAAAAAAGGAAAAAGAGCGTGACCAGCCACAGGTTTCATGGCTAGCCGGGAGTCGGACTCGCACCAACCAGTAGGTCTAGAATGGTGTGCAGCGCTGGTTGGGGGGCCAACCAGCTCAGGTTTCATGACCGATGCGGGTAGTCTAATGAGTAAAACTATTTGAACCCTTTTAATAGTCTAATTTAACCCTCTGGTGATGTATGTGAGTATATAATTTGTATTAAAAACTGTAATAAATTGACGTGACATATCTAGTATGTGAAAGAAAGAGTGTCCAAATAGTAGCACCCTTTAAATCACTACTAGGGTGTCAACTTTCAGAAAGAAACTACAATATAACGCTTTATCATAAGTCGTTCAATTACATTTAACAATTTGATCAATACAACAGGAAATTTTCAAATGATACAATTTGAGTGTATAATAATTAGCTTTAAATTCTACATGGTTAACATAGTTAGAGCTAAAGTTGGGTTTGGGACTGCAATTAAACTTGCATGTAGAAACTCAAAAAAGCTAGACATTAGTAAGAAACTTAATATTATCTAAAAAGCTTTAAAATACTCTAATAGTTAAATAAGGTTCGTCTGATAATGAGTTTCAACTTTATAAAAATGCATTCAAGCCTATATACATCTTTATAAGCATGTGTTTCAAACGTACTCTTGTTAATTATGAATTGTATTCTGTGATCACTTTTTATTTAGATGATTAATTGAATTGGATAATACAAATGTAAAAGATTACTTATAGATTTACATGTAAGGTTATCTAACTATGGGAGTATGATTTACTTGAAGACATCAACAATTTCATTATTCAAGACTAACATTCAAACAATTTGACATACAAGATCTTTAATAAACATCACCCACAATTTCATTATTCAAGACTAACATTCAAACAATTAGACATACAAGATCTTTAATAAACATCACCCACAGCCAATGAGGTCATATCAATGGATCAAAAGGTAACTTGTTCATAACAAATTGTCAAACCTATGTTACTCTTCAACCTACTTATTCTTTTGTCAATGCTTTTTTCTAACTTATCATTCATCTCCTACACACTTCTCCTTGTGAGAGGTCTCGTCCACCAATACAATCCTTCTTTGTGTAGTCAAGCTTCACTGGCATAGAAACCCGAACTTCTTTACCTCATTTACAAGTGTTATGCGTAAACGAGAAAGAAAGAAATAAAATAATACAGAAATTTAATACGGTTCAGTTAACAATGTCAGTGTGTCAACCTACGTCCACGAGCAGAAACTGAAGAGACTTTATATTACTGATATCAGCGAATTACAATGTTTAGGATGCAAATGACTGAAACATAGGCTCAATATTTATAACCATACAAGAAAATACTAGGTTGCCTTAATCCTTAATTAAGAAACAATTTATTTACTTAATTAGATTAATATGCGCCACACATAGTACCGAAATTAACCCTGGGCCAAACTCCCTGCTTCACGCCGAGCACCATCATGAGACCTCACGCCGTGTGTCCTGTTGCACGTGGAAATCACATGATTTTTCAGTTTCAATATTTTCAAGCCATTTTCAAGTCACATTTCAACAACAGCAAACTAGCCGTTGCTTTTATATGCCGATTGCAATGGTTCAGTGATCAAATCATAGTCTCAACTCTCAAGTTCTTAAACATCATTGACGAGTAAAACCAAATGGTTTAATCTCAGGCATATGAGAGCTGTTAATTACGAAACAAATTCAAGTTCTAAGTTTGACTGCTTTCATTATATTGTGTTAACATTTGTAGTTTCATTGGATCTCTCCTAGCTAGGTCCCTTTTGTATGCGTACTATCTTTCCTAATTCCTTATTCTTTTTCCGAACGAAAAAAATAAATAAAATAGAGTGCATAGGCTATCATTTTGATTTCACTTAACAACAAGATAAAACGAATAATGGTTTGTCATTATACTTACATTTAATGTACTTTGATCTCAATTAAGAATGAGTAATGTCTTGTATCGAACAAAAATAACTTTATAATGAGTAATGCGCTACTTAGCATTCGTTAATTCCTTGGCTAATGAGTTAATTAGGAGGGTACATATTCATTCAATTCAAGTCTTAACCGAAATCCTAGATCCAAAAGAGCGTGAGTGAGGGGATGCGAAGAGTTAATTCCTTGGCTAATGAGTTAATTAGGAGGGTACATTTAACTTTCACCTTGGTAATTCTTTTACTATTTGAATGAGAAGGAAAAAAAAGAAAAAAGAAACAAGAAAACAAGTCATGACACTTGTTTTTGGTAATGGAACCACCTTTATTATATTAAGTTGTTTGTAATAATTATGTCCCCTCCAATCATCTTCTCTTTTACTCCCATGAGCCATGAATCCCATCTACACACTTTTTGCACTACCATTCTTGATTCTTGTTTTAAACAACCATACTTGTTTTTCTAAAACCAGCAAAAAAGGGTTCTATTTTCTTTATTTTATTAATAAATTAAATTAAAAATAGAATATTGGTCATTCTCTTTTTAAAAAAAATTAGTTGAATAATATAAATCAAAACAGATCAACATTGTAATTTTGTTCCCTTACACGTTTGTGTAAAGTGTTATTGTTATTCGATTATAATTAGTCATTCAAATCATACTACGATAGTTAGAATTGGGTTATATGCAAATTAATGTAACGAGACTCGCTCATTTTAAAATTACATGTAATGTACTGAATTATTTGAGTTTAATGCATTAAAGTTATTGAATTTAACGTTTAATGCAATATGACCTCCAAACAAAGGTTACTCGGTTACTTTTAATCTTTTATTATTTTATTTTATTTATTTATTGTCATTTGATTATTATTTAAACGAAGGGATAGTTGGGAGTCACCATTCAAGTGGTGAATGGGGTGTGACACCATAGTCAAGTGGTGGAGATGATTGTGGTGAATACCACATGGGGTTGGGCCAGTGGTGATGGGTTGTGCATATTAAAATGACTTGTTCTTTTGTTTATTATTGCAGCTCTCCGCACGGATTAGTAACTTGCTCATAATTCTTATCCTCGGGCCCTTGATTGTATCTAGCCCGACCCACGTAAGCAAATCACAATCCTAAGTTTCTTTTGGTGAGTTGGGCTCCACAAATTGGCAAGCCCAACAAGCACTTTTTAATTTCTTCTGGTTATTCTTTTATGGCAGCCAAATTCTTGACCCAGTTCTTATTCTTCAACCCGCATTGATAATTCCAACCACATGTAAAATGTCCGCTTGTTTCGTTTAGTTTACGTGGATGTTTGAATCACCTTAATTCGAGTTCGTATGTGACATTCTTAAAATGGGCCTAGACGTGTACGACTTTGGTACGTTCGAATCTTGAATTTAGTAAAGAATAAAAGAATTTTATTTAATTAATTTAAGATGAAATTATTATGAAAATAGTTAAGAAATGGAGTTATAAAAATAATAACAAAAATAGATAGAATTAATAAAATATTAAACGGGTTGAAATAAGGATTCAGAAAATATCCCCCGTTAGTTGAAACAGGTAATCAGTTGTTGAGTTGTAAGTTAAAAAGGAAAACAAAATACTCACTTATGGATATATTTGACCCTCAGGTCGGTTCTCCCTTTTCAAACACGCGCAGACACATACACCACACTTACACTTCATTCTTCCCTTTGTTCTTACACTTTGAAAGAGAAAGCAATAAGAGATCAATCAAGCTTTCAATCTCAGTAGCAAATTCGAGTTGTAATCTACCCATCTTCATCTTCTTCATCATCTAATCCTTCTTGTTAGTTCATATCTCCAAGTTCTTCATCCTTGTTCTTAGTTTTGGGTATTTTAGGTTTAAATGAGTCAAAACCCAAATAGCATCAACAACTGCATTTTTATGGTACCAGTCTGTTCCTACATTAATTATAAATGGTAGGAATCAAATGTATGGATTAAAGTGTTGAATTTGATTGAATTTAAAATTTTTACTCAAATGGGTCAAATATGAGATCAATCAAGCTTTCAATCTCATTAGCAAATTCGAGTTGTAATCTGCCCATCTTCATCTTCTTCATCATATAATCCTTCTTGTTAGTTCATATCTCCAAGTTCTTCATCCTTGTTCTTAGTTTTGGGTATTTTAGGTTTAAATGGGTCAAAACCCAAATAGCATCAACAACTGAATTTTTATGGTACCAATCTGTTCCTACCTTAATTATAAATGGTAGGAATCAAATTTATGGATTAAAGTGTTGAATTTGATTGAATTTAAAATTTTTACTCAAATAGGTCAAATATGATGATTTTGATCCTGAATCTTGAATTGGTTGTTAAAGTATGTAAGAATTAGTGTTTCTAGCTTAGTTAGACTTGATATAACATGTATGAACACTGTAAATTGATTAGAAACCAATTGAGAATGGATTGGATGAGTTTTTGCATAGAACAGGGGCTGAAATTCGACATTGATCTGCAAATGGGTTGCTTGCGAGCGCAAGGAGAGTCCTTGCGGTCCCAGGAGAGTTTTCTTGCGGGCCCAAGCATGAGGCTTGAGGTGCAAGGTGCCCTATAATAGCAAACAGTTTGATGTTATTCTTAGTACTGAGGTTTGGAAAGTTTGTTTAGGTGAGCCTGAAGATCAGGAAGAGCCAGAACATTACATCTACCTGCTGTAGCTTTTCAGGTGAGTGTCAGATAACATAAATATTAATATATCTATATTACATATTATCAAACATAAGAAACATGTTAATGGAAGATAAATTAACTTATCCATGAGTTACTTTGTTGAAATGATATGATATGCACTTGAATAGTGTACAATATGAATCATGATTATGATATGTGATTATATGCATGCTATGAGATCCTAAATTGGTCAACTATGTGTTTGTGATCAGATCCCGACATGAGGACTGTTTATAGTCCATTATCGAGGCCAACAATGGACTAGGATGACTTAAGGCCTGCGGGTCAATGGTACCTGAATAGGTATGTAGGGCCTTGCAAGCCCAATGTTCCTCGAACGGTGTGGGGATCAACTGACAGTTGTATCCAATAGAGTCGTTGGCTTCATAACGCAATGGTGGACCACTTTACGCTCACCTACCAGTGCGTTTGATGTGTCTGGTACCCCGGTTAGTAGCATTGATCCGGGCTAGCTACCCTGCATGATTATGTTGCTTTCTGACTATGTCAGCTTATTGCGAGATGCTATGATAACACTATCTGATAATTGATGTTGATATGTGATATGTTTATATTAATCTTTATGCTATCTTATGCTTACTAGCTTTAATTATCTAACATATACTCTCCCCATGTACAGGTGGCACATAGGCGCGTGAGCTTGGGTGCATGCTGGATATTTGTATAGTTTTGGAGGAACACTTAGTATGCTACTCATGTTTGTATATATTCTTTTGATATGGTTGGTCGTATGTCACAGTAATATTAACAATGTAGTTTTTATGTGGCTGGCTTTGATTATAAATAGTTAGCCACTTTACTTTCCGTTGCTTGTGTTAAATTTGAAACCAGGATTAATATAAGTCGTGTTTACAAATGAACCCATGTGGTTTGGAAATTATTTAAGTTACTTTAAATAATGGTTTTAAAATAAAAAATCTGATTATCAAAATGACGGTGTTACATCGCATGTGTAAGATATAGTCAAGACAGTGAAAATGTGTTCGAGCTGTCTGCTTTTCTCTTTTTTTCCCAGTTGTTGCTCCATCTATGTTATGATCCGCCTTTTTATTAAAGTAACGAAATCATTGTATTTAGCTTAAAATCATTATATCTCGTATAAAAAACATAGTTCTATTAAAAATTACTGCATCTTAGTTAAAGTAGTCAATGGTTCTTATTTAAAAAATCACCACATCTTGTTTAAAAACACTGCGTCTCAATAGTTAAAAAAATCACTGTATCTAAAAGCCAACATATTTTACTCCAATTTTAGAAATATATCCATCCAAATTTAAAAGAAAAAGAAAAATAAATCAAGTTTGCCATGGAAACATACATAGGCCGCAATGTTTGACATATATATATATATATATATATATATATATATATATATTCCGTTCGCAAAAGAAATCAATTTAAAAAATGCTATGTTTGCAAAATGTTTGCATTTGTATGCGTTCGCTTTTGATCTTCTCTCTCTCTATATATATATATATGGCGATATCGTGTTAAATCTAGTTATAAATTTAAATCAAATTATCACTCAATCTATATTACCACACTAATGGCCAAGGTAAGTAAAAAAGTATCGTCTTCATGTGAAATGGTTTAACTGTACTACACACCCAATTAACATAAGAAAAGATGCTTGATAAAAGGGGTTTTGTTTTTTATTAACTACTCCAATAAATCACTAAATTAACTAATTGATTAAAAAGATCAAAAATTTAATTAAAGAAACAAACTTTTAACGAATTCTAATCAAAAGGATAAGACATTCACTATGGTTAACATCCTCTAAACATAGATTTGGTTTATTAGGACCCGATTAAAAAAGGAATTCTCTAGAGGTTGATCAATTAACTTTTGTTCAATCTCTCACGATGTTGACACACCGTTCCTAGGATTTTCATTTCTAGGCCTATGAATCAACACTCACACTACCATTTAATTGTGGGACATGATTTCTTATCCCCCTCGTCCTAGAACTTTTTTGTTTCAAAATTAGTCCTTTAAGAAATTAACTAAGTTATTTGTGTTTAATTTCAACCCTTATTTCTAGTAAGGTGCTTATTACGTCACCTAGGCGAAAAGTAGAAGAAATCACACAAGTGATCAATAAATACATGCAACTAACAAATCAAACAAACAAATGTTAAAGCTAAAAGTTTTAAGGATTATTAATTGATAAATGATAATGAATTCAAAAATACCAAATCAATCCATATAAATAACCAAATCTAGTCTAAGGTTTGTCAAATCATAGTGAATACAAGAGTTTTACATATAGACATACTAAAAAAAATAACATAAAACAAAAATTCATGCTAGAAAACATCCTGATGAACAAGAAATCAAACCGAGTTGAATTAATGCTGATGAAGGAAACACTTGAATTTTTTCCTTAAATAAAATAGAGAAGAATAACTATAGTAAACCATGCGTTGAATGCTGATGAAGGAAACACTTGAATTTCTCCTTGAATAAAATAGAGAAGAATAATTGTAGTAAACCATGCCTTCAGCTCCAGCAACACGTTCCTTATCAGAGTTCTCCAAAAGATCCTTTCCTAAAGCTTTGAAAAATCAGATAAATAGGTAATCTTTCCACAGTGTCTCGCGGTGCGAATAACACCTTCTCGCGGCATGAGGAGTAGATAAACACTATCCATCTTTTTAAAATTCGAACCCATGATCAAATCATGACGGACGTCATAACACGAGGCTCACAAGCTCGCGGTATGAGACTTCTCTAAAAAACATGACTTTAAACTAGCGATTTTTATCAGTGCGAACTTCATTTCTTCACATCAAGCACACTCAAAATAGTGAGAACCCCACAAAAACCTTCTTGAACCGGTGCTTCATCCACCCTGCCTCCGTTGTCGCTACCACCTTTGCCTCATCCTTTTTGCCGTAGTTGCCTGTGCCCAGAGTTCATATAAATTCTCTTATTTGCAAATATACTCACGTGCAATTATCGTCAGAGCAACATACTTTGTAGTAATATTGTTAATTGTTCATAGTTTATTCTTTAATTGTTGTTCTGTTACATTCTTGATAGCGATCTTTGTTAAAATGTCTCAGCTATACTATAGTTATCTTTTTTAATTGTTAACTGTTCTATAATATATTCTTTAATTGTTGTTTTGTTGCATTCTTGATAGCAATATTTGTTAAAATTTCTCAGCTGTACTGTAGTTATCCTCCATAACAAAAATCCACGATAAATTAAGTTGTGAAGAGACTACTAAATTTAAGGTTTAGTGGATGTTTGCATATCTGTTTTGGCTAACAAGTGAGTAAGAAGTTAAAATTCTTCTGAGTTGGCGAGTTCTTTGCTATTATTGATCGAGTTGGTGTTTAATCCATCTTGATTATTGGTTTCATTGGTGTTTATTGAGTTATCGGTTGTTATATTGAAAAAAAGGTTTGAGAGATATTGACAAAGTGGTAAGGAGTAATTTTCTATCATTGATACCTTTTTTGCCTCTATGCTTTGTTTTGTGTAATTTTTTTGTATGCAATGTTGATGTAATATGTACCCAATTCACAGTTCATGGACATTGTTTCATGAAATTCATGTTTCTCATTTGTGCCTACGGAGATGCTGTCTTGGATTCAACTTTAAAATCCAAGATTTATTATTGATTGTGAAACCTATGGTGTTGTGATTGATTCAAAACCTGTTGTTTGTTGTCATCATTTCCATTCAATGATCAAATGCCCTGTTATGTAATCCATTAGCATCTTGCGGGTGATGTTTCACGGTCTGACCAATCAGTGTTCTAAAGTGTAGGCGTGCTGCGGCTCCGATGTTAAGAAATGACCCTAGACATAAGTGTTAGGCGTGACGCACGCCCATGCTTGCGAGGTCGCACCTTTACCCGCTAAAAGGTGTGTTTCTTAAAGTGTGGTGCGCAGAAAATTATTTTTCTAAAGAAAATGTAACGCCCTGATTTCCAAAATTTACATTAAAGCTTGAAATAAAAAGTATTTGTCTAAAATCAGGATTTGATAAGCTAATGGAAACCAACTAAACATTTCTGAACCCTCTGGTTCGTACAAAAAGGTAATACAACCTCAAATCATGTTATAAACAGTTTCCAATAAGCTTACCGTCAGCGGAAGCCAACAAAAACATTTCATTTAAACCCTCAGGTTTGTATAAAAAGAAATATGTGCGCATCTAAAATCAAAAGTACTTCCTGTTACACAAACGGGAGCGTTAATGTTTCAAATCACGTTTTATGCAACCAACCATCAACTGTCAAACCGGGGCCTTGCCTTGGTGCTCACAACCTGCAACACAACAACAAGTAGTATTTGCTAAGCTACAAGAGTTTAGTGAGAAATGCTAAACTGTAAATCATATAAGCATGCGCATACACATATACGAATGCCACAACAAGTCTTATGGATACAGTACTGCACCATCTTAGCATCCGCCAAGAAGGCTAAAATGCTGCCCGTAGCAATTACTGCACAAAGCAGCGTGCTACAGCTCTCTCTCTGGTGATCCTCTGATCAATAATATATCACATTGCAATGTACCACACACATATCACAGATATGAATCAGAGTTTAGAAAACTCACCTCCGCAGTTACTACCACACAGTGTTATGCCATATATACTCAGAATACTTCAAACAGTATTTCCTACATGTATACATATAATCATGATGTTAATCACGTACTCAAACTCAGCATAAAACAAACTGAACAGGGCACCTACACGGGCCGTGTATCCCTACACGGGCCGTGCCCCCCCTTCAGCCTACACGAACTGACTTGGCTACATGGCCAGTATTGACACGTCACCTACACGGGCCGTGTACACTACATACTACACGACCATGCCTTGGCTACATAGGCGGTGTTGCCAACTATCCCTACACGGGCCGTGTACCTCAATCTCTACACGACCATGTACACCAACATGGCCCTGTGACCGCCTTCAACACTACACGGCCGTGTACCTCTACACGGGCCGTGTAACCTACAGGTCCTGCCGACTGTTCTTCATAACAGTCGGTGTTTTAAGCCATAAATCCAACAAAACTCACATAAAACTCTACTAGGGTGTTTTTCTACACCCCCATACAGCATGTAAACTAATCAAAACAATAAAAGTAAGCTAGAACCATGATTCACCATTGAATCATCTAAAAACCCAACTAAAACATCAAGAACAACCAAAAAGGAACCTTACCTCAACTTGATCTAGCTAGGAAAGGTTGGAAACCACTTGTTCTCTGCTTCTCTTGCTCAAAAACCCAAAGAACACTCTGCTCTAGCTCTCTCTCGATGGTAAAAAATGAAGAAATGAATATGTTTGACTCCTCAAAGTCAAATCTGCCCATATATATATATATATATAATTTTGGAAAATGGCACTTTTAGTCCCCGCACTTTCTAGTTTCAAAAATAACAATTTTAACCCCTCAAGTTTCTAAACACCTCCTAATCTCAATTAGGAAATCCCTAAAACTGTAACACTGGTTCAATTTAGTAAATCATGAAAATTCGAATTTCGGGTGTTACAGAAAATTAAACTTTTTTTGTGTCTGATTTGCGACCGCGAATATTAAACTTCTATAAATTTATGTTTTGTAATTTGTATAAGTTACTTTGCTCCTCTTTTGTATAATTTTGTGTAATTTGTATATAATATATACAAAATTACATATATATAGTTATAAATTACATATATATATTTATAAAATATATACAAAATTAACGCCTTAAGTCACATTAAAAAAAAACATCTTGGCTTTACAATGACTTTTAAAACTTAAGGCTTGACTTCACCATAACACCACACCTTACATTATTTAGAACCATTGACGAATCTAGTATAGTAGCATTAGGGTCCTAGCCCCCAATAAATCTCAAGCTAATGTAATACCCGGACACCGTGGTTATAAATATAAGTAAAATGGAAACCTCTATTAAAAGTACACAATAACCATAATATGCTAGCAAAACTCAATTAATAAAAACACTAAGACAAAGTTTAATATAAGAGACATAATAAGTATGCTGTATACCAAAACACAACTATAAAAGTCACTAAAAACTACAATTATTATAAAAAATACTTTACGAAATTATCAACACAACAATCGAACCATATATAAAGGCTAAATTCACTCTATTTTGCTGTACATGAACTTAAGATAATAAGAACCAAATTGTAGAAATATCAAACAAAAAGACATAATTCAATTGATATTGCTTGTGACATCCTCAAAAGAAAGATTAAATAAAATAAAAATATAATTCTACAGAAAACATAAACCTAAGATAGGTGTATGTATACAGGGTTATTACACTGGATAACAATTATGCACATGCGATTACAAACTGATCTATAAGCTTACAAAAACTTATCATCTTCACTTAAAATATGATAGCATATAACATGACAGACAACAATTTTAAACTCAATAGTTTAAAAAACTAGAAATACAAATCTAAATGTAATAAGTATAAGATTTAAATAAGCGTCAATAATGGTTTAACCATTAATGTTTTAGTTCAATTTCAGTTTAACCATTGAAATTTTTTCTAAACAATTTTACCATAAAGTTTTGAATTTTTTTGATTTAAACATCAAAGTTTTTTTCAAATGATTTAAACCTTAAAGTTTTGTTAAAAAACTGACTAATCACTTAAGTGTTGTATAATTTTTGATTTTACCTTTTCTACTTGATTATGCATTTTAGTTTTATTAAAAACTTAACAAAACTTAGAGAGTTAAACCATTTTTTAACAAAAATTTAAGGGTTAAATTGTTTGGGAAAAACTTTAAGGTTTAAGCTAAAAAGAAGATATAACTTTGAGGATTAAGGGGTTGTTTGTTTGCTGCTTAATGGAAACTGAATGCCGAATCATTCAGCAATCAGCGTGTTTGGTTGCTGCCTCTGAATAAAGACTGTGCTGAATGATTCAACATAATGCTGCTGAATCATTCTACCTTAAAGTGCATTCTGAATCATTAAGCACCAAGTATTTTAACCTAATACTCATTCTTTTGCATGTTATCTTGTTAAACAATCATATCTTATAATATAAAATATCACTATTAAGGTTAAAATGATAATTTGCATCATTCAGATTGTTCATTCAGAACTTTTATCAAACAGCTTGTCACATTTAGAGGTAGATTCATTCAGAGTGTTTGAATTATTCAGACCTCATAATGATTCAGTGCTTAATCATTCTGTTTTAACAAACAATCCCTAAATCATTACAAATTCAAACTTTATGGTAAAACTATTAGGAAAAAACTTTGATGATTAAACCGAAACTGAACTAAAACTTTGATAGTTAAACGATTATTGACTCTTTAAATAATACAAGAAACATAAGCAACATATAAAAAAAACAAAGCCATAAAGATCACATAATCATATAAGTAAAATCCATAAATAAATATACATAATGCAATTAAACAATTTTTTTTATTATTGCATTATCAGTATTTTGATTAATATTTAATCTTCTATGTAAATAATTTAAATACTATGTAAATAATTTAAATAACAAACAAACCTATAAGATAGATAATAATAAAAAATAATAATTATCAATAAAATTAGAATTATAAAATTAGTAATTATCTTAGAATAATTTAAATAAAAAATAAAACATAAAAAATATGGGATAAATAATAATAGAAGATAATAATTATAAATTATTGAATATTATATCCACAAAATCTAATATACAATCATACACCTATTTTATTAGAAAACATATTTTTTTTACCTATTTTAATATAACAAAAAAAGAAATAAAAGAATAAACTCACGTTTGTGCCTCCAAAGTCTGTACAAAACCCTAAATCCTCTCAAATCTCATCAAATCCCTTTTTCTCCCTCAAAAACAATCTCCACCCCTTTTCTCCCTCACCATTGTTGCTCCCACCGGCCTTCACCACCAGGCTCCCTGTTGCTACTGCCGGCCTCCATCACCAGGGTCTCGTCGCCGTCGGCCTCCACCACCAGGGGTCTCGTTCTCCGCCGACATTAACGCCATCATCATCGGATCCTCCTTTGACGAACCAAAGGAGAGGTGATTCCCTAAGCCCCTCACTCTCACTCTCTCGATTCTCTCTACAATTCATCCCGCCGCCGCCATTATCGTCAGTTTCTCCTCCTTTAGGGAATGCTAGAATCAACGATTCACCCACCATCTCATCTTTTTTTGTCTTCTTTGTTTAGATCTTGGTTAGATCTAAGGGGTTTCTCTCTAGCATTCATCCTACCACTGTTGGTTTCCTCCACACCACGACCGTTGGTTTCATCAAATAGATCTGAGAGAGAAATGAGAGATATCTTAGAGAGAAAAAAAGAGAAAGGAGATAGATCTGAGTGGTGGCCGGAGGTGTGCGTACGTGTGTGTGTTGCAACTTGTGAGGAGGTGTTTAGGAGGTGACAGAACCGAAAAGCATCGATAGTGGCAGTAGTTGGCTGGTGGGCAGTGGTGTTACCATGGTGGTGGTGGTATGATTGGTTTGAAGTGAAGCGTAGCTTTTCCGACGTGAAGCTTCCTACAACTCACAAGAATCGAAGATGAGATATGGGGAAATACATGGTTGTGGAGATAGATAAGAGATGGGGAGATTACGAGGTGGTGGCCCCATCTTTGAAAAAACTACCCCACTAAGGTTAACAGTTTTTGCGTAACTATTGTGCTTAACATGTTTTTTAAACAACACTTTTATATTCATAACCAAAGGCCCATATTGCATGATAGTTTGATCCAATAGCCGTCTAAATTCAAGACTTTATAAGGCTAAGGTGTCGTTTGTTTATTAAGAGGTTCTGAGTCTGAATCTGAATACCATGTAATATTAAGAGGTGATTCTGACGTCTGAATGTTTATTCATATTTTGCTGTTTGTTTTTTGAAATATTTGAATGGTTATAACTTATAACTATCTGTTTTATAATATAATATGTTCAATTGTTACATATTTAACTAAATTTAAACTTTTCTAATGATAAAAAAAATATTTTAATAGCAATTATCAAACCATAATAATATAGGGAATTAGGGGAGGGTTCAAACGAGAACTGTTTTTCGTACGAGAACTGCGAGAACCAATCTTGGCCGTTCATTTTGGATAATGGAATTCATGGATGAAGAGTGTGGGGGGATTGAGTGTGGCAGGGTGCATGTAAAGAATTCATGGGTTGGCAATCCAATTGAAGGAGTGGGAATTGGACGGCTAAGATTGGTTCTCGCGGTTCTCGTACGAAAAACAGTTATCGTTTAAACCCTCCCCTAATTCCCTATATTATTATGGTTTGATAATTGCTATTAAAATATTTTTTTTATCATTCGAAAAGTTTAAATTTAGTTAAATATGTAACAATTGAACATATTATATTATAAAACAGATAGTTATAAGTTATAACCATTCAGATATTTCAAAAAACAAACAGCAAAATATGAATAAACATTCAGACGTCAGAATCACCTCTTAATATTTAGACATGGTATTCAGATTCAGACTCAGAACCTCTTAATAAACAAATGACACCTTAGCCTTATAAAGTCTTGAATTTAGACGGCTATTGGATCAAACTATCATGCAATATGGGCCTTTGGTTATGAATATAAAAGTGTTGTTTAAAAAACATGTTAAACACAATAGTTACGCAAAAACTGTTAACCTTAGTGGGGTAGTTTTTTCAAAGATGGGGCCACCACCTCGTAATCTCCCCATCTCTTATCTATCTCCACAACCATGTATTTCCCCATCTCTCATCTTTGATTCTTGTGTGTTGCTGTGCTTGCAAGTTTGATTGTCATCCTCTTTGTGCTTATAAAAGTTGAGTTGTCTCATGTGCTTGTTTTAGTGGTGTACTTCTAGTCTCATTAGTAGCATAGCGTTTGTTTGTTTTAGCTGTTCTAGTACTTGAAATTCTAAAAGATATATTTCTGGTAGGGGTGTTCAACTGGAACAATGGCCAAAAATTGGACAGAGATCGGGCTCACAAGGAGTGAATGAATAGATTTGTGGCATATTCAGTAGGTCTCTTAGCTTAAGTACCTGAAGGGCCACTATGAATTTTTGATCTGTGCGTAAAAGAGTCGCATGTAGTTGATGACCAAAACTAATGATCCTGTTTTAGATCTCCCCAAGTCACAAAATTGAAGTAAAAAGCATCTTGTCGGCCTTTAAATGACATCTTGATGATTCCTGCTATTTTATCACTACTTTCAGCCTCTAATTACCATGTTACAGATTCTGTGAAAAGTTTTTGTTGTTACTCAAGTTTCAAATGAATTGCTTACTTGAGCATGTTACATGTAAATTTAAATTTTAATAAAATATATGCTTTTCACCTTGGCATTTATATGTTCTTAAAGAGTCAATATAGCCCAGTGGTAGTGGGCTTGGACTTCAATCCTCACTTGGTAAACATCTCGGATGACTAGGGGGCGTAGAGGAAACAACCACTGGGATGGTTAGCCACGTATATCAGAGAATAGCCCGACTCTCCCTTGGAACCTACTAAAGCAGGAAATTCCTTTATAAGAAAGATTTATATGATATCATTTATTAGCAGATTCAAAAAAGGCTTTTCTTAAAATAGTTGTTCTATTAGTTAATTGTCGGTATGACTTTGTATTCAATTATTCATGTCTTGGTGGACCAGCCATCTTATATAACATTCTTTCGATCATTGTTACTTGTTAGCCGTTTGTCTCAAGCAACTTACCGCTAATTCTCCTATTCTTGCATTTGCAGTTTGAAATGAAAATATACATCCATTTCATTTCTATTTGTTAATTATTGGTGTTTGATTTTTTTTACTTTTTCATGTTGTAGGGTTTTGTTGCAATAAACATATTAGATTTACTGGTGAAGAACGTGCTTGCTTCAACAAACCATGAACATTCTCAAAATTCATGGTTGTTATAGTCTCCAATCCCAAATTTCTCAATTTTGCCTGAATATCCATCCCACTTCCCCTACAACATTTCATAAATCCAAGCTCTGTAATGCTTCATCAGCCTCGACTCTTTCTCATCCCCAGTTTCTCATTTCTAGAACCAATTCAAAGCTCAGAAATGTTAGGGTTTCAGAAATTGGAGCTCCATTATGGACATGGAGAGATGAAGAAGAAGAGAACACCACTTCTTTTGAGGATTTGACTATGAATGGCGAGGTTTATCAGAAGACTTTGAGGTTGGTGGAATGTTCTATGTTTGCTGCTCTTGGTGGGTTAACCTACATCTTAAGCAGCTCTCTTGCTATTGAGGTACTTCATTTCATTGGAGTCTTCTTACTAGATCAATTTGCTTGAGCTTAATTTAATAATTGGGGAACAAGAATCTCAAAGATGAGAAATCATAGCTGGTTTTCTCCATGTAATTCTTTCCATGTTAGTCAAACTTATGTTTTCATTGCTACTAACAATGTGAGGTATTGACAGAACTACTTTGGTTGTTTCTTTGCCTTGCCCATAGTATTCTCATCAATGAGATGGGATATTGCTGCTGGCAGAAAGACTATGGTATTGTAATCTTCTTTATTTTCCTATTCTGGAAAATAACGTCCTTATCATGTTGCATCTTTATTATTTATGTTTCAGTTTCTTTCTATCTTTTTGTAGGTGGCAACTGCTACACTTCTGCTAGTCCTGGCTGGCCCGATAAAAGCTGTAACTTATCTGGTCAGCAAATTCTCTTTTTTAACACTAGATATCTTTATAGCTTTAATTATTTTATAAATAGTTTAGGTTTTGGCTTAGTTCCCGCTTCCCTTTTTGAATTGAGCTATATATCTGAAATGAATTTCACTGCCTCATTTGGAGATTGTTGTGTCAACCCTATCAAGATGAAAACTCAGTTTCGTGTTTGAATTCACGTGACGATGAGCAATCTATGTCTAGCAATGGAAGCTATATATGTTATGAACATGTTAAGCAAATAGAAAATTTTCAAAACAAACAATTATCGTGGTACTATGAATATGTAAACTTCATTGAACCTCCCATTCATTTCCTAGGAAATTAATCTGTTTGATTTGGGATCTCTCTTTTATGGCTAAATATGGGCCAAAAATTCTAATAATCACTCTTGCATCTCAGCTAATGCATGGTTTTCTTGGTCTTGCCATGGGATCTTTGTGGAGGTATGCAATTCGGTCATCTAATATCTATTCCTTGTTTTTGTGTTTTCAATTACTTGTCTCAAGTCTACCATTCCGCCCTGTTCTTGAGTTTAAGTAGGGGAGCAAAGGAAAAGAAAGGAAAGGAAATCCTATCCTTCCAAATCATCCCGATTTTGGGAGGATAGTTTTGACATCAAAATAAGCCTACATTCCCCCTCCAAATCCCTCCATTTCCTTTCCTTTCCTTCTCTAAGTGAAACTCAAGAACACCTTTTTAGAGCTTTCCTTCCAAATCCTTTCCTTTCCTTAAAAAAACTCGAGAACAGGGCGGATCAAGTTTCAATAGCTCCGACTCTCTCCCTATCTTTTCCCTTTTACATTTTACCTTTCTTCTTTTTATTTAATTTGGAGCCTGATAATCAATCAAGACTTGAAAGATGGTAAGCTTTTGTGGCTATTTCAAAATGATTATTTGCCAAGCTTCAGTTAAACAAAAGAAATATATATGGAGTAGATACACACACACTCATGGTAGACTTTAAAAGGTTGGGATTTTGTAGTCACATGGGGATATTATTGAAAACTTTAAAAGGTTACATATCATAAATCTGAAGTAAAATTTATGATCATATTCTAACTTCTATTATTAAGCTTAAGATATATATGGAGTAGATTAAGCTTTTGTCTAGTTTACATGAATTTCCATGGCCTTTTCAGTTGGAAAATGCCAAAACAGTACTAGCATGCATTCAGTTGTCTCCTATAAACCACTCGTTATAATCCTATAATTTGCTTTCTAAAGTGACCTTTATATATGACGAAGTAATGCTGATAATAGTTTTCTTCATTAGCTTATAGGTAACCACTTTGTATGTATGACGGTGTAAATGAGAAGTTGGTAACTGTTTTGTGTTTTTCTTCATATATTTTCTCCCATCCACTGATTGATTAGAAACCTCGTTTTGTGTTAAATCACAACTCCAGGTTAAAAGCAAGCTGGCGTGTATCCATATTTGTGAGCGCAGTTGTAAGTCTCTCTCTCTCTCTCTCACTCACTCACACACACACACACATCTTTTAAGGATCAAGTTTCAGTGATACACATTTAAACTTATATAGGTTCGAGCTGTGGGTGCATTGGGATATGTTGTGATGTACTCTTTCTTAATTAGAGAGAATATCCTTGCTCTGGTAACTTCACATTCTTCATATACAATTATTTTACAAAGTAAAACATATTCCAAGATTCATCTGAAGTAATCATGCTTTTCTTGTAGATCACCATAAACATTCATGCTTCTGCAACATTTATCCTCTCATCATTGGGCTTCTTGGCAGTTCCGTCAATGAATGTAATATATGCCATTTTTGGGACCTTGGTTCGTCTTCTTATCTACCCTATATATTAATTACTCCATTCTTTGAAAGAAGGTACAAACATTTGAGATTAGACAGACTAAGCATCAATTTCCATGAATCTTTCTGAAAACCGATCATAACCTTAGTTGTCACTAATACTAATACAATACGCCTAGGTATTGAACTTGTTACAAAATCCATATAGATTTATCTATAATCTCATACGTCAAAGCTAATCTCCTTTCTTTATGGAACCCATTGGATGAACTATTTCTCCTAATGCGATCTCCCTTCTTTTTGCAGCTTTTACTTAATTGCTGTTTCTTTGTGTTCCTGCTACACCTTCTTTATGCCCTCTTCTTTACTAGGCTTGGAATGAAGGCTTCCCTGAGATTGCCCAAATGGTTTGCTAAAGCCATTTGACAGATATTGCTTCTTATTAAATTTAACTGTATATTACATCGTATAATTTTCAATTTCTGGTTCTATTAACAGCCAATGTTTTGGCAACCAGGAAACTATAGGTTACACGACATACTTGAAATTTATTCGTTTTACTATTTTTTGCGCTCTGTTCTCGAGTTTTTTAAGGAAGGAAAGGGGAGGGAAAGAAAGTGAAGGGAAAACGAATGATTAAGTTGTGTTTTTGAGTCGGAAGGAAATGAAGTGGAACCCCTTTACTTCCAAATCATCTCATATTTGGAACGATAATTTTTTAACTAAATAGTCCCTCCTTTCCCCTTCCTTTCCTTCCTTAGAAAAAACTTGCGGACACACAATCTTGATGGTTTCCTTCCCTTCTCTTCCATTTTCTTCAAAAAAATAATTCGAGAACACATTGATGCTTCAATTCTTGGAGATAGTGAGATAACTGAAACTTTTTGGCGGAGAAGACTCGATTTTGATTGGTAAGTTACTAGTCATCTCTAGTTCTCTACTTTACATTCTGAGAATTTTTTTGAATATTTGCATATACTACAGTACTACACACATAAAGGCCAGCTAGCTTTACAGCCTTGAGAGTTGCATGGATCAACGTTTGAGATCATCACTGTTAAAAAACTAATAGAACAAGATAAATGACAATATGGGTGTATTTGGTTTGGTTCGGTTTTGGGTAAAACTGAAACCAAACCGGAAATTTCGGTTTTTGGAAAAACAAATACAAAAAAACATAGGGTTTTTCAGTTTTAAGTTCAGTTTTGACTTTTGACTTGAATTGTGATAGCTTTAAAGCCTTTACAACAACACAAAGAATCTATCAATTAGACGCATACCGATGATGATTGTGAAGCTTTGAAGCCAATATGTATTTGAGTTTATGTAATTTCTTCGTTCATATATTCCTAAAATGTTACGCATGGAGAAACCGTAGATTAAGTCGATTGTTTAAAACTTGCATTAGCACTTTAGCAGTGAAAGGTAGACAACATCCATGGTTGATGGGTGACAGCTAGAAGTCCTTCAACTTAAATGAAGCTCTTAGAACAACAGGCATTTACAAATTATTACAATCGAAGATTAAACAAATGGATAAACGATTACCATTAACAAATCGATTGAGCATGATCTTGGATCATTGGAGAACGGAGAGATAGACTCGGACTAAAGCAAATTGATTGTCGTCGTGGATGTTGAACAGGACCCCCACCCCATTTAACAAATCAGATTGAGCAGGATTCGTGGAGGCTATCTACGGTTGTCTAGGAGTAGAGGGTTATCGATTTTGGATAAAGAACTAAAGAGAACAAAAGCTTGGTGTGGATGTTACAAAAATTTTGGGTGAGGTGGGCGGTCGGGGTGGGGGGAACAAGAAAATCTTAAAGACATGTAGTTACGAAGATACCCTACAAAAACCTTAATTCTATTGGTTCGGTCTGGTTTTCGTCTATTGGTTCTGTTTGTTTTTTCGGTCGGTTTTGAAGCCTGGACCGAACCAAATCAAACCGAACAAATTGGTTTTTAAAAATTTGAAAACCAAAATAATTGATTCTTATATTGTTTAATTTTTTCAGTTTTTGTGTTTCTGCTCACTCCTAAATGATAATGATAAATTGACTATTCTATTCGGTAACAACTTCTATATAAATCATAAACAGCAAAAATAAGTTCAAAATGAGGTCTTTTGCCTTTCGTTATGAACATTAAGCTTCAAGGTTATATATAGAAACTATAACTGATAAATAGTTAAAAAAATGTAAGAAATTTACAATTGATAGCGTTTTACAAAAGCAATAAATGATGAAAGCGGTATAAAAACTGATCAGAATGTCTTAAGAGAAATACTAAAGCCATTTTTTAAATTTTACAATAAATTGTTTGAAAGGATACCTTTAAGTTTAATAGTGGGAAAAAAGTTTATTACCTTAAATAGAAAATTGTTTAAAGTTTCTTACACCACTGGTACTTATGATATTCATGAATAACCGCTATATCACTTTTTCAGTCTATAGTTATGATTAAACAGTCCTAGTTAAAACATATATGACTAACCTTTATATTATCATCCATTTTCATTTTCACAACAAAAAGTGGGTTTAAGCCCCATTGTAGCTTGTCATGGTGGTGACAAGCAGGCCAACAACTAAGAATGAAAGCTGTCTAGTGGATGACGAGCCCATGACACCGGTGACGAGCTCGTGGTGTCCCACAACAATAGGTCTTACCTTTTGTGTAAAGATATGACTGACCTACCTTTTGTGTAAAGATATAACGATAAATTTATGAGATGTTGTGATGGTAAAATTAAATGCAACATGACATCTTCTGATATAAATAAAAGACTAACACGCATTAAATTTATTGAATAATTATAACCCTTCATTTAATAAAATAAATTTTAGTTACTTAATCTACACCATCCATTTAATCAAAATTGAGATTCTAATTTTGACTTTTATAAGTCAAAATTAAATCAAAATTATTAGAGAAATTTCATATATGCATTTATTAAACATTAAAATCATATTTGTACATCTTAATTTACAAATATTTTATTAACTATTTATACCGTTTAAAAATATCAAATTTAACCAACTTTTAATTTTATTTTTTTAAACAAAATTATAATTGTTTTAATTTTTTATTCATAACAATAAATATTTGACCTTATTATTCTATTTTTAACAATAATGATCGATAGATTGTACAAGAAATATAATAATATCTCTTCTTATCATTATACCATGTTTCTTCCATCACGTGTGCTCTCAACCTTACGTCGACTCTTCCACCGTTGGTCTGGGTATTGACGTCGTCTGTTATAACTTTTTTCGTGTTTTATATTATTTAATACATTTTTTTATTAATGTTTAATATTTATCATTTTATTAAAATAAATTGTGTATCACTCCGACATCTAATCTGGTTATTTAGTAATTGATCTGTTACTTGAAAGATAAATAAGTCTCATCTAAATAGTGAAAATAAAAAACATTCATACCTTTAATTGCATGTGATTTTTTTTTACCTAAAAAAATAAAATATTGCTTATAGTTTGTTACCTTATTAAAAATATCTATAATTTTAATTAAAAATTCGTCTAGCTTTCAAATTAAGCATATCATATATTAGAATACAATGCAATATGTACTTGTCAATTGGCGAGACTTTTCGTACACATTATATTATACTAGTGGGGTATCCGCGCAATGTAACGACGGCGAATAAAGAGGAGGTTGTGATGAGTTTTTGCAGAATAATCACAAAAAGCTAATATAAGTTTGTGAAGATTCCTTGCGAGATGAAGATAATATGAGTTTGTGAAGATTCTTTACGAGAGCCACTTTGAAATTAAGAATTAAATTGCTAACTCTGAGTTATCTGTCTTTCAGTTTGTTGGAAGAATTTTGTCGCATGGTTGAATCAACTTCATGAAGTTGCTGATTATATATATGTATGTATATGTGTGTGTGTAGTGTTTCATAGTTCCAATTATTATGTAATTGAGTTAGAATGCAATGTTTATAAATTTCAACTCTGACTCTTTCATTTGTTTGGTGTTTGTGAAATCTCCTGAACTTGATTTATTGAAAACATGAATTTAGGTGATCTCATGAATCAAAAGTTAATATTAAAAATATATGATTAGTCTTAATTCAGTTGTAAGTATGGTGATCTCATTAATCAAAAGTTAATATTAAAAATATATGGTTAGAAATAATTCAGTTATAAGTATTGGTTTAAATTTATTAAATGTCGGTTATGTTTTCAATATTTATTTGTTTAAATTCATTAATTGTGGACTTAAAGGAGGGGTAAAGGAGATGTATAAATGAGAGTTATTTTAGTAAATTTACTCTTCTTAAAATCAAGAGTTTTTTAGATGGTAAATGCATTATATAGGAAATAAGATGTTTAAATTCATTAATTATGGACTTAAAAGAGGGGTAAAGGAGAGGTATAAAGGAGGGGTATTTTAGTAAATTTACTCTTCTTAAAATTAAGAGTTTTTTAAGTGGTAAATGCATTATATAGGAGTAAGATATAATAATAATAATAAGAGTTAATTTCATAAATGATCTTTTAAGTATCTCTAAATTGCAGATTTAGTCCTTTTTTAAAAAAAAGTTGCAAACTTTATCCTTTATCTACCATTTTTCTACATAGATGGTCTTTTTTAACGATCTCCATCAAAAAAGTCAGTTAACCTTGCCAATATGACATTTTTATCCTTCCTATTGCATGTAAATTGATTAAAATACCCTCATCATATTAAAATATTTTAAAAACCTAAAATGTATTATATAATGTTACCCTACCTAATTCCCTCCCCCTCTTCTCAAACACAAATGCCGGCGACTTGAGACTGAGGTCACGACGCCACCATCGGCCGGTGCCTCTCGAATCCACCAGCATCGTGCACCACCGTTGGCCTTACACTACCAGCATCGTGCACCACTGTTGGCCATCGCCTCCCATCTAAGATATGTTCAACGCCTTCCACACCACCATCGTGCCCCATCGTCTCCATCTCCATGAATACAGACACACACCATCGTGCACCACCATTGCCAACAGGTGACTTTTATGTTTTTGGGTTTTGATTTAGTGTTTATGGGTTTTGATTTTGTGTGTGCTCTAACAGTTTAGGGTTTTTTTTAGGGTGGTTGGGTTGTGATACAGGTCCTTGGGGTTTGATTTTTTGATTTTGGTGGTTCACGATGGTAGGTTTTCAAGTGTTTTTGGTGATTTTTTGATTTTGTGGTGGAGGTAGGCGGCTGTGGTGGTGAGTGTTCGATCTTGTGTGTGTGAGATTTCCGGTGAGGGTTTTGACGGTGGCAACCACCAGAAATGTTGTGTTCTTTGTGTGTGTTTTTATGTCCTATAAGCTTGTTCTTTAAGTCTAGTAGAATCATTAAACCATGGTATGTTGTGTTCTTGGTGGTAGAATGTGATCGATGGTGGTGGTTTTCGTCAGAGTTAGAGAGAATTGAGAGTTAGAGTGTGAGATGGTTGACTGGTTTGGTGGGGTAGTGATGAATGGTGGTGAGGCAGTGGTGATGAATGGTGGTGAGGTAGTGGTGAATGGTGGTGAGGCAGTGGTGATGAATGTTGGTGAGGTAGTGGTGAGGCGACAGTATGTGTGGTGGTGATAATGAGCAGACTTTTGAAAAAAATTTTAATCAAGTACATATATAATTTCTGAATTGTTTAATTATTTAATGAATATGCCTAATATTAAAAAATCAATTAAAAATGAAAAATGGTAAAAGACTTAAATTCCCTCGTATCAATTGGATTTAACGGTAGTGATTAACTGAAGCTGTAAAAAATGACCATCTATGCAGAAAAATGGTAGATAAAGGATAAACTTTGCAACTTTTTTAAAAAAAGGACTAAATCTGCAATTTAGGAATAATTAAATGACTATTTATGAAATTAACTCTAATAATAATTACTAGGAAGTATTAACAGTAAAATAAGTCTCATAGTTTTGGTTTCGCAAACAAAGAAACAATTAATTGTGTTCATTCTAAGAATATGTTTGGGATTGCTTTAAAAACTGATTATTTAATTATCATGATTTGAAATCGCAGATAATTAGTTTAAAGTGTTTGGAGTTATGTTTTCAAAAATCAATTATTTGCGTTTTAGAGACTACAAAACGCAGTTTTGAGAATCTACTTTTGAGTTGCTTTTTCAAACTGATTATTTGATTATTATGAATTTACCCTTTAAAAATCAATTAATCTACTTTGCTAAACACTTAAAAAACCGATTATCTGATTATTATGATATAAAGCAACATAATCAAATCCAAACACTATTATTCAGTACCACGTTCTCTTATAGCTAATTATCCCAAACACCCCCTAATTCTCATTGACCATATTTTGCTTTTTTAGCTTTTGCAACTTGCGTTCCTTTTTCCTAATTTTCATATGCCTCCCTCGCAAATAAAAAATTAATACATAGCATTTATTTTTATTTGTAGTATATTAAAATCATTACTTTTGTAGGTTATGTGGTTTTGTTTTATAACTTTTTAATATAACGTATTGTGCATAAACGTATACATATTTATGACCATTTATTTTTTATCTACATTTTTATATAAATATGATATTTATAAAAAAAACGGTATTTATATGATCTTAATAATAAAAATTAATACATTTTGTTATATAACTATTATAATAACTTTAGATATATAATGTTTCGTGTAAAAGAACGAATATATATTTGTGATGGTCTCCTTTTAATTTATATAAATTCATCCCAATATTATATCAAAGCCATATATTGCCAAGAAAGAAGATATTTTGTTAGATAACTATCGCATCATGTTAACATTTATATCATAACATCGTTTACGTTTGATTTTAAGTACTTATGTATAAATGTTAGTTTTTATACTTTTTTTTACCTTGAAATCTCGTCGCAACGCGCGGAATAAAAAATAACTCGTTTACTCACATCTATCAAGACCTAACAATCAGTAATGACACCCATTATACATACGACGATGTTAATTAGTATACAAACAAATGGAGTAGCTTCAAGTTTAATCATCGCTTATAGAGTTAATTGTCAAATTTGTCCTTTAACGTTGTCATTTCTTTCGATTTGATTCTTTAACTTAAAAAATAACTAGGATTGTTCTTTACGATCCATTTTGTGGCGAAAAAGGTCCTTTCGTTAGTTGACCGTTAGTCAACTCTGTTAAATCAAGGATACTTTGGTCTTTATTATCATTTTTCTATTTTTTATTAATTTAAATAATATTTAATTATTTTTAGAGTTAATTATCAATTAACTCTTATTTTTAAATATATAAAAATATATATTATCTCCTCTCCATACACACACACACACTCACTCTTTCCTCTCTCATTCTCTCACTCGTCTGTCACCCTCCTCATACCCTTTCGATAACCACCGCCCCACCACCCTCTGAGCACAGCCGACGCAACCGCCATTGCCTACTGTCATCGTCAGCTCTTTCTCTCCCTCTTGCACTCCGCCACCGCAGAAAACCCCACTCCGCCACCGCCACTTCACCATCTACCAACTCCATAGAAAACCCTAGCCACCACCACTGAAAACCCACGATCGACACCTTTTTGCAACAAAAATCCTAGATCTGTACCTAAATCGTGTGAAAATCCTAGATCTATTCCCAAATCATGTAAAAACCCTAGATTTGTTTGAAGACTAGGCGGTGACAGTTGGCGGTTTCACTGAGAGAGAGAGAGAGTGTGTGTGTGTGTGTGTGTGACAGTGGTGCTTTAACAACGAGAAAGAGAGAGGGAGATGACGTGGCAGCATTTGTGCTTTCATCGTGAGAAAGAGAGAGCGAGATGAGGCGGCGGCGGCTGTGCTAAGAGGGGGTTAAAGTTGTGGTGCTTTCACCACCTCTCTTTCTCTTCTTGGTTATTTGACCCATTTGCTTCCACCTTGTGGTGGTTACAGTGGTGGTGATTGTGGCCGGCGGTAGGGTGGTAGTTGTCTTTGTGTTTGTCTATGACATTAACTCATCACTTTTGAGTCCATTGATAGATTAGGACATTAATAAATATTCATAATTTAGTTTTAGTGAAAAAATAAAAAAATAATAGTAAAATTGTCATTTTACCTTCATTTAACATAGTTGACTAACAGTCAACTAACGAAAGGACCTTTTCGTCACAAAATGGATCTTAAAGAATCATCTTAGTCACTTTTGAAGTTAAAGGACCAAATTGAAAGAAATGACAAAATTAAAGGATGAATTTGACATTTGACAACTACTCTTGCTTATATATATATATATATATATATATATATATATATATATATAGAGAGAGAGTTAATAGGTCAAATGGTCATTTAACTTAGCTATATCTGCCGATTTAGTCCTTTAACTTCAAAAGTGGTGAAGATAGTTCTCTAAGAACCATTTTGTGGCGAGGATAGTCCTTTCTAACGTTGGCCATTGGTCATCTTCGTTAAAATAAGATAAAGTGACCATTTTACCCTTATTTTAATTTATTATTTATTAAATTTAACTTATTATTATTTATTATGTTTCCTTTTGATCTTTTCTTTTACTAGAGCACAAACACACACATTCTTTCTCTTTCTCTCCCCTCTCTAACAAACCACGGTCACCACCACCGCCCCTATCGCCGGCAACCACCACATCCACCACTACGATGGCTGCAATATATTTTCTCTACCCGCTACCTCTCTTCCTCCTCTCTCTCTTTTCCTCCCATATCTCTTTCTCCCAACATATCTCTTTCTCCTAACAGATCTCTCTCCCTCCCTCTCTCTCCCATGTCTGTCTCTCTCTCATCGTTACCACCCACCACCTCGGCCAACCTCTGTCACCTCCTCCGGCTAACCATCATCATTTTTAAACTATCCTTTTCAAAATCTTCAAACTACACACACTTTCAAACAAACACACACACACATTTTTCAGATCTAAAGAACAACAAGAAGAAGAATTATGTGGGTGTTCGTACGATTAGGGTTTTCAAAGTGAACCATTTTTTGATTTGATTTCTTGTGCAATTACAGTTTTATAATTTTCAACAAAGCATCATTTTCTAATTTTCAAGAACATATTTTTGAAGACGAAGGATGTAGGTGGTCGTTGTGGTGGTTGAAGGCGAAGGAGGTGGCGGCGGTGGTGATATTGAAGACGAAGAAGGTGGTCGCAGATTTGGAGTTTTGGTTTTTAGGGTTTCGTTTTATGGTGTCATTTTTAGACTTTCAGATCTCTTCTTGAAGACGGAGGGAGGTGATGATTGAGTGCTTGTGAAGGTGGTGGTGGCAGTTGTAGATGACCTGAAGATGATGGCATAAGGAGAGATGAATTATGGTGCCAATTTTCAGATCTCTTTAGTTGACGAAGATGATGAAAGGCATCGACAATTATAGATGAAGGAGATGGCAACGGTGGTGGTTGAAGAAGTAGGTGGCGGCAGAATACGGTGGTGGTGGTGGAGGTGGTGGCCGGAGTGCAATGAAGTAGTCGGCCCTTTGCCATTTTGGTTGAGAGTGAGAGAGATAAAGCGTAATGAGAGAAAGATAAGATAGTGAGAGAGATAGTCAAAGATGAGAGAGTGTGTGAGATCTTTAAAAAAGATTAATATTATATAAAATTAATAAAAAATTTAAAATGACCTAAATACCCCTGATTTAACAAAGCTGACTAACGTCTACCGTTAAAAAGGATCAAATTCGCTACAAAATGGTTCTTAAAGGACTATCTTCACCACTTTTGAAGTTAAAGAACTAAATCGGCAGAAATAGCTAAGTTAAAGGACCATTTGACCAATTAACTCTCTCTCTCTCTCTCTCTCTATATATATATATATATATATATATATATATATATATATATATATATAGGCAAAAGTTCAAACTTCAAACTGTTTTTCGTATGAGAACCGTCCTATTCCCCCTCCTTCAATTGGATTGCCCACCCATGAATTCCTTACATGCACTCTGCCACACTTAATCCCCCACGCTCTTCATCCATGAATTTCATTATATCCAAAATGAACGACTAAGATTGATTTTGACAGTTCTCGTACGAAAAACAGTTCTCGTTTGAACCCTCCCCTATATATATTTTGGTCTTAAGACCTTTAGAAATATTTAAAAATAAAATAAAATCCCCTTCTATCATTTTACTATAACTCGATACTTATTGGTGTAGGTTACATGAGGCTTATAAGGTTTACGTTTCTTGTAAGCTCATGTTCTTTTTGTTAAATAAATCACTTTGATTGTCAATATAATTTTAAGACTTATTAAAAAACTAGAGTTGTGTTTAATAAAGTCAATGTAAAAAATATAGTCTTAAAATTTTAATATTTAATCACAGGTGATTCAGTATATAATCACATGTGATTTGTAAAAGCATCACATGTGAATTACGAAAATGACACTCTGTCCAAAATTTTAAAATGTAATCTGGACAATTGATGTCATTGATCCAAAGGTTAAAATTAGTCTTTTAAGAATATGAATTAAATATGGACTATATTGAACATTTTTTTTGAAAAACTAACTTCTTAAACTTAAAGTCCATTCAAGTAATATTTAAGAGGGTAAATTGTATGAAAATATAATTAACTTTATTTTAGAGCCATTATTAGTATTACATGTAATGTTTAACATTATTATTATTATTTGTATTACATGTAGAGACTAGTCATTGGCTTGTTCACTGAACCATAATTATCTATAGACTATTATAAATCTTACTTATTATAAGGTGAGTCTTCTAGACTATTATTTATATGTGCAACATGTGTGTTATTCAGTTGGAATACAATCATGTATACATTATATGTGTTATTCAGCATACTACAATGTGCATTAGTGGCACAGAATTAGTACAGTACTGTGACTCAGATTGTCACCCTAGGTCTAAAACCAGAGGCTGACATGTTTATGATATGCTTATGTTATCTATATGTGATTTTATACATGTGTTTATATGATTGACAACATGGTTTACTTACTAAGCTCTCACAGCTTATCTGATATTATTTTACGTTATTTTGCAGGGCACAACAAAGACAAGGGTAAAGCTCTTGTTTGACTTTATTTTAATAAATTTTTAGAAACAATTAACGCATGGTCTGGTTTAGGTACCAAAATTGTGATAGTACATGTGAGTAACTTTTGATACCTCAGATTTCAGAACAGTTTATGCTTCCGCTTTTATATAAAAATTTTAGTATGTAAAATATTATATGAGTTTTTGGCCTAAATGATCAGTTTTATAAATTGAGGCGTTACAACTTGAAAAAAAGAAAGTAATTAAACTTCGGGACGTTGCTAATCTGTATTTTCTTTTGTTGGCGTATGGTTCAAGTGTTTTGTTATAGACTCGATCGGTTCCACATGATCTTCCAACCTTACTATATAATCCATCTCAAACACTTTTGTATTGAGACAATGTCTTTTGCTTCTGCCGATGAATTGCTTTTCAATTCCTTGCTATATATTTTGATCAGAAGCTCCCCGAACTTGGAGAAAATTAAGCTAGCTAGATGTAAATACCAGCTATATATCTATTTTATATCTTATAATTTTCTTATTTGTTTTGACTTAATTTTGATTGTAATGCCAAAATACTAACAATGACAATGCTGAATTTTATTTCTTTATTAATACATTTATTAAAAATAATTTCAAAACTAAGGTTGTTTTTTAAATTGTTTCATAAGTATTGTATTCGGAATTTAAGATTCCGGTTATCAAAGGAGTTACCGAGAATTAAAATCCCGGTTTAAGTCTTGCACCACATGTCAGATCACTTTCGGGAGTTGAAGTCCCGGTTCATCCATGTTCAAGAACTAGAAGCTATTATAATTAACATTAAATCAATTGATTGGTATTGCAAAATTAATTGATGTTGTGCAATTATAATAAATATTTTGTATTTAATTACTCAACAATATTATATGTAAAAATTGTAAATTAAAAATCATCATAGTGAACATTAGAGTAAAACACATGATAGTAAGGTTGCAAACGAATCAAACGTTCGGTGGGAAATTTATTTATGTTCGTTTATTTACTAAATAAACGAACACGAACAAAGGCTTTGTTCGTTCATTTATATTCATGCACTATCGTTTACTCATTTATTTATATTCGTTTACATGTATGTATATCTATTTATATGTGTGTACATATATTTGTTTGTGTGTGTGTGTGAGAGAGAGAGAGTGTGTGTATGTATTTGTATGTACATATATCATCATAATTCGTTTCTGTAGGTAAAGGTCCTAAGCTTTATTAATACTAGCCAGTACCTTTTAATGACGGAAAATACTTAGTCCTTAAGGCTTTTAGGCTGCGTTTGTTTCGCGAAATTCAAAGAAATGGAATTGAATTTTTAAGAAATGAGATTCATATTCATGTTTGTTTCGCTGAAAGGTAAATAGAATTGAATTCCATTCCAATCCTATTTTGTGTTTGTTTGCAAATTATTGCAATGGAATCATATCAAAAGCTTAAAATACTCTCGACTCATTTTTGTATTAAAACTTTATATAATTATATTTGAAAATGCACCCACACCAACCCCCAACCCCTGGGCTACCCACACCCCCACCCCCGGCTAACCCCACCCCCCAAACACATAACACAATCTTTTTCTCAAGAATAAAAGGAAATATATGCCATCGCCACAACCACCGTCACTGCTGCCACCACCGTCACCGCCACTTTCAACCCCCACCTGCCGCCGCCACTTCGTTGTTGCCGCTCCCACCGCTGCCACCGCCACCACCGTCACTACCGACCACCACCCGCCGCTGCCACGTCCGCGGTTGCAACCACCGTCGCCACTCCCACCACTAACCGCCGTCGCCACAGCCACAGCCGTCACCGCCACTTCCGAACACCACCAGCTGCCACTCCCCCTACTAACGGCCGCCACCACCTACGGTAGGGTAGGGTGGGTAGGGGTAGGGTAGGGTAGGGATGGGTGTGGGGTAGGGGTAGGGGTAAAGGTGAGGGTAGGTATAGGGGTGGTGTGGGGTAAGGTAGGTGGGGTAGGGGTGGGTAGGGTAGGTAAGGGCGGGGTAAGGTGGGTAGGGTAGGGTAAGGGTAGGGGCGGGGATGGATGGGGTAGTGGTGGGTAGGGATAGGTGGGGTGGGGAGGGTAAGGTGGGGGTAAGGTGGGGGTAAGGTAGGGTGAGGGTAAAGTAGGTAGGGTAAGGGTAGGATATGGTGGGGTAGGGGTGGGTGGGGTGAGGTTGGGTAGGGTAAGAGTATGATGGGGTAGGTAGGGTAAGGTGGGGTAGGGTTAGGGTGATCAGTTGGGGTGGTGTATAGGTAGGGTGGGGGTGGAAATCTGTTGTGATGGAAGGATTAACCTATGAGGGTTAAATCAAGGTTAATCTTGTATTTTTTAACATTTCATAGGAAAATGAATTCAATTCAATCTAACTTATTATATGAATTGAAATCCGTTACCTAAAGGAATATTAAAATTCCAAAGAATTTGATTCAATCCCAAATAATTTTATCAAACGCAAAATATAACGGAATTTAATTTGAATTCCATTCCATTATTCACATTCCGGTGAAATAAACAGGACCTTATACTTTTAGTATGGGAATTTCTCAGTCAAAATAGACATTTAGCTATTGCTTTACTTGTGATGTTTTTATATTGCGTGAGAGGGAGCTAAAATGCCTTTAGTGACGGGACTTAGACTTTTACCGATCGACTCCTTTTTAGTCAGTAGATGGCAAACAGTTTGTAGTGATACGAGTTAATATGATTTTGGTGTTTTCTTCAATTTTTCATACTTGATTCAATTGGACTTACATGCATGCACGTCTTCTCCCCTGCAATTGTTGATTTGTCGCCTGTAATTGTTCGACTTTCATCAATTAAGTGGCTATGACGTACGTCTATGGATTAAAATATGAATGTTGATAAAAGTGCCCATTTGACAAATATGAATGTTGATTAAAATGTTGAATGCTAACATGTACTAGGTTGTAAGTAAATCTATAAATGTATGTCTAAGATAAAAAACAATATCCCACCTTTGCGCTAGCCTGTCACCTAGTATAAATAGCTACAATGCAATATTGTTTTATTAGAACATGTTTTTCACAAAGGCAAATTGTTGAGAAAAGCAACATTAATATTAAAATTTATAAATAAAGGTAATTTCTAATTTTACAATCACAATAGATCATCGATTAAAATCAGTGACATGACTAATTTTTATATTGGGGTAAATTACCGAAAAACGTGACATAAATATTAAAAATTATCAATAAAGGTAATGTCTAATTATTTTTTACCAATAAAGTGACGAATTTCAATGTATAACAAAAAAAGTATCAGTAAATGGTCAAATGGATGACTAGGTTACCGGTTAAAAAGTGATTAGATGTCAAAACACAAAACCCCCAAATATTAAATGTGTTGCCGTAATAGTCCAAAGATAAAGAAATTGTTGTGTTCCTTTAATAGTCCATGTGGGTGAATCATCAAAAAGTGTTATGCAGCCGAAAACCTTCTACTCTAAGATTGCTCATCGTACAATACTTGAATCTTATACAGAGAAATTTATAGAGTGTGAAGCTTTGCAGAAAGCTTTGGAATGAGAGTAAATAAAATTTTGAAGGAATAAAAAAACGTCTTTCTCAAAACAATTGTGTTGTTTCTCGTGTTACTAATCATGCTAACAAGAACCAAGTTGCTCATCATAATATAACCAAGGTTGCATGTTTTGATGTTCATTCATATAATCATGCACATAACCGGTTCATTTATCATCCTGCTAAGAAAATTGGCACTCATAACTCCATTGTAATCCTGTACGTCCATATGTGCATGTTAGTCAAAGAAAATCATCCACGAATGCTAACACAAATGCATGTTTTCTAATCTTGTTCTCGTGTCTCTTATACGTACACATACTTCATACGAGTTAATATCAGTGTGGTGTTTGCTTCAATTTTTCGTACTTGATTCAATTGGACTTACATATATGCACGTCTTCCCCTCTGCAATTGTTGATTTGTAGCCTGTAACTGTTCGACTTTCATCAATTAAGTGGCTATGATGTAGGTCTATGGATTGCTCAATCAAAGCCTATAAATCGTTTAAACACCGAAAACCTGAGAATCACTATATTTGACTGTTTTGGACCTTTTACACCTCGTAGAGGCACACATATTTTTTAATGGAAAAAAAAGCTAATATTAAGTCCAAAACCAATGCACACTGATGCACAAGATGGTATAAATAACCAGGAAACTTTCAAAGGTTATCCAAATTGGGAAATTACATAATTAAAAAAAATCAAATAGCAACTAAACGTACATTATTTAGTAGAATATCATAATAAATCCAAAAGTTATATTATGATCTAAAGTGATTTGAAGCCAATTTCATTCATAAAGCATATATAACTCAGTTGCGCGCACTTATCATCTTTTAGGATAGACATCATACTTTTTATTCCTATTTATCCTCCTGATCAGGATAAGTGTCAAAATCAAAGGATGATACGAGAAAAGGGGAATTAGTGCCATAAGAGGATGAAGTAGCTAGGAACAAAGAGTATAGTAGGAGGATAATTAATTTCTCTTTAGGATATGACGCTCAACAACTATGATTTCTGCAGAGGGTGATGCACGTCTGCAGCGTAGGAGAATTCTTAGCATCTTCAACTCTTCATCATTTTTAATCCAATTGGAAAGGCGTATCGTCAGCTTTTTCAACACAGGTGACTTGGCCAAGATAAGCTTCACAAACTCCATCTCAACTTCCAAGTTGATGAAATTCTCAATCTCCAACTCCTTTAGATGCTCCAACCGAATGTCGGAATAATCAACCAATGACATTATCCCACCTTGATTCCTAATATTAATATATGTATCGTTCTTCAAAATCTGTATATAGAAATTTAAGTGTTTGTATTTCTTATATATATGTGAGTGTAATATATTCAAAGAAATTAAAAGAATACAAGATATATATATATATATATATATATATATATTGAAAAGTTCATTTAAGAACCGTTTTTATTGCGAGAACCGCGAGAATCATTTCTAGTCGTCCAATTCCCCCTCCTTCAATTTGATTGGCCACCCATGAATTTCTTACATGCACCCTGCCACACCCAATCCCCCCACGCTCTTCATCCATGAATTCCATTATCCAAAATAAACGGCTAAGATTGGTTCTCTCGGTTTGAGGAGCTTCTGATGATAGTAAAAAGACCATGGATCTGAAATTTATAATCAAACAGCATCTCCATGATACACAAGGATTTGAGGTGGACTAATGTGATTGGAAGATCTTGCTGCAGAAGCACCTTTCCACTTCCGGCATGCGAATACTTGAACCACATACATACATACATATATATATATATATATATATATATATGTCCAGATCGAACAAGTTAAGAATATTAACGTACAACCAAAGCAAAAAAAAGAAAAAATTAATTTTTATATATTAACGTATATATGTACGTGCCATACATGCATGCATGTGGATAATATTAATTAATTAATTAATACCTGTACGTGGGGAAGGCACCCACTCCAAATAGACAAATGTTCAATCACAGGAGTAAACTCATATAGCTCAATCTCAAAGTCTAAGTTCTCTGCATCGATTTCTTCATCCCATAACATCTGCATGCAGCAGCTTATAATTAATTAATATTCAGTTTAAGTTATGAAATCCCCGGCCATGATCGATCGAGGATATATATATGGATATTAATTGTTGCGAGCTAGCTGAGATCAGAAGCTTACCACACTCAAGCGCTTAAGTAATGGATTAGCGGATATGAGATGCTCAAATGTGTCTCCAAAGATGTTTACATCAATCAAGGATAAGCTTGTAAGGCTACCAAGTGCTCTAGATCTACTCAACGGTACTGGATCAAGGTCAAGCCTACAATTTTTGAGAGATAAGTCTGTTAAGTGCTGAAACGAGAAGATAGATGGAGGCAGGCGATAGTTGTTATCCATCAAGTCAAGTGACAATTGCTTGAGAGTATTCTTCGTGGATAAATGAAGTATTATTTGGTCAATTTCAACACAGCTGGAATCTGCCTTCATTGAAAGGCTGAATTCAACTATTGGACCCTGATGCTGTAGCAGAACTTGGTATATAGCATAGAAAACTTTACACTTGTCGGTCAAGTGTTTCCTTTCGTTTGGTGGTTGCGCCGACTGATGTTCATCATCATTCGAATTATCAAACATATCGTTTGCATCGAACAAAAGTTTAGGAATTGTGACCCATTTGTGTCTCCAATTCGTGGAGAGAATGCTGGTCCTCACTGCATCTCTTATTGGTACAAGACATAGGATGGTTTCAATAATGGTTGAAGGAAGGCTGCTCATTCTATCAGAAGGTAAACTTTTAACATCCATTTCAAGCTGGTGTGTTCTTCGATCTTGTTGAACCAATTAATACTTAAATTATATATATTGCGCGCTGCAAAAATTAGTACTTAATGTTGTTAATATATAGTCGATTTAAGCTAGAACAATTCGATCGATCGATCAGTTTAATACATACACGATAATTAAGCCTAACCCCAACACTTGAAAATTGCTTTTCAAATTAAAAAAAAAACCTCCTATTTTCAAATAAGCCAAATGCTTAATTAATATAACTTATGTAACCTTTTATCTTCTTTATTTCAAGAATCAGTTAATTAAATAACAAGAATTTGCAGATTGAACACCCAAACCTATCAAAAAAGTTAAGTACAACTTCAAAAATTAATTAAGCACATTCAAAAACATCATTAGGGAAAAGTTTTATATCCTTCTATTATGAATTCTTACTCATCTTCTTACTTACAAAATCAATATATGTGTCAAAATCAAGAATAAAAATAAGGAAATATAATTAGTGGATTCCATAAGAGGAAATATAATTTTTCATGATATATAAGAAGACCATTATTTGATTTTGGAAGGTGATGATCATCCTTACATAATATAGCTCCCTTTGTTTTTGATTATCCATATATGATCAGTAAATTAATGATCATTAAAGGGCAAAATATATAATCAATTGTGATAATAGCTGCATCAAAAATTACCTATATAATTAATTAAAATATTTTAAACGGCTAAATATATCCTAAACGTGCCTATAATTGGACTCAAATTTATAACTTTAGGCTATGATGAACCTCAAACCTAAATTATCTTAATTTCACTAGACTGGAAGCTTTTAAAGATCAGTTCATTAAATAATCAAAGTTTGCAAAGTGCGTAGTAATTAAAGTACACCATCAAATTGAAGAATTGCTACAACTTCAAGAGCAAAGTACACAGATCATGCAACACGTCGATCCAACATCATTATATATATATATGTGTGTATGTATATATATGTATGTATGTATAATTACGTACGTACGTACCTTTGATTAAATCAAACCAAATTAACTCCAACCCAAATAATCACCAGGACGATGGTTTAGTAATCGGCCAAGCTTCTTAATTTATAACTGAGCATATTACGTTACGTGGGTTTAATTAATTATTTAGCGATCGAGAAGTTCGTGCATGCAGATAGGTACCGGATTTCAATATATATCTTCAAATTTCAACCTTATCTACCTATTTCTTTTTTATTTTTTTTAAATTAATTCTTCATCATGTTAAATATTTCACTTCTTTCTCCGATTCGTTAGTCATTTAAATTTTACTAGATTAGATATTGGTGTGATATGTTGATTGATTTAAAAAATAAATAAAAAAATATTAAATAATTATAAAATCCAAAAGAAATTACAACAGATAACATACGTCCAGACTAGCGGTAGAAGTGTCGGCGCGGGGTTGAGGGTAAATGGGATGGTAGAATCGTGGTATCATGATACAAAGAGACATGATTGTAATTCTTGTACAAGTTACTGAACATTATTGTTATAATTAGGACAATCAGGTTAGATCTTTATTGTTTATAATTAAAAGAATCTAAAATGATTATAAAATATTTTAAAATAATAAAATTAAGAATTTGATTAAATGTGATGTTTTGAAATGTTATAAATGGTAAATATGATATTTTATAAATTAGGATGAACAAATATGATATTTAAAGATTTAAGAAGGACATATAAGAAATTTCTCTAATAAATTTGATTTAATTTTGAACAAGGAAAGTCAAAATTGGAATCCTAATTTTGGTTAAATTGATGGTGAAGATTAAGCAATTAAATTTTATTATATTAAATGAAGAGTTAGGATCATCTAATAAATTTGACTCATATTAGTCTTTTATTTAGATACTAGATAGATTAAATGTCTGTGTGATATACACATTGGTTTGAAAAAGTACTGAATGGTTATAAATCGTGAAAGAAATAAGAGTAAATTGACAGACCGTGTGAACATCTAGACAAGCGGTGGAAACGCCGATGTGAGAGAGAGTGGTATTATGATACAAAGAGATGTGATTCTATTTTTTTATATAAGTCGACGATCATTATTTGTTACAATTAAAAGCAATAAAGTCAAATAGTTATTCGTTATAATTTAAAAAAATTTAATTTGATTATAAAATATTTTAAAATGTTAAAACTAAAAATTTGATTAAATATGATATTTTAAAATGTTATAGATAGTAAACATGATGTCTAAAAATTAGGGATGAATAAATATATGAAATTATCTCTAATTGAATTTTCGCGAATGTTTGAGATTAAACTTTACAAGAATCAAGATAGGATAACACATCTAGTATACATGATGAAAATGACTCGTATTTGGCTTTGGGAAAAAATGTATATAAATAACATTAATTAATATTATTATTCTTGTTTATTGATTACAATAACTGGATAACGTACGTTGTTAATAGTTTGAACTCTTTTCTCAAGTAATTAAATAATAATCAACCAAACCTCAATCCCAAATACAACATACATACCCACCATTAATTAATTAATGTAGCATTGTTCTTCCTTGAACGTACGTACCTACCTAGCCAGCAACCACACACACATATATATATGGAAAGGAGATCTAATACGAACGGTTCGCAATTTGCGAACTAATTGCGAACAGACCATATTTCAAAAATTAGTCAACTATTGAAGGCCATTAATATGTAATATTATTATTATTATTATTTGTTGTGTAAAGATGAGATGCAACGTTTTTAGACAAGACGCAGTAATCTTATGCAAGATGCAATGGTTTTTAAATGCAAGATGCAATGGTTTTTAGATAAGAAGTATTGGTTGTTAAATGAGAATCCATCGATTAATTCGTGCACGATGAACTAGTTTTAAGAGAAATCCATGTTTTTTAGATATTATGCAATGATTTTAAGTTGGATGCAATGATTTTATAGACTAGATGCAGTGGTTCCTAGAGTTGTCATTTTAAAGGGTGTTCTCATTGGATCCTCACCCTATATATATATAGTACGTCGATGCAACATCAAATATTAATTAAATCTGCCCTAGCTAGCTAGCTAGAATATATTGTGCTGGGGATACTAACTAACACCTGATACAGTGATACGTAACTCATCTAAAGTTTTCAATCATAAGGGATAAATTTGAACTCGTCTTCGTTTTTACACCCACGTTTAACTATGATTTCTGCGACCGGTGATGCATGTGGGAAGCGTAAGAGAATTCTTAAGATATTCATCTCTTCATCAGTCTTAACCCGTCTAGCAAGCACTATCCTCACCTTTTTCAGCACAGGTGACTTGGCCAAGATAAGCTTCACAAACTCCATCTCAAGTTCTAAGGTACTAAAATCTTCAATCTCCAATTCATTCAGATGCTCCAACCAGATATCTGAATAATCATCCAATGAGATTATCCTAGGATCCCAGTCAAGAATCTACACAAGTGTTGGTATTTCCTGTGTCAGTGTATTTCGGCATGAGAATCAACATGCAAAGAATACGAGTTAGATTTATGCTATTTACCCCTTGTTTTAGCTTAATTTTCTCCAAGTTTGGGGAGCTTTTGATCAAAAGAAAAAGAGCATGGAACCGAAATTTATCACTAAAGTGCATCTCCAACATACACAAGGATCTGAGGTGGACTAATGTGGTTGGAAGCTCTCCTGTGGCAAAATACTAGAACAATAGACAAAACAATGATTAGAAAGCCAAGTTTTTCTGTTCTCATGAGATGAATCAAAATGTTACCTCAACAGTCCAAGAACTAACTGTCAGATGTTGAATCGCAGTACCACGTAAACACTTGAATAGCACATTAAGGTCAAAAGTAAAAGTGACGTTTTCACTTGGATCCCAGAATTCCTGCAGCCGCTTACAATATTCAGATAAATTATGAAAGCACATGAGGACAGATATTATTGTTGTAAGAGAAAGCTTACAAGACTCGGGAACTCAAGAAACGGACAACTGGATACAAGATGTACAAGTGTTTCTTCACATATGTATACTTGAAACAAGGATAAGCTTCTAAGGCTACCAAATCCACTGAATGTTGGACTAAAGTAAAACTGACAACATGAGAGAGACAAGTCTGTTAGCTGATGGAATGAGAGGACAGACAAAGATAACATATACGAAGAATCCTCATAAAAGTCAAGTGCCAATTTCTTGATGGTATTCTTCCTTGATAAATGAAGTATTATTTGGTCGATTTCAACACAAGTGTTATATGCGTCCATGGAAAGCCTGAACTCAAGTATTAGGCTCTCGTGTAGTAACAGAACTTGGTATATAGCATAGAAAACTTTACATTCCCGGGTCAACTAATTTCTTCCATTTAGTGGTTTCTCCAGCAGAAGTTTATTATTTGATTCACCAAACATATCATCCGCATTGAACACAAGTGTAGGAATTGTGGCCCATTTGTATCTCCAATTCCTTGATAGGATACTCGTCCTCACTGCATCTCTTATCGGTACATGACACAAGATGATTTCAATGATGGTTGAGGGAAGGCTGCTTATTAAGTCTTTTTTAGCCATACGTTTAGCTTCCATTTCAGGGTGTTCTTGTTAGACCAATACTAAATAATGCTGCAAAAATTAGTTACTATCAATAAACAATTTAAGAACAACCCTGTTTAAGATACACAAAATAAACCTCACTTTAAAAAAAAGAGCACAATAAGCACAATGTTGGATTGTACATTTAGAAAAAAGAAATAAAAAGTTGATCAACTACATATTAGTTTCTAGTGTTTGAGTAGTCAACTTATGCAATGATTAACTCCTATATGTTTGAAGAGTCTAATAATCAGCTTAAAACCAGCCACACAGAGTAATATTACTTGCATTACCTTCAATTTATCAATCAATTCATTTTTTTTATGGCTAAACACACACATTCCTACACCTAAATCTAATTCTACACCATTTTGTTTGTTGAGTAATGTCTCACATCGGATGGAAAATAACTTTCTAATGTGTTTAATAAGGTCCTGGGCTACTCCACTCATAATGGCATATGTTTTTTTTGGGGGGGGGGGGGATTGTTGGATTTGCCAACATAACCGCTAAAGCTACCTGTAAAATAGAATTTATGGGTGGCTAGGCTACTCCATATATAAGAAAGAGATAGCGCCTTGAACACAAGGATTCCTTTTGGCCTAGTGGTAAGCGCCTTAATCCTAACAATTGGCTTTAGAGCGAGGTCATGGGTTTGAATCCCACATCACGCAAAAAAATGTTGGGTGAAGTTGGATGGGTCATTGGCCGCCATCTTCCTAAATCCACTTGTAGGGTGTGATGAGTTGGAATCCCATGAGTCTAAGACATTTACGGTAGATGTTGCGGACGAGAATGTTGGTATGGGACAACATCTCCAAAATAATTTGACTTATGAGCGAGCTAAGCTACTCAATATATAAGAAAGATGTAGCGCCTTGACCATAAGAAATTGCTTTTGGCCTAGTGGTAAGCGCCTTGATCATAACAATTTGTATCAGAGCAAGTTTCACCCGTGGTTCGTCAAAGGCCACACATACTCCACATAACCTATAAATATCCACGTATTAGGTGCGGAAAAAAAGAATGCCATACATGTTGGTTCTATGTGCACAAGACACAAATTAATACGATATTACTGATAATAAATAAACCCATAGGGTCACACATTTACAATCAATGGACACCAATTACATATTTGAATATGATTTAAATATGTTTCCAACTCATTATATATATATAAGTATATATGCATTGTTGCATATTATTATTTATGTGAAATAATAATATCACTCTTGTATATTGATACAAGATAATGCATATCAAATACATAGATATAAACATATGATTTTATATGTATGTATGTATATATATGCATAAATATATATTTGTTACATATAAATTGTTACTAATAACAATTATATAAATGTATGTATATCCTTGTTACAAGTAAAGAGTTACTAGTAACAATCAAGTATGTATATGAAATACATGTAGATGTATTTTATACATAGTATGACACATCTAGTATATCTTTTATACATGTATTTATGAAGGAAACTAGAAAATCCCTCATTAATTCAAATGGGGGCCATGTTGTGTATACTTGAAAGCAATCAACCAAGGCATGGACTAGATGTACAAGCATGGAAGGAAGGCAAGAGGGGACCCTCCCCCCTCACCTATTTTCGGCCGAAAATGGGAGCCAAAGGGGGCCTCCCTCTTGTTGCTTCACTTCTTGATCTTATTTAGTACATGCATGGTTCTTTGTTCTAACTATTGCATGCTACCACCTTTAGGCTTCTTTTAGAAAAGTTCTAAGTATTCTTGAAGTTTTGAAAACATCTCTACATTCTTGTATTGGTGTTCTTCAAGTAAGTCAAGTGTGGTGCTACAATACATACATCTTGTTCAAGAAGAAGAACAAAGGTTGTTGCTTGCATTCTTGAATATCAAGGGTTGGAGAGACTAGCATCTTGGAGGTGTTGGACTCATTGATTTGTGGATACCTTGGAGGAAGTCTTCTCTTGGCTTCTCATAGATCAACCACATCATCAACGGTTTACTCACGCTACAAAGGTTGTAGTTCTAAACACTCTATGGTTGTTTTGTTTCTTAAGGCTTGCATATGGATCATCCGTTGCTAAAATATATTTTGAAAAAAAAAACCGAACAAACCCCAACAATACATGAGCGGGCGTGTTGAGTAATGTCCCAAATCAGACGGAAAAAAACTTTGTAATGTGCTTAATAAGATCCTGGGCTACTCCACTCAGAAGTGTACACATTTATTTCTTTTCTTTTCAACCGAAAGAAAGGCCGATCATGAGAGTAGGAAGTAGACTTGCATTACTAAAATGCTGCCTCCAAGCAAGCCTATTGGGCTGGCCCTGAGAGTGCAAGGAGTGGGGTGTGGGGTGGGGTGACCACTTGGATGGTGGGTGTGGTGCCACACTATGAAGGTGTGGTGGAAAGATGTATGTGGTAACTACCACATGCTAAAAAGCAGTGTGGTGGTTTAATGGTGGGCCCAAATCAAGTTTCTCAGTTTTTCTTTTTTCTTTTTTAATTTTTGATTAGTTAGTGAGTATTTAAGTGGGTCTCGGAATTTGATGTAGTGGAGAGTGATCACTACGGAACTGAGTGGTGGACTGAGTCATATGAGAAAAAAAACTGATGTGGCGATGTGGTAAGTGTGGTGGAATGTTACTACTCCCACCACTCTAAGGATAAGATTTTGTGGCATGGAGTTCTGAACATTTAAACGTGACTAGTAATTAAGGCTGTCAATTCGGGTGAGGTTCGTGTTATTGTGTTTGTGTCGTTCGGGTCAGTTTCGTGTCGACCCAGTTTCGACCCATTTATTTTCGTGTCAGGTACGGGTCGTGTCAGTTTTTTTCGTGACGACCTTCAGGTGGACCCATATAGGCCAAATGTCATCGATGAGAATTTTTTTGTTTTCGAATACGATTTTCGAATATGGTTTTCGAGTTCGGTTTTCCGTTTCAACTACGATTTTCTTTATCAATATTTCAAATTCCATGTTTGTTTTCCAACGTTTGGCACAAATTTCGAAAACGATTTTCATTTATATTCTAACTTTAATAATCAATGTTTGTTTCCGTTGTATTCGAACTTCAAATTCGGTATTTATTTCAGTTTGATTGAAATTTCGATTTTACTTTTTTATTCACTTATATAAATAAATATAATAAAAACTATGATGTATTACTATTCTATATTAATAAATAATGTTATTGAACAACCGAATAATTTAAGATTATGCATCAATAAATACAATTATGAATCGATCCAAAATAGTAAAGTATCACCTATCAAATAATCAAATGTAAAAGTATCAAAATCATATAGTAAAAATAACAAATACTAAAATAACGTACTATTGTTTTAACCTATGCAGTCAATAGCGGTGGGATAGCAGTTAGCGGACCTAGGCAAAATAGCGGTAGAGAATAGCGGTGGGAAATAGCGGAAGCGCTAATAGCGCCGCTATTTCCGCTATTTGGGCGCTATTTTCCGGTGGGATAGCGGTGGGATAGCGTTTTGCACTTTTTTTGTTTTTTTGAAAGATTATACTTGTTTTGGGCAGCCTTTTGAACCCATTTGATTTATGTCCAAGACTCCAAACCCAATATAATATTAAACCTAGTTGTCGTGTTCTTTTCCATCTTCTTTGACAACACCCGAAACAGTCCACAGCTCACACTCCACAGTCGACAAATCGAAACTCCACAGCCGATTACTATTTACTATATTAGTGTACTAAGTTTTATACAATGCTTTTAATTAATGTTTTATGATTTTAATCTTATATATATACTACGTAATATTAAAAACCGCTATCCCACCGCGATAACCGCTATCCCGAATCAAGGACCTTGACCGCTATTTGATTTCCCACCGCGATAACTGCATAGGTTTTAACTGTAAATCTTTTATTACTTATTTTGAGTTTTTAACATTTAAGAGTTTTGTACTTTTGTTTGACGAGTTTTATTGTCCTAAAATGTCACTCTCTAATTTTAATTGATAATCTTTTTTTCAAAATTTAAATTTCAAGTATTAAAGAAAATTTTAAAATGTTATAGTTTTACCTATAAACGAGTCATACGGATCATTTTCGGGTTGTCGGGGTTGACCCTAACCCGACCCATATATTTTCGTGTCGATTTCGTGTCAACCCGCTTTTAACCCGTTTCGGGTCGACCCAGAAATTGCCAGCCTTAATAGTAATTTCCATAGTGTACACAGTACACACAATAGAGGGTATAATTTTTAGAAAACATACAAAGTTTCTCAAAATGGTAATACTCCACAACACACGTTATCACTTGTCTTTCTTTTCATCATACACAAATACCACAATTGCTATATATGTTGTATATAAAACTGCATAAAATACATTTATGAATCCATATCTTCTCTTTATTTCCTTGACAAAACACCTACTAATAACATCATGATAATGATGATGATGACGACTAAGAAAAAAAGTCATTCTGGAACCAAATGCGAGTAGCATTGACAAAGCATATTCGAGCCGCTAACGGCTAACCCAAAAAGCACCACAAACTTGAGAATCACTATATCCGACTCTCTTGGATTTTTTACACCCTACATAAGGTACCCATCTTTTTAAATGAAAGAGTTCATATTAATGCTGAAAAACTCGTGCACAAGAAGGTATAAACATTTAATAATTTAGAAATGATTTGTGTGTGGAAACCTAGGAGCATTGCGACTAGAAAACTTCAAAGGATTAACCAAAGAAAATACACAAAGAACACAAAGCAACTAAACGTTAGTAGATTATTATAATCAAAATCAAAAGTTATATTGTGGCCTCCCTTGATTCTGCCTCATAAAACGACATAGCAAACAATCTTATGAACTTTAAATTGTAAACAGGGGTTATCAATCGATCAAATGGATCCCTAAAATCTCCAAAGATATAAAAACAAAAAAGTTGAAACGAAGAAACATTTTACCACTAAAAATGAACAAAGAAAACATGAAACATATCATAAAAACTTTTAGCAATAAACCCTAACCTTTTACACCCGACAAGTTGAAAATCAAGTACATGCAAAACTAGTTCTATTCCTAATCAAGAAATTATTAATATTTCATCCCTTTACTTTTTAAAATGTTGCTGTTTTGCCCATTTATCTTCAGTTGTTTCATAATTCACAAAGAATCATGGTTTCACTTTTCAAAGCTTTTCATTTTTGTAGTTGATCATTACTAGAAAAACTGTCAATTACCAATTGGCGAAATCCATTGGTAATTCAGTTTACCAACCGGATTTCCAAGAGAAACTATCTGTCAGAAAAAGGCACGTCGGGTTATTAGGGTTCTGGGTTGGAAAAATCCTAAAACTATGTGCAAACGAGGAAGGCTGTAATTTGTAAAAAAGGAATTTGTAAATCCTCAGCCTTATGTGCTGCACAAAGTTGAAACGTATAGTTTTAATACATACATACTATATAGATATAGGGGAGGGTTCAAATGAGAATTGTTTTTCGTACGAGAATCGCGAGAACCAATCTTGACCTTGATTAAAATAAATTAATGGCAATCATGGTAATGGCTCATTAATGACACATTAATGAGGGGTATTTTGAAAAAACCAAGCCTCGCAAATTAATGACGGTCCACCCGGACGTAATTCACAGTTGGGTAAATATATAAATGACCAAAACCCCTAATAATGAGTCATTAATGGTGTTATAAACAGTTCTCGCAGTTCTCGTACAAAAAACATTTCTCATTTAAACATTTCCCTATACATATATGTGTGTGTTAGTGTGTCTATATATATAGAATAGAAAATCAGACTAAAAACTAGCTATAAAAAAATCAGATAGCAAATAAGCTAAAATAACAGCAGCCATTTGTATATTTCACGAACAGCATCAGTTGACCCTACTTGTTTGCTATTTAACCAAATAGATACTCATTATATATATTTCAGCATATTTATATACAACCTGTGCTAATGCTATGTTACGTTTGCTTTCATATTATCATCAGTAGAGAAAGTTCATGGGTGAAGCATTGGGCATATGTACATTTTTTGTTCCATATCTTTCCCAAAGAAACCCAAATAATCTATAATTTTCAATAACTATCTCCAAACTCTACCAAATGAGTAATGATTATAGACGCATTATGTAACTAACATGTTCATATCATATGGCAAGTCAAAATAGGGACTTGAGTTTTTTTTTTTTTTTTGGTTAAAGCTTATGAAATGGGGTGAACAAGTTTTCTTTAACAAATCGAACAAAACCTGTTTGAAACGAACTCATTAGTAACCTTAGAGTTATTTGTTCAGCTCATGTATGAACAAGTTTTCTTTTGATGTTTCATATGATATGGAACGTCAATCTATTTGTAACCTAGCTTTAAACAAACAGATGAATCATATCGCCTGTGAACAAATAATCAAAAAACAATCACAACACATTGTAAAAAAGCAAGCCCATTGTAATTCCAATCTGATTAATTAGTGACTCCCAATCGTAGTTATTAAAACAAATAAGAAAATATAGTCCAAAATCTATAGTTGCTAGAAGAAATACCTGGTAGAAGATCGTAGATAAGAAGTGAACAGTAAACAAGATTCCGATCGATTGAAATGTGAGGGCGGAGACCGCGAACAGGGCGAGGCGGAGGTTAGTTTAGGGCCGATCGTTGATGAAGAAAACGTAATGGGTTGGGTGGGTTTGTCAGAATTCGGGGAAACAACTTTCGGATGGGAACCTTTTGGGGGGAACAGATCAAGACAAAAGGATTTTATAGAGGTTCTAAAAGTTGGGCATGATAAGTCTTAGAAACTATTACGAGATGGCGTTTCACAAAGCACGATTTAATGTCTTAATTTTATATATAAAATTATAATTATAAATTTATAATGTAGTTTATCAATCTTTTTCTTTATTTTATGTATATCTAACTATTCTTATAACTGAATAACTATATATATTCGGCTCATATGGCTCCGTACCGTAACACCCCTTAAAAAATACGACTTATAATAGAAGTCATGTCAAACTAGAACTTAACGTACACCAAGCCCTACGCCCAAGTCTTGGACCATGTCGTGGCAGTCAAGCCTCAAGTATTGGCGAAGCTATGATGAAGCCAAGACGGACTTTTTAGAACCATGGATTTTATACTTCTTACTTTTTCTTTTCTTTTTTTTTAAATTTTAGTTTATCATTTTTTATAGACGAACTCTGATTTGTTGATTTCCTCAGGACATGTATCAAGTAAGCATTTTAATTGCTTATTTGATCATTGAGGTTGGCCACCCATTTAAACAAACTACATATCAAACGGGTCAAACATGCATATAAATTAAACGGGTAACTACTTTGTTATTGTATGCTTACATATTTAACGCTTTTTTATTGTATGCTTACGCGTTTTATAATCTCCATCTACATTTATAACTACTTTGTCAAGCATCTTGTTACAAATAGAATTTTCAGCTTTTTTGGAGTTAATTGGTCAAATAGTTTTTTAACTTAACTATTTATGTCGCTTTAGTCTTGTAACTTCAAAAGTAGTGAAGACAATCCTTTATGAACCATTTTATAGCGAGTTTAATCCTTTCTAACGGTAGACGTTAGCCAACTATGTTAAATTAAGGTAATTTGATAGTTTTACCCTTATTAAAAAACAAGTTTTAATTAAATTAGTTTTATATATAATTAAATCAAATTAAACTAATTATTCTCTATCCATACGTCTCTTCCTTGTATCTCTATCTTCCTCCCATATCTCTCTTTCTCTTTTCCTCTCTCTCTCTTCTATCTCTGTAACTCTTTCATTGTTATGACCACCACCACCTCCTGACAACCTCCGCCACCTTCGGCCAACCACCACCACTTTTAAACCTTCATATTCATCATTTTCAAACATATACACACACACTTTAAAAAAACACACAATCTTTAAGATCTAAAGAACAAGAAGAAGAAGAATTATGTGTGTGTTCGGGCGATTAGGTTTTCAAAGTGAACCATAGATTTGCCACTGTCATTTTTTGATTCGATTTCTTGTGCAATTAGGGTTTTCTAATTTTCAAGAAAGCTTCATGGTGGTTGTGGAGGTTGAAGGCAAAGCAGGTGGCGGCGGGGGTGTTGAAGACAAAGGAAGTGGTTGTTGATCTGGAGTTTTGGTTTTTAAGGTTTCGATTTATGGGATCGTTTTTAGATATATTCTTAAAGACAGAGGGAGGCGGTGCTCGAGTGCTTGTGATGTTGAAGACGAATGAGGGAGGTGAAAAGAAGCAGGTGGTTGAAGAAGATGATGGCGGCGGCGGCAGAATGCAGTGGTGGTGGCAGCGGAATGCGATGTTGGTAAATGGTGAAGTGGTGGTCTTGAGAGTGTGTGAGATAGTGAGAGAGCTAACGGTGGTAGTGGTGGTGGCGGCGGTTAGCCAAGGCGGTGCCTAGAGGGTGGGCGGTGGTTATCTAGAGTGAGAGGGAGATGGACCACAGATCAAGAGTGAGAGAGGGTGCAGAGAGAGAGATAGAGTGTGTGTGTGTGTGAAGAGAGAGAGAATATATATTTTTATTTATAAAAGATTAAATATTATTTTAACTAATAAAAAAGTAGAAATGATGGTAAAAAAACCAACTATTCTTGATTTATCAGATTTGATTAATGTCTACCATTAGAAAGGATCAAATTCACTACAAAATGGTTCATAAAGGACCGTCTTTACCACTTTTAAAGTTAAAGGACTAAAGCAGCAGAAATAACTAAGTTAAAAGGACCATTCAACCAATTAACTCGCTTTTTTTATTCCCTTCAACAATATTTAACATATGGGAATGAGATAAGACCATTACTAGAATATATATTGGACATTTGTCCAAAGCCTTGTCCCATCTCATCTCTTGTTAGGATCAAGATTAACTAAAATCCATATCAAATGACAACTAGAACATTATACTATATACTATGCAAAATACTAGAATTTTCATTTGAAAAATCACATTAAAACCAACTGAATTGGGAGACTTGATGAGAAACCTTCATAGGATTGTTTGATATGTTGACATATATTCATGATTCAATTCATCACACAATTAATTTTAATCATTACCTGTAACCATTCCTATGTGATTTAACAGGTAAATAACACAAATGATTCACAAACATATGATTAATTCTAAGCTGCATAATATAACTCATACAACAATTGAGCAAAAGTTAGAACCACAAACTTATGGATCTATGACCGAAGGTAAACCGAAACCAACACATAAGTCAAAGTATGAACAAACTAATAACTAGGGTTCTTCTAATTTAAGCAAATACAAAGCTTTTAACCCATAATTGGATTGATGATAAAAAGCCGAGAAAGCACAAGAATAGGAAACGGTCTAGTCAAATGGACCGATAACCGAATGAGTTTCGAGTGTCACTAACCTTTAATCTTCAATCCTCAAGCGTCGTTGGTGAAGAACAGAGCCTCCCGGTATATAGAGCTCCAAAATTGCGTCTGAAATTCGTTCAAGAATGAAAAGTGTTGATTATGAAGCCATGGGCTTCTATATATGAAGAAATTGGATTTGGAATTTAAAATCCTTACATGTTGTGTTTGGTTGTAAAATGAAATTGGAACTGGAATTTAATACACCTCCCCCACCAACTTCTGCCACCATCTAAAACCACCACCGACCACAAACCACAAACCATAACCACCATCCACCACCCCTAACCACCATCACCCTAATGGAAGCCCTAACCATCGCCATCGCCACCATCGAAGTCGTCGGTCGAAGACGGAACGAGGAAAGGAACGCCGAAGGTGGAAGAAGGAAGGGAACAAAGGAGGTCGCAAGAGATGGAATGAAAGTGTCACCGGAGATGCAACAAGGAAGGGAACACCGGAGGTCGGCAGAGATGGAACGAGGAAGTCGCCTGAGGTTACAAGAGGAAAAAGGAACCAACTATGAAATCCTATTTTTTTATGGAATTTGAATTCCATCCAAGTTTGGAAGGAATTTGAAATCCCACATTTGATGACATATTTGCCTCATTTGTTGGCGATGATGAAAAAGTATATCTTTCGTGTTTTGACTTTGCTTCGTGTTGGAATGACTTTGGTTGCTTATAGTGAACATTGCTCATTATCTGTTTTACAAAATGCCACAATCAAATTTGAATTTTGCTATTACGTCACCAGGGAGATATGGAGCAAGCATTTATGGATTCACGTTGCTTTAAAAAAATGTCCCAAATTAGTTTATATAATATATTTTTTACATTCAAGTTATAAAAGAAGCTAAAGCTGAGTAAACTGACGAAATTATGCATTCTTGTTGCTCTAAAAATGTCCCAACTTAGTTTTATATAATATATTTTTTATACTTAAGTTATAAAACAAGCTAAAGTATGAGTAAGGTCAAGTATGAAAATGACGAATCTATGCATTCTTGTTGCTTTATATCTACTTGTATTGTTAGTCAGTCAGTGAAATGTCACTTTTGAAGATCACATTTTATATCTGCTTGTTGCTTAAATATGCTTTGTGTAATGAGTAAGGTCAGAGTTTGAACCGGATTGTATGCGAGTAAGTTACACTTCCACATTTATCAATATGCGGGGCTGCTTTATATCTAATTGTATGTTGGTTGGTTAGTGAAGCAAACTTGATCTTTTAGTATGACCATAAAGAAGCTAGGCGATCAACTTTTTAACAGAATACCACTATACAAGTACATGTTAGCAAATTTATATTTACATGTTAATTAGAGTCATTTGGATACCATGTAACGGTCAATTGGGCCGAGAATTAATCTTCGGGTCGGGGCATAAAAATCCGTGATGGTACAAAATAGTGAGTTGTGTATTTATGTTTATTTATTATTTAAATATAGGAAAGCTACGGCGAGAGTAGATCGATCAAATTGGGCGAAGTGAAGCAATTAGAAAAGCTATGGCGAGAGGTATACATGTTGGAGATGATTTGATACTTATTAAGTCATTTTTTCCAGAGTGGATTGGTGACTTAAATTGGGCAAAAATGATTGATGATGTTTGGAATACCGATTGATGGAAATGTGGCTGTAGTGCAATAAGTGTAACATGACCACCTTCGGACAAATTTCTGTATATGCCGGAGATCACTTAGCTTTGATCATCACCGGTTGAGAATGGTAAGATTATTTGACTATTATTTCCTATAAGCAATTAACAAATTTATATATATATATATATATATATATATATATATATATATATATATATATTCACATTTGCTCTTAATTATGAATTTTGTAAGAAAAGGAAGGCGGTGATCCCGTATTTGAGGTAGAAGTTTTTAAGTACTTCTATCTAAATAAAAAGAAAGGTTATCTTCAGATGAGGCATCGGGGAGTGAATCACAAGATTTTGTTATATAAATGGCTCAAAAAGTTTTGATAATATTCTTTATATCTTTTTCAGTAACATGGTTTAACTAGTTGTTTTTTTGCTAATATATTCATATATATCATAGGATGTTTATACAGAACTTATGGTGAAAAAGTATGGAGATGACAATGCTAATCATCTGATGAACGTTGATAAAGATATATGGGAAACCGTTATCGGAGGGATGAAAAAAGGTAGATTGATTGGAGTTTCCGGTGATAGCAGTAGTGCTCCTGGGATTTCAAGTATCGCCACATCGAATGCTTATCATGTTAGCGATCCAACTTCTGAACAGGTTAGATATTTTTTAGACTTGATTTTATTTCTTTCTATTGGCTGAAACTTACATTAGATTTAGAATGAAAGAGTGCTACATTAGGATTCATAATGTCATATATTTCAAATTCATGTGTGACTTATGTAGTAGTTTTCTTATGGATTATTCAAATCCAATATGACCCATATAATTGATTGAGTGTGAAATAATGGAATATTATAATGTTATAACGGTCTTAAAAGACAAAGTGAGTAATATTTGGTTGAAATAGGTTGTGCAAGTTATATTGTGAACTATTGGGTTGTAATGGTTATTTTAAAAATATTAATGCCACATTTTACTTAAGTCATACTAGGTCATATACCATTCATTTTAGCCTAATGTGACCCATACAAACCTAGAATAACTTCAAGTCCCAATATCACATGTGGGTCATAATATGTAAAAATATGAAAGAGCAGATAGAGTGTGTATATATTTGTTTCTATATTCATATAGTGTGATATAGGTTATAGTGGTTATAAAAACTAAATGTATCAACTTGGAAACTTTGATATGTACTACAAAGTTATTCATGATACTTACTAATTTGTATGTGTTTAACAATGTAGATACAAATGTTGAAAGAGGTTGAAGATCCGGCGACTCTCGATTAGAAGAAGAAACTAAATAAACAAATGAAAAGGTGGATGGTATTTTAAAGATTTTAAATGAGATGCTTCTCCCGTCTCTTAACTAGCTACAATTGATGTCGGTTGTTATGAAACAAAACTTATTTGCATTTTTTAATGCTTGTTAGCAAATTAACTAAATGCTTTTTTGAACATGTTTAGATATTTGTTAAATTTGAAATTTGTTATCGAATGTTGATATTTGATATTTGTTTATAGTTGTCTATATGTATTTAAATTATGTTATATCTTGATATTTAAATTCAATATTTATTATTAGTTTTTAAATATTTTTTCGAGAAAATTGGCCGGATGTTTTAATAGGATTGTTGAAAATCGGTTGAAATCATGTTTAAAATCTGTCGAAAAGTTGTTAGAAATCTGTTAGAAAGTCGTTAAAAATCCGTTAGAAATTTCGTTGCAAAATGGTTGAAAATTGTTGAAAAATTATTTGAACTTTGTCGGAAATCCATTAGAAATTCGTCAAAAATATGTTGGAAATTCGTCGGATATCCCTAAGAAATTTGTCATAACTTTATTGTAAATCAATCGATATTCATTGGAAATATGTTGGTATTTCGTAGGAAATCCGTCGCAAATTCATTAAAAATTGGTTGAAAATTGATTGGTAATACATCGGAAGTTCGTCGGAATTCCATCAGAAATTATGGTTTAAATGCCCTATGTAAACAATAATTTTCGACAGACTTCCTACGGATAAATTCGTCGGAAATATTACATTCCGTCGGAAAACCCGTCACAATTTTTTTTTCCGACGAGGTTTTTTCCGACGAACAAAATCCGTCGGAAATCCGTCAGAAACAGCAATTTCCGATAGATTTCCGATTTGCCGTCGGAAATTCGCTTTTTTCTAGTAGTGCACTAATTTCCTTTAACCAAACACCCCAATGATACTTTATCGCTTAATTAAATAAGTGGTAATAAGCGGGAATAAGATATCATTATTGGTTTCATCTTATTCTAATCAAACAATCTGATTTAGGAATGTCTATATGCCCGAAGACATTCCTAGGGCAAACATTCCTAAAAAATATACTTATTTTAAAAAACAAACAAGCCCTAAGGTTCCATTTGCTTCGTAGAATTTGAACGAATGAGATTGATTTAAATTCCATCCAGCTCGACTATTAAATGGACTTTCAATTTAAATTCCATTCAGCTCGACTATGGAATGGACTTTCAATTACTTGAGTGAATATAAACATCCCAAAGAATGAAGTTCTACTAAAAAACAAGTTTACTAAACGCAGTACACCACCGAATTTGATTTCAATTTCATTTCATTTATTCGAATTCTGCAAATGTGGTGGACTCATGAAGCTTATTAATCTTCAATTATATGCAAATTAACAAGAACAAAAAAGAAATAATTTAATGGGTCAATGACAAATATCTCAATCATAAAATTATAAAAGTTTCGAGTCTAGAAAGTTAAGAGGCCAACATTCGTCTCCGTCCACATCATGTTCATAAAAAAGATGAAGAGAGTTAATAATCAAAACATTTGTTAATAATAATCGACACATCAAAAATGACAAAAAGATGAAGGAATTAAACGGCATTCTTGATTGAATGAAAGTTACGGAAGCCCGGAAAAAAGTGGGATAGAGAACATTCGGAAGAGAGAGAGACAGTTGAACTTCGCCCATATGAGAGAGAGAGACAGTCGAACGAGAAAATATGACTCTCGAAGACGAAAGAGAGTTAGGCCATGTTTGTTTTTAAAAATAAGTACTTATTGCTTAAAAACATTTGCACATGGGCAAACATATTCAAGAAGAGCATTTCTTTAAAAATAAGGGATAATTTCATCCTATTTAGAAGTGATTGAAAACCACGTATCGTCTTGTAGAAAATTTAATATAGGCTACATCATCTCCTAAATATATGAAAACAAGATATAAGACATTTTATCTCTCTTAAACAAACACCACCTTGAGTCGAAGTGGAAGACTCGTCCTGATGAGGGCTCCGTTTGTCTCCCAATCTGCCCAATGGACTCGTCCAAATAAACACATTCCTTTTAAAGCCTCTTTCATTTTGACCCAATTTGACCCAAATAAACCCCTATATTGATCTCAATGTGTGAAAGCTAACCACCAGAAAACCTAAAAAGGATATAGCCTAAAGAAGCTTAAGAAAAAAAAACAAGTATATAGCAACTCAACAACAGTAGATTATCATCATTAATCCCTCAACATTAACTTTCAACAAAGTTGAGTGATCTAAGTTATTTGAAGCTAAAAATGACGCTTAACAATGATATCTACCACAGGCGATGCGTGTGGGGAGTGTAAGAGAATTCTTAACATCTCCAACTCTTCATCCTTAGTAACATCATTATCGGGCAATATGCTAACTTTCTTTAGCTTGGGTGACTTGGCCAAGATGAACTTCAAAAACTCCAACTCAGCCTTCAAGTTGCCAAAACCATACATCTCCAATTCATTCAGATGATCTAACCGTATATCCGAATAATCCACCACATAGTTTCTCTCAAGAATCAAATCATCGAAAAAAATCTACAAATAACAACAATATTTCTTTTCTTAGTGTATTTTGACATGAGAATCAAAACAAAAGGGACTTATGCTATTACCTGTAGCTTAATTTTCTCCAAGTTTGGGGAACATCTCATCAACAGAGCAAGAAAAGGTAACCCACTGCTGTCAATGAGATTTATTTCTTTGAAAGAAAAGTATTTGAGGTGGATTAGTGATATTGGAAGCTCTTGTGGAACCACATCTTTATCAAAACACTTGAACCATAGGCCAAAGAAAGATATTAGCAAGCCAAGTTTTCTTCTTCTTTTTGGTTTCAAGTTGAATTGAATATACATATAAGATATATGAGGCTGAATATTACCTCGATAACCCAACCACACATAGTCAGATCTTCAATCACAGGTAAACACTCGGAAAGCTCAAGAATGGTGAAATCATTTGCATCAAGAACATTATCTGGATCAACTTGCTGCAATAATTTACAATATTCAGATGGGTGATGTAAAGCCATGAGGACGGAGGTTCTAACAAGAACTTACCAGATTGAAGCTCGTAAGTAACGGACAATTAGATAGGAGATGTAGAAGCGTTTTTATGGAGAGATTTACACCTCTCAAGTATAAGCTTGTGAGGCTACCAAATCCAGTGAATGTTGGTTGAAAGTAAATATCACAATAACTGAGACATAGATCTGTTAATTGATGCAATGAGAAGATAGATGAGGGAATCCTATACTGATTCTGATGGAAATCAGGTAATTCAAGTGTAAATCGCTTAAGAGTCCTTTGTTTACTACACACACAAAGCAACAGAAATAACAACATTGGGAGATGTCGAGCACAATAAGTCTGATAATACGATAATTCAAACCTCTAATTAACCAATCATAGGATGAAGTAAATAACCCCAATGAATTCTGAAATTGAACATAATAATTATCAATCGATCAAACAAGAAGCATAGACTTGCATTGCTTATTAGTTTCTTCTTCTTTAACTAAATTTTTAGTTTAAACATTCTAAAAATATTTTATAATCATTTAAATTCTTTTTAGTTACAACCGATAAATATTTGACCATATTGTCCCTAATTGTAACAATTATATTCTATGACTTGTAAAAGAAAATACATGAAGGTTTAAGAGGTGTTTGGTTGGAGGTTTAAGAGGCTAAGAAATGAAAATGAGAATGATTAATATTGTTTGGTTAGATGGATATAATCAATCATTACCTATTAATGGGTAATGGGTCATCTCTTAATAAATTAGGGGTAATGGTATGTCTCTAACGATCAATGTCACCACCACCACCACCACCACCGTCGGTCGCAACCACCACACCATTGTAACTTGTTGCACAATCACTAGCATACAACCACCTCTACTTCCATCGCCACCACCACTCATCACAATCACTGTCATTATCAACCATCACTAGCTTGCCATTGATCGCCGCCTCTACCAACAACACCGTCTTCACCACCATTGACAACAAACCACCACCAACATTGTTATGGATTAAAGTGTGTATTGGTCCACCAGCAACCACTACTGCCTCCGCCACCACTTTCACCACCAACAACCACCACGTCGCCGATCATCACCACTACCACCACCTCCCGTCAACACCTCTACCGAGTACAACAACCACCTGTTGCAACCACCGTTATTGTCAACCATCACCTGCCATTACTAATTGCCATTAATCGTTACCTCAAGTCCTCCACTAACACTGCTGTCGCTACCACTGACCATCATCCCTAACGATTGATGCCACCAACATAACATACTTTTGTCACCAACTACCACCATTAACACTGCTATGACCACCAACACCATCAATACCAACACCACTACTATATATAATATTAACAAAACAATATTAATAGTAATAATACTAAGAAATGAACTTTGCATTTTTTTTTGTATTCTTATGTTATTTCCATTCCCACATGTTTAATTAACTAAACTCCGCTTGTACGGGTAAATATATATATCAAAATCAAATCTACACCGAGTCTTCAGTCCTCACCCGGTGCAAAGGTTAGGGTTCTACTTCTTCGCTTTCGATTTCGTACATCAACATATCAGGTAGCTCTTTTTGATCGCTTCTCATATAATATATGTTTTATGTGTTTCATGCCTCTGTTTTCATTTGGTTTCTTTCTACACATTTGCTGATTTTTAGTTTTAAAACTTTCGACATTTCATATCCTTCATCCTTCCTGTTGGGTTAATTGATTTCTATTATTTTCAATTTCAGAACTCATCAGTGTTTTCTATCTCGTAAAATTTGTTAGTTAGGGATTATAGTTTGTTTATTTGATGAAATATATATATATATATATATATATATATACATAAGCGTAAATAAGTTTATATAGGTAATTGAACTGATTATTTTTAGCCTTTGTAAGTTAATCATGAGAAAAATAGGTTACTAAAACACTAGAAACTGATGGGTTTAACAGATAATCACTACCAAAGCACACCTTCTAAGCACCCTGCAACTCTAAATTTGAATGATTATAAAGAAAAGGTTTAATGACAACAAGGGACAACCCAATTAATCCTGCTTTACATTCACTATGAAACTAGTCGTGAAAACCCAACGGATTTGGGATTGCAGTTTGGTGAATGTGTCTGGATTAGCTAATGCTGTAAAAGAACACAATAAGTATGTTTTAGGCGCCGTTTGTTTTGTAGAATTATAAGGAATGGAATGAAATTGAAATCAAATTCTGTGCTGTATTGCGTATGGTAAAGTTGTTTTTGAATGAAATCTCATTCTTTGTAATGTTTACATTCTCTAAAGTAATGAAAAGTCCATTCCATAGGTCGGCTGGATGGAATTTAAATCAATTTCATTCCTTTGAATTCTGCGAAACGAACGGGACCTTAGTGTTTGACAAATTCTGCTTATATATTTCAAGTTAGATGACTAACTTGCCCCTTGTTACAAATAAGAGGGTATAAAAGAGGGTATATATGATCTGATGTTTCCAAAAGAGGGTATAAATGCAACTTAATATCATTAAAGCTATAAATCATTTAAGACAAGCAGATCCAAAAAATGCTTCAAGGAAAAAAAGAAGTGTTCTTCAACTTTTGTTTACCCAAACACTTGAAAGTTATTTTCAACTTTAAGAAAAATCAATAAGCCATAAGCACTTCCAATTGCTGGATTATTTCACTTCTTGTGCTCGACATTCTCTTATTAATGTTGTATTTGGTATTATTGTGTCTGTGTGTAGCAAACAGAGTTCATCTTGAATTAACTTTTACAGTAACTACTTTTTTCAGCATTATTTAGTATTGGACCAACGGATATCCTGATATGGAACCTCAAGATCTTTCTTCTGATATAATCAGCACCCTTCCTCCATCCATAATAGAAAACATTTTAAGTCTTGTACCTATTAAAGAGGCAGCAAGGACTAGTATCCTCTCGAAGGAATGGAGGTACAAATGGACCAAAATTCCTAAACTTGTCTTTAATGATAACATGTTTAAGGAATCCACTGATGTTGAGAATAAGGTGTATGGCTCAAAGCGAACAAGGGCAAGTGAAAGGGAAAAGATGGGTAAGAGATGTAAATTTTTCAATGCCATATACCAAGTTCTATTGATGCGACAGGGTCCAATAGTTGAGTTCACACTTCAAATGAAAGCATATAAAACATGTCTTGGAATTGACCAGATAATAAGTTATTTGTCAAGGAACAATACTCTCAAGAAATTAAAAGTCGACTTGTATGAAGAACATGGTGCATATTATTGGTTGCCCTTATCTGTCTTCTCGTTACATCATTTAACCAAGTTACATCTCTCTGATTGTAATCTTGACGTTCAACCAACATTCAGTGGATTTGCTAGGCTTACCAAGTTATGCTTGGAGAGAGTATACATTTCTATTAAAACTGTTCTACATATCGTATCCAATAGTCCAGGACTAACACACTTCACGCTCGTAAGTTTCTACTAGCATATCATTATCCTAATGGGCTTCTATATCTTATCTGAAAAAATTTAAGTGTTTGCAGATTATAAATGATGAAGATCTTATCAGGGATGGTGCCAATTCCAAAGTTTTTGACCTATTCAAATATTTACCTGTGATTGAACATCTAAGTCTGAGTACTTGGGTAATATTTATCCACATGATATTTAAATTGATTCAACTTGATAAAAACAAACTAAACTTTGGTTGCTAGTCTTTCTTTTCTTTTGTTGGCATATGGTTCAAGTATTTTGTTAAAGACTCAGTTCCACATGAGCTACCAACCTCACTAATCCATCTCAAATACTTATATCTGGAGTTCATGTCTTTTGATTACCCGGATGAATTACGTTTTCTTGCTCTTTTGATCAGAAGCTCCCCAAACTTGGAGCGAATAAAGATAACTTCAGATGTAAATAGCATAAGTCTATCTTGTATTCTATTTGTTTTGATTCTAATAGCAAAATACAATGACACAAAAAATTATAATGACGCTCCCTATAGTTATCTACAGGGTATTTTGATGACGGAACAGGAGTCTCTACTATACAGGAAGCTTATTCAGATATTAGGTTGGAGCATCTCAATAAATTGAAGATATACAATTCTGGCGTCTTGAAGGCCCAGTTGGAGCTTTTGAAGTTTATCTTGGCCAAGTCACCGAAGCTGAAGAAACTGAGCATATTGCTTTTCGAAGATGTTACTACAGATGAAGAGTCGGAGATGTTAAGAATTCTCTTACACTCCCCACATGCATCATCCATGGTAGATATCATTGTTCAGCGTGAATTTTAGCTCCAAATAACTTTAGATCACTCAACTTTGTTGAAAATTGATGTTGATAATCTACTGTAGTTGACTTGCTACTTGTTCTTTTTCTCCTAAGAGTCTTTTGGCTAACTCCTTAATTTTAAGGATTTTTGGTTGTTGGCTTCCAGCCTTGCACACTAGGAATATTAGTAAAACGTTTTGGATGTTGTCACTTGCCCTTGGTTCTCTACTATCTAATCTACGATAAAAGAAACTAGTTATAGATAGTTTTAAATGGACTCGATGTCTTTCGCTTCTGCCGATGAAGTACGTTTCCATGCTCCTTTGTTTGGAGCTTCCCGAACTGCAACTATTCTACCTTACTACCCGTCAATCCTAATTTTATTTCTTAAAGAAAACATATCTGAGAAATTAAACAGAATATTTCCTTTGAGAGAGAAAACTTGCAAATCATTCCTCAATCTATCCTCCCACCTTAAAGACCGGTGTCCATGCCTTCAACTAGAATAGATTTCACTCTCTAGCCATTTATGTTGTCTCCTCTTAAGGTGACCAAACCAACAATCTATTTCTTTAACTTGTTGACAATAGACATCACTCCCCGCTTTACTACAAACAATCCACTTGAAATTTTACCTAACAGAGTCTTCTCACATATCCACATCAGCATCTTTATCTCGGCCATGTTCATTTTATTCACTTGCACCTTTTTAACCTACACTTATAACTAGGGATGTAAATGAGCCGAACTACTCATGAACTACTTGAGCCCGGATCGTTAAAAACTCGAAACGAGCTCAATCATAGATTAACGCTCATTTATTAAACGAGCTCGAGCCCGAGCCTTGTAACTAGGCTCGTTTAAGCTCGCGAGCTGAAACAATCTTTGATATAATATTTATTTTTTACTTTTTATTTATTACTTATATACTTTTATTATATATTTTTATATCATTAAATATGAAAAAGTTCAAAATTTAAAATTTAAATTGTTATTATATCGTTAAATATGAAAAAAATGAAAAAAAATAAAAAATTCAAATTCAAATTGTTTTTTATTTATATAATTTAAACTATTTTTTAAAAAAACAAAAAATAAACAAGCTCTAGCGAGCTTCGTAAAACCCTTCGGGAGAGCTCGAGCCTCAGATTACGAGCTCGAGCTTTTGCATTTTTAAAAGAGTCTAGCTCAATTAGTGTAAAGCTCGGTTCGACATGACTCCGTTCATTTACATCACTACTTATAACCATATAACATAGCTGGTCTAACCGTCACTATATAAAAATTTTCTTCCATATTTAATGTGACTTTCTTGTCGCATAAACTCCTGTAGTCTCTCTCTCCCTCTTTTCCCTGCCGATATTAGAAAAAGCAATATTGCAATTTTCCGAATTTTTTTTAATTAAAAAGCCATTTACCATTTTCCCGCCAAAAAATAAAAAGGTAAATAGTCAAACCATATATCATTGCTGGTCAAACTACTTGATTAGTACCGGATCAAATTTTGGTTCCATCCTTGAGTCACCGGTTAGGGTTCTTTCCTTGCATGTTTCAATACTCTCAGGAATTTCTCCCTTTTTGATCCCTTTACCTATCTTAATATTCTGTAAAGTAATAGTTGTTTTGATTTTGTTTTTCCTTCACATTTTATGTTTTTAGGGCTCATAACTTTCGTATCCTTCGCCCTTGCCTTCTGAAACTAATAAGCAATGCAAGTCTATGCTTCTTGTTTGATCGATTGATAATTATTATGTTCAATTTCAGAATTCATTGGTGTTGTTTACTTCATCCTATGATTGGCTAATTAGAGATTTATGTTACCTACAATTCATGCATCTGTGAGAAATACCACACAAGTCCTGTTGCTGCCAAATGTTAATAGAAAGAAAAAACAATTAATGGGGATGCGCAGGGGGTGTTTGGATGTGAATTTTGAAAGTTCATCTTAAGTCGATTTTACAGTTAACTTTTGGTTGCTTGCAGCAGTATTTAGTATCAGTCCAGGAAAAGCACTCCGAGTCCTAAGATGAAATTTAAACATAAGTCTAAACTCTAAAGCTAAAAGTTTTTGTGTGGATATAATCAGCACGCTTCCTGAAGCTATTATAGAAACCATCTTATGTCTTCTACCAATTCAAGATGCAGCAAGGACAAGCATTCTTTCCAGGGAATGGAGGTACAAATGGACCGAAATACCTAAACTTGTGTTCGATGAGAGTCAGATGTCCATTTTGGAACAAACATTTGACATACCTTGTGAAAGGAAAGAGATGACATGGATGTGTAGACTTTTCTATGCTATATACCAAGTTTTGTTACTGCACCAGGGTCCAATACTCGAGTTCACCCTTTCCATGGATGCATATGTTTCATCTGTTGAAATTGATCATATAATACTATATTTGTCCAGGAAAAGGACTCGTAAGCGATTTACACTTGAATTACCTGATTTCCATCAGAATCAGTATAGGATTCCCTTATCCATCTTCTCATTGCATCAATTAATAGATCTATGTCTCAGTTATTGTGATATTTACTTTCAACCAACATTCACTGGATTTGGTAGCCTCACAAGATTATACTTGAGAGGTGTAAACCTCTTCATAAAAACGCTTCTACATCTCCTATCTTATTGTCCGTTACTTACGAGCTTCAATCTGGTAAGTTCTTGTTAGAACCTCCGTCCTCATGGCTTACATTACCCATCTGAATATTGTAAATTATCGCAGCAAGTTGATCCGGATAATGTTCTTGATGCAAATGATTTCACCATTCTTGAACTTTTCGAGTGTTTACCTGTGATTGAAGATCGATCTGACTATGTGTGGTTGGGTTATCGAGGTAATATTCAGCCTCATATATCTTATATGTATAGTCAATTCAACTTGAAACCAAAAAGAAGAAGAAAACTTGGCTTGCTAATATCTTTCTTTGGCCTATGGTTCAAGTGTTTTGATAAAGATGCGGTTCCACAAGAGCTTCCAATATCACTAATCCATCTCAAATACTTTTCTTTCAAAGAAATAAATCTCATTGACAGCAGTGGGTTACCTTTTCTTGCTCTTTCGATGAGATGTTCCCCAAACTTGGAGAAAATTAAGCTACAGGTAATTAGCATAAGTCCCTTTTGTTTTGATTCTCATGTCAAAATACTGTTGTCAAAATACATAAGTCCCTTTTGTAGATTTTTTTTGATGATGTGATTCTTGAGTGAAACTATGTGGTGGAATATTCGGATATACGTACGGTTAGATCATCTGAATGAATTGGAGATGTATGGTTTTGGCAACTTGAAGGCTGAGTTGGAGTTTTTGAAGTTCATCTTGGTCATTTCACCCAAGCTGAAGAAAGTTAGCATATTGCTCGATAATGATGTTACTACAGATGAAGAGTTGGAGGTGTTAAGAATTCTCTTACACTCACGACATGCATCACCTGTGGTAGATATCATTGTTAAGCGTCATTTTTAGCTTCAAATAACTTTAGATCACTCAACTTTGTTGAAAGTTAATGTTGAGGGATTAATGATGATAATCTACTGTTGTTGAGTTGCTATATACTTGTTTATTTTCCTAAGTGTCTTTTGGCTATATCCTTTTAAGGTTTTCTGGTGGTTGTCTTTCACACATTGAGATCAATATAGGGGTTTTAAATTTGGGTATATATGAGATTTTATGCCATGAATATACTTAGAATATAACTAGACATGGCAAAGCTGATCCACATGTTAGGGTTTCCGATTTTGAAGTTTGGGGATAACTCACCAGGTACATGTTTATGTTATACCCTTTGATTTTGATTTCAAAGATTTCAATTAATGTGTATGTGAGTGTGAATCACTAATTCAACATGCTAATTTCAAAAATCAAAATCAAATGACCTGGTACGTACATATGTAAAATAGCACATTTACTTTATTAATGTTATTATAGATCCAAAAAACAAAGACAAATGATAAATAGTTGTTAAATTGAGAGTTCTTTATGTAGGTATGTATTCTTCCCCTATACAAATTCATTGCATTAATTTTATATGAATAGTTCTATTTCATTTTAGTCTAACCATTTGTTGAGGTATCCTTGTAGTTTTGTATGTGTACTATGTTGATTCCAAGTTCTTTTACATGTTGGTAACTTGGTTCTTGAAACTATTCCCTTTATGATTAGAGAGTCTATTATTTAACAACAATGGCCGGTAAATATCTCCAGTTTCATGACCATCTATATTAGATATGTCTTGATTATAATTTAGAACAATGGTCACAAGGGATGGATGGGTTGGGTCATGTAGCGGGAACAAGGCTGATGTCATATATAATGGGTTTGGGTCAAAGCGGGTTTTGCTATAATGGGTTCGGGTCAAAATGAGCAACTGAAAAACAATATTGAAATTGAAAGGTTGGTCTTGATGGTGTAGTAAACGCTCTTAATTCTATTTATTAAAAGCTAATTGCAGTTAGAAACTTTGTATTAACTTAAAACTTTTTTTTGCACGTTAAATGTGGAATTTCGAAGACACAATCACCTCAAGCCGTAGCCTCTTTACAATGAAATTGATCTAGAATGTCTAGAAATTATGTTCAAGATACTAACTAGATTTTATATTAGACATTTATTGTTTTTACTTATTTAAATACAAATTTAGTAATGGTCACGAGGGATTTGGTTTACCTATTTATGACTTTAGAAATTTGCTTTTATATATATATTTTAGTTAAAACAAATTAAATATTATTATATTTGAAAACGAAGCAAAAGAAATTACAAAATGATTCTTAAGAGATTTACTGACGGAAAAAAAGAGTAGGTAAAGATCTAAGCATAGCTGAACTCAAAACCCTTTTGCTGACCGAAAATTTTTAAGTCCTTAAAGCTTCTGCATTTTTAGTGACGGAAATTTGGTATTATAATAGACATTTAGCTATTGCTTTGCTAGTGATGCTTTTTTCTTTAGTAGAGGGAGCCAAAACATCTATACTGACGGAATTTAGACATTACTGACGATTTTACTCCGTCACTAATGTCATACATTTTGTAGTGAGATTTATATGTTTGCATGTTCACCTTAAGACCTCAAGCTAGATGAAAACACCTTAAGATCCTCATAAATTAAGAGCATTCATAAGTGACCATTCGTCCATTCCATGACAAAAATAACATCATCTGCGTAATGTAGATGAGAAATAGTTGGGCCATTATATGGTAATGAAAACCCATGAAAAATACCACAGTCCATAGCACTTTGGAGCTCCACATTTAGCCCTTAGACAACAAGAATAACTAGGAATGAAGCTAGTGGATCACCTTGCCTAACTCGCCTTTGCATCATAAACACTTTCGTTGGAGAGCCGTTATTAATAACCAATACTTTCGCAGAAGACGGACATGATTTAATTCAAGATCTCCGTCTAACACCGAAATTCATTTGCCTCATGACTGAGTCTAGAAATCACCAGTTTACGGAGTCAAAAGCCTTACCAAAATCAACCTTAAGCAACAAAGTTCTCTTGTTCAACATTTTTGACCCGCTTATAACCTCGTTAATAATTAACAAACCATCCTGAATCGATAATTTGCTTAAGTCTAGATGACAGGACTTCAACAATAATTTCATAAAGGCAATTAACAAGACTAAATTAATTTCATAAAGTTAATTACGTTTTTTATTTTTTCCCACGAAAACTCGACTTTAGACGGTAGAAGTCTCGGCCACCGTTTTTTTACCGATCTTCGACGACATCTGTCCTCCCTAAAAGGGTTTTAAGTCTTTTTAGTTTTCAATTGTAAAGAGTAATAGTGACGTTTTGGACCCCTCAGACGTCAATTTAGACTTTCGGCGAGGACAATGTCGTCGCTGAAAGTTGTAGACCTCATTTAACCTAGCAGCCTCATTCTCTCATCCTTTTGACACCCATTTCACCCTCTTCCATTTTCACGGCTCATCTCACTTACAAACCTCCACATCGTGTTTTTACCAACATTTTAAGGGAAATGACGAAGACAAAGGGTTGAATTATCATCATCTTCCATTTGCTTGGTCAAGACCTCCATTAATACCGGCCAAAGCTCCATTTTCTTTGGCCCCCTCTTGAATTCCGGTCAAAAGTGCCTAAAGGTTAGTGTCTTGCATAATGTTAGTGTTTGTTAGATTATATATCCATAACACCATCATTTTTTTGTTAGTATTTCTCTATTTCGATTTTTCAGCAAGTCTACAACGAACCGAAAACAAGTTATAAGGTTTGGCTTTTCTCATACTTTGCTTATATAAGCTATAGTTTAAAATAATTATTTAACATATTGGTTTTATATTTAGAATTCTCTTTATTTCCGGCGAGATTCCGGCAAATCTCCATATGGATGAAGAAGACTCGGATGATGATGGTTATTAACTATATATTGTTATTTAATTACATTAAACAAGTTTGTAAAAAATATATAACCTTTTGTATTAAACTATGTTGTTGTAAATAGCTTGATCTCAAAAAACTGGTATTCAAACAGTTTTAGGTTTTGAATTTGTTACACTAAGTAGGTAAATATAATAAACAAATATAAAAGTGTAAAAAAATAAAAAAACACTTTTAGCGACAACAAAAGTCTCGCTAAAACTAATTTTAAAAAAGTTATTTATTAGTAAGAAACTATTCGCGACCGTCGATAAAGGTTTTCGCGACGACTATTGTCGTCACAAAAAGGTAATAATTTTAGAAGAATGCTAGCTACAATCCTTAAATAAAAGTAAAAAATGATTAAAATTTCTAAAAATTAACAATCATAACTCATGTTTTATAATTAACCTTTTATATTTATAAAAAAATTCAACAGAATTATCTTTTAATTAGTATTCAAACTTTCTACGATTACTATTTTTAAAAGCTAAAACCATATTTTATTAAGGGTCGTGGTTAGCATTTTATTTTAATTTTAATATAGATTATTTTTAAAAACAGACTTTTGCAATGACTTTTGTTGTTGGGGAAAGGTGACGACCTTTCGGCAACAACTTTTCATCAACGAAAACTTGGGGTTTCGGCGACGACTGTAGCAATGATTTGTCGTCGCAAAGATTTTGGCGGCAATTTTTTGGCTTTTTGCGACGACTTTTGTCACTATCGAATTCTTCCATGATACCCAATGAATTTTCTTTTTAGATAAGTCACCACCCCAAAAAATCTACTCCTATGACTTTCCAGTTGACGCAACACACATTCAGAAGCCTTGAACAACGAAAAGTAATATGAGAGTGATCCCAAAACTGATTTACACAAAGATAAGCGTCCACCTTTCGAGAGCAATGAGGCCTTCCACATGGAACACATAGAAAGTTTAGACTTAACCTATCAATATATATATATATATATATATATATATATATATATATATATATATATATATATATATATATTTAAAAGGAAGCGAACCAGAATTAAAATGAAGTCTTGCTTCCATAATGTCAACCTCGTGTTTTCCCACCCGTACACCAATAAGATTTATTTTTTTGCATGTTCACCTTAATACCTCAAGCTAGATGAAAACACGTTAAGATGGCTTCATAAGTGACCATTCGTCCATTCCACAACAAAAATAGCATCATTTGCGTATTGCAGATGAGAAATAGTTGGGCCATTATGTGGTAATGAAAACCCACGAAAAATACCACAGTCCTAGCACTTTGGAGCGCCACATTTAGCCCTTAGCAAACAAGAATAACTAGGAATGAAGCTAGTGGATCACCTTGCCTAACTCGCCTTTGCATCATTAACACTTTCGTTGGATAGCCGTTAATAATAACCAATACTTTCACAGAAGACGGACATGATTTAATTCAAGATCTCCGTCTAACACCGAAATTCATTTGGCTCATGACGGAGTCTAGAAATCACCAGTTTACGGAGTCAAAAGCCTTACCAAAATCAACCTTAAGCAACAAAGTTCTCTTGTTAAACATTTTTGACCTGTTTATAACCTCGTTAATAACTAACGAACCATCTTGAATCAATAATTTGCTTAAGTCTAGACGACAGGACTTCAGCAATAATTTCATAAAGGAAATTAACAAGACTTAATACTTAGCCAAATACAATGGATCTTTGACCTTAGGACCAAGCACATCCCGAAATTATTTAATAGAAGAAATTAAAGGATAAACCGTCTTGTGCTTCGTCACCACCACAGCTCCAGAAGTCCAGATAACAACTTTAATTTCTTTTAAAGTTATTTTCCCCTCAAGAAAGTTACTCTACATGCACCGACAACTTTTTAAAATGAGAATTAACAAATAATTAGGGTTGAACAGGCAGCGGTTCTTTGAACTTCACCGAGAAAAACTCCAACGTGGCCCCTTTGATTTGAGAGGGATCCTTACTCCATGAATTTTCCCCACTAGCCATCCATTTAAGCCTCGGTTTTGCTTAACATCAAGCAACATTCTCCTCTCCTTATCATAGATTTTTTGTGGTCACGAACAGCGAGGTCACTAGAATCTGCATCTGACGATAATTCATAGTTTTTTATTCTAAATATATAATATAATTATTACTTGGTTTTAAAAAAAGAAAAAGAAAGTTTGAAGTCTACGAGTATTCCGTTGATTCTAACCATGGTTCTAAAAAGCTCGTCCCGGCTTCGTCATGGCTCCGTCAAGGCTTGAGGTTTCGCCGTCACGACATGGTTCAAGGATTGGTGTACGCTAAGGTCCAACTTAACATGCCTTTATCTATTATAATTTGTGTTTTTTAGACGTGTTAGAAGTATTAAATCATATGAGCCGAATATATATAGTTATTTAATTATAAAAATTGTTAGATATACCAAAAATAAAAAAGATTGATACGCTATAAACTATAACTATGTGTTTCTTATATTTATTTGTATAATTTTATAATATAATTATAATTTATATATAAAATTGAAAACGTTGCGACCTCCCACATCCTATTTAGAATCTTGATTCTAACGGTCCAAATTCAAAAGCAGATACGCTTCAAGATACGATACGATGCGATACGATACGATGCGATACGAATGGCCAAATTCTCAGAAAGAAAGAAAGAAAGAAAGAAGCTGGTCTCAGAGGGAGTTCTCTTCTTCTGCTCCTCAAGTTCAGATGATGATTCCATGCCCAAGACGCCGGTGACCTCTTCAGTCGGTGCGTGATCAGTTTCTCACTTCTTTTTTCACTTCAATTCACGCTATCAATCAATCAATCAATCAATCTTATGTTCCCTATTATTTGCTCCAATTCTTTGATTGATTTCAGCAGCCAACATTGATTCTAAACCCTGATTTGATCACTGTTCATTCAGAAGCAAGCTGCTCTCGGAGTTCTCTTCTGCTCCCTATTCTGCCCCAATTTCAGCAAACCGACATTGTTTCCATGCCCAATTTCATCAAGACGCCGGTGAGTTTATCCCTTCTTTTCTCACTTCACGCTAATAATCTATCTATCTATCTATCTATCTTATAATGTTCCCTATTATATTCCCCAATTAATTCTTAGATCCATTTTGTTTTCGTAGTAATCAGCAATTTCTGTACGCAACATTTGATTTTAATCCCTTTGTTTGCTATGTTTCCAGTCCTTGGTGATCTCTACAGTCTTGAACCGTTTATACCTTTGTTTGTCTCCCTGTTTGCTGTCAAGACGCTGGTGGCCTCTACACTACAGTTCGGTGCATTTCTCCCTTCTTTTTCACGGTAATTAAGACTCCCTCTCAATTATTTCCCCAAATTCTTTATTGATTTTGATTTCTTAGTAATCATCGATTTCTTGAATTTTTTATCTCTACCGTCATGAATGAACCGTTTCTCTCTTGGCTTCCCTCCAGGCGTTCAATCACTTCAATTGCCTTTCATTCATTTATTCATGGTAATTATTATTATATTCCACTGCATCTTCTTGATTCATTTCAATTTCTTATTCATCACTCTTCTTCTTCTCACTTTGATCGACTTAGGTTTTTCTTTAAAGATCGAGATTATCATGCATGTCAGTCTAACTGGGTTCTTTGCTTGATAAATGTTTCAATGTTTTGAGAATGATATCATATGTTTTTCTTGTTCAAATTTTTGTTTAGTGATGTATTCTTTAGCTGGTTATTCATTATAGTAGAAAAGTGAAAATCATTCTAGTGAGTTTGTTCTATTTTCATTCTACAATTATAGTAATAATAATAATATGTGTATATATTTAAAGCATGCCAGTTTTTGTTAAATTTATCTTTCAAGTTCAATCGTCCCATTGTCTGTATTATGCCTAAGATTTTGGTGATCAAACAGGCAAGCTTCAATTCAAGAAGCAGGAGAGAGCATAACTCTGTGCAAAAGCTGGAAACTTGAAGGTAGCAACTAATCATCTTATTATACCCTTGATCGACTAACATTTGGTGCCACCTAGAAAAGGGAAAGCATCCTAACAATTGATTGGTATGTTTATCCTTTCTTTTTGTCATACTTTGCTTGATCTACTCATGCTCATCTACTTATGTTCATATGTGAATTGATAATCTGATGCTCACACTAGGGAGGCCCTATCAGTGTCCGTTTATAAATAATAAAAAAGAGAAAACAGGTAATTAAATGTTTACTTCTGTAAGGAAAAGGATATGGGTAAATCAGGGTGATTATGCCTGAACACAAGGATAAAAGAATGGAATACTAGTAGTAGTTAAATGAGGTGACTACGAGACAAGGAGAAAATCTTCTTATTTACCAGTCTTGTTTAATGTTTTCTTCATCTCACTATGACTTGTTTTTTTAAAAGAAGTTATGCATGTCTAATTCTGTTATTTCTTGATAAACTTTTCAATGTTTTTAGAATGATATCATATATTTTTCTCGTTCAAAGTTTTTTTTAATGATTTATTCTTTAGTTTGTTATTCTTTCCAATTTACTAGAAAATTGAAAATCATTCTAGTAAGTTTGTTCTTGCAATCTAACTCTCTCTCTCTCTCTCTCAAATACACACACTTATTGTGTATATATTTAAAGCATGTCAGTTTTATTAAATTAATCTTTCACTTTGAATCGTCCTAGCATTGCAATTGTCTAGATTGTGCCTAAGATTTTGATGGTCAAATAGGCAAGTATCAATTTATTGGATGATAAAAGTAGTTGAAATAAGTGACTAGATTCGACGATGTTTAATGCATAAAATGGAATGTTAAATGGTACAATATCAAGTGAGGTGTGAAGTTAACACATAACTAGTTGCCTCATAAGATATATGAAACAGGTAGGATTTTTCATGGCTCAAACAATTAGTTGGATCTGAATTCAAATTTTAGGTTGATTAGGAGTGTTCACCTAGTAATTGGAGCTTATAACGGCTTGACTAAAAGAATGTTCATGAGTGGGTAAGAAGATGGGCTGTCATGAATGTGTGTGAAACTAGATGTACTTTCATGATTATAAGGAGAATGCTAGTGGTTAAAAACAAACACTAGTAAGGCGGCTTGACTTTGAATGTAAAAGTGGAATTTGATGGGTTTTGTGGTTAGATGTTGAAATCTACACTATTGTAAAAGTTTGTGTTCAGGTGCAATTTTGTGGTTTTATTTTGCTTTGGACATCATAAATATGTTCATATCTGCTGATTTTATATCAATATGTTTCTGTTCATTGGTATCAGTAACTTGCAATGAAGACTGTACTTGTCGCTCCTACATCTTTCATTTGCTTTTCCCAGAAGTTCATTGTCAAGATTAACTTGCACTCTCTGCTTTCTCTGTTTTGATGTCATTTCTTACCTTGTCTGATTGGATAATCTGCCATAACATACAAACATACTTCTGCAATGGTTGCCTTTGACTTGTTCCTTTTAGAGTGAGGTCAAACAGTTGAAAATACACAAGTTGGGTAACGAGTCAAAGTAGGTCACTTTTATGTGCTAGTCACACAGGGTCGGGTCAGGCCGACCCACCAACATTTTCCTTTTCATTTATATCTTCTGTAAAGAATTAATGTACTGAATAATTACAAAACCATATCACTAAAACAAAAAAATATATTTTGTTGAATAAAACGTTTTAAGACTACATAAAACATCTAAATTCATGTTAAGCGACATTTGGCCATTTTAAGCCATTGACTCATTTGGCTCAAAGAAGTTACTGTTGAAGACTCAAATTGGGAGCCACCTAAGGGAAATTTTTTTATGGTTTAATGAGAATGTTATGGTAGAAATACGGTATGTTAACTTTTTGTTATTTATAAGTTTCTCTATTATTTACCAAGTTAAACTAACTTAAAATGGCCTAGTGGTAGGATGCATGGAAAGTCTCATATACGGGTTCAATCCTCGCTAGGTAAACATCTTGGATGGCCATGTGTAGTATAGAAATCTGCTATAGAATTGGTTGGGTCGCATAAATCAGAACATTTTTCGGCAATCATGGAACTTTATTAGGAAATCCTTTTAGAAATAAAATTTATTTACCAAGTCAGGCAAGTGTGTTTCTGCTTTACTACTTCTATTGTATCTCACATTTTTTCTTACTTCTGTTTCTTTAATGAGGTCAAACAATGTTAAGGTTGTAGAAACAATAACTATTGAGGTAAAATGTTTATGTGATGCTGTCATGCCACAGATATGGATCCAGTGATCCCATGTGTTTTGTGTGCATCCTCCTCCTTTCCTTCTTGATGTGACAAAAATGAGTGATTATATGTACTAATTTCCGAATGCATCTTGGTAGATGGCATCAGAGACGATTTACTTAGTGAAGTTACACATTCAGAAGGAAAGTATTGTGGTCACGGCAATGCTGAGATGGACATATTGCTGACGATCTGGTATGGATTTCGACTCAGGTCTATATGTGTTACCTATGGTTAGTCGGTGTGAATAGGTAAGATAATTGTAGGGCGAAAACCTTTATTGGTGGGTAATTTTACCTTGAACAAGAACATCATAAACTTGCTGGAAACAACAATCTATACATACACTATTCAACTAGTACATATGAGAATAACAATGCGATATGAATCAAATTACCAATCAAATTGATAGAACAATTCCCGGCTGTAGCAGGATGCGTACTAGAAAGAAACAAGCTTGGCCTTCAAGACTCACGTAATCTACTCTCCCTAACAGAAGTCGACTCCAGTTTTCCAATAGCCCTAATGCTAGCCGACCGTAAGGCTTTATAAATGACACATATCAAACCTAGACTCCAACTTGATAACTCTGGAAGTAAAGATAAACATAATTAATTAAATAGGAATTTTCACTTTAGCCGCCTGCAGTTTAGTCTCCAACGGCCCAATCCCCGATTCCTATCATTAACCCCCCTTCTTGAAAATCCACCGTGACCGGTAACCGCTCTGCATGTCTCAACTGTCTCCCATGTCGTCTCTATGTTAGACAACCCCTTCTGACACATTCTTGTGAGCCTTGGCTAGCTGCAACCCCGGCTTACCCCGTAGAGTCACCCTTTCCGCACCATTCTCAAACGAAATTGTCTATTCTCGGCGATGCAATTCCCCTAGATTCCTTAACCCCTTAACTCCTCATATCACGTTGGTACTCCCTACCTCTATTGGATAAAAGTCGTCGACAACTTGCCCTCCGGTTTCTAAGTTGAATTATCCTCACCCTCATTGTAAATCACAAGGAGTTGTAGCCTATTTTCCTAGCAATGATGTCTGAGTGCGAGCTTCCCAAACTTCTCGTCTCATTTGAAACAAAGCCCCTTGTCCCGTTTATCGGTCATGTCGGCCTCCGTCATCCATTTTGAGTGTGATATGAATCAAATTGGCAAAGGGGAAAAGACTAACGATAGTACGTACTGATAGTCAAATGCTTGAATAAAAAGGGGCCTGGAATTTGAGAATTAGGGATCTCCAAAGTACAAGAACAAAGACAAAATTTCTCAATGCCTAAACATAGGGGTGGCCGGCCCTAGATAAAGCCATCAACATAATAGGAAACTAAATTAAGAAAGGAAACTATAATTATTCCCCAAATGAAACAAAATCAGAAGATCAGCCCTTGTGATTCTTTCCTTTTGCTGTATCGGTTCCCTGTCTCCTTTGGTATACCCGACCCCAATGAGCCTGGGTCGTATCATCACCCCCGCCTCGAAGGTGAAAGGTAGGAAATTGTGCCGCGATGCAATCCGCCACCTCCCAAGTAGCTTCTTCTGGAGGTAGACCCTCCCAACGAACCAAGATCTCTAACCCGTCTTCCCCTTCGCGAGTGCCCATTACATCTTCCTGTTTACAGATCACCGCCATGTCTTCTGTCAATCCTGCCGGTAAACACAGTTCAGCTGTTTGCTCTCCAATGGCCCCTTAAGCTGAGAAACATGAAAAACATGGTGAATTGCTGCAGATGTCGGTAACTTCAAACGATACGCTACCGATCCTATCTTCTCGACAACCTCATACGGTCCATAGTAACGGGGGGCAAGTTTCAATTTCAACCGTTGTGCCACCGGCACTTGTCTATACGGACGCAACTTTAAGTATACCCGGTCCCCAACAACAAAGTGTATATCGCGGCGTTTCCCGTTCGCTTGAGTTTTCATCAACTGTTGTGATCGACGCAACTGCACTTTCAACTCCCCTAGAATTTCATCCTGTTCCTGTAAGTATTGATCCACTTCAAAAGTGGTTGCAACCCTACGGTCATATCCCAACAAGGTAGGTGGGTCACGGCCGTATAACACCTAAAAGGGTGTCATACCAATCGAAGAATGGAATGAAGTATTATACTAGTACTCAGCCCATGGCAACCAACGAGCCCACTGCTCAGGTTGAGAAGACGCAAAGCATCATAAATGTGTCTAGACTGCGATTAACCACCTCAGTTTGGCCATCGGTCTGTGGATGGTATGCAGTGCTCCTCTTGAGGAGAGTGCCTTGGTACTTAAACAACTCCTTCCAGAAACGGCTAATGAATATCCGATCACGATCGGATATAATAGTCTTGGGCACTCCATGTAATCGCACCACCCCTCGTATAAATGCCACTGCTACAGAAGAAGCCGTGTAAGGGTGTTTTAGAGGGATGAAGTGGGCGGACTTACTGAGTCTATCCACGACCACCATGATGACATTATAACCCTTAGATTTCGGCAATCCATCGATGAAGTCCATCGTCAAATCCTCCCAAATTCGTTCAGGTAATTCCAACGGGTGAAGCAAACCGGCCGGCGCAAGATTGGAGTACTTGTTGCGCTGGCATATCAGGCATTCCGACACCATCTTAGCCACATCCCGTTGCATCCCGACCCAAAATAATTCCGCCGCCATTCGGTGATAAGTTTTTTGCGTCCCTTCGTGCCCTCCTATGGTCCCCATGCATCTCTTGGAACAAACAAGAGATCAACTAGGAAGTGCGAGGCAAGACCAAATGCCCCTTATACCGAACACACCCCTCAACTACTGAATAGTCTTCCAAACCAGATTCTCGTTCCTTTACTCGAGTGCATAATTCAGCGATGTACGGATCGTTTTTCAGCATTTGCAAGAGGGCCTTATCTTACCCGGCTCACTATCATCTCTCAAATCTCGATTCCCGTATCCCGACGAGATAACGCGTCTGCCGCTCCATTCTCACGACCCACCCTATAGATTATGTCAAATTCATACCCCGACAATTTTGAAATCCATCTCTGATGTTCCCCTGCGATGACCCGTTGATCCAGCAAATACTTCAAACTCTTCTGGTTGGTAATCACCGTAAAGCGCCGGCCCAGGAGGTATGGCCGCCATTTTTGGACAGCCATAACAATAGCCATCGGTTCTCGTTCATAAACGTATTTTAATTGTGCCCGTTGGCCTAGCACTTGGCTAAAATACGCAACTGGTCGACCTTCCTGCATGAGGACTGCCCCCACGCCGTGCCCGGAGGCATCTTTTTCAATCGTGAAAGTCTTCAAAAAATCTAGGAGAGCTAACACAGGTACACGGCTCATCACATCTTGTAACTGTTGAAATGCTTTAGTGGTATTCTCGGTCCACTTGAAAATGTCTTTTTAAGGTGGTCGGTCAGAGGCCTTGCAATTTTCTCATATCCTTGGACGAACTTGCGATAGTAACCTGTTAATCCGAGGAAGCCTCGGAGCCCCCGTAGTGTCGTCGGTACTGGCCATTCGGTCATAGCGGTTATTTTTGACGGATCGGCCTTAACCCCTTCTTGCGTCACAATATGCCCGAGATAGTCCACCTGTTCTTGCCCAAATACACCTTTTTTTTGTTGCAATACAATTTTTCAGCCCTCAAACCTTCAAATACCATGGTTAAGTGTACACAATGCTCGTCAATATTTCGGTTGTACACCAGTATATCATCGAAGAATACCAGAACGAATTGCCGCAAATAAGGTCGGAAGATCCGATTCATGAGCAATTGAAATGTTGATGGTGCGTTGGTCAGGCCGAAAGGCATAACCAGGAACTCGTAATGCCCTTCGTGAGTTCTGAAAGCTGTTTTATGTATATCCCCTTCCTTCATTCTGATCTGGTGGTATCCAGATTTCAGATCGAGTTTACTAAATATTTTCGCCTCGTGTAGTTCATCCAACAGCTCGTCAATCACCAGTATCGGAAATTTATCTAGGACCGTGGATTTATTCAATGTCCTGTAATCCATACAGATCACCAACTTCCATCTTTTTTCTTGACCAGCAGAACCGGGCTGGAAAAGGGACTAGTGCTCGGTCGTATCACCCCGGCTTCCAACATTTCCTCGACTAGTCGCTCGATCTCATCCTTTTGCAACTGCGGGTACCGATATGGCCTCACATTAATAGGTTCGGTACCTCCCTTCAAGACTATGGCATGCTCATGATCACGCGCCGGTGGCAAACCTGCAGGCAATACAAAGATATCCGAGTAGTTAGATAATAACGAGAGAAGCGCCAGATGCGCTTCGATATTTTCCGGCTGTGTCTCCTCGATACTAGATATTGAAACCACATAACCTTCCATGATGTCGGGAAGTGCCCGAGCTAAGGATTGGAGCAATGCCTCAGCCCGGCGTAACCCCGGTTCCCCTCGTAATGTTACCCGGTCTATTCCATCTCGGAATGTCATAGTCAACTCTCGCCAATTGACTAGTGTATCGCCTAGAGTGTGCAACCATTTCATACCCAAAATCACATCAGTACTCCCTAATTCAAGGGGATAGTAGTCTTCCACCACTGTAAAACCCGGAAACATCATTGGAATGTTCCGACAAATTCCGTAACACGCATCCACTTTACCATTACCCATAGTGACCCCGTTTTTCGCTGGCCCGACACCCGTAAACCCAACAGCTTAACCAACTTAACGGATACAAAATTGTGGGTTGCCCCACTATCAATCAGGACTACTACCTCATAGCCTTGGATTTTACCCCGAAGCTTCATAGTGTGGGGAGAAGTAATACCTACCACCGAGTGCACAGACACCTCGACGGCGTCTAACTGTACGTGCTCCTGTTCCGTGTCCCCGTCTTCAGTCTCATCCCCATCTGTTATCATTAACACCTGTAGAGTTTTCTCCGGGCAACGGTGCCCCGGATTAAACTTGCCATCACAGCGGAAGCATAAACCTTTCGCCCTTTTCTCTGCATATTCTATTTCCGTCATCCGTTGAAACGGTTGTTTTGTCGGCCCCATTCCTGGGCGAATCCCACCAGCAGCAGCGTTCGTTCCCGATGGTTTCGGTGCAACGATGCTATTACGAACAGGTTGCGTTTTATCGCCCCTTTTACTCCTATCACTAATATTGCCCGACCTGGTTTCATCGATCATGAGGGCCAGTTCAATAGCCTGACTGAATCCCGTGGGTTGCAAAACTCGTACTGAGTTGTGCAGATCGGGTTTCAAACCTTTGATAAAAGTTCCCCCCAAAATCTTCTCTGAAACTCCATCCAACTGGGCTACCACAGTTTCAAAAGAACTAACATATTCCCTTGCCGTTCCCTCCTGGTTAATGTTTAAAAATTGTTCATAGAGGTTCCCGACCTGCGACGGTTGAAATCGGTTGAGTAATTTAAGTTTCAAATGTTCCGGCAACGGAAAGGTTCCCGTTTATCGTTCCAGCGGTACCAAGCTAATGCTAGTCTCTCCAACCACAATACTGCAGCTCATAGCCGCTCTCCCGTAGTTATAAAACCTTGTACTTCAAAAAAATTTTTCTGCCAAATAAACCCACCCCTAGGCGTCTTCTCCGTTAAATATTGGCATCTTTAGTTTTCGGAGCCGGTGGTCCGCCCCCGGTACCCATACCTGTTCGCCGCTCGGCCCGGACCCACCCACGAGTCCGCTACCCCAAGCCCGCATTCCCATCGTCCCGTAAGAAAAATGCCCTATTTGGTGTTGCACATACTCATACCCAGTAGTAGTTTTAGGCTTACCTCGGGTGGCGCTGCCCGCCTCTTCAGCACCGGTGACAATTGGAAATCCATCCTCGCCAAAAACCAATGGCGACGAGGCTATTACCTCAGCGTGTTTCTTGTCCGACTCCTCATGTCTTCGCCTTGCTTCCTCTTGCCTTTGCCGGCCTTCCTCCCTCATGGCTTCCACTGATCTTTCCAATTTGTCAAACCTCTCTCTAGCGTCTGTTTTGTACTCAGCTAAATCAGCGTACATATCGGCAATTTTCTTAGACATCGTCACACACAAGACTCACAGGCTGTAGGCGGAATGGATGGCTCCGATACCAATTTGATATGAATCAAATTGGCAAAGGGGAAAAGACTAATGATAGTACGTACCGATAGTCGAATGCTTGAATAAAAAGGGGCCCGGAATTCGAGAACCAGGGATCTCCAGAGTACAAGAACAAAGACAAAATTTCTCAATGCCTAAACATAGGGGTGGCCGGCCCTAGATAAAGCCATCAACATGATAGGAAACTAAATTAAGAAAGGAAACTGTAATTATTCCCCAAATGAAACAGAATAAGAAGATCAACGCCTGTGATTCTTTCCTTTTGCTGTATCGGTTCCCTGTCTCCTTTGGTATACCCGACCCCAATGAGCCTGGGTTGTATCAGAGTGGTTGCTTAGGCCCACTTGAATTGTTCAGCAACTTCACTAAGTTTGCTAGCCTTTTGTGTTTGCATTCCCCTCACAATTGTTTGACCCGATGATAGTTCAGTTTTGCCCTACTCTTTATCACTGCCTTGTCGTGTCTAATCTGTTTATAAACAATGTTGCAAAAATCGCTAGGCGCTACTCGAGTGGCCAACCGGGGAGTAGCGAGTACTTGGCCTAGGCGGGGAGTACTCGGATTGGGATTTTTTATGTAAAAATTCAAAAATTCACATGTAGTATGTTCATAAATACTCATATATATAAAATTGTTCATAGGGCCCAAGAAATATGTTAGAAGCATAAACATAATTGTTAAGAACTTCAAATTGCGTCGTATAGTCGACGGTCATAAGAAGTGGAAGAGATACTATTGATTTCGTACTCGTGATAAATAGCGGAAGAGAGGAAATAGATAAGGTTAAAAAATATAGTTACTTGCGTGCCGTATGCCTTTGAAAAATTTAAAAATAAGTTTTTTGACCCCGGTTGGCCGAGTAGGTCCGAGTAATGCCGAGTAGGACCGAGTTTTGACCGAATCCGAGTAATATGGCCGAGTAGCCCCGACTCGCCTCGGCAGGTGGCCGATTTCCGAGTACTCGGCCGCCTAGGCCGAGTTTTACAACACTGTTTATAAATATAATATCCAATATCATCTAAGTTTCACCACACTTTCGGAAAGTATGACTTGATCGTGTAGTAGTATAACTAAGATAAGTTAGGTATTGTCTCTACATGAATGGTAAAAATATTCTATTTAACTTTAAAAAATAATTAAAAGAGTGTTTTTGATTTTAAAAACTCACTATTAGGACCTCCTATACCCTTTTCCAAGATCAATTCCCTGATCATGATACCCTCTATTCAGAGAATTATAATAAATAATTAACTTTGTTAAAATTGAATTTGAGAGAAATGATGGTGTTTCAATATCTCTATGAGAATGAATTGAAGATTACAAGAAAGGGGAAGTACACCTTATATACAATTTTGACTAAGCTACTAAAGTTAACTAGTGAAAGTGACATAAAACTAACTACCTAACCAACTAAATAACAATCAGAGTAAACCACTTACTGTGAGCTAAGTATTTTGATGACAACTTGTTTGGTGCAGCTTGTAGATACTTTGCAAAGTAGCCTTTGATATTTCTTTACCCCCCTCGCAAGTTGGCATTGTGAAGGGATCACAAATGCCTAACTTGGATAAGCAATTGTTGTGTAGGTTTGTGTTTAGACCCTTGGTGAAAATGTCAACTATTTGAGACTTGGAGGGAATGAACAATGGCTTGATAATTCCCGCTTTTATTGTCTCTTACAAAATGATAATCAAGCTCAATGCCTTTAGTTCTAGCATGTTGGACAAGATTAGAGGCTAGCGCTATTGTTGAGGCATTATGCAAAGTCTTAGGTGTAGACACCGTAAAATTAAATTCTCTAAGTAAAACAAGTGAGCCAACTGATTTCACTTGTGCAGTCAGCCTATGATTTATATTCAGCTTCAGTGGAGGATCTTGAAACAACTGTTTGAAGATTATTCTGATTGGGGAAATTATTCTGTCTGAGTGTCCTTAGAAGTGCTTTCTGATGAGGTTCTCTTGGTTTTTGTGAGAATTGACTAAGAACCTGTGCTATGTAAATCATGTCTAGTGATGGTCAAGTATAGGTGTTTTCCAACTAGAGCCCTGTAAGATGGAGTGGTTTGGAAGTAAAGGAGTGTTGCATATCATCAAGAACATTAGCATATTTTAAGAGATCAAGGGCAAATTTCCTTTGAGACATAGTTCTTTGAAATTCTATGCCCAGATGATAATGTTTGATCAAGTTCAAGTTTAACCTTTATTGAGTTGATGAGGGTAGGATTGTTGCCTGTTATTAATACATCATCAACATAGATCAATAAGAAGGGTGAGTCTCCATTTTTTGAAAGTCAGCGGTAAGTATCTGCATAGCTTTGAGGTGCGAAGGTTTCTGTGTAATCAATGCCCTCTTGTTGTGTGTATCCTTTTGCCACTAATCTGGCTTTTTATCTTTTAATTGAGCCATCTGCATTGTATTTGATTTGATATACTCATATAGCCAATTGCACCCAATTGAATGTTTAACTTTGGGTAATTGAACCAGTTCCCAAGTATTGTTTGTTTCTAAAGCATGTGTTTCTTTAGACATTGAGTCAACCCATTTGTCATTTTTAAATGCTTGGTTGTAGGTTTGTGGTTCCGCATAAGTCATCTACTGTGTTTTAAAAAGGCTCGCCTTAGGTGTTCGGAGGCGCTAGGTAACCTGAGGCGACGGGCAAAACGTCTCAGACCATCAAGGCGGCGATGGGTACACGAGGCGGCAGTGTTCTGGTTGAAGGTGGCGCCTCTGTGTGAGGTGATGAGGCAGTGCCTTTGGCGACTCATGTACAGCGAAGACTGAAGAGGATTACCGGTTGGGCTTTGGGATCGATTGTGATACTATTATTGTCTACAATGATTTTTTAATAGTCCATTTGTGTTTATCGATGCTTTCCGGAAGACTGGAACAGTCGACACTTGAACTTCCAACGTTCTTTTTGTTCTTCTCCTGTAAATTCATTCTTTCTTCTCCTTTGAATATGTCGATGCTTCCTAAAGTTTTTCTTTTTCCCTTCACCGAAAATCAATCTCTGATTCACGCCTCCAGAGTCCATCTCTAATTGATTGCTCGTTTGTTGAATATGTAGAGACTCCATTCTTATAGGTTTTCTTCATTATAGGTATGCCTTTAATTTGTGTTTACATTCATGCCTTTAATCTGTTTACATTGTAGGTGTGCCTTTAATTTGTATTTATAGATGACCTGTTTACATTCTGTTATTTACATCATGTTTAAGCTGTTTACGTTCTGTTATTTACATTATGTTCATTATAGGTATGCCTTTAATCTGTTTTGCGTTTATAGATGATCATTATGAAGCTGTTTACTGTTATTTGTGTAATTGTGTTTACAACGTTAACAGCATAAACACAAGAATAAACAGAATGTAAAAAAAACAAAAAACAGATTGTAAACTTACATTCTGTTATACATGACCTGTTTAAACTTTAAATTCTGTTATAGACTTATAGTGTTATTTAAATTCTGTAAAAGAATATTGTAAATAGAGTGTTATTTAAATTTTGTTTATAGATAATCTGTTTACAATCTGCTTTTTTACATTCTGTTTATTCTTGTCTTTATGTTGTTATGAAAGATGATAATTACTAAGCTTTTTGTAATTATGTTTACATTTTGTTTATAAATGACCTGTTTAAATTCTGTTATAGTGTTATTTACATTCTGTTTATAAATCGACAAAAAGAGGACGCTTCTGTTATGACTTATGAAAGATGATTGTTATTAAGTTGTTTACAAATTGTTTTTTTACATTGCTGTTAATAAACTTAGAACCTGCTTGTTTCATGGTATTTCATGGGATTAGGATTTCAAATCCTGTGTTTATTTAGAAAAAAAACAAATGATTTCAAATAATAGGATTTTCTTGAAATCCTACCAAATGTTTTAGACATGGGATTTTATAAATCCTCCCACTCCCTTAGTAACAAGGGAATCTTCAAATTACCATATTACCCCCACCTCCACCCCTACCTACCCTTACCACACCACCTACCCTCCCCTACCCCACCCCACCCCACCCCACCCCACCCCACCCTCTATCCTACCTTACCGTAACCCACCCTATCCTATCCCTACCCACCAGCAAAAATATCCACAACTCTCAACACATCAAAATATGAATTATATGAATAATACTGTCATTGATGGGTATTCTGCCTTCACCAGGCCCCTTTCGTTCCTAAGCACGGGTTATGGTGCATATGAATAATATTCTCAGAGCAAGACGCAGCGTTTTAGTTTAAAAACAAATATCAGTTTAGTTTAATATTTTGGGGGTTATGAATGGTTTTCTTTTCTTAGGGTACCACACAGCGTCTTAGTCTGAAAATAGAAATTAGTTTTAGACTTGATTATGTTTTCAAATTTTTTGGAGGTTGTTAAGAACGCACTCAGCTTAAAATGTTTCGAAACATTTAGTCAAAGTGCTGCTGCAACCATCAAACAGCACCAAAAGCTGTTAATACTGCTAGAGGAAAAGAAGAGGCAAACAACAGTAAAACGAGCCACAATATTAAAAGGGGTTAATACTGTCAAGCAAACTGCACCAAGACCAACAGTATTAAAAAGGATTTATACTGCAAAACAGGCAGCATCAAAACAGTCAACAGTATGAATAATATGAATCTCGATTGGTATGTCAAATTTGTGGTCCATGTATATCTTAACTATGTACATCTTCACGGAGACCAAAGATATGTACATCTTCACGGAGACCCAAATGTTATATTCAGGAAATGTAATTTACTTAAATAACAAGTCTTCTAAATTATAGTAATATCCAAGAGCCATTACAATACCATCAAACATAAACAAATCTACAAACTCCCACTTCTCAGTCTCATCAGCTCTGCCCCTTCCTGCCTTGTCTCCTACAAGGGATTGGTAGTTTCTTTACAATCCAAACACCCTTGAAACCAACATTAGATTCATGCCAAGCCAAAATAACGTCGACAATATCCCCCAAACCAAAATATTACACTTTTGCAAAATCACCAAACCAAAATATTACCATTATAACAATAAAAAAACCAAGAAGGGTTTTGTCCAAACCCCCCTAACTACTTCATTACTTCAATGATTGCGCTTAGGGATGGGGTCCATTGAGAGTGAAGGTACTCTAAACGGGGTGTTAAATAAGATTACAAGTCTTCCTTGGAGGTATGGGTTGAAACTGATCTTTAATATAAAATGACTTTATAATTATTTTATGCTTTGTGCCTGACCTTGGCTCTTATGGGAAATACCTTGTTATTTGTTTTTGGGTCCGGATCTCGTTGATTGATCATTGGTTTTATGCTTTGTGCCTGACCTTGTCCCTTAGAGTTTGAAATTTCTCATTCGATTTGGGTTACCCATTAGTTGCCAAATGTCTTGGGTATTTGAGAGAAATTACATATTGGATTTAGTTGCGAAGTTTGTTGATTATTTGTTTTTGGGTCCGGATCTCGTTGATTGATCATTGGTTTCGGCATTTTTTTTAGAGTTGTCACATTCGTGTTGTTACGGATATATGGAGGACTCGGTTTCGGTTGCGGTTGCAAGAGATGATTTGGTTTCAACTTTGGATTTTGGAGGGTGATTTGGTGCTGTAATGGAGTCTTGGCAGCTATTTGTTTGTGTTTGGTTCTGCGTTTTGGATGGAAGTTTCTCATTTGTTTTTTTGGTTGCCCGTTTGTTTATGTGTGGGGGCAATTTGGGAGGAATTACACATTGTTTTTTGCTACGAAGTTTGATAACCGGTTGAGTTTGAATATGGGTTCCATCCAACCGGTTGTTTTTTGCACATTTGTTATCGGGTAGCATATGTGGTTTTTGGCACTCGTTTCGCAGCTATTTGTTTGTGTTTGGTTCTGCGTTTTGGATGGAAGTTTCTCATTTGTTTTTTTAGTTGCCCGTTTGTTTCCGGTTGGATATGTGTGGGGTCAATTTGGGAGGAATTACACATTGTTTTTTGCTGCGACGTTTGATAACCGGTTGAGTTTGAATATGGGTTTATGAGAACCGCGAGAACCAATCTTTGCTGTTCAATTGGTAACTGGAATTCATGGATGAAGAGCGTGGGGGGATTGAGTGTGGCAAGGTGCATGTAAGAAATTCATGGGTGGGCAATCCAATTGGAGGAGGAATTGGACGGATAAGATTGGTTCTCGCGGTAAACATTTTAAGAAAAGAAAAAAGTGGTTGGTTCATGGATATCTCTGCGATTGCTCTTCGACTAAACCTAAGCTCCAACATAATGAGTTGTTCTTCATCTTCGACAATGGTGAGAAGGAAGGAGACATGTTTTGTGACTGCGATGATAAGATGAATATGCAAACCTCATGGACAAACACCAATCCAAAGAAGATTTCTAAGTTGCTCTAATTACGTAAGTCATTTAATTAGCCCTAATTTTGTTAAGTTGATGATGATTCCTCTCTCATTTGTGTTTGATTTCTGCCCTAATACAGCGCTAGAGTAGGAAATGCAAATGTTATGTCTTTCTCAATCTAGAACTTCTCTCTCAAAGATACACACATGATGTACCAGATGAAGCTTGAAATTGACTATATGAGAATGATGACAAGTGATTCAAGAAATGTGGTTGATAATAATGATGAATTGAAAAGTTGTAAAATTGATCTGCGTAAGGCTCACGATGAGTTGACTTTATACAAGTCAAATATTAAACTATATGAGAAAATATTGTTTCTGATTGGAATTGTGATTTTTTTATCAATAGGAATAAGTGTCATGTATGAAATAGTTCATGTTAGTTTGCTTTGTAAGTACTATTTTGAATGAAATGTAACTTTTTTTTGCAATGCTTCAACATGAATGAAATGTATCAGTTGTTTGCTTTGTAAGTGTTGCTTTGAATAAAATGTATCAATTATGCAGACACATAACAACCTTCGATGGTGATCATCAAAAAGTGACACATAACATGTGTATACATCAAAAGTAACCACATGGGTTCAAAACAAACCGAGGTTCAAAATAGAGTGCACAAAAAATACCTAGATTACCGCATTGGTTCATAATGGTTCAAAATAGACTATATCAAAAGTAACCATATGGGTTCAAAACAGACTAATCTATGTTAATGGTTTATTAGCTTCCTTTAGATGGCTCTTTCAAAACCCTTTTACTTTTGCCCCTTTTCTTCAGTGGTGGTTGTTCTTCTACCTCTTCAACATTTTGGGCCACTACTTGTTTAACATTTGTTGCAATTTCTTCTTCTAACATTTGGTGTCACTTCTTGCTCAACATCTACTTGAACAAGATCCTGTAATGGTACCATTTCACCCTTGCTTGTGCCGATGAAACTTTTGCCTGCTGTAGGGTCGGTATATACATCTATGCCAAATGGAATCCTACTTGAACTTGAACTACCACCCCTTCTTGTGACATGTTTTGGAAGATTTTCACCCCTTCTTGAATTTGCAATACCACCCCTTCTTGAACCTGCAAACAATAGTTGTATTTTAATTAATAAATAAATATAAAAATATTTCAATTAAATAGACAAATCTACATACCATTTAGGCCTGCATCGGTTGTCTTCCTTGTCTACCTGCTTTCTTTGGTTCTCTCTTTGGTCTAGTACTTTCTTCTTCTTTGCACTATCTAACATTATATCCTGCTTTGCCACATTTATGGTATGTCATTACAACTCCCTTTTTTGAAACTTTCAAGGTAGGAGTCACATTTGAAGTTGATTCTCCCTTTGCCTAACATCTTTATCTGGTTGTCTCACTCTTTTCTTTTTAGGCCTCTTCTCCCACATATCCATTCCACTCACTGGATTTAAGTAATGCACATATGCTTTCATATAATCTTCCCTCTTAAACCACCATGGGACATAATCTTTAGGTCTTTATGAAGCTTAAAAATCATAGCCATAGCATGTGTACATGGTAGCCCAGATAATTACTAAAGTCTACATGTGCATGTCATACTCCTCTCATCCACATCAAATGAATATTCCCCTTGCCTAACTTCAAACCTATTTCCACCAGCATGTATCACTTAGGAGTACCTTTAAAACAGAATAAAACAATGTAAATCATCATTATAAATTTGTATAAACGGTGCATTATTACTTATGTTAAATCATAAAACATAATGTATAAAATAGTGTATTATTACCTATGTTAAATCATAAAACAAAATATATAAAACATTGCATTATTACCTATGTTAAATCATAAAACAGTGAAACATAATTACCTATGTTGTTCGTTAAACCATTCTATCTTCTTTCTTATTGATGGACATAAACCCATCATGCCAATTAGTAAATGACTCTCTTATTGTGTTCATCCTCTCCACTACAATTACTCTAATTGCTTACAACATTGTAATAATAGGCTTACTTTTTACAAAAAGAATTATGGAGTTGAAACACTTACTAAACCCATTTTCTATAGAGTCCTCTTCTAGTTTCAAAGAAGGCTCTAGACCCACTTTTTGGATTCTTCTCCTCTAGATACTTATGTGCAATAGGGTTGGTTGTTTTGATTTCACCCATGATCTTATAAAATAGTTGCGAGTATGATGCTAAAGAGGCTGCCCAAAACAACCTTCTAAACTCAACACCACCATAAACCTTCTTGAAGTCTCATAAATGTGCCTTGCACATTGCCCGTGTTCAGCATGAAGCATGCCAATTTTCACAACCTTAATCAGCCCCTGAAACAGTGGAAAACTTATTGTTAGCCCTAATTTATGGGATATTATTTAATTATAAAAGAATTTTAGTCATTACCTTATGTTGATGTGACATTAGGGTCAAACTATTTCCTTGAGGCATATCCAAGTCTAAGTAACCTCATAAACCATTCTCAGTTCTCATTGTTTTCTACAATTACAACAGCCCAAGCAACTGGAAATATGTAGTTATGACAGTTAATATCTGTTCTTGGCAAATTGTTTTTCAAAAACAACTATCTAGTCCTATTATCCTTCTACAGCCCATTTTTCAACCCTCCTTAACCCATGTAAATAGACATAGAATTTATCAAAATAAGTTTGTTCATCTAGATTGAAAGTTACACTCAACTTAATTGTTGAACCAGAGTTTGTTTTCATTAGCTTCTCCCTATAAGACCACAAAATACCATAATGTTCGACTAGACTTTTTCATAATTATTCACAACTCAAGTCCTAGCCCTAAAACACTGATTGTCAGTTACTTGACACTTGTACTTCTTTATTACGAAATCTGCCAAATCAGACAACTTTATCTTTGGATTTTGCCTTATCTTATGCCCAAACTGTTTTCCAATCCACTTATAATTAATTAGTTTACCATACTTGAAATTTCTAGAACATGTATGTTGATTAGTAAGTGACTTAACCTGAAATGTTCCCATTTCATTAATAACATTTGCATATAACCTCAACGGGCAGTCTGGAACTACACTAACATCCTTATGTTTGTGAATTCTTCTACCTTTTCTTGGATCAGAGATCCTTTCTGGTCTAATACCAGACCTAGCAAGCAAAAGGCTTTTAGAACTCCTCTCATACCATATTGAAAATTCATTTTCCAATGAGTTTTGTGTCAAACAATCCTTAAGTTGTATGTTATTTTTATACTTTTCACCCACCTGTCAAAACGAAGAACCATTAAATATGAAAATATAGTACATAATTAATAAAAAAACATTGAATATAAACTGATATGAAACATAGTACCAATGGTTTCTTCATTCTCCAATATGTGTTTTCATCATGAATTAGAAATTGTTCATTACCAACATCTTGTTCAATTTCATCTAAATATAAGTCAGTGTTTTCCTTCTTGTGTAAAGCCTCTTTTAATTGTTCTATAAACTCATCATGTTCTACAACTTCATCATTGGCATCAGTATCCTCTATTTTCTTAGTATGTTTGGGAGCAGAAAACTTTCTTGACATCTTAATTGGCTTCACTTACCTTTCCTAATCTGAATGATCTTATCCTCTCCTTTAGAAAGATGATCCAAATTCTATCCCATCTTCATTCATTGTACTAGGCTGACCATCATCTTTCTTTGATTCAACAGTCTCTTTATATAGATACATGCTCAAATCCTAACGAAAGTGATTTAAATACATTACAAACCCATTGTAACCACTTTCAACAATATCATATAATGTGGCAATGTGCCTTTATCATCATCGTTCTCAATCTTTACCAAGCCTTTCCCACTCTCTAAAGAATTCCCAGGAAGCAAGTAGTATATACCTTCTATTTAGGTCCTTGTTTCCCTTTCTAGATGTTCAAACAAATCATCGTATGATGATTTTGCCGTAATAATTTGGAGTGTACTACCATTCGAGTACCCTAGTAGATTGAATAAAAACACAACATCCTACCAAACATCTAATCTCATTGCCTTCATCTGTAAAGCAATAAAAAAAACAGAGTTCAAAAACCCATATTCTTTGAACTATTTTGTAACAACAAAAGGACCTAAAATCAATAAATGATATCGAAGAAACCATCGAAATGACCTAAAATCATGTGGATAACATTATTAAAGATCAAATACCCTTTAAAAAAGACTCACAAAACCCTCATTTTTAAACTCACCGATGCGTAAGTAACAATTGACAAACAATTCCTAAACCTAAAATTAGTGCAGTATATGATAAACACATACCTTGAATGACTTCGAGATGCCATTCAATTGAAATCTATACACCGTAAGAGTTTTCGATTTCAAAAATTTGGAGCGAAAACGATAATGGAGACGGTAGTTACATTGACATTTACAAAGGGTATATTTAATTAGGAGTTTTGTTGTATTCTCAATAACAAAACCAGCTACCGGATTAGTAGGTAACCGGTTGTACACAATGTATAAAAAATAAAAGAAAGTGGTATTCTTAGGTAGAAAATTTATTGTATATAATGATAATTTCGACATAGTCTTTTTTATTTTCGTTCAATTTGTCTTTTTTTTACCAAGTACTGTATGAAGAGAAAAATTCTTACTCTAAGGGGTTGTTTGTTAAAACAGAATGCTTAAACACTGAATGATTCTGTGGTCTGAATAATTCAAAGGCTCTAAATGAATCTGCTAATATGACATGCTATTTGATAAAGGTTCTGAACGAACAATCTAAATGATGCAAATTATCATTTTAACCTTAATAGTGATATATATTATATTGTAAGATATGATTGTTTAACAAGACAACATATAAAAGAAGGAGTATTAAGGTAAAATATTTGGTGCTTAATGATTCAGAATATACTTTAATGTAGAATGATTCAACAGCGTTCTTCTATTTCATTCAGCACATTTTTCATTTAGAGGCAACAATCAAACACACTGAATGCTGAACGATTCAGCATTCAGCGATAAATAGTTCCATTAAGCAGCAAACAAATAACCCCTAAATCACCAAAGCCTTTTTTTTCATTATTCCGTTAGTAAATTTTTGAAAACTATTACTAGCAGATTTATCCCCCTAGCAATATGTAAAAATCCATTGCAAATTTTTATAAACATTTTTATTTTATTTTTTCTTATGATTAAGTAATAAACTAAGATTAGAGTGTCGTTTATAAAAAAGTGATAAACTAAAATTAAAAAAAAAGGAAAAGGAAAATAAAGAAGCATAAAATCCCTTTGTCTTAATCTGTTCCCCAAAAGGTTCCATTCGGGAGTTGTTTCCCCAAATTAGACAAAGGGCAAAATGCACGAAAATACAATAAACTATACCTAAATTGTCATTGTATGCAACCAACTTTATTTTGTATCTAAAAATACAACTAACTTTCTAAAATTAGTCATTGTATGCAATTGATGACCTGCTTAGCAGGTTGCAGGTCACTTTTTTTAATTTTATGATTTTCTAGATTATCATTATACAGTGTTCTTGATCTTCTTAGATATATTCATATGTTCAAGAACAAAAGAAGACCACAACAGTCTGGAATCCATCTAATGTGTATTTGTACATAAAGATCAGATGTGCAGAAAATCAGACTTAAACAAATGACTATGAACAAGATTAGATGTGTATTTATACATAAAGAATCATGCGCTCCGGATTTGCAGAACAAAAGCAGATCTGAAATCAACTTTGAAGGAGGACGTTAAACAAGATGAAGAACAACGAAACGGTTCCAGCCCCAAATGGATCTAAGAACGCCGATTTGGAATGGATCTAGCCCAAACAATCGAGCCCCAAATGAAGAAACCTTGAAACGATCAAGTTTCAAATCAATCCATTGAACTAGATCTGGTAACCTTCAACCCCTACGAAGCTCAGGCAACAAACCATCGTTGCCGATTTGAATCAATATGGAGAACACGGAACCATATAACCCAATCCACAGTTGTTTCACACGAACCTTTAGGCATGGAAGATGCTGAACAGTAATATCAACTAAACTTTGAAGGATTTTTTTTTTCATCGATTGAATTGGTCGCCCCGTCATCCAAGATTCAAACAAACCCAGATAGAAACACAAATGAAGTTAGGGTTTTGATCAAAGAATCGTATCTTAAATTTCAAACCTAGATCTGTTTTAGCAGATTTCAAGAATCACGATGAAGTTTTTATGGTTTATTGTTGTTCACGAGCATCATCTCCAATTATATGTGAGATGCCAAGATGAGTAAAGAAGAACATTCATAACTTTTTTTAAATAAAAAGAAAATAGTGGGGAAAATGGGTAAAACCTGTTGTTAACCTGCAATCACAGGTGGCTTGTATACAATGGGTCGATTTTAAAAGTTTGTCGTATTTTTAAGTAGAAAATGGGTAAAACCCATTACGTTTTCTCCATCATAGATCGGAATCTTGTTTACTGTTCACTTCTTATCTACGATCTTCTACCAGGTATTTCTTCTAGCAACTATAGATTTTTGGACTATATTTTCTTATTTGTTTTAATAAGTACGATTGGGAGTCACTAATTAATCCGATTGAAGTTACAATGGGCTTGCTTTTTTACAATGTGTTGTGATTGTTTTTTGACTATTTGTTCATACGGGATATGATTCATCTGTTTGTTTAAAGCTAGGTGACAAATAGATTGACGTTCCGTATCATATGAAACATCAAAAGAAAACTTGTTCGTACATGAGCTGAACAAATAACTCTAAGGTTACAAATGAGTTCGTTTCAAACAGGTTTTGTTCGATCTGTTAAAGAAAACTTGTTACCCAATTTCAAAAGCTTTAACAAAAAAAAAGAAAAAAAAAAAAACTTGAAGTCCCTATTTTGACTTGCCATATCACTGAAACATGTTCTGCTACATAATGCGTCTATAATCATTACTCATTTGGTTGAGTTTGGAGATAGTTATTGAAAGTTATAGATTATTTGGAGTTCTTTGGGAAAGATATGGAACAAAAGAAATGTACACCATGCCCAATGCTTTACCCATCCACTTTCTCTACTGATGATATTATGAAAGCAAATGTAAAATAGCATTAGCACAGGTTTTTTTGAGCAATCTATAATACCATGTCAATAAAATGATATCATACAACTTTTGTAACCAAGTGCTTTTTTTAATAAATATGCTGAAATATATATATATATAATGAGTATCTATTTGGTTAAATAGCAATCAAGTAGCGTCAACTGACGCGGTACATGAAATATACAAATGGCTGCTGTTGTTTTAGCTTATTTGCTATCTGACTTTTTTTATAGCTTTTTTTTAGTCTGATTTTCTATCTGATCTGTTTTCCTTAAAGAAACTATTTGCTGCTGTGTTTTTCCTTTTAAATTTGTTGTCATGGCTGCTGAACTTTGTTAGATAGAATTTGTGTAACATTTTCTTCTGATGGGTGCTATAATCCTTTTGAGAGCGTCATGTGATTGATTAATACTGCTGATTAGCATCATGTGATTGATCAGGGGTTGTTTTAGCGTATTGATTAATACTTCTGATCAGCATCATGTGATTACTAATATAGCTTAATTAAACTAGTTAACCCGACCCGTTATACACATTGTCTTTATTTTATGTGTTCTCTAGGGGTGTTCAAAATACCGGTACCAAAATAACCCGTCTGACCTGAACCTAATTCAGGTTTACTTTGAATGAACATAAAAGAAACGCTTAGAATTTTTCTTTCTTTATTTATTTGTCAAACAAATTAAGGTATCTTCCTTTCTTTTTACAGTTGTTTTGAATGCTTTGTTTGTTCATTTTCAGTATTAAAAGTCTCTTCCTTTCGATTTGTCTGTTTCTATACATCTGGAGATCTTAGGGTTCCGTTTGAGATATGTATTTGCTTTATGTTTGATCAATTGACAACCACTATTTCAGTTTTAAAGTCGATAAGTTTGTTTGATTTTTTTGTTAATTGACGATATTAGGGCTTATATTACCAGCAAAACATGCACCAGTGGGAAAAGCTACACAGACGTTTTGAACTGTCAACTATAATTTTTTTTTTTTAAAAGAAGCACTTTTAACATTTTAATTAGAAATTGTTGCTTTGGATGTGGGTTTTGAAAGTGATCATGGATAATCAAAAATCATAATCGACTTTTATATAATGTGTTATATGGGGAGATGCTTTTTGAATGTGCCTTTCGAAGAAGTACTCATCTTCTTTTTCTTTTTTGATGGTGTTGAGTGTTTTGCAAACTCTTATTAAATGAATTGATTATTATAAGGTTGTGGGTTCAAGTCCCCTAGTGGACAAAATGGTGTAAAATTTGGTTTAAGTTTAGGGAGTGTGTGTTTAGCCATTCAAAAAAAAAAAAATTGAATTGATTGATAAATTCAGGTAATGTAAGTAATATTACTCTGTGTGGCTGGTTTTAAGCTGATTATTTGACTCTTCAAACATATAGGAGTTAATCATATGCAAAAGTTGACTACTCAAACAAATCTGTAGTTTATTAACTTTTTATTTCTTTTTTCTAAATGTACACCCAACAGGCCAACATTGTGCTTATTGTGCTCATTTTTTTTAGAGTGAGGTGGTAGGCTTATATTGTGTATCTTAAACAGGGTTGTTCTTATATTGTGTATTGATAGTAACTAATTTTTTGCAGCATTATGTAGTACTGGTCTAACAAGAACACCCTGAAATGGAAGATAAACGTATGGCTAAAAAAGACATAATAAGCAGCCTTCCCTCAACCATCATTGAAATCATCTTGTGTCATGTACCGATAAGAGATGCAGTGAGGACGAGTATCCTATCAAGGAATTGGAGATACAATTGGGCCACGATTCCTAAACTTGTATTCAATGTGGATGATATGTTTGGTAAATCAAAAAATAAACTTCCGCTGGAGAAACCATCAAATGGAAAAAATCAGTTGACTGGGGAATGTAAATTTTTCTATGCTATACACCAAGTTCTGTTACTACATGAGAGCCCAATACTTGAGTTCAAGCTTTCCATGGAAGCAGATAACACTTGTGTTTAAGTTGACCAAATAATACTTCACTTGTCAAGGAAGAATACCATCGAGAAATTGGCACTTGACTTTTTTTGGAAATCTTCGTATAAGTTACCTTTGTCTGTCCTCTCATTCCATCAGCTAACGGACTTATCTCTCTCTTGGTGTGAGTTTCACTTTAGTCCAACATTCAGTGGATTTGGTAGCCTTAGAAGCTTGTCCTTGTTTCATGTATACATATGTGGAGAAACACTTGCACATCTCATATCCAGTTGTCCGTTACTTGAGTGCTTGAGTCTTGTAAGCTCTCTCTTACGATAATATCTTTCCTCACGGGCTTTCATAATTTATCTGAATATTGTAAGCGGCTGCAGGAATTCTGGGATCCAGGTGACGTCGATTTTACTTTTGACCTTAATAAGCTATTCAAATGTTTACGTGATACTGCGATTCAACATCTGACAGTTAGTTCTTGGACTGTTGAGGTAATATTATCAGCATCATAGGAGGTTAATTGATTCATCTCATGAGAAAAGAAAAACTTGGCTTTCTAATCATTGTTTTGCCTATGGTTCTAGTATTTTGCCACAGGAGAGCTTCCAACCACATTAGTCCACCTCAGACCCTTGTGTATGTTGGAGATGCACTTCAGTTATGAATTTCGGCTCCATGCTCTTCTTCTTTTGATCAAAAGCTCCCCAAACTTGGAGAAAATTAAGCTAACACAAGAGGTAAATAGCATAAATCTATCTCATATTCTTTTTGTGTCGATTCTCATGCCACAATACACTAACACCAGAAATACCAACACTTGTGTAGATTCTTGACTGGGATTCTGAGGTAAACCCATTGGATGATTATTCAGATATTTGGTTGGAACATGTAAAGGAATTGGAGATTGAAGATTTCAGTAGTATGGAACTTGAGTTGGAGTTTGTGAAGCTTATTTTAGCCAAGTCACCTGTGCTGAAAAAGGTGAGGATAGTGCTTGCTAGACGGGTTAGTACCGATGAAGAGGTGAAGATATTAAGAATTCTCTTATGCTTCCCGCGTGCATCACCAGTAGCAGAAATCATAGTTAAGCGTTGGTGTTATAATTAAACCGAGACGAGTTAAAATGTATCCCTTAAGATTTGTATAACTTTACTAATGTTGCTAGGTTCAAGGAATGCAACAATTCATGGCGGGTATGGTGTCACATGTGGGTTTGAAGTTTGCTTGATTATTATTTATTTATTTATTTATTTGGTATTTACATGTTTTTGGTATTAATTAATATAAAATCTTTCCCTTTATAAAAATGAGCTGATTTAGGAGGTGTAGGGTGTAAAAGCTAGGTCTATAAGGGTCAGAGATAGTGTTTTCAATTAAGTTGGTGAGGTTAAATATGCTTAATCAGTGTAGTGCTAATTGCATTTGATTTGGCATAAGACTGAGCATCCTATCTTCTTTTTTCTTGTCATATTAGCACTCTATCATTTTTCCCTTTCATTTCCCTCCATCATACTCTTAGGTGACGTTTGGTTCGCAGATTGTTTTTTGAAGGAATTGGAATGTAGGAAGGAATTGGAATTTGAAGTATTTGGATTTGGAATCTAAATCTTGGCTCACTGTGTTTGGTTGGCTATACTTAGGAATTGGAATTCATACAGTCGAAGCCCTAATCCCCACAGTTGCCACGATCGAAGCCCTCACAGTCGAAGCCCTAATCGCACGACGTCGCCACGATCGAAGTTTCGATGGTCCTCAGAGTCGAAGCCCTAAGCGAGGTCGTCGCCGGTTGTCGGTCAAAGCTTCGATGGAGTTTGAGTCAGACTACAAAATACTTGTGATAATAACCTAATCGCCGGCGACCGAAGGAGAGAGAATAGCCGGCGATTGAAGGTGAAGGAGAGAGAAAGGGAGAGAGAACTTACCGGCAGGTGACGGAAGACGGCGACTAAAGACGAGCGATGAAGATCGACTCGAGCCGGCGACCGAAGGAGACCCAAGCAACGACGAACGGAGAGAGAACGATCGAAGGAGAGAACGAGCCGGCGACTGAAGGAGCGACGACCGGAGAGAGAACGAACCGGCGAGGAACGACGATGAAGACGCCGACTTCCAATGGCGGCAGAAGGCAGACACATTCCTTTATCTACTGATTCTAAAATCCTTCCACTCCTTGATGGATTCTAAAATCCTTCCACTCCTTCATGAGAATTGGATTCCAATTCCAAGAGAATCCCAAGGATTCCCTCAATCCAAACAGCACCTTAGCACTCTATCTCATATGTATCCCCCTAATCTATCCAATCTTTATACACACACACACACACACAATGTTAGACTAAAAAAAACTCAACGTGACTCCCAACCTAGGGGTGAGCATTTGGACCGGAAAAATCGAACCTAACTGAACCGAACCAAAAACCGACTAGAACCGAACCAACACTGTATATAATCTTCGGTTCGGTTTTCGGTTTTGAAATTTCATAATTTTCGGTTTCGGTCAATAGGTTTTGGTCCACTTGGTTTCGGTTTTTTTACTGGACCGAACTAGATGGTTTTGTTAAATAGTTTTTACTTTTTTTAGGTTTAATTAAACTTTAATATGATTAAGTGTGTACGTATTTTTTCATGAAATCCTGTAAATCACCTCCTATCCTCATAATTCGTCTACAACTTTGCGCTGTATTCCCGAGATATAGTAAGAAAAGAAAATAAAATAAAAGAGAATTAATGGGAGAAAAGAAAAGAATGGAAAAGAGAATCATTTTGATTTTTCATGTTTTCGAGTTAGAAAGAAATGAAATGAAATGAAATTGGAAAGAAAAGACATAAGTTTGTGTTCCCGAATCGGAATGAAAGGAAAGAAAAGGGGTCATTTTACAGTAATACCCTTACTTTTTAAAATTATTTATTGTAACTAAGGGTAATTTAGTCACTTATAAAAAATCATAAAAATTTTCCTTTCCTTTCTTTCCAATCCTCCCACTTTTGGGAGAAAAGTTTAGGAGGGAAAGTTAACCAAACTTTCCTCCCAAATCTTTTCTCTTCTTTCCTTAAAATATTTTTGGAACACAAAACTTTTTTTATTTCCTTCCAAATCTCTTCTTTTCTCTCCGGATTAAAATTCGGGAACACGGTGATGGTGCATATATGCATGCATTAACTTGTAACGTTTCATGTCTATAGAAGATGAAGCGATGTCACAGAGGTGAAAGAATGTTAATTACATCTCCCTACAATCACTAAATGCTACTTAATTATAACATATTATATATATATATATAATACAATATATATATACACACACCCGTTACTGTGTGAGAGAGAGAGACAGAGGGATATCGACATGAACATATCAGAAAGTAAAGAATTCGTACGTTGGATCCATTGTTACAATATATAGTTCCTACAAGATCTTTCTTGTGGGTGAAGATAATTTCTCTTTTTCTACATCTTTGACTCGAGCCTTAGACAGTGCTAATAACACCGTTGCTACTTACGCACTACCACAATGAATGTAAGCATAATCTATATCCAATTAATTGTCTTAATTTGCTGCCCGGACCATACATAAGACTACAAAAAAAGGGTTGATGTAGAAATGCCCAAAGCCTTTGTTGCCAGGACCATAATTAATTGTCACCATTTTTTGCTCTCATTTCTTTAAAGTTTTATAATTATTTAGTACTTTTTTAACCAATTCATATATCACATGGACATTTGATGTAGTATCTAAATAAAAGACTAATATTAGTCAAATTTATTAAACAATCCTAACTCTTTATTTAATATAATAAAATTTAATTCCTCAATCTTGACTAATCAAAATTGGGATTTCAATTTTTGACTTTCCTTGGTCAAAATTATTAGAGAAATTCTTTGTAACTCCCCAATTTATAAAACTGATTGTCTTTATTAAAAATTTACATAATAATTCACATACTGAGATTTGTATATAAAAGCGGAAGCGTAAACTGTTTCAAAACTCATAATATCAAAAGTTACACACTTGAAAAACAAGTTCAAGTTTAGTATCGAAAACTTGTCATATACACCCAGACGTTTAAAGTTCAAACTGCAGTCAAGTCGGAGCTTTTCCATTGCCTTTACTGTGCCCTGCAAAACACATAAAATAATATATGATAAGCTGCGAGAGCTTAGTGAGTAAACTAGACTGTAATTCATATAAACACATGTATATAATCACATAATGAAAACCTGTCAGCCACTAGTTCTAAACCCAGGACAGCAAACTAAGCCACAATATTGTGATATTTCTGAGTTCACTACTACACAAAAGCAGCATGCTGAATAACACATATGGTGAATACATACAAGTACTCATTGTAATAACACACATGTCGCACATATGAAAGATAGTCTAGAAGACTCACCTTGTAATTGTTTTAAAATGTAATGTAACGTAAGATAAAGCTTCAGGTATCTGAACACGGTCCTACACGAATAATATAACAACATGATATCAAGAACACTTTTCTGATCTGTACTGAAGGCTACACGGGCCATGTACTATGTACTCTACACATCTGATATTCAAACATCACAAAAGTCGGATCAAATAAACCTACACGGCCCGTGTACCCCATATGCTACACGACCATGTGTACTAACATGGCCTGATGACCGCCATTAACTCTACACGGGCCAAGTACTCCTACACGGGCCGTGTTCGTCCCATCCGACTTACAATTCAGTCGCTGATTTCCGGCCAAAACCTCCCAAAACCCATTCTAATAAGTTTTTAACATCTTGGGGGTGTTTTTCAACATCCCTAACAATCTAAAACACTTAAAACTCATAATTAACATACTTTGATTCTTGATTCAACCATTTGAATCATATAAACCCATTTAAACTTGAAAACAATCAAACCAATCATACCTTAGATGATTCAAGATAGAGATGATGATGATGATGATAGCTTAAGACTCTGTTTTCTCTTGTTTAAAACTCCAGAAAGCTAAGAAACAAACTTAGGTTGTAAGGAAATGTTGCTGTAAATCTTGCAAATGAGAAGTAATTGACTTGGAAAGTCAATTATGAGTTTATATATATATATATATACACACACACACACACAAGTTTCCCATATTGACATAAATAGTCCCTTGACTATTCAATTTTTACTTTGACAACTTTGGCCCTCTAGTTAAATCCACATCTTATTACTTACAATCATTTATAACACATATAACACTTATGTAATACATATTTATATTCTAGATGTTACATTCTTTTTATGCTCTTCATAAACCTTTAAATATCATATATGCACACCCTAATTTACAAAATATCATATTTACCATTTATAACATTTTAAAATATCATATTTAATCAAATTCTTAATTTTATTGTTTTAAAATATTTTATAATCATTTTAGATTCTTTTAATTATAAACAATAAAAATCTGATCTAATTGCCTTAATTGTAACAATAATGATCAATAACTTGTATAACAAATACAATCATGTTTATCAAAATAACACGCAGGGCCGGCCCTAGGCCACCAGGCCTAAAAAATTAGGGGCCCACTGTACAAAAATCAAGCCTTTATATATTTATATGCTAAGCCCAATAAAAAAAGAAGCAAGCCTAGTAGAAGAGAGCAGGAGGCGACGTTAGAAGAGGAAAAGAATTTCTAAAAATCGGGCACTCATCCTCATCGCAATACTCAATGATTCTTAATCCTCATCGCAATTGTAAGTGCTCATTGTAAATTGAAAATCACTTCATCTCACCAACGTAGTCACAGAGGTTCATCACTTGATGCTTCATATAACTATAAGTTTTTGTTCTTCTTTTGTCCCTTGAATCGCAATAAAAGTATAAAACTTTTTCTTCCTTGTTTTGAAACCCTAAATCGAAATCTGAAAACTTGCTTCATCTACAGTTCAACATGTTGTTCTTCCCAAATCAAAATTAGGAATGCTTGATAAACATGACGCCATGAAGGAAGATAAGAGAACGATTTGGGTACTCGATTGTGGATCTATCAAACAGCATTATTGATGGAGTTTTGCTGGTGGAAACCTTGAGGAATGAAGCAACAATTGTTTTGGTAAGCTGTTAAAGATGGAAGCACATCTTAATATGTGGTGTTTGTTTATTAAGTTTTGGGTGGGTTAGATTGAATGTAAAGAAGGGGAGTACACTATGCATTTTTAGTTGTATAATCATTTAAAGTCACATACTTCTAGCGAGTTATTGGGTGTGTTTGTATTTATGAGATTGATTGATTATATTATAGTACATCATCCCCTTAATGTAAAAAATAGAAGTATAAAACTTGTTCACCACAGATTGACTAGTCGAAATCTAGAAGGCTCTAATGTATAAGTTGATTAAATTCCTTTAATCCTGGTTTTTCTTTTTATTTACCTAATTGTAAATTGGATATGTTAATATATTATGTGACTGATTTCTGATCTACTGATCTTGTGAACTTCGATTTATGAATTTGTTAGTATTAGTCTTTTAAATTAGTTCATTGGTAGTAGTAATCTTAAATTAGTTTATATTCTAGTTATAATTAAGCTTCGTTAGTCTCTTATTTCTCTTTCTTTAATTCGTTAAATTAGTTCATTGTTGAACTAGTTTCTTTTGTGCTTCGTTAGTCTCATTTTAATTTACATCGTGTTTCCTAAAATATTTTTCTAAGGTAGCAAAAAAAAAAAAAAAGGGAGGAAAAGATCTTTTAAAGACTCGAGAAAACAACAATACTGACATCTAATTGTAAGTTTTTTATTCTTATAGTTTTCATTTATGGATATACATAATCTATGTAAATATTATTTATTTGAATAAAAATTACTTTAGAGGCCTTTCTAAGTTTCTATTTAGGACCCAAAAAATTATTAGTTATAATTATTTAATATTTTTTTATTAATATTTAATATTTATTAATTTTTTAAACCAGACATAAATATCTAATCTAATCACGAATATATAATCTAATCTAGTAAAATTTAAATGACTAACGAATCGGAGAAAGAAGTGAAATATTTAACATGATGAAGAATTAAATTAAAAAAAATAAAAAAGAAATAGGTAGATAAGGTTGAAATTTGAAGATATATATTGAAATCCGGTACCTATCTGCATGCACGAACTTCTCGATCGCTAAATAATTAATTAAACCCACGTAACGTAATATGCTCAGTTATAAATTAAGAAGCTTGGCCGATTACTAAACCATCGTCCTGGTGATTATTTGGGTTGGAGTTAATTTGGTTTGATTTAATCAAAGGTACGTACGTACGTAATTATACATACATACATATATATACATACACACATATATATATATAATGATGTTGGATCGACGTGTTGCATGATCTGTGTACTTTGCTCTTGAAGTTGTAGCAATTCTTCAATTTGATGGTGTACTTTAATTACTACGCACTTTGCAAACTTTGATTATTTAATGAACTGATCTTTAAAAGCTTCCAGTCTAGTGAAATTAAGATAATTTAGGTTTGAGGTTCATCATAGCCTAAAGTTATAAATTTGAGTCCAATTATAGGCACGTTTAGGATATATTTAGCCGTTTAAAATATTTTAATTAATTATATAGGTAATTTTTGATTCAGCTATTATCACAATTGATTATATATTTTGCCCTTTAATGATCATTAATTTACTGATCATATATGGATAATCAAAAACAAAGGGAGCTATATTATGTAAGGATGATCATCACCTTCCAAAATCAAATAATGGTCTTCTTATATATCATGAAAAATTATATTTCCTCTTATGGAATCCACTAATTATATTTCCTTATTTTTATTCTTGATTTTGACACATATATTGATTTTGTAAGTAAGAAGATGAGTAAGAATTCATAATAGAAGGATATAAAACTTTTCCCTAATGATGTTTTTGAATGTGCTTAATTAATTTTTGAAGTTGTACTTAACTTTTTTGATAGGTTTGGGTGTTCAATCTGCAAATTCTTGTTATTTAATTAACTGATTCTTGAAATAAAGAAGATAAAAGGTTACATAAGTTATATTAATTAAGCATTTGGCTTATTTGAAAATAGGAGGTTTTTTTTTTAATTTGAAAAGCAATTTTCAAGTGTTGGGGTTAGGCTTAATTATCGTGTATGTATTAAACTGATCGATCGATCGAATTGTTCTAGCTTAAATCGACTATATATTAACAACATTAAGTACTAATTTTTGCAGCGCGCAATATATATAATTTAAGTATTAATTGGTTCAACAAGATCGAAGAACACACCAGCTTGAAATGGATGTTAAAAGTTTACCTTCTGATAGAATGAGCAGCCTTCCTTCAACCATTATTGAAACCATCCTATGTCTTGTACCAATAAGAGATGCAGTGAGGACCAGCATTCTCTCCACGAATTGGAGACACAAATGGGTCACAATTCCTAAACTTTTGTTCGATGCAAACGATATGTTTGATAATTCGAATGATGATGAACATCAGTCGGCGCAACCACCAAACGAAAGGAAACACTTGACCGACAAGTGTAAAGTTTTCTATGCTATATACCAAGTTCTGCTACAGCATCAGGGTCCAATAGTTGAATTCAGCCTTTCAATGAAGGCAGATTCCAGCTGTGTTGAAATTGACCAAATAATACTTCATTTATCCACGAAGAATACTCTCAAGCAATTGTCACTTGACTTGATGGATAACAACTATCGCCTGCCTCCATCTATCTTCTCGTTTCAGCACTTAACAGACTTATCTCTCAAAAATTGTAGGCTTGACCTTGATCCAGTACCGTTGAGTAGATCTAGAGCACTTGGTAGCCTTACAAGCTTATCCTTGATTGATGTAAACATCTTTGGAGACACATTTGAGCATCTCATATCCGCTAATCCATTACTTAAGCCCTTGAGTGTGGTAAGCTTCTGATCTCAGCTAGCTCGCAACAATTAATATCCATATATATATCCTCGATCGATCATGGCCGGGGATTTCATAACTTAAATTGAATATTAATTAATTATAAGCTGCTGCATGCAGATGTTATGGGATGAAGAAATCGATGCAGAGAACTTAGACTTTGAGATTGAGCTATATGAGTTTACTCCTGTGATTGAACATTTGTCTATTTGGAGTGGGTGCCTTCCCCACGTACAGGTATTAATTAATTAATTAATATTATCCACATGCATGCATGTATGGCACGTACATATATACGTTAAATATAAAAATTAATAATTTCTTTTTTTTGCTTTGGTTGTACGTTAATATTCTTAACTTGTTCGATCTGGACATATATATATATATATATATATATATATATATATATGTATGTATGTGGTTCAAGTATTCGCATGCCGGAAGTGGAAAGGTGCTTCTGCAGCAAGATCTTCCAATCACATTAGTCCACCTCAAATCCTTGTGTATCATGGAGATGCTGTTTGATTATAAATTTCAGATCCATGGTCTTTTTACTATCATCAGAATGAAAATTAAGCTAGTGCAAGAGGTATATATATATATAGTAACTAAATATCTTAAATATATATATATATATATAGGGGAAGGTTCATTTGAGAATCGTTTTTATTGCGAGAACCAATCTTAGCCGTTCATTTTGGATAACGGAATTCATGGATGAAGAGCGTGGGGGGATTGGGTGTGGCAGGGTGCATGTAAGGAATTCATGGGTGGGCAATCAAATTGAAGGAGGGGGAATTGGACGACTAGAAATGGTTCTCGCAATAAAAACGGTTCTTAAATGAACTTTTCAATATATATATATATATATATATATATATCTTGTATTCTTTTAATTTCTTTGAATATATTACACTCACATATATATAAGAAATACAAACACTTAAATTTCTATATACAGATTTTGAAGAACGATACATATATTAATATTAGGAATCAAGGTGGGATAATGTCATTGGTTGATTATTCCGACATTCGGTTGGAGCATCTAAAGGAGTTGGAGATTGAGAATTTCATCAACTTGGAAGTTGAGATGGAGTTTGTGAAGCTTATCTTGGCCAAGTCACCTGTGTTGAAAAAGCTGACGATACGCCTTTCCAATTGGATTAAAAATGATGAAGAGTTGAAGATGCTAAGAATTCTCCTACGCTGCAGACGTGCATCACCCTCTGCAGAAATCATAGTTGTTGAGCGTCATATCCTAAAGAGAAATTAATTATCCTCCTACTATACTCTTTGTTCCTAGCTACTTCATCCTCTTATGGCACTAATTCCCCTTTCCTCGTATCATCCTTTGATTTTGACACTTATCCTGATCAGGAGGATAAATAGGAATAAAAAGTATGATGTCTATCCTAAAAGATGATAAGTGCGCGCAACTGAGTTATATATGCTTTATGAATGAAATTGACTTCAAATAACTTTAGATCATAATATAACTTTTGGATTTATTATGATATTCTACTAAATAATGTACGTTTAGTTGCTATTTGATTTTTTTTAATTATGTAATTTCCCAATTTGGATAACCTTTGAAAGTTTCCTGGTTGTTTATACCATCTTGTGCATCAGTGTGCATTGGTTTTGGACTTAATATTAGCTTTTTTTTCCATTAAAAAATATGTGTGCCTCTACGAGGTGTAAAAGGTCCAAAACAGTCGAATATAGTGATTCTCAGGTTTTCGGTGTTTAAACGATTTATAGGCTTTGATTGAGCAATCCATAGACCTACATCATAGCCACTTAATTGATGAAAGTCGAACAGTTACAGGCTACAAATCAACAATTGCAGAGGGGAAGACGTGCATATATGTAAGTCCAATTGAATCAAGTACAAAAAATTGAAGCAAACACCACACTGATATTAACTTGTATGAAGTATGTGTACGTATAAGAGACACGAGAACAAGATTAGAAAACATGCATTTGTGTTAGCATTCGTGGATGATTTTCTTTGACTAACATGCACATATGGACGTACAGGATTACAATGGAGTTATGAGTGCCAATTTTCTTAGCAGGATGATAAATGAACCGGTTATGTGCATGATTATATGAATGAACATCAAAACATGCAACCTTGGTTATATTATGATGAGCAACTTGATTCTTGTTAGCATGATTAGTAACACGAGAAACAACACAATTGTTTTGAGAAAGACGTTTTTTTATTCCTTCAAAATTTTATTTACTCTCATTCCAAAGCTTTCTGCAAAGCTTCACACTCTATAAATTTCTCTGTATAAGATTCAAGTATTGTACGATGAGCAATCTTAGAGTAGAGGGTTTTCGGGTGCATAACACTTTTTGATGATTCACCCACATGGACTATTAAAGGAACACAACAATTTCTTTATCTTTGGACTATTACGGCAACACATTTAATATTTGGGGGTTTTGTGTTTTGACATCTAATCACTTTTTAACCGGTAACCTAGTCATCCATTTGACCATTTACTGATACTTTTTTTTGTTATACATTGAAATTTGTCACTTTATTGGTAAAAAATAATTAGACATTACCTTTATTGATAATTTTTAATATTTATGTCATGTTTTTCGGTAATTTACCCCAATATAAAAATTAGTCATGTTACTGATTTTAATCGATGATCTATTGTGATTGTAAAATTAGAAATTACCTTTATTTATAAATTTTAATATTAATGTTGCTTTTCTCAACAATTTGCCTTTGTGAAAAACATGTTCTAATAAAACAATATTGCATTGTAGCTATTTATACTAGGTGACAGGCTAGCGCAAAGGTGGGATATTGTTTTTTATCTTAGACATACATTTATAGATTTACTTACAACCTAGTACATGTTAGCATTCAACATTTTAATCAACATTCATATTTGTCAAATGGGCACTTTTATCCTATTTTCGAATTCTAAAGTACTTATTTGAACTATTGTGTGACAATGCAATAAGAAGTTCGGTAGATTTAATAGACAACCCCAAACTAAGAAACACATATTAAAAATATTATAGTTGAAAACAAAATAGATGTACCATGAAAATTCTAAAACAAAATTGATTGTTTTATAATGGATTATGCAAAGATTACATCAAAGTACTAAAGCCTTTTGTTTATTTATGTATTATGCAAAGATTACATCAAAGTACCAGAATCTTGTACACTGTGTAACACCCGTTCTCTTTTAGTTGTGAAATTTTATTTATGATATATTGTGATAATATTTAATTGTAACATTTTCTGTTATAACTATATACATATCTATGTGATTACTTATCATTTATATTGGGATTTTTATTTAAAATAAAGGGGCACCTAAGGAAAATAATTAAGGAGTGTTTGGACACTACGATAGGAGTAGGAAAGGTATTTAAGTATTTAGGGCCCAAGAGTAACTGTAGCTGCCATTGTGTTTTGAAGCGTTGAGAGTAGGTGTTCGTGTTCTTCTTCCTGGCTTCCTGCCGAGAAGAGAGGGAAACGATTCAGTGTATTTTTGCACTAAATCAAGCAGTAATCTTCAGGTAATGGCCTCTAATCTCTTGTGACTAGTTATATCTGCTCCTTGTTCTGATTAATCGAGAGTAGTCCAATGTGTATGGGGTTTTGCTGTTCGAAAACAAGGATGGGAACCGAGGCCTAAAATGAATCTAGATCACTTAAAACTCGACTATAATTCAATTAAATGCCCAGCATTTATCTATGTGTAGTTAAGAACCCATAACCACTGAATTTAGCTCACCTTGTTGGGATTATTGGAACCTTTGTTGATGTCCTGGTCGTTTAAGCAGAGGACAACGAAGCCGAGAGTCTAACCATCCATAGACCCTTCGATAGCCAAAAAAATTTAATTAATTTGCAGGGAATGATTAGAATCACGATGGAAAGCTAGAAAAGCCAGAAGGAACGAAATCAAATAGGTATTTGTTGAGTTCGGAGGTTGTCATGTTGACATGTTCTCGGGTTCTTGGGTCGAAGAATGCAGCCTCTCGAATTGAAAACAAATTGAGGTGTTAATCCTTAATTGAAAACCACAAACACCTGCTAGAACTTGCAATTGAAAACCTAGATGCAAACAGTTGAAAAGTTTTCAGATGGGGTTGGGAATTGAAAACCCTTTTGGTGGGCCAAGAGAAAGGAACACCTTGGGCCAATTGAAAACCTATGTTGACAGCCTAACTAAAAACTTAAACTGAGAACCCAATTTAAAACTTAAGTGGAGAGCCCAACTGAAAACCAATTATGTAGCTTAATCGGGAATTGGATATACGTACACACTTAATATATCCGTACCGTGAGATATATATATATATATATATATATATATATATATATACAACAAAAGAGAATCATAAACCTGGTTCAGCATCTAAACGAGTAGGCATTTTATGTGTAGATGTTTATCGGTAATCGCGTAATCTCAGATACTCGAGTTGCTGCTTAGGTCTAAGCTGCAAGACCAGGTGAGTTTATACTAACGTACTCATTATATTGTGATATGTGCTTGCAATGTATGTGTGGTGTTGTGTATGAGTTAATATGCAAATTTTTGATAGCTATCTTGTTACATGTGTTGATTTTTATTGATACGTGATCTGTGTGGACCAACCAAGCATGTGTGCCTAGTTAGGAGAAGATGACATCATCATGTGTGGCTAGTTGGGAGAAGATGACATCATCTGAAGGTGAGACTTATGATGTGTCATAGCGTGCGAGGCCCAAGTTAAGGCATCAATGGGTGGGACCCGGTATGCGGCAGCAAGGGCGGGGCCAGCTGCAGTATGTGTTATCTTTGCGGTGTGTACTATCCACTATAAAGTGTAACTGTGGTGTTAACTCACTAAGCTTTGTGCTTACCTGTTGTTACTTATGTCTTTCAAGATATTTAGGTGAACACTAAGACAATGCTCCGGCGTGACACCAGAGGCGGTGGCGTCAAGTAAACTTGAATTCAAATGTTTTAAATAATTATATTTAGCTTCCATGGTTTACAAACACTTTTAAATACTCTAAACTTTGGGATGATTATAATTATGAATTTGATTGTTGACTTATGATTTATTAATGGTGGTTTATTATTATAATTTACTGTAAAAAAATTTGGGACGTAACACAATGATTAGGCTCATTAATACGAAATACCTCGAAAGACAATATTCTCAAGTATTGACGATTCTTTTACTATACAAAAGTGTTTCATTGGAGGTTACCAATACTAGGCACAATTGATAGAATCTCTAATGTGCAGCTTGTAGGGTATAGATGTTTTTCATGCTACACATAGCCATAACATGACAACTTACATAAGGCAAAACAAATTCCAAGACCTAACATTAACAAAAGACATGTGTTTAAATCATATGTCAAGAATGTCATTAATGTAAATGCTCCGAATGTTAGAAAATAATAGAAGTCAAAAATCAAATAAATAAATAAATACTAGAAACTCACCTATTGACTATTGTAATGCCATAAAAAAATTTTGAATCCCTAACGAGGTGCACCCGGAACTACACATCAAATGCAATATTCCAAAATTTTAGACGAAGTATTTAATTACAAACATGGTTTCCAAATATTCAATTATGAAAAAAAATGTAAAGTAAACAACGAAAAACGTGTAGTAATGGATGAGCCACCCTCAGTCTGCTGAAGGCTTCAAGCCATCGAACCTTGAAAAGATTTAAGAACACAACAGTAAGTATAAAGCTTAGTGAGCACACAACCTATACACTACACTAGGTATGTACATCTCACATAATCATCCCCGATCACATATTCATTCACATAATACTGAAGCAGTGACGATTTCACATTTTGGGTCACAACTGACTATCCAAGCCATACCAAAGATTTCACATGTCAACTATGCCCGAGTTGTGTTTTCATCACAATATAACACAACCCTTCATTTCACATATCATCACATTAGTTACACTTTTACATAAACAACACATGTACATTACATACTAATATAATGATGTAAGTTAGTGTAACTCACCTAATAGCAGCACAAATCTATCTTAGTATTTGGAAGATTCGCGTCTACCGGCTATCACATGTAGTTACAATTTCGCATAAATAGATTCCATTAGGGTTAACACTTTTGACACAAGAGTTCACTGTGAAATATTCCCAATTCTTCCCATTTAACTAATTTACGATTATTCTATATGTACATTATTTGCGGTTGTAACCATAATTTGCGATCCATACTCTAATTCATATGACTTCAGGGGTAGCTGGGATATTTATCTTTCGTTAACGGAATTCTCCTACGACATTTACCACGTCAGTATTGGGATGCCTCCGTACGAGTTGCTGTATGAGAGACGATGCAGGACACCGATTTGCTCAAAAGCACAAAGATGGTGCAAAAGACTACATAACACATACAAAAGAATCAGGAAAGGCTGTGAGCAACATAGAATCATCAAAAAAAAGTTCTGCAGATAAGAGGCTCATAATTGGAATTCCATGTGGGGTGACCATGTTTTACTCAAGTTCTCGTCGTGGAAAGGCATTATCCGTTTTAGGAAATGAGGAAAGCTTAGTCCGACGTATATTGGGTCGTTTAAAGTATTGGCTTGAGTTGGAAAGGTAGCTTACCGATTAGAGTTGTCGGAGGAACTATCAAGAGTTCACAACACCTTTCACGTGTATCTGTTGGGGATTGTTCGGTTTTTCAAAATATATTTTAGCAACGGAAGCATGAACAACAATTTTAAACTTATTAAAACTCCCCACCAATGATCCATATGCAAGCCTTAAGAAACAAAACAACCATAGGGTGTTTAGAACTACAACCTTTGTAGCGTGATAAAACCGTTGGTGGAGTGGTTGATCAATGAGAAGCCAAGTAGAGACTTCCTCCAAGGTATCCACCAATCAATGAGTCCAACACCTCCAAGATGCTAGTCTCTCCAACCCTTAAAATTCAAGCAAGCAAGCAACAACCTCTTCTTCTTCTTCTTGAACTTACTATGTATGTATATGAGTATGTATTCTAGTAGCACACTTTGCTCACTTGAAAAACACCAATACTATAAAGTAAGGATGTTTTAAGTATCTTAGAACACTTAGAACTTTTCTTGAAGAATAGCAAAGTTGGTAGCATGAACTTATTCAACAAAAGGGGCCATGCATGAGGTATAAAATCCAAGAAGAAAAGCCAAAAGGGAGGCCCCCTTTGGCCTTCATTTTCGGCCGAAAATTGCCAAGGGGGGGGTCCCTCTTTGGTTTTCTTCTTCACTTGTTTTTAAAATCTTTTGCAGGTTGTAGCAAAAGCAAAGGCAAAGCTCCTATTTGACTGCTTTTCAGTTTTTAAACAATAACTCTTAACGCCCTTTTGTGTAAATATTTAACCTTGACAGTACACTAAGTCTGTACTTGTGGGTTTATCTTTTGATAATAGTATGGTCTTGTATCAAAACGTTTCCGCTTATGTAACTCGATTGATTTGAGTGTTTTTATGAAATTATCCTACTTTTATATCTTTTTATGAAATTGGGGCTTTACAACTTGGTATCAGAGCCACGGTTTGAGAGATCTGGATTGTGTGAAGCACAGTCCGGACTTGAACCATGGTTTTGAAAATTTTGTCAAACTGGAGGCTTGTACTTGCAGCTTAGTGAGTAAACTAACAGTGTTTATTTATTATATCTTATATGGAGATTGATATGTTATATGCAGAGTCTTTATGACATACGTGATTATATGATATTATTATAATCATACTTGGCCTAAGCCTGTGAATCGGGACTTTTGTGATAAAGTTAAGATCAAACGTGTGATGTGTGTTTAGAATAATATAGGGCCCATATTATTACAAACACAGGATACATGTTGGAACTTAGTGGAATCATGAAGGATCTTGAGAATCGGGTGAGGGGTACTTGTAATAGTATAGTATATCTGGTGTAGTATATTTAAATAGAATACCTTAGTATGTATAGAAATACTTTGGTTTAAAGATAAGGTATACTGAGTTGTTAGATTTATGAGTATATAGTTATTATAGAGGATGGTGTGATAGAGCTACCTACATTTTAATGTTTTATCTATACTATCAGGATGGTTAATACTAGAGGGTCACGAGCAGCCAATAGACAGACAGGTGGTCCAAGCCATAGACCAGAGGGTATAGAAACCAGTGTTACTGGTGAGCAGGTTCCAGTTAGGAATCAACAGGTTGTGAATGAGGGAGCCCTAGATTTGAACGAAAGAGTAGTGGAGCCTACGGTACAGGAGACAGTGGCAAGAGAAATTAGCCGAGCGTTAGAACAGAGCATTCCCTTCATCGTTACCCAGGAAGTTGAACAGATAAAAGATCAGAATAGGGAAACGATCAGACAAGAGATGGCAACCAGATTTGCTGCAGGTGGTGAAGAATTTAATCCCCAGCCACAAGTGATTATACGTGATGCCCCTAAGGTTTGCACGTTCAGAGATTTTTCCGCATGTCAACCTCCGCTGTTTCAGGGGTCTACAGATCCAGTTATCAGTCACAGATGGATCTCAGAGATAGAGGGTACCTTCCATACGTGTTCATGCGCACCTGAGTTTAAAGTGAGGTATGCTACCAACCCGATGCGTGGCGCTGCGAAAGATTGGTGGGATATGGAGGTGAAGCAGAGGGGTTACACACAGATTGAGACCATGACGTGGGAGCAGTTTAAAGAACTTGTGATAGAGCAGTTCGTTCCCCAGTCAGAGATTGACAGGATAGTTGATGAGTTTCATAGATTGAAATAGACAACAGAGACGGTTCCAGAGATCAATGCTAAATTTATGGAACAGGCATGCTTTTGTCCAGACTATGTTGCAAAAGAAAAGATGAAGATGTACAGGTATATGATGGTACTTAAGCCCAGTGTGAGGGAGTTTATTGATGCCAGTAAGCATCAGACATTGAAGTCCATGATGGACGCAGCCAGAGCAAGAGAGTTAGAACTGGAAAGACAGGATAAAGAGAGGAAGGTGATAGAGAAAGCTGCACCAACATACAAGAAACAGAGGATTGAGCCATCAGATAAGAAGGTGGTACAGAAGACTTATCCGTTGCGGGTATGTTTTAATTGTTATCAACCGGGCCACCAGAAGTTTGAATGCCCGAAACTCGCATCAAATGTTCAGTCCACCGGATCGAGACCCGCTCCAGCACTACCCCCACCACGAAGCTCTGGGGTGAAAGATGTGAAAAAGGAAGAAACTTCCAGACCAAAGGGAAGGGCTTTCCAGCTTACGGCTGAGGAAGCTAAAACTGAACCGGATGTAGTGACAGGTACATATCTTATCAACAACTTGCCTGTCCTTGTGCTATTTGATTCTGGTGCGAGTAAATCATTTGTATCTGTTACCTTCTGCAAAAGTTTCAACCAAATGTGTGAAAAGTTAGATTCTCCCCTTGAAGTTGAAATTGCTGATGATAAAACTGTTATTGTATCTGATGTGTATAAACATAATGTGTTAGAAATAGATACAGTTAGATTCCCTATAGAACTTTTACCCATGACTATGAGAGAGTTCCAAGTAGTGGTTGGAATGGATTGGTTAGGTTATAACCAGGCTACCATTATGTGTGGGCAGAAAGTTATACGAGTTCGTACCCCAAGTGGGGAAGAACTATCTATATGTGGTGATATCAGGAAAGGAAAGTCTTATGTATGTTCAGTGTCTAGAGCCCGAAAGTATTTGCAGCATGGGTATACAGCTTTCTTAGCTTATGTGATAGATACGAAACTAGAAAAGAAACAGACGAGTCTAGATGATGTGAGGATAGTATGTGAATACCCAGATGTCTTCCCTGAAGACTTACCAGGTGTGCCACCTGACCGACAAGTAGAATTCAGAATTGATTTAGTACCGGGAGCTTCATCAGTAGCCAGAGCTCCATACAGACTTGCTCCTCGAGAGATGCAAGAATTCATGAAACAGCTGCAGGAACTGTTAGACAAGGGGTTTATTAGACCTAGTAGTTCTCCCTGGGGTGCTCCAATATTATTCGTTAAGAAAAAGGATGGTACCTTTCGTATGTGCATTGACTATCGTGAGCTTAATAAGGTGACCATCAAGAATAAATACCCGTTACCCAGAATAGATGATCTGTTTGATCAGTTGCAGGGAGCATCGTAGTTTTCTAAAATCGACTTACGGTCGGGCTATCATCAGTTGAAAATTAGAAAGGAAGATATTCCTAAAACCGCATTCAGAACCCGATACGGACATTTTGAGTTCGTGGTGATGCCATTTGGTCTTACGAACGCACCAGCAGCATTTATGGATCTGATGAATAGAGTTTGCAGACCGATGTTAGATAAATCGGTGATTGTTTTTATTGACGATATATTGATTTATTCGAAGAATCCGGAGGATCACGAAAGACATCTCAGAGAAGTTTTGGAAACATTGAGAAGAGAACGACTATATGCCAAATTCTCTAAATGTGAATTTTGGATTCAAGAAGTGCAGTTTTTGGGTCACTTAATTAATCAAGATGGGATTAAGGTGGACCCTATGAAGGTGGATGCTGTGATGAAATGGGAACCGCCAAAGAACCCTACTGAAGTCTGAAGTTTTCTTGGATTGGCAGGCTATTACCGGAGATTTATTCAGAATTTTTCCAAAACCGCTGTTCCTTTAACCCAATTAACTAAGAAGAATGCCGAATTTATTTGGGGTAATGAACAACAGTCTGCTTTCTCAACTCTTAAACAGAAGTTATGTGAAGCACCAGTTCTCGCTTTACCAGAAGGGGTTGAAGATATGGTAGTATTTTGTGACGCTTCATATCGTGGATTGGGTTGTGTATTGATGCAGAAAGGCAGAGTTATAGCTTATGCTTCACGGCAGTTGAAGTCACATGAAAGTAATTACCTAACTCATGATTTTGAGTTAGCAGCAGTAATCTTTGCACTCAAGATATGGAGGCATTATTTATATGGCGTGAGATTCACTATTTATACAGATCATGAAAGTTTGAAGTATTTCAAAGATCAGAAGAATCTCAACATGAGACAGAGGCGTTGGCTAGAATTGTTGAAAGATTATGATTGCGATATACTCTATCATCCAGGGAAGGCAAATGTAGTAGCTGATGCTTTGAGCAGAAAATCAGGAATGGTGCTTGTGAAGAACCAGTTTTTAAAGATGACAGTCACGACGCCTATCATTGATGTTATTCGAAAAGCTCAGTTAGAAGCAATTAGAGATGAAAACCATAAATCTGAACGAATTAAGGGGCAAGTAGCGAGTTTTGTTAAAGACAGTCGCGATGTATGGACTCGCTATGGTCGTATATGGGTGCCGGTTTATGGTGATGCACGTCAGACACTTCTTAGTGAAGCTCATAAGTCCAGATTCTCCATTCATTCAGGAGCTACTAAAATGTATAAGGATCTGAAGGTTGATTATTGGTGGCCAGGCATGAAACGTGATATAGCTAGATATGTAGAAAGATGTCTTACTTGTTTGCAAGTGAAAGCCGAACATCAGAAACCTCACGGGAAGCTGCAGCCATTAGAAATTCCAGTCTGGAAATGGGAAAACATTACTATGGACCTGATTACCAAATTACCTAGGACTCCACGTGGTTATGATGCTATATGGGTAATCGTAGACAGGTTAACCAAAAGTGCTCATTTTATTCCCATCAAAGAAACTTATCCTTCAGAAAGGTTAGCAGATGTTTATGTTAAAGAGATTGTGACTCGCCATGGTGTACCAGTTTCAATTGTATCAGACAGAGATACCAGATTTACTTCTAGATTTTGGAGTAAATTTCATGAAGATCTTGGAACTAGATTACATCTCAGCACAGCGTATCATCCTCAGACAGATGGCCAAAGTGAAAGAACTATTCAGACTCTAGAGGATATGCTGCGGGCATGTGCTATTGATTTCGGGGGAAGCTGGGATTCGTATTTGTCTTTAGCAGAGTTTTCATATAATAACAACTATCATTCCAGTATCGGGATGCCCCCGTATGAAATGCTTTATGGTAGAAAGTGCAGAACTCCGGTATGCTGGGGTGAAGTAGGTCAAAGAGAGTTAGGCAGTACAGAAGTGGTTCAGCAAACGACAATTCAGATTCAGCTTATGAGAGACAGATTGTTAACTGCCCAGAGTAGACAGAAAAGTTATGCAGATAGACGCAGATCACCACTTGAGTTTCAGGTAGGAGACTATGTATTGTTGAAAATATCGCTGTGGAAAGGCATTATCAGATTCAGAAAGAGAGGAAAGCTCGGTCCAAGGTTTATTGGACCATTCAAGGTTGTTGCACGTGTAGGAAAGGTTGCTTACAGATTAGAGCTACCAGCTGAATTGTCTCAGATTCATAACACCTTCCATGTATCGCATCTCAGAAAATGTTTAGCAGACGAGTCTGCAATCGTACCGTTGGAAGATGTTACCATTGATGATAGACTGAATTATGTGGAGCAACCTATGGCTATACTAGAAAGAAAGATTAAAACCCTACGTAACAAACAAATTGGACTGGTCAAAGTCCAATGGAAGCACAGGAAAGGCTCAGACTTTACTTGGGAGCCTGAACAGGAAATGATGCAGAATTATCCAGAACTCTTCAACAGTTGATTTCGAGGACAAAATCATTCCAAGTGGGGAAGAGTTGTAACACCCAAGGTTCGATATTCCTTTTATCGTATTTTAATAGGAAGTGATATATGTTTGTAGGAGTTACCCTTATGATACTAGATGTGTTTTTAAACTAGAGGGGCTTAAACCGTCAAATTATAAGTTGATATAGTCCAGGGGCAGTTATGACAATTAGTGAAACTATTTATATATAATCACCAAACTTTGACTTAGAAGTCAAAGTTAGTCTTTTGCTTCCTGCCAACCCACGATTTCATTCAAGTAGCCCATAAGCTCTCGTAGCTTATCAGATATTGTTTTTAAAATCTTTTGCAGGTTGCAGCAAAAGCAAAGGCAAAGCTCCTGTTTGACTGCTTTTCAGTTTTTAAACAATAACTCTTAACGCCCTTTTGTGTAAATATTTAACCTTGACAGTACACTAAGTCTGTACTTGTGGGTTTATCTTTTGATAATAGTATGGTCTTGTATAAAAACGTTTCCGCTTATGTAACTCGATTGATTTGAGTGTTTTTATGAAATTATCCTACTTTTATATCTTTTTATGAAATTGGGGCGTTACAACTAATTACATCTCGTATGTAATTCCTAGATCTTTATGAGATCCTAGACAACGATTGTCAATTTTGGCATGTTTGATCCCATCTATGCCTCGGGCTTCCTTACGTTTGGCTAATGCTCTCTCCGTAATAAGATTCCGATTTTGTCGTCCTATTTCAAGACGGTGAATTTCCGGCCCAAGACGTTCATGGAATTCGCGGAAAAACACCTCGGTTGTTACAAAAACAATCCACGCGTTTGGCTAATGCTCTCTCCACGTGAGTGTCGTTGCAACAAGCGAGTATCTTAAAATGGGATGGCGTAGACTTACGTTTTGAAAAAGGGCTTTTACCATTTTGTATATTTATTAAATAAAACAAAACGAGTCGTGTGACTAGTATTGCATGCATACAATAATAAGTCCACGTTTTGATAAAATCATATTATATATATACTGGTCTTGAGTATTCTTAAAATCTATATTTTACGAACTTTCAACGCGTTCAATTTTAAACTAGTATTAATATCCTATATTAACGTGTGTAGTTTCGAGCGCGCGAATACGACCAATTTTAGCTTGTAATAAAACCATTTTATTATTAAGCTTGAATGGAGTTTGGTTGAGTTTTAAAATCTCTATTTTATAAAACTCATATATATATATATATTGACATAATGAATTTTAATCTTTACAAAACTCTTTTTATATAAAATTCATTTTACATCTTATGTTATGTCAACTTAAAATACCAAACTCCCATTGTGTGATTTATATTATGTCAAAAATATTATCTAGCATACAAAAATCCTATTTTCAACCATGCATAATAATATAAACATAAACACACACAAATAACATGTATAAGTGCATAACCAAGTCATTTATCCTAAGTGGTATTTTTGTATACCAAGTCATAACTAAGGACCATAAAATTCCTCTTGTGATGAACTTGAAGCTCCCACTTGCCAAAACAACTCCTTGTAGTGCAAATGACTCCAAGCCTTCATGGTTGACTCCACCACACTTGAAAACTCCAACTTGGTCATTTCTCCATCTTGTTACATTTTTATAAAAGTAAACTAGTCTAAACTATTCTACTACTTATAAAATACAACAATATGAAACAAAACTAAAATTATTATTACATACCAAATGAAAGAATAATTTTACAACCAAATCGAATTTCCAACACATCACAAAAGGTCTATGGCTTGTTATGCACAACATACACTCAAACAAACATATATATCAACACTTGATATTTAGGCAACTTTTACAACCAAACATGCATGTGGTTTGGTTGTTTCCCAAATTAAATATATAAACATATACAAGTTGCCAACAAGAAAATCCACAACTTTTCTAACAAAAGAAAAATTGTCCATTTTCTTAAACAATACATACTCAAAATAAAGTTTCTTAAAACTATACATAAGTGGCTCTGATACCACTGTTGGGGATTGTTCGGTTCATCAAAATATATTTTAGCAACGGAAGCATGAACAACAATTTTAAACTTATTAAAACTCCCCACCAATGATCCATATGCAAGCCTTAAGAAACAAAACAACCATAGGGTGTTTAGAACTACAACCTTTGTAGCGTGATAAAACCGTTGGTGAAGTGGTTGATCAATGAGAAGCCAAGTAGAGACTTCCTCCAAGGTATTCACCAATCAATGAGTCCAACACCTCCAAGATGCTAGTCTCTCCAACCCTTGAAATTCAAGCAAGCAAGCAACAACCTCTTGTTCTTCTTCTTGAACTTACTATGTATGTATATGAGTATGTATTCTAGTATCACACTTTGCTCACTTGAAAATCACCAATACTATAAAGTAAGGATGTTTTAAGTATCTTAGAACACTTAGAACTTTTTTTGAAGAATAGCAAAGGTGGTAGCATGAACTTATTCAACAAAAGGGGCCATGCAAGAGGTATAAAAGCCAAGAAGAAAAGCCAAAAGGGAGGCCCCCTTTGGCCTTCATTTTCTGCCAAAAATTGCCAAGGGGGGGTCTCTCTTTGGTTTTCTTCTTCACTTGTACATGCATCCATGTCCATGTTGAGCCTTTTCCAAGTAAGCTCAAATAGGGCCCTTTTGTGAATTATGTATGAATTTCTAGTTTTCTTTATGAATACATAGAAGATTATACTAGATAAACCATACATGGTATAAAATACATCTACATGTATTTTATATACATACTTGATTGTTACTAGTAACTCTTTACTTGTAACAAGGATATACATACATTTATATAATTTGTTACTAGTAACAATTTATATGTAACAAATATATATTTATGCATATATATATATATATACATATATATAAAATCATATGTTTATATCTATGTATTTGATATGCATTGTCTTGTATCAATATACAAGAGTGATATTATTATTTCACATAAATAATAATATGCAACAATGCATATATATATACTTATATATATATATAATGAGTTGGAAACATATTTAAATGATATTCAAATATGTAATTGGTGTCCATTGATTGTAAATGTGTGACCCTATGTGTTTATTTATTATCAGTAATATCGTATTAATTTGTGTCTTGTACACATAGAACCAACAGTCTCATCTACTGAAGTGCTTAGTGGACGAGTCGACCTTCATACCTATGAAAGATATAGTGGTGGACGAGAAGTTAAACTATATGGAACGACTAGTCACCATCCTAGAAAGAAAGGTAAAGATTCTAAGAAATAAGCAAATTCCAATAGTAAATCATTGTGGATCAGAGTGAACATAGGAACCTAAGGAGGAAATGCTAAGGAACTACCCGGAGTTATTCTAGTAGATATTTCGAGGGACGAAATCGTGTTTAAGTGGAGGAGAGTTATAATACCCGATCCTAAACTTGTTATTATTATCATTGTTGTTGTTATTGTTAGTAATGTATTGCATTTTGAGTACCCAAGAGTTGAGATGTACAATTTAAATTGTAAATTGGGTTAGTTGTTATTATAATGATGTTTGAGGCCAAGTAATTTAGTATTATATGGTTTGGGGCTTGGCATTAATGGGACATTAGGCCATTAGGGGCTAATAAGGTAAGGTAGTTAAGTATTTTAGAAATTCACAAAACCCTAGGAAAAAACTTTAGCCATCGTTATTGTGTTGTGCGTGTATGGTTGTCGTTGGCCGATAAGGAAGAAGCTGGAAACAAGTTGAAACTTCACCAAATCGAAGGGAATCAATCGGATAAAACTCGGGTATAATTTCTACATCTTTCGAATGAGTTTTTGAGGGTTTTGAACTGATTTTGGGGGCCTCGAACCAAGCTAAAAACCGAGAACAAAATTCACCATTTGACCTGAAAATGTGATAAGAATTCAATTAAACATTACGGGTTTGTTTAGATGATGTTAGGAAATCGTAGAATCAAGAATCACATAAAATGGTTAAGTAATTCTCGAGTTTTGATTTAGGAAATGGAGAGCATTTGCGGTGAATCACAAATGTTCTTGGTGGGAGTTCAAGCATGAATCGCAAATTAGGCTTGGGCTGTTATTGTTAATTGAAAAGGAGTTGTTGAATCACAAACTGATAGAGAAGGTCGGAGTCAAATCGCAAATTATACTATTAGATGGAATTGCAAATTGATTTTGGGTTAAGGTTGAATCGCAAATTAGACCCATGTTATACCAATCGCAAAATGGACTAAGTATTAGAATCACAAATTGGCGGTTGAGTCTCTTTTGATATTCCCTGAATCACAAATTGGAGGTTGAGTCTCTTTTGAGATTCCCTGAATCGCAAATTGATTCCAAAAAGGAATCACAAATCAGTAATAAGAGACAATCACAAATTGAGTACTTGGAACTCAATCACAAATTACGTATTAACTTATAATATTGGATTCGCAAAATGGTGTTCAAGTATGGAAATCGGAAACTGGGCCTATAGGCTGAATCGCAAATTGGCTTAAGTATTTTAGGATCGCAAATTGGGCCTGATGAGACAGATCACAAATTGGACAAACACTTAGAATCGCTAATCATATGATTTTGTACCGAATTGTGGAATCATGAGGGTTAATGGAATATAATTGTAATTGTAGGTGATTGCCAGTAATGGACTGATTTTCGAATACTCATGACGTGAATCGTACATAACACCTAGACTACGAATCAGGTGAGTTTCACTAACTCTTATCTTATGATGTATTTTGTGAATCTGTGATGAATATTTGTTTGTGTTATATGTTAATTAATGTGTTGTTGTTTAACTGTTAAATTGATAATCGAGGGGGTTATCTGATGCTTATGGTATGAAGGACGAGTGGACCAATATGATGGATGTTTGTGGACATCGTGGCCGAGTGGGTCTGGCCGAGGGGGCCTTATGTGAAGTTACGTGATACTGTGTGATGAGCATAAGTTATAAGTGATATGTTGCTCACTAAGCTTATAGCTTGCCCGTTTGTTTTATTTCTTTGAGGTCCGTCGGGTAAGAACAAGGGAAAAGCTACAGCGTGACAACAATCTTGTCGATTTATTTATTTTATAATTTTAATGAAGCATTCATATTGTAGCTTCCACTATTAAAACTTAACATCTATTAATTCGGGATGCCTGTAGTCACTTTATTATTTTATATTGAATGATAAATTTAATGTAAAAAAAGTAAGGTGTTACAGCAAAGTCCTTAAATCATAACACATCATCAAATAACATACTCTAATTATCTTTAATTTTAAAAATGAGACTCAATTAAAAATGCCACATAAGATGGAACAAATCTTGTTTTAAAGAGGATATAGATTTATATAATTAAGTAAGGAGATCCATGGAGGAAAAAACTACATAAAAAGGGTTAATAATAATTTAATTGTAAAAGTTTTACTTCAATTTTAGCTTTAACTTCTCTAGTGTTTTAAACGTTTTTACCACAAACTTTTAACTAGATTAAATGCCCATATAATACATAGGCTAGCTCAAAAGGTAATAAATATTAAACATTAATAAAAAGATATTAAATAATTAAAAAATCCAAAAAAATGAGAATTTAAAAAATAACGACAGATGACTTCAACACTTAGACTAGCGGTGAAAATATTGATCTGAATGAGAGTGCAAATGTGACGGCTAAAATGTGATATTATGATACAAAGAGATACGTGATTGTATAAGCCATCGATTATTATTGTTACAAATAGGAGTAATAACAAGGTTAAACGTTTATTAGTTATAATTAAAAAAGAATTTAAAATGATTATATAGTATTTTAGAATGACAAAATTAAAAATTTAATTAAATATGATATTTTAAAATATTATAAAGATAAATAAGATATTTATAAATTAAAGTAAACAAATACAATATTTTAAGGTTTAAGAAGTACATATATAAAATTTATTTTTTAATAATTTTGATTTAAACTAAAGTCAAGATTAAATATAATTTTGACAAGAAAAAATCAAAATTAACTTTTAAATTCTATCAAAACGAATAATTAAGATTTAATAATTAAAATGTTTATATAAATCTAATAACTAGAATTATATAATAAATTTTATTGAGCTAGTCTTTTATTTTATATTAAAAGGTTTTTATGTTATTTGTTTAGCAAATAGTTTTGGGATCAATTACGAACGGAGCAAATCGTTTGCAATTTGCGAACGACCAAAATGGTCAACAAAAGTGTGCATTTATATATTTATTATTATTATTATTATTATTATTGTTGTTGTTATTTGTGTGTGTAAAGATGAGATGTAGTATTTTTAGACAAGAAATAGTGATTTTATGTTAGATGCAGTTGTTTATAAACAAGATGTATTGGTTCTTAAATGAGAATCTACCCATTAATTCGAGCATGATGGATTAATTTTTAGAGAACTTCATGTTTTTTAAATATGATACAATAATTTTAAGTAAATTATATGTTAGATGCGGTGATTTTATAGACTGAATGCAATGTTTTCTAACGTTTATATTGGATCCTTACTCTTAGCAAGTAAATGAATTTTTTAATGTAAACCGAAATTAAAATAAACTTCTAAAATTAAATCTTATTAACCAAAATAAAAAAACAGATGAGATTGGATACGAACAAAAAAACCCCAATCGCGCTCTCACAGTCTCGGGTAGTAAAATCTGTAAATTTGATCATATTCGCCAGTCGAAACCTTCAGTCCTTCATCGATTTCAGGTTTGTCTTTTATCTTATTCTTGTTGCGCATTAAAAAGAATGTCCTAATTTTTGTCTAATTTGTAAATGGCGGCACGAATTAGGGTTTTAGTTGGATTTTAAAATAGCCGGTGTGAGCGATTTAGTTTTAAGTCCTTGCTTCTTGTAAGAGTGCCGCTTGAATCCTTCTCGTATTAGTTTATTAAAGGGGCATCTGATTGCAAAAGCCATTGCATTGGCGGTGGTAGATACAGAGTGTCATTTGCAAGCTTCGATCAGATGTATTGAAGTCTGTTTTGATCTTTTTGCTTCTAGAGATTTTTAGGATGGAGACAGACAACTATAAATTGTTTCATTATCAAAATCCATCCGTATGTTTGCTACGTTGTTTTTTTGTTGATTAAGGATTTACATTATCATAAAGCATGTATATGTGAGTAACTTATCAGTTATCATCGGCGTTTTGTGACTGCCACATCTTAATTAAGTTGATGAAGAATGAAAAGGGCAAGAAAATTTATCAGGTTATAAATTGTTTCCTTTTAACAAGGGGGTGTTTAGAAAATAAGAGTTGCTGGAGAAGATAGGGTTTGAGCCTCTTTCTATTGCTTAAAGTTATAATCACATTTCATAGTGTAATGTTACCGATACCATAACATCCCATAAGACTCGCTATTGCCTGCTAAACAAGCACCAGAAAACCCTTGAGAGCTGCACCATCTGAGTGATTAACCAAAACCATGATCCTGATGAGCATATGCAACCACAGTAATGAAATACATTGGAGATAGGGGTGTTCATCAGTTCGGTGTTCGGTTCTTTCGGTTTAAATGGTTCTGTTTATTTGGTTTTCTTTATTTTTTTGGCTAAAACCGTAACCGAACCGAAAACTGAATTCCAATTCGCTTCAGTTTTCGGTTATAACCATTTAAACCGAATTCATCAGCCCATTTTGCTTCTTTTAGCAGCCCACTCTCGCACACTCTTCGTCGTCGTGTTTCGTATAATAACACCTTCGTGGACTCGTTGTCTCATGGAATCACACCTTTGTGCCTTTGTGGAACACTAGAATAGAGTATCGAATGAAACGTGGTTTACAGGTTTAGGCCATTACTAAATAGTGTACCGCCAAGACAACGGGAAATTGAGAGAATGAGAGGTGAGAGGGACTGAGAGAGTAGGAAATTAGGAACCGAGAAAATGACCTAATGTGTAATGTTAGTCAAAAATTGAAAAATATTTATAAATAATATAATATAATATATATGATATATAATTAAAAAATACTAAAATAACTAATTCGGTTTATTCGCTTTAATTGGTTTATTCGGAGCGGTTCGGTTTACCGTTAAAACTTTTTATAACCGTATTTTGAACACCCCTAGTAATGATAGACTTGAAATTGAAACGTGTTTATCTTGAATTGATTTTTGCAGCATTATCTAGCATCCATCCAACAAGAGTGAGTTGAGATGAAAGCTCAACGTTGTTTGTGTGTGGATATAATCAGCACCCTTCCTAAAAACATAATAGAAACAATCCTATGTCTTCTACCTATTCAAGATGCAGTGAAGACAAGTATCCTCTCAAGGAGTTGGAGGTACAATTGGGTCACAATTCCTAAACTTGTGTTTAACGAGTGATGAAAATCAGCTGTCTATTCTGGAACAAAGTTTTGAAGAACCACCAAGTGAAAGGAAACATCTGACCAAGAGGTGCAAAGTTTTTTATGCTATATTCCAAGTTCTGATGCTGCATGAGGGTCCAATACGTGAGTTCACCCTTTTCATGAATGCAAACAACACCTGCGTCGAAATCGACCAAATAATACATCATTTGTCAAAGCACAATTCTCTCAAGAAACTTAAGCTTCACCTGAAATATATCTTTCGGTATAGTGTTCCTGTATCTGTTTTCTCTTTGCAGCAGTTAACGGACCTACACCTTCAGGATTGTAATCTGGTCCATGATATATATAATGTATCTGGTAGCCTTACAAGCTTATATTTGGAGGATGTATATACTGATACAAAAACACTTCTGCATCTGACATCCAAATCTCCGTTACTTAAGAGCTTAACCGTGATAATTAGTACCTACGAGACCACTTCTGATGGGCTTATATCTCCAATGTATTTTTGCAAATTTGGCAATTCCACCACTTCTGAGCTATTCAAGTGTTTACCCGTGCTTGAACATCTGTATGTTTCGGTTTGGGTGATTAAGGTAATATTTATGCACATGATATATTTCAACTTGAAACAAAACTTTGGTGGTTATTTGTTAATTCTTGTATTGGCCTATGATTGAAGTGCTTTGCTGAAGACGTAGTTCCAAGAGAGCTTCCAACCTCATTAATCCAACTCAAATACTTGTATCTAGATGCGATGTGTTTCATTCAAAAGTATGGATTAGCTATTCTGTTTCTCCTGATCAGGTCCTCCCCAAACCTGGAGACGATTAAGCTACAGGTAAATAACATGAATAACCTTATTTGTTTTTTAGTCTTATATCATAATACACTGACACAAGAAATGCCTACAGATGTACAACGAACTTGCAAAAGGATATTTGCAATCTGAGATAGATTCCGTTGCTCTAGAAGACTACTCGGATATATGGTTAGAGCATTTGAATGGGCTCGAGATTGTTGATTTTGGCAACTTGAAGCCTGAGTTGGGGTTTGTGAAGCTTATATTGGACAAGTCACCTGTGCTAAAGAAGGTGAGGTTATTGCTTTACGACAAGGTTGAAAAGGATGAAGAGTTGGAGATGTTAAGAGTTCTCGTATGCACCCCACGAGCATCATCAGCAGTGAAGATCTGTGTTGACCGTCTTGGTTAAATATATGCATTGCAGATTAAGTTGACTTCATTTCAGTTTTAGAAACCGCAACTACTTTTTTGGAAAGGCGGAGTTTTTATTAAAATGTATTCTCAAAGGTTGAGACAGCCTAACTGCAAATGTCAAGCTACAGGGCGAAGGAAATACAAGTCAGCCAAGATATAATCCCAAAAAAATAAAAAATTAACCTAACACCCAAAATAGCTGCAAATGGGGATGAGATCCAATATTGCAAATTAACTTTTTACCTTGTGCTCCTGCTGCCTATCCAAACTGCCGAGATTCTTTGAATACTCGGAAACTGGTCTTTATTTCTAACTCTTTCCACTTCTTCTGCACTAGCATGAAGAACAGGGTGTCCCGTGAATTTCGAAGGCTCTGTGCGAAGTAAAAAAAAATGGGTCCCTTATATACACACACGCATAAGCAAAAGTTCACCAAATACTGTGATATTTATTCTATCAAAAACTAAAACAAAAGAAGGATAGTAAAATAATTTATCCTATATAGTTATATGAATCGTGGAGCTCTCCTAGCATTAGTGAAAGTAAAGTTATGAATCAACTTTTCGTACTCTTCAAGATATCGTTCTCAATAGCTAATCATTGTCAATCTACTAAGCCTTTCTTGTGACACTTTGGACCGTAAGTAGGTCTTTAACAACCTAAGTTTTGAGAAACTTCTTTCTACAAATGAAACCGTTACTGTAATAGTCAACAAGACTCTATATGCAACAATTGCATTAGGAAAACAATCAACTTCTTTCGAGTATTTTAAGACGTCACTAGGTCGGATTCTTTCTCTGGGTAAAAACGTGTCAAGCAGCTTCAACTCCATATAAAGTTTATTTGCATCAAGATCTGGATTCAAGATAACTACAATATGACTTAAGATCTTTGTCATCAAATTCCTTCAACTTAACAAAAAATAGAATACTTTTTCATACTCTTTGTACTGTTCAAATATGGTTTTAAGAGAAACACTAGTTTGATCAACAATATATTAAAAATAATTAACTTTATAATTCTTCTGAGCTGAAAATAAGACATCTTAATCATTTTAATTTTCGTCAAATTGTTTTTTTACGAACCTAACACCTCAGAAGGAATACCGGATCAATATTCATTTTAGTGGCAAGTTCCTTAACATCATCAAGCCTTAGATAACCATGTTTCTCTAAACCCCTTAAAGTATTCGATCAACATGTTCCCTCTTTAATATATTAATAAAAAAATGAGCTTTTTAAAATTTTATATTTTAATTGTGGGCTTTTATATATATATATATATATATATATATATATATATATATATATATATATATATATATAATATAATCCTTAATAAAAGCATAGTTCTAAGGGACAATTTTTAGCCGTTAGATTTCAAGATCAATTGTCTAGATTTAATCTTAAATAATAATTAAAATTGATTTAAGGAAGGACAATTCTGACTTTTTGCATATTGGTATCCACTTTCTCTTTCCTCTAATTTATTTAAAATTAATTATCTCACAAACCGGTAATCGTTAGATGAAACCAATTATACCGTTGCGATCCTCGTATTCCCCTCTTTTATTAGAGAGGCCACTTGATATACTTTTGACAAACTTTATTTTCTTCATTATGTTATGTTAGACTTAAATTTTATTAATGTATAATAACATGTGATTCATAACAATATTACATGTGTTGTTTTACTAAATTTTTTATCTTCTTAAATTGTATATCATTTAACGTTTATTAATTTTGAATGTTTACTTAAAAAATCAACGTTTGCTTAAAACCGTTTATACATGTATGTACATATTCAATTTCACCGAATCCAATTGCATTGTCTACCCATGAATGCATATATTGTGTACTAGCAACATCATATCTCCTCTATCAAAGGTCCAGATGTGTTCTCCTTCGAATTCGATGTCTTTTATATTGGTTCTCGTAATAAGAATTGTTCTCGTTTGAACAATCCCCTATGCAATCATATATGATTGAATACCAAATCTCATGTTTTTTGGTATTCAATCACAGGTGAATCTGTACAAACTCTCATGTGATTCTGTACAAAATCACATATGATTAAATATGCAATCATATGTGATTGAATACCAAATCTTATGTTTTTGGTATTCAATCACATGTGCTTCTGTACTAAATCACTGTGATTGAATACGCAATCACATGTGATTGATTCTGTCAAATATGTGACATAAAAATGCTACATTTAATCAAATCACCTGTAATTATGTGCATGTATAAGAGATGGATAATCACATGTGTTATGAAACAACTAATAACTTAGAATCACTTTCAATTGTTGATTTTTTTGTTACTAAACCATAGAATTTCACCGGATTATCAAACACCAAACTATAATTTTATAAAGACTATATTGATCATACCTCTGTGAATCACATGTGATTATACTTTAATAAAATTTAAATCCAATCTAACAAAATGAGAAAAAAAATTTTTTGTCGAAAGTATATCAAATGACCACTCTAATAAAAGAGGGGAACACGAGGATCGTAACGGTATAATTCGTTTCGTCTAAAAATTAACGGTTTGTAAGATAATTAATTTTAAATAAATTAGAGCAGAGAGAAAGTGAGGACCAATAGTTAAAAAATCATAAATGCCCTATTTCATACAAATATATCAATTTTTTATTATAATCTAAGATTGAATCTGAACCATTGAATCTTAAAATCTAATGGCTATAAATTGTCACTCGAAACTATAAATTAAATTAGGACTATATTGAACATTTCTCATATATATATATATATATATATATATATATATATATATATATATATAATGGGCCCCTTTGAAACGTGAGCCCTGTGACAAAAACGTGAGCCCTGTGACAAAGAACTCTATTACACCATCTCCAGATTGCCCGCATCGATGCCATCTTCACTGCATTAAGAACTGTTAAGCTGAAGTTCGACACATTCAAAGATGACATAAAGCTTGCAATCAAGTCTGGATGAACACCAATAAGTCCCCACCATCCTCGTATTTTCCTCCAAACTGGCTCCACCCTACCACACCGGCCTGATCAAAACATGATCCACTGACTCCTCCATTCCTCCACAAAAGACATAAACCGAGGACTTGGTAGGTACTCCTCGTCTTCTCACCAAATTTGTTCTCGTAGGAATACCATTTAAAAGTACTCGCCAAATAAAGATGTTTACTTTTAAGGGCACCAAACGATTCTATATTTAATCCCGACATCTTCACTTGAAACCAAAAGTATCCGTTGAATTAACCCCGATAACAATTTAAGAACTCTCAACTACTTTCTTGGGAATAATCATAGATATTGATGTTGATGATAGTGTTGTTGAGTTGCTGCTTATTAAGTTTTTCATTATTTAAAGTGTAATCCACCATGGCCTCTAGACCTCATGGCCAATACGAAGGAGGTAAATCTATACAAAGCCAGTTTTCCATATTTGGGTTTCAAATGAATGCACATATATTTAGTGTACTTAAAAGGTATCGAAAATCAAGAGCGAAGCAAAAAGATTTGGTCCGAGTACATAAGCTCCACTCGACAGGTTTACTGTCGTGAACATAATTAGCTGGTAGCAAATATTTATAACTCGATCCTCATTCACGCTTTAAAAAAAAAATACATACAGTTTTGATTATGTACAAGAATTTCATACACCTACGATTGTCTCGTGAAAAACTATATATTATGCTTTAACTTAAAATTTTAACCTCAATTATAAGTTTTTAACCGTTTTAACTTTCTTGTGCAATGTTCTAAGTTTTAACTATGGTTGAACTGATGTTTTTATTTTGTAAACATTTTTTTTGCAATGGATGAGGTGTTTTAACCTAAATAATAAGAACTTTTTTTTTAAAAAAAAAGTAAGGCGACATCTTTTGTTTATAGATGAGAGTGACATGAGACCTTGTTTGTAAAAGAGTTTGCAGTGGTGTAATGAAGCTTCGACCGGATGATAAAAAGAGTTTTGGTGAGAAAATCATCGTCAGGTAGCCGGAAAAAGTCATCGGAGGTGGTCACTACCAATGTTTTAAAAACCGGCTTTTTAGTTGACCCGGTCTCCTCACCGGGTCACGGGTCAACCGGGCCAACCGGTTCGACCGGCGGGTCAACCCGGTTTCTAGTTTTTATTTTTTATATTTTTATATATGTATATGTGTGTGTGTATATGTATGTATATAAACTTGGAAACGATTACAATTTATTAAGAAACTAAATAATCTATCAAACATAAAATGAAATTCTATTTAGAGTGTTACGTGAACTCAATGGAGGTTTATGCTTTAATGACAGTCACATGTCGGAGATGACAGAGGATATGAGTTGCCGTCGACTATCAAGAGAGTTCACAACTCATTTTTAGGGTTTCTGTCGAGTGAGGGTTTCAAAGTATCAATTGTCGAGATGACTAATCGCTAAACTATTATTTTTTTTTAAAAATATTGAAATGAAAAATTAAAAACCGGGTCAAACCGGGCCGGGTTAACCTGGGTCGACCGGTTCAACCATAAACCCGGGCGGGTCAATGCGGGCCAGAAATGAACAAAAACCCGGTGTACATTGACCCGGTCTCCTCACCGGGTCACGGGTCAACCGGCCGGACCGGCCGGGTCAACCCGAGTTTTAAAACATTGGTCACTACTGGCTTTACCGTTGTCAAGGAAAGAATTTGAATTTAAAATAAAGACAATCATTAAATTAACGAACGTTAAGTTGGGGGCCGGTACATTAAAACAATCAAAACGTTATTATATATATAGTTAGGATATATAGGATTAGAACATATATACCGAACCCTTTTTTTTCCTAGTTTGTATAACATATTTTAATATTTGTACCCAAATACATACTTATTTAACATGGTTTAATAAACATAACTGAGGACTTATTATTGTTGACAAGGATCTGTTTTACTTACGTACGTTGCCTTTATGTGGCAATTTGATAAGAACTCGAAAACAAGAATTGTGAAATAATATTGATAAATCAGAAGAGTTCCGGTGACGGAATCGCTCTGCCCAAGCTTTTCAGCCAATTACAATACTTAAAAGAAAAGAAAGAGATATCCATTCCCCACTACTACTGAGAATATAAATAATAATTAAGATTCACCCCTCCAACAAACTAACCGACTCATTCATCACTGCCCTACACGTGGACCCTTCCTTCTCTTGTTAACAATCCAGTTATTGGGCTGATAACTGGGCTGGTTGTCTTGTACTAAACTGGGCTGAATAATTGGGTCTTTATCATTACTCGCCGGTTGAAGAACCAGCTTATCCTAAAGCTGGAATGATGGAAAATGAGTCTGGATATCATAAACATCCTCCCAGGTGGACTCTTCAACTGATCCTAACTGCCATTGGATCAACCACTGATCGACTTGCAGCCCGTTCTTGGTGATAGTCCGGCTGGCAAGGCACTTGTTAGGGACATGGGCAGACAAGGTGTCGACCGATAAATCCTTGGGTAACTCTTATTCGACAGGAGCACTTCTCACAGCTCGCTTGAGCAAGGAAACATGAAAGATGGGATGAATACGAGCAGAATCCGGAAGTTGTAACTTGTAGGCAACGGGCCCAACTTTGGCTAAAATTAGGAAGGGCTCATAGAAGCGAGCTGTTAGTTTTTGATTTATCCGTCAAATAACTGATTGTTGGCGATGAGGTTGTAGTTTGAGGAATACCCAATCTCCCACTTCATATTGGACATCTCGCCTGTGTTTGTCTACATTCTGCTTCATCTGTGATTGGGCTCTTGCAAGATGGTACTTGAGTTGCTTGATAGCCTCATCCCGATCCTATAATTCTTGTTGGACAGCAGCACAACGGATCTCACCCGGAATGTATCGGAATAAAGTAGGAGGAGGACGTCCATACACAATTTCAAAGGGCGTCATGTTTGTTGAGACATGATAGGTGGTGTTGTGCCAGAACTCTGCCCACGGAAGCCAATATGACCATGACTTGGGTTGATCAACGGCGAAACATCTCAGATATGTTTCCAAACTTCGATTAACGACTTCCGTTTGACCATCCGTCTCGGGATGGTAAGCTGAGCTAAATTTCAGTGTGCTCCCCTGCATTCGAAAAACCTCTTGCCAGAAGGAACTTAAGAAGATAGGGTCTCGATCACTCAAAATGGAATTAGGAATGCCATGAAGACGAATGATTTCCTTCAAAAATATTTCTGCGAGAGACTTGGCAGTGTAAGGATGCTTGAGAGGAATAAAATGACAATACTTAGACAATCGATCCACCACAACGAGAATAACTTCGTAACCCTTTGACTTAGGCAAACCGGTGATAAAGTCAAGGGAGATATCCTCCCATACTACTGAAGGAATAGGAAGAGGCTGGAGCATACCAGCTGGAGCAAGAGTAGAGGATTTATATCATTGACAAGTGTCACACCGTTGAACAAACTGTTTGACTGATTTGGTCATCCAAACCAGTAGATGTGTGCTGCCAGATGCTTGTAAGTGCGAAAAAAACCAGAGTGGCCTCCACTTGCACTCGAGTGGAATTCCTGAAGCAGTTTGGGTATCCATGGAGAGAAAGTGGGCAGTACTAGGCGATGCTTGTAGTACAGCTTCCCTTTAATCAAGGCAAAATGAGGGTGTGAACAGGGCTGATCTGTAAGGTCTTTAATTAATTTTTGTAGCTGTGGATCAGACTCATATCCTTCGGTTAAAGATGCTCCATCTAGCCATTGTGGAAACGAAACCATGGAGCACAATTCGGTCCCCTCATTAATCCTAGACAGCGCGTCTGCGGCGCGATTCTCATTACCGGGTTTGTAAGAGATGCAGAAACGGTAGCCCATTAGCTTAGCTAACCAATTCTGCTGATCGGTTGTAGTAATACACTGTTCGAGCAAATGTTTCAAGCTCTTTTGATCTAGTAAAGACAGTGAATTGATGTCCCAACAAATATGGTCTCCAATGTTGGATCGACAAAGCTAAAGCCATAATTTCCTTTTCGTAAGCTGACTTAGCCAAGGTTTTCTCCGCCAATGCCTTGCTGAAAAACGAAATTGGGCGTCTATCATGCATTAGGACAGCCCCAATTCCCCGCCCGGACGCATCGCACTCAATTTCAAAAGGTTTTGAGAAATCAGGTAAAGCCAAAACAGGAGCGGATGTCATTCGTGACTTGAGGTCATCAAAAGCCGATTGGGCCTTGGTCCCCCAACGAAAATTGTCTTTCTTGGTCAATTCCGTTAGCGGTTGCGCGATCTTTCCATACCCCTTGATAAATTTTCGGTAATAACCAGTGAGTCCAAGAAAACCCCGTACCCCTTTGACGTTGGTTGGCACAGGCTAGTTTGTTATTGATTGTATCTTTGCCGGATCCATAGAAACCCCTTTTCCATCAATGACGTGGCCCAAATACTCAACTGATCGGAGCCCGAAATGGCTTTTTTTCTTATTAATGACCAGCCCATTCTGTTCCATGAGCTGTAAAACCATCCGTAGCAGCTTAATGTGATGTTCCCATGATGGACTATACACCAATATGTCATCGAAGAATACCAAAACTCCGTTGCGCAATAAGAGTCAGAAAATATCATTCATCATAGCTTGAAAGGTTGCGGGAGTGTTTGTTAAGCCAAATGGCATAACAAGAAATTCGTAGTGGCCGTCATGAGTGCGGAAAGCTGTTTTCTCAATATCCGACTCTCGAACTCTGATTTGATAAAATCCCGATTTTAAATTGATCTTAGAAAAGAATACTGACCCGTGTAATTCATCCAAGAGTTCCTCTACGACTGGTATAGGGAACTTGTCGGGAATGGTGGCTTTGTTCAAGGCTCTATAGTCGATGCACAACCACCATGTAGAATCTTTCTTTCGGACCAAAATAACTGGGCTGGAAAACGCGCTTTGACTGACCCTTATGATACCAGACTCCAACATTTCAGCAACTTGCCTTTGAATTTCATCCTTATAGGCATGGGGATATCTGTAAGGTCTAACACAGATAGGTCCTTGGCCCTCGTTGAGGTTGATCGTGTGCTCGATAGGTCTGACCGGTGGTAATCCTTGTGGTTCATGAAAAAGAGAGGAAAAATCACTCAACAATTTGTTTAACTGCAACTGTTGAGAAGGGAGTAAACGAGTATGATTTTCCGTATCTGCTCTGAGATGGAACAACAGCCCTTCGAGGCAACTCCTTAAGGATGAGTGATTAACAGTGGGAGAATTAATACCTTTGAGCTGGATAGGAGTACCTACCTGCGATAATTTAATTTCATGAGTTTGCCAATTGAACAGCACATCCCCAAGCCTTCGTAACCAAGCAACACCCAATATAAAATCAAGAGGCCCAATATCGTAGACCAGTGCATCGACCTTGCACTCGAACGACCCAAGTCTCAAATTCACATTGCGACACTGATCGGTGACCCATACCTTGTTCCCGTCTCCTAATCAAATACCCAGTTTGTTAATGGACACCAATTCAATGCCCAAAGCCCTTGCCAATTTTTTTGAAATGAAATTGTGTGTTGCTCCGCTGTCAATTAGTATTAAGGCTGGTAGACCGTGAATTTCCCCCATTAACTTCAAGGTCTTAAGATCCGAGGAGGATGAATCGATGGCTGGACCACTTAATTCCAGTGATTGGCACTCCCCTTCCCATAGTATGTCTCCTGTTTCAGTTGTCTCCATAACGCGAACCTCTCCTTCGTCGTCTATGACTTCCCCGTCGGCGAGGAGCATGACACGAAGCTGCCCCGCTGCACATTTGTGTTGTGGAGTGTATTTCTGCTGACAACTAAAACATAACCCTCGCCTCCTCCGATCTTCCCAGTCTGTTTTAGTTAGGTGTCGGGTGGGAGTTTGGCTTTTTGGTAAAATTGGGCCTGGGTTGGGCTTAAACGTGGAGGACGAGTTGGGCTGAAACAAAGTGGGCCTGTTTGTCTTTAATTCCCCTCTCCAATTTGATGACGGTGGATACCCTCCACTACCCATTGACGCCGACTTACTCTTGCTTGACCTATTACAGGTTGCACCGGTGGCTGTGGAAACGTGTCTTGCAAAATCCATGGCCTGATCACACGATGAGGGATTCAGAGCCCTAACCCAGTTTCTGACATCATTCTTCAATCCTCTCAAAAACATACCAATGGACTGTTCCTCCGATTGGTCCTGAATTAAGGCAGACAACGCCTCAAACTCCTCTATATAATCTTCTACATCTTCATCTTGATACAATGACCCCAGAGCTTCATGAGCATTACGAAATTTGGTACCGCTAAATCGGGACATTAGTTTATCCCGAAATTGAAACCAGTCGGTACGGGGGTGCTTAATCATAAGATTGGTGTACCAATTCAATGCTACACCCTCCATACACATCTGAACTAGATTGAGCCTTTGGGAGTTGGGGATTCTATTTACCTGAAAATATAGTTCGGCTTTGGTGATCCATCCACGAGGGTCGAATCCTCCAAATGCCGATAGCTTAACTTTTGGCAGAGAAAATACTGAGTTGTCGAAGTGATTGTCTCGGAATAGAGGTGGTTTGAAATTCGAGCCAGATGGTTGTTCGTTGATGATAACAGGCTCTGATGGGTCGTGAAATCCTGGGCTGTCGTTGAATTCCTTGTGAGGTCCTGTTCCATTACTCTTTTCTTGATTCGAGAGTACTCTTTCCATCATTTCCTTCATGGACACCATCATAGAGGTCAGGTCCTCCACTCAGTCGGATAACTGATCGAGTCTCTCTTCATGTGAATCCAATCGAGATTGGGTCCTTGTGTTCATTACAGGAGGCTCGGTCTGCACCATGGTTGATTCGTTTCCCGGCAATGGAACCAATGATAAGAACTCGAAAACAAGAATTGTGAAATAAGCTGGAAGTCGATGATAATATTGATAAATCAGAAGAGTTCCGGTGACGGAATCTCTCTGCCCAAGCTTTTCAGCCGATTACAATACTTAAAAGAAAAGAAAGAGATATCCATTCCCTACTACTACAGAGAATATAAATAATAATTAAGATTCACTCCTCCAACAAACTAACCGACTCATTCATCACTGCCCTACACGTGGACCCTTCCTTCTCTTGTAAACAATCCAGTTATTGGGTTGATAACTGGGCTGGTAGTCTTGTACTAAACTGGGTTGAATAATTGGGTCTTTATCACAATTGATATGATGTGGATATTAAAGTTTAAAAGCAAAAGTTAAGTACGTTATTTTCTAAATTCACAAATTATAATAAACTAGCGGGGTACCCGCGCAATGCGGCGACAGTGAATAAAAATGGTTTGTAAGGAGTTGTTTTGGTAGGTATTAGTCAAAAGGACACACAAGACGTAATTTTGTAATTTTTATTTAGCAGGTGAAAAGGGAATGAAATTTAGATGTAATTTTGTAATTTTTATTTAGCATGTGAAAAGCAAATATTATATATTTTCCCTTTCTGGAATTTATGAAACGTTATTAAGTTTATGGAATATTCTGTTTCGTAAGTTTTGTTATGGAATTTATGAAAGGAAATATTCTGGAATTTATGAAAAAAAGAATGTTATTAAGTTTATTTTATGGAATCATTTTTTGGTAGATGATGGTAGAATAGTAATCTCAAGTGACTTAAAGTTTAAAAGTTTTAAGGAAAAAGCTTAAATGCTTTATATAATAACTAGTGGGGTACCCGCGCAATGCGACGACGGCGAATAAAGAGGAGGTTGTGATGAGTTTTGTACAGAATAATCACAAACAGCTAATATGAGTTTGTGAAGATTCCTTGCGAGATGAAGATAATATGAGTTTGTGAAGGTTCTTTGCGAGAGCCACTTTGAAATTAAGAATTAAATTGCTAACTCTAAGTTATTTGTCTTTCAGTTTGTTGGAAGAATTTCGTCGCATGGCTGAATCATTAAATTGCTGATTATATATATGTATGTATGTGTGTGTGTAATGTTTCATAGTTCCAATTATTATGTAATTGAGTTAGAATGCAATGTTTATAAATTTCAACTCTTTGACTCTTTCATTTGTTTGGTGTTTGTGAAATCTCTTGAACTTGATTTATTGAAAACAGGAATTTAGGTGATCTCATAAATCAAAAGTTAATATTAAAAATATATGATTAGACTTAATTCGGTTATAAATATGGTGATCTCATGAATCAAAAGTTAATATTAAAAATATATGGTTAGAAATAATTCAGTTATAAGTATTGGTTTAAATTCATTAATTGTCGGTTATGGTTTCAATATTTATTTGCTTAAATTCATTAATTGTAGACTTAAAGGAGGAGTAAGGAGAGGTATAAAGGAGGGGCATTTTAGTAAATGTACTTTTCTTAAAATTAAGAGTTTTTTAGGTGAAAGATGCATTATATAGGAGTAAGATATAGATTAATGTCGATAGAGGGAGGTTTATGCCAAAATGATCTTATTTGCGAAAAGTGTGAGAAACAATCTGAACCATACGATTAATTAATTAATGGTTACGATTAATTATGATAGTTAAATAATTAAATTAAAATCTAAGGATACTAACTTAATAATAAAAAAGGTAAGATAGTCTTTACACATCCCTTGTTCTTTTTCTCTCTCGTATCATTCCCGTATATATCTTACCCTCACCCTATCTTTTTTTTTAAACCCTAGTATTCCTTTTTTCTCTACCAAAGAAATTCGTGGCAACCTCCCCCCTCTGGCCAACGATCTCCGCCGCCCCCCTCTTGCCGACGACCACCGCCCTGCTCGTGATATTGCCGTCGCCCTCTCGTCATCTCCACCTTCAAGGATGTCTCGAGCCTTTTCTCCACCTTCAAGGATTCCCGTAAGAACAGCCGAGATCTATACAAACCGGAGCCTTTGCCATCGAAAAACAGCAACTGCCGCTGTCATCGAGCAGTGACCACCGTCCCCTACCATGAGTATACCTCCGCTGCTGCCATTAAGATAGCGTAACCTGCATCATCACCCATGATTTTTTTTCTTCTCTTTCTGGGTTTGTAAAATCCTTATTATTTTCAATATTTGTTTTTGACTTTTTGTTTCTTGATAATTTGTGTTGACTAATTGCCAGTTTTTGTTTCTTTATCGAATTCAGATCTCTTCATTTTCTTTTGTTTTGATTTTTTGGGTTGTATTTTTTTATTTGTTCACACATACATACAATTTTGGGTTTATATTATATGTTTTTTAATATGTTGTTAATTAGTGGACAATAATGATCTAATAATTAGTAAACAATAATAATCTAATAACTAGAAAATTTTATAGATTAACTGTTATGAAGGAAAAACCACAAAGAAGAACCAAAAAGAAATTATTTTAGATTCTTATTCACTGCATATAAGAACTTATGTTTTGAATAGTTTTGCCTGTGAGGGAACAAGTTAAAATTCACTTGGTGAACAAACTCACTTATTATAGCATATTCAATATTGAATATTATAAAATTAATAGTAAAACTAATATATTATTGACCGTGTTCAATATTAAATATTTTAAAATTTATCTGGCTGTGTTCATTATCGAACACAAATAAGGATGAAAACTTGTAATTATTTTGGATGTATTCAACGATGAACACCGTTAAATTAATTATTTATTAGTAAATTATTTTTAATTTATTTTGTTTTTATTAAAAATTTAGGAGAGAGAAATATATTGGAGAGAGAAAAGTTTTAGTTTACCATTATGCCCTTTTAAATTAGAAAAAACAAAAAATCATGATTATACAAATAAGTGGTTGAGATTGCTTCTCGCACTTTTCGCAAATAAAACACTTTTCGCATGAACCCTCACCAATGTCGATAATCTAAACTATAATAACTTCTTTGAAACTTCAAAACTTTTAAATTGATGTGTTCAAGTGTTTGTCATTTATCAATCTTTTTCATGATTCCCACCTTTAGAGCATCCAGAGTACGCCTTACGGTATAGCTAACATGGTGCCTACGGCCCCGCTTGGCAAATCGCCCACCACCTCACGACCGTGTAAGAAGCCCTTTCTAGTGGCCTCTTCATCCTAGAACGTCTTCGACTCTCTTTCACACATACACATACACACACACTCTCTCTCTCTCATACATACACATTTCTAACATACAAAATTTTAGATAAAAGCGAAGGGATTGAAAATGGGTATTTTGTGGATTGAAATATAAGGAAAATGTAGAGGAGGTGTAATGTGGAAAGTCATAAAAAGATGAGCGGTACTTCATGCTCTCACAACCACCTTCCACCATTTCAGTTTGATTTTTGTTTTTTCACATAAATGAGTGGCACTTCATGCTCTCACAACCACCTTCCACAATTTCCGTTTGATTTTTGTTCTTTTCACATAATGTTGATTGTTACCGTTACACTTCACTACCAATCTACCACCATCGACCTCCACCTACCCTTGACTTTCAAACACAGACGCATGAACGCACACACGCTCAGGGTTAAAAAGCATACACACATCTTTGTTCATGACCCTCATCAGCTACAGCCTTCAAGCAGTGTCTTACAGACACAAGTTGTTCATTTTGCAACTTCAAAAAATAACTTAAAATATCAACTAATAATTCAGATAATATATCACATGAACCATTAAAGTAGTTTTTTTATTTACTCACATAATTTATTTGTTTTTTAGTACGTTTCAGTCATTAAAAGATGGGTTAATCAAGCGATCCGAGTGGAATTAAAAAAGCCTATCATTACTAACTCATGCCAATGTCTCCATTTTACATTTAGAAAATCCTATAAAAGAAAATATAATAATGACTCCAAAGACTAACCTGCAGAAAAATCACAGAGAAATATGCAGCTATCTAGCAACTCAATGACACTAAATTATCATCATCTATCTCGACAAGAGTGTTTTAAAGCTAAGGCAGAGAGGTAACGATGATCTCTACCACCGGTGATGCAGGTGGGGACTGTAACAGATTTCTTAACATCTTTGACTCCACATTCTTATTAATTGCATAATCAAAACATAAGTGTACCTTCTTCAACTTGGGTGACTTCACCAGGATAAACTTCAAGAACTCCAAATCAGACTTCAAGTTTCTGAAACCATATATCTCCAGTTTATTCAGATGCTCCATCCAAATATCTGAATAAGCTTCCCGAATAACATTAACCGTCGTATCATCAACATAATCTGTAGAAGTCTATATTGGGAGTGTCGTTATTTTTTGTGTCATTGTATTTTGGCATTAGCATTAAAATAAATAAGATACAAGACAGACTTATTACTTCTAGCTTAACTTTTTCCAAGTTCGGGGAGCTTCTAATCAGAAAAGCAAGAAAACGTAATTCATCGTCAGAAGCGAAAGACATGAAGTCCATAGAAAAGTATTTGAGGTGGATTAGTAATGTTGGAAGCTCTTGTGGAACCAAATCTATAAGAAAACACTTGAACCATATATAAGCCAAAAAAAAAGATTAGCAACCAAAGTTTTTTATTTCTTTTTTTTTTTTTCAACTTGAATCCATTAGATATCATGTGGATAAATATTACCTCAGTGATCCAACCATAAGTACTCAGATGTTCAATCACAGGTAAACATTTGAATAGCTCAATAACCGTGGAATTGGCATCACCGATAAGATGATCATTATCTATAATCTGCAAAAAACATGCAATGTTCAGATAAATTATAAAATCCCATGAGGATAATCATACTCTAGTAAAAACTTACGAGAGTCAAGTGCTGCAGTTCTGGACTACTGGATACGATATGTAGAAGAGTTTTCATAGAAATGTATACATTCTTCAAGTATAACTTTGTAAGCCTAGCAAATCCTCTGAATGTTTGTTGAACATTAAGATCACAATCACAGAGATGTAAGTCGGTTAAATGATGAAACGAGAAGACAGATAAGGGCAACCAATAATACGCACCCTCTTCTTCAAACAAGTCGATTTTTAATTTCTTGATAATATTGTTCCTTGACAAATAACCTAGTATGTGATCAATTTCAGCACATGTTCTATCCGCCGTCATCTGAAGTGAGAACTCATGTATTGGAGCCTGTCGCATTAAAAGAACTTGGTATATGGCATAGAAAAGTTTGCATCTCTTACCCATCTTTTTCCTTTCACTTGCCACTGTCTGCTCTGAATCAGACACCTCGGTTGATTCCTTAAACATATAATCATCAAACACAAGTTTAGGAATTTTGGTCCATTTGTAGAAGACAGATGTTGAAGCTTCATATCAAGATAACCGTTTGGTCCAATACTAAAGAATTCTGAAATTGAAAATCATAGATATCAATTGACCGAACACGTAGCATAGATTCATATTTCTTTTAGTTCTAGAACACATGGATGAAGAATATGAAATATCGAAAGTTATAAAACCTAAAATCGGCAAATGGATATACAGAAACAAAATGAAAACAGAGGCATGAAACTCATAAAGCATATAATCTAAAGACATGCGAAGCGTTGAAACGATCAAAAGGGGAGATTTGAGGGTACCTGATGTTGATGACGAAACTGAAAGGGAAGAACCCTAATCTTTACACCCAGTAAGTGAGTTATGACCCCGTGTAAATCTGATGTACGTATTACTAGTCTAAGGGGTGTTTGTTGAGGTCTTGGGTTTGGAGGGATGATTTTGATGTTGAAATTTTGGGGATTCGGCCATTGGAGGAGGGAAGGAAGAGTTTTGAAGGTGAGAACTGGTTTAGCCTTGGATTACCGAAATTATCACCTTATCAATTCTAAAAATAAAAACACGATACGTTTCACTTTTTCACTAACTCTTCATAAATTTTTTATTTCTACACTTTAATTTATAATTCAAATGGTTTTTGACGGTATGGAGGTGTATTAAGCTATCCCTTCATTTTAAGATTAAGGGTTATGGTTATATTATACATTTAGATTAGATGTCAATTAGAGAGTGTGTTAACCATTAGAAAAACTTATTATTTACAAACTTATTTGCTAACATAAAATTACAACATTTTTTTAATTTTAATCCCTACTCAACTTTTCGCTTTTCACCTAAACCAAAGCTCATTTGCCCTGCTTGTATAAGCATCTATTAAGATGTCATTTCTCTTAGAGTTTAAGGATTCAAGTCTATTATGGACAAACATGTCAAAGCAAAAATAATTTACATTTCAGTTTTCCAATCTTAAACGTTAATAATTTTTCATGTTTTACACTTCAGTTTATATAAGTTACATTTCATCTCATAACATTACTAGGTCACATAGCCTCATATAAATAATGTAATTAGCAAATGCATTGGATGCATGTTAAACTAAATATTGTCTACATATGCTAACTTTGAACAAGTATCTTATGTATAATATTATATATAAATTAAATTACTAAAAATATGATTATTTTAATGTCATCCGGCGCAAGACTAGGGCTTAAGATACCTTTTTTTAACCAAATACTATAATCAAAAAGTAATAGCTCTTTGTTTTAGAAAGTTAGTGTATCAAACTTTATGGTTTATATTCAGCTTATTTTTTAAGGTCACTTTTATTGGCTTGTTCTTTTTATAAGTTTGACTTATTTTATTAGTTCAAGTCATAATAAAACTCTAAGCCAAAAAATAAGTTTATTAAAAATAAGCTGAAAAATAAGTATATAAAAAGCTTAGTCAAAACCTCATAAGTATTTATACGTGTTAGGTCCATGTAGTTTATGATAAGTTACCTTAAAACTTAGTGGGTTAATATTTATTTAGATTTACTTGTATAATTATATAGATAATTTTAAAAAAATCCGAATAATTTGAAAACAATGTCGAATAATTAGTGTTTGAGTTCAAATGGGTCGACCTTAAATTTGTTGAAAGTCTGATAACAAATCAAATGCTTTAGGTGTTTGGGGAACAAAGCGGTCATAATGTCGGTTACGTCCAAAAGCTGAATAATATGTCTATCCACTCCATTTTTCCATCTTCGTCGTCAATCACAAATCGTCACAACCCCCCCCCCCCCACACACACACACAAATGAGCAAGTGAATGAAATCGCGTGGGAAAACAACAAAAAAATAAACTACAAATGGAAAATTCAATTTCAAAAGTGGGTCGCTTAGGTTTGTAAGAAAAATCCTAACTTTCAAGTTCCTTCGTTAAACAGTGACGATGATGACGATGACGAGGAGGACGATGAAATCGATGGGGACGGGAATGATGTCGAGTAGGTACATTTGGTTGGTAGCCTTGTGGGATTTAGTTTATGTTACTGATACACTTTAATGTTAGGTTTATGTTATTGAAACACTTGGTTAATTTAAATTAAACTTGATTTGATTTCTATTAAATTGTCCTGTTTTTAAACACCTCTGTTATGTATTTGGTACGTCATATTACGTACATTAATTATAGTTTGTTTTTGTTATATATTGGTAGCAATATTTGTATCAAGATTTAGATTATGAATCTCGGATTTGTAGAATCTATTTAAAACTGGGTAAATTCTAGAAAAATAGAAAAATAAAAAAAAGGGTTAAATATGATTTAGCCCCTAAACTTTGTATTTAAAAATGGTTTAGCCCCCTAAACTATTTTAATAAATATTTTAATCCTCAAACTTTTCATACTAATTGACTTAAGGCTTAATCTAATTTTACTTAGTCATTTTCATCCCTAATCAAAATACAAATTACATATTACAACTTGCTCAACCGGTAAACCCATTACAAAGTCTCCTCCACGATAAAATATCATCTCAATTAATATAAAAAAAAACTCTCGATTATACCCTAATTGGGTTGGAGAGAGTCGATTTTGTTTTGTCCATGATTAATACTCACGATTATTGGTCAGTAATTGCACTTCGATTGCAATTATGTTTGTTTAACCCTAGTCGATTGTTGGTCGGCATTTGCGATTGTTATTTTGTTCTTGATTAGCAGCACTCAAGATTGATATTTGGCGTTTGAATCGGTTCTTTGGGTTGCCCTTATCTTCGTTCGATTATTATTATGTTCGATTGTTATTCATTTGATTACCATTTGCATTGGTTTGTAGGATTACCATTCGTTTGATTCTCGATTGCTACTTGGACTTGTTATAGCAGGTCAAGGTTAGGGATTAAATTGGTGTTTCAAAGGCTTAGTAACTTGCATAGCAGGTCACGTGGTTAAAACAATTGATTGTAACAAGTTTAGGGATTAAAACATTCACCGAAAGAGTTTAAGGGCTAAACCAATTTTAACCATAAAGTTTATGGGTTAAACCATATTTTACCTTAAAAATTATTTAAAAGAAGTTCACTTTGGACGACAAGTCATCTCAATGAGAAAAAATTGGTAGCAATATTAAATACCTTAGCGACTACATGTCACCACAATATATACAAAAAAGAAATTAAAAATTATAATCTTTTAAATAGCGACAACTATGTCGTCGCAAAGATGAAGTAGTATTATACTTGGTTTATTTTAATTTTAAATTCCGTGACGACATTTTCTCTAAGCCGTCGCTATTTTCTGTGCGACGAAATGTCCTCTCAGATATGCATTAGCGACGAACACGGGACCTTAGCGACGAAAACTGTTGTCAAAGGTTACTTTCTTGTAGTGTCGACCAGGAGCTTCATCTTCTGAAAATTCTATCTCATGACTCTTTTGTTCTTTTGAAATTTGTTTGAACGTGTTACTTCTGAATTTCAATTCATTCGAATCCATGTTTTTATAAAAATTACTGAAATATATAGCTGACTGCCTCTTTTTTTAGAATCTCGGGATCTTCCTTACAATCATTTCTGATCATAAAAATTACTGAAATAGATTTTGAAGCCAATTGCATTCCATCTTTAGCTAAGGGATGCTAAACTATAATTTCTGGTGATGCATGTGGGCAGCGTACATATATACGTAAGAGAATCCTTAACATCTTCAATGTCAACCCATGTGGCATGCACTACGTACCCTCGATCACCGTTAATTTCAGCACGACTGACTTGCCAAGATAAGCTTTACAAATTCCAACTCAAGTCCTAAGTTAATCTCCAATTCGTTCAGATGCTCAGAATAATATATCATCCGATGATTCCATGCCTTGTGTATTGACCTAGAAAAACTACAAGCTAGTGTTAGGCGTCTCTTGTGTCTAGATCTGTGTATTTTGGCGTACGTGTTTGCTGTACCTCAATTTTTGCCAAATTTGGGGAGCATCTGATAAAAAGAAAAAGAAACAGCATCCGTACGTTAAATGTCAAGTTTGCATATATATAACTTGTATTTGAAGACAAAATGAAATACAAGCTCAAAATAAATCAGACGTGGCCATGTGGAATTAAATTAAGTTTGCTAACTAATAAGCTTGAAAACAAAATACATGTTCAAAATAAATCACAAGCGGATCGAATTAAAGTTTACACCTTTCTGAGTGTCCTATGTATATAGTATGCATGTAAGTATTAATATAAATTAGACTATATATTGAGTTATACGGAGTCAAATTCAACTTAACCAAGCTACTCCAAGTTGAACTAGCTATATAGCAAGCTCTAAATTGAGTTTGCTTAACTGAATATAAATTTTAATGAATAATTTCGATTTAGATACAAAATTATTAGTGACTGGAAACCTAAGACAAATTAACTTGACGAAATTAAACCTCTGACCATATATTTATATTATTACCTTGCATACCTAGGATCTAGAAAACAAAATCAAAGTCATAATCCTAGCAACAATGTAACTACATCCAAACTGTCAGGGCCACCAATTGTAACCATAGCAACTGCATCACCAGAAATTGAAGATATTCATGAAATGTCTTTGCTTAATTGGACTCTTGACATAAATCAGTTAATGATTGTATGCAAGACATAGATCTAAAAAAGGTTGTCTTGCAAGAGGGTTGAGTAATCTAAAAAGTAATTTGAAGCCAATTACGTACATCACTAAGGCATATATTTTGAATCAACGCTCAACAATGATTTCTACTGCTGCTGATGCACGTGGGCAGCTTAAAAGAATTCTTGATATATTCGATTCTTCATCCTTGGTAACCCCTTTATAAAGCTGTAAGTAAACCGTCTCCAACACGGGTGACTTAGCCAAGATAAACTTCACTAACTCCAAATGAAGCTTGAAGTCAATGAAACCATAGATCTCCAATTCTTTCAGATGCTCCAACCGAGTATCTGAATAATCTTGATCAAGTGTAACCAGGTAGTCTTTGTAAGCCTCAAGAATAACTGGATCGGTAGCTGAATCTTCAGAGATCTACAAGTGTTGATGTTTCTTGTGTCATTATATTTTGGCATGAGATTCAAAACAAGTGGGATACAAGATGGACGTAGGTGTTGTTTGTTTTTAAAGACATAAATGTCTTGTCTTATTTCACTTCTTCATGACTTCATGTCTTTAGGGGAAAATTAATGTGGTTTAGAAGCTCTTAAATCTGTGTTTACGAGAAAAGGATGTGGTTTTTTGCTTCACGGCATAAGCAAAAATAAGACAAAATAAAGTCTTATGTCTGCGAAAAAATTCTTTGAAAACACAAAGAAGCTTATTATAAATGTATGTGTGTCTGCAGACGTTTCTTTAAAATAAGACCTTATTTTAGAAAACAAACAACACCTTATGCTATTTACCTCTAGTGCAAATTTCTCCAAGTTTGGGGAGCATCTAATCAAAAGAATAAGAAAAGGTAGCCCCTTGTGATCAAATAAACACATATCTTCTATAAGGAAGTATTTGAGGTGGACTAAGAAGGTTGGAAGCTCTTGTGGAACCACGTCATCTACATCAAAACACTTCAACGATAGAAAATGATGGATTAACAACCAAAGATTTTTTCTTCCTAAGTTGAAACAATTATCAAATATCAGGAGAATAAATATTACCTGAGTGACCCAAGTCCAGGTAATCAGTTTTTCAATCACAGGCAAACACTCGAATAGCTCAAAGATGGTGCAGATGTCATTACCAAGAATATTAGTTTCACTTACAAACTGCAGCAACATACAATACTCAGGTAATTAATGAAAGCGCATGAGGATTAAACATTCACTCTAATAACAACTTACCAACGTGAAGCTCTTAAGCAATGGACAACCGGATAAGAGATGTAAAAGAGATTTTGTAGAGATGTATACATTCTGCAGATTTAAGGTTGTAAGGCTACCAAATCCATTGAATATTGGTTGATGGTAAATGCCACATTCAAGGAGAGACAGCTTTGTCAACTGATGGAACGAGAAGATAGATAAGGGTAATCTATACCCACGGGAAAAATCCAAGTTAAGGAAAATTTTCTTTAAAGTATTTTTCCTTGACAAATGATTTATTATATGGTCAAGTTCAACACAGGATTCATCTGCATTCACGGAAAGGGTGAACTCAACTACTCAAGTATGGGACCCTGATGCGCTAACAGAACTTGGTATATAGCATCAAAAAGTTTAAACCTCAAGAGCAACATTTTCCGTATATAGCATTCATCAGCTGATACTTCAAATTCATCCTCATCAAACACAAGTTTAGGAATTGTCGCCCATTTGTACCTCCATCCTCTCGAGAGGATACTTGTTCTTGCTGCCTCTTTAATCGGCACAAGACATAGAATGGTTTCAATTATGGTTGAAGGAAGGTTGCTGATCTTATCCAAAGCCAAATGTTGATCTTTCATATCTTGTTGGGCCGATACTACTGAGGCTGCAAGAATCAATTCAAGAGAAACTGAGTTTTAAAGATAAAATGTGTTTCAGCTTATAAGCACACAAGTCTAATATTATCAAAATTCAAACAAGAGCTAATAGTTAATTTGGTTTATGTATGCCACTTGATTGGGAAATATTGTATCTTTGAGTCATTTCTTGTTTAACTCTATTTTTAAGGGGCTTTTGGATGTGTTTTGAACTTTCTATTAATATGATTTCAAGTAACAACAATCAGTTGTAACTGCAGAAATGATGATATCACACATTAGAGTAAAAATTGTGTGCTTACTTTTATTTCTCACTTTTATTAAACAATCAGAGTTTGGAAAACACACACTGTGTTTTATTCATTACTTAATCAAACAATCTCAATCTGCAAAGCACACAAACATCATTACAAGTGAGTATTGCAAAGATGATTGACAATTGGCACTGTAATAAAGAATGAGGTCTAGAGGGTGTCTAGGATCAAGCTTGTTGCTATTTGGATGGTCGAGAACGGGGGATCAAGCTTGTTACGGTCCAGATGATTATTGTGAACAAATAAATACCACGAAATGCTCAAGGGATACTTGAGAGAATATTAACATGTGAGCTATGCAGTTATCTAGCACGGTCAAAAATCAAATATCAGTCTTGACCGATATTTGAAATTGCGGTTATCGCGGCGAGATATTGGTTATTAGATAGTAATATGGGAATTGTTAAAGTGTCAAAACGAAAGGTTGTTTGCTTGGAGTGAAATTCGTAGGATCTGAGAAATGAAGACTGCGACAGGAAGGAATGCAGAGCCGATGAGAATCTGACTGTCCTTGATTGGAGTCATGATTGCAATCCCTACCCAAGAGTAACGAAAGTTGACAATGAAAGAGTCTAAGATTTTTGAAGACTGAACAATGTGGGCATTAAATCATATCAGATAGTCTGACTTTTGACTATTTGACCGTGATACCATTGACAGATTGAAGATAAAATTCTGACAGATATAATTAAGATCTGTATGGATAACCGTCCATATTTGAACTGTTCATCGATCTGCCCAGAGGAGTGTTTCACTTTATAACAATTTTAGGGTTTTTTCGATAATCTACAGCCATTGAATCATCTGTATGTCATCTTAGAAATGATTACTCTAGAATTACTTTTATGCTATTGACATCGCGTGTTGATTACTCAAACTAAATCCAGATTTCACTAATTAAGAGTAGATATAATCAACATTTACCTCGGAGGGTGTAGAATTTTCATTCTGGACTTCAGTGTTTCTGCGCTTTTTATGAAGATTTCTCGTCATGGATCTGGTAATCGCCATTATTCGTATGATACGCTTCTAATTAAGTAATGTTGATGAGAATCAGAGATGATTGACGAGCAGCACATCCCGCTATAAAATTTCACGAACGATGATTTAAGGAAATTTGATTTGGTTTAAACGAGGGTTTTTCCGCGTGTTGCGAATTTTAAATATAACCATGTGAATGAATATTGTTCTTACTTAATTCAATATAATTTTAAGGGTTAATTTTAGCATTTAAATCAATAATATCAATGGTCCAAATTGTATTTTAAAATTTTACATGGGTGATATTTTCGTAATTCATATGTGATGTTTTTACAAATCACATGTGATAGTATACCGAATCACCTGTGATTGAATATTAAAATTTTAGGACTACATTTTTTACATAAACTTTACTGAACACAACTTTATAAATATAGATAAAAGAAATTGGGATAATTGGTTTCTTTTGTTTGGAAAAAATGGTTTAGTTTTGGAAGGAGAAATGGTTTCTCCACCCATTTTCATTTCTCCCATTCCTTTGTAATTTCATTTCTCTTCAATTTATGGAAAAATGGAGAGTAATGGCAGCTAGTGTCTATCATCATTGTCGATGTCCGGTTGCGCTGTGTTTTCGACATCCTACTCATCATCGTCGATGTCCAGCGAAGCGGCCAACGCTGCCACCGCCGTCTGGCGACCAGAGCCACCATTTCTTTGTTTTATTTTTTAAATGATACCAAACATGAGAATCAATTCCAATTCTCCACACATTTCCATTTCTCCCCATTTTCATTTCTTCCAATTTCTTTTCTCTCTACCAAACACCCCCTAGATTCTAAATAGTGAGGTGTGACCGTATTGTTAACTCTCTTGAATGTTACGACGAGATCATAGCTTTTTATAAGTCTTAATTTAAGATGATGATTTTGTATATAAATTATAACTATATAACCAAAAATAAAAAACACATAATTATATATTTATACGGTATTGAAAGTTATGACGACATCATAGCTTGTCGGTCGCTGAAAGCAAAGCTGCCACTCACCGATTGCTAGAGGGTGGAGACTCGTCGAGCACCGGAGGGCAGAGACTCGCCAGCTTCAAGAATCGCCAAAGGAGGTATGGAGGAGAGGTGAGGCGGCTGGAGTTGGTGCCCTAATCAAATCTATGTGTCTTTTTTTCTAATTCCCTAGAAAGTTGAAAATTTAGATTCCCACCTTTTCTCCTCATGTGGTGAGGAATGGAATTAGTTTATTTCTCTCTTTGTAATTCTCATGTATAACCAAACAAGAGAATTCTTTTCAATGTCCTTTTTTCTACCTTTATTTCTCTCTACCAAACATGTATACATCAATCAGAGATAAACTTGTAAGCCTACCATGGCTACTGAATACAAACATACAGTTAAAGAGATAAGTCTCTTAACTACTGCAAAGAGAAGAAAGATGGAGGCAAGTAAGACCTCTCACTAAAAACCCTCAAGTCAAGTGTCAATTTCTTGAGAGTTCGTGATCCTAAACCCTAGTTTATGTTCTTATGTCATTAGAGGGTTAAGGCATTCAAACTTGTAAATTAGGGTTTTGATGATAGATTTGATAACCAAATGATACTCTATGAATAAGTACAACCTAATGGTGTTTTTGTGACTTAAATCCACCCATAAGAGGTTTAGATGAGGTCTCGTTTGTGAAAAGTTGCTTTCAGTTTTTATGGAATTTTTTCTAAAAAAAGGGGTGAAGTTTTTATTTTCATAAAAATTTAGAAAACGCGTTAAAGTGATGGAATTTTCTTTTTCTATTTTATAAAATTAGAAAGCATGTTTGAATATGTTTTTTACTAATTTTTATTTTTGATCACATGCATTTGAATTTGGAAAACAAGTAGTTTAGAAGATGGAAATTTCTTGTTTTCTTTGAAAATTTTCAGAAACTTACTTAACCAAACATATTTTTACGTTTTTTTCTCTTTTATAGAATTTTTTCTGGAAATGGTGGTTCTTTTCTACAACCAAACAGGGTCTTAGGGTTTTTGATTTTGCATAGGCACGACGCATCCATCGCCTTAACGCAAGGCATCAAATAAAAGAATAGCGATCTTGGTTGACTGCATGTTCTTATTAGAACGCGACAGAACTTGGTATATAGCATAGAAAACTTTGCACTTGTCGGTCAAGTGTTTCCTTTCATTTGATGGTTGCACCGATCGATGATGTTCATCATTTGAATTATCAAACATAACGTTTGCATCGAACAAAAGTTTAAGAATGCTTGTCCTCACTGCATGCATCTCTTATTGGTACAAGACATTCCATGATTTATGGTTGAAGGAAGTCTGCTGATATATTATATCCAAAGACAAACGTTTAACCTCCATTTCAAGCCGTTCTTTTTGAACCGATACTAAATAATGCTGCAAAAATTAGGTACTGTCAAAAGTCGATTTAAGATCAACTAAGTTTAAAACAAGAAAATAAGCTAGCCTTATAACACGATATTAGTGATTTTGATTTTGAGTGAAGAGCAAATGAACAATGAACAGAAAAAGATTCTAATAGATAAAAGGTTTAACCAAACCTGTACGTTGGGTGAATGGGTTGTGTTCTTGATTGTTGATTTGCTGAGTAGTGTAAATGTGTGATTGATCGTGTTCTTGAGTCAATTCCTCAAAGAGTCTGGGTTCGGTGTTCAAAGGCCGATTGATTGATTGATTGAGCCATATTTGGTATCATGGTTTGGGAGACATGGGAGTTGCAGTTATTTTAAGGATTGTAAAAACCGAGGAGTCATGAAACATAGAAACTGAAACTAAGTTTCTTTAGGACCGTAAAAACACACCCACATAACTTATCACTATCATGATATTGGACTACAAACCCTTTGGTTTGTACAGGAATTAAACCAATTAGAACTTTTTTGTTTATTTTTAATATATTCCCCTCATGTTCAATTAGCCGTAGTATACTGTATACAGTATACCACGACTACTAAGATTTTGTGGCATAAAAAACATAGAATTTGAGGATAATATGTATAAGTATATATTATTAAGAGAGGTTTTAATTAAGCACAATATTCTCATTGTTTTTTTTAAAGAGGATGCTCATTCTTTTGCTAAAGAATCTACGTGTTGTTAATACTTCCTTTTTTTCAAACTTGGCCAGATTTGACGGTATAATTTTCGAGAAAAAAAAACCCAAAGTTTCTAGAAATGATACAACAAGGTATCATGTTACCCGCGCTTTGCGATGGGGTTAAATTATTTTTATCTAAATTTTAAATTATGTTATTCTTGTTAAAGAATACCAAATACAAATTCGGATATACAATCACGTTTTTGTGACCATCTTTCGTAAGCCAAAATAAGGGCAAGTAATGGTAGACTTTTATGTTGTGTTCGCGAGTTAAAATTAGGAGAGAAAAGAAAGATATAGGAAGAAAATTGAATTTTAGTTGTGTTCCAAAGTTTGTTAGTAGAGAAAAAAAAGATTATCGAAGGAAAATTACCCTTAATTTCTTTCCAGATTTTCCTCTCAAAGTTGAGAATATTTGAAAAGGAAACCAAAAAATATTTCATATTTCACTCATCATTTTATTTTCTTTCAAACTCAGGAAAGCTTAATATTAAAAACATTTTCCTTTCTCTCATTTTCTTTTCTCCGGTTAATTTTTATCCTTTCATTTTCTTTCCACGTATAACTCAAAAACACAGTGTAAAATACCTTGCCATCCACTGTTAAAGAACATTTTCTTCTATTTTAAACATATATAATAAATATTTTTGGTGGAGAGAGATAGAGCTAAAAAAGGGTGAATGTTTAAGTCATGAGATAATGTCAAATTATCTTATCATGAGATATTGTTAAATTACCATTTTATCCCTCAATATATCATGATAATTTGGCAAAGTAGTTTGCAAATTGATATATAAGATAATTATTATATGTGTTGTATTCAAACTTGTATAAATTATATATATATATATATACACTAGCATATTACCCGCGCAATGCGACGACGATAACTAATTCATTCTCGATAACATGTCCGTTTTCGGTAACATAGGGTATGGTATACACACACTATGATGACGTCGAATAATTTCCATTTGCAATATGTCCATTTTGTTTCCTTCTTTTCTATTTTACTTATTTCTTTATTATCTATCAACTCTTTCGTTAATTTCTAAAATAACCTTGAAAAACAATAAAATAAGAAAAAAACATTCTCTACTCATAAAATAAGATGATAAAAACATATCAATGACTTGGTGAATTGTGTTGATTTGAATGAGAAATTGTGTATGTATGAGATAATATATTAGTGGTTGGGTTGGTGTATTTTAAAAAATGTAAATATATTTAAGACTATATTGGTAATTTTTTATTACTTAAAATTTAAGAGTTCAAGTAAAATAATATTAAATATATTATAAATTAAACTTTTTATTTTACTTATACGAGTGTTTATAAATACGGTTACATGTTATCAAGTTTATGAGTTTTAGTTAAACGAATTTTCTAATACTTCAATTAAATTATTTGATATATGATATAATATTTAAAATAATATTTCTATGAAGGTTTTTTTATTCAATTTTTAATTTGTGTAATATCTTATAGGTTGAAATTTAATTTGTATTGAATTGACATTTTTAAACATTATTTTTATGAAAAGTTTACTTATTAAAATGATATTCAATTGTTTCCTTTTAAGATAAATAAGGGATAAGTTAGTAATATCAAATGATTTAAAATTTAAGAGATTAAGACATTTAGCAGAGAGAGTGTTAAATGACTTTTAAGTTAAATGTTTTATCTGCCATCATGGAAAGGTCAAACTCATGTATTGGACCATGGTGCAGTAACAAAACCTGGTGTATAGCATAGAAAATTTTACACTTTCTGGTCAATTGTGTCCTTTCATTTCCAGGTTGCTCCAGTTGATGTTCACCATTTGATTCATCAAACATAGAATTCACATTGAACACAAGTTTAGGAATTTTGGCCCATTTGTATCTCCAATTCCTCGACAGGATGCTTGTCCTAATTGCATCTCTTATCCGTAAACGACATAGGATGTTTTCAATGAGGATTGAAGGAAGGGTGCTGATTATATCCTGAGACAAACGTTTAGCTTCCATTTCACTGGTGTTCTTGTTTGACACGTACTAAATTTTGCTGCAAAAACTAGTTACTGTTAATAATTGGTTTATAATAAACTCTGTTCAAATCATTTTAGGTGATTAAACCATTTCCTTGTACTCATCCAACTTTATAATGATCAGTTTAATACAAGTATACAACCACACGTAACCGAGCAAATGATTGATTAATATTACTTATATAGGTTTGTATTACCTTTGTTTTCCAACTAATTAGTTAAATAATAAGAAATTCCAAAACATAGAAAGGTAATAACTTAAGAATGGTAGAACTTTGTAATACCCCAAAAGATAGAAAGCTAATTGCATTACCTATTCACTATAATTCTTGATATTCCACAACCCGTTATGGATACACAACTTGTTCCACTTCGCTAGAGTTGGCAAAGTAGGCGGGTTGGATAGTGGGACGAAACGGGTTCGGGTCAAAATGCGTCATTTTAAAAAAACTTCAAATAAAATAAAATTATCATAATAAACACTTTAAAAGCCTTTCTAAGTTATCCATTACAATGATCATCTAATAACAATTAGATATGTTTTGTTTCATGAAGAGCCCAACAAAACTCATGAAAAGTACAATCAACTTGAACAGAAAAGCTTAATCATTTATTAATAATCAATAATGTAAAGATATAGAAGAAACAAATCAATATTGCTGCTGCTATTCTTCAACCATGTTTTAATGCTCCTTAAAAGTGATAAATTTATTAAATTGTTGCAGATTCTTTCATGATTCGGTGCTATGTTTATTAGTCCTCCTTAAAAGTGATAAGTTTATAGAAATGTTCATTTCATTTATCCACGAAGAGTCTTTACAAGTGTTTCTGGTGGATTGACCCGACTGCTACTAAGAAGTTAACAGACATGAAGCTTTTCTGAGCCATTACCCAGCATACCCACTCTGCCACCTCTAGCTCCAAACATATTTTAGGGGTATGGTTCTGCCAAGGCTAAATCCTGTACTTAATGTTAGTTCCAGACCAAAAACAAAAATGGATATTTAAAGGCATTTAAGAATTCCAAAGTTTGATTACTTAATAAAACAATTTTTGTTACTAGAAGCTGGCTTGAAAGTGCTTGGTGTCTGTGATGCAATGTTGCCTCTATTTTATAAATGAAATGAACATTTTTGTAACAAGATTATTAGTAAAGGCATAGGAATTGGCAGTGAAGCTTGGTTTATATATATCTTCCAAACTTTATACATTAAAATTTGAAACAAGATTATGAGTAGTTTGGTGAAGAAATTACACAACTTTAGGTAAATTTAGAGGTGGCAGGGAGATAAATTTAGTTTGGTTTGAAACAAGATTATGAGTAAACCGTAGCAATATCGCAGTGAAGAACTTACACCACCCAACCTACCTTCAAGAAACTCAAATCTTAACTTGAAGTTGATTCATATGTGATGTATCTTAGGGGTGTTAAAAAAACCGAAAAACCGACCTGCCCCGCATGAACCGAAACCGAAAAAACCAATATCTGTAAAACCCGTAACACGAAAAACCCTAAAACTAAGGTACCCGTTGAACAGGGGGTAGATTCTGATTTTAAAATTCGATATCCGCGGGTACCCACCCTACCCTGCATGCTTTTAACTTATTTAAAAATATATATATTTGTTAATATGAAATAACAAAAGCCATTAAAAAACTTAAATTCCTTATTTTTATCTAACTTACGTTTAGCAATGCCAATGTCTCCCCCAAAAATTTTTTTGAGCTAAACATCGAGAGTTTGCAAGCTTGCAACGGTCGAGAGTTCAACATGGATAACTGTATCAAAAGTGTCAACTTCAAGTCTATCGGTTTTTTGTTTCTACGAAGCTCTCAACGAAGATCTGTTCGACTTCTGTGATTTATTCATTATTATTAACTTGTTTCTACCATTGTGTATTGTTGACTTGTTTCTATAATTGTTTATTGTTTTATTATGATATCCGAACTTGTTGAAAACAGTAAAAATGAAAAGCAACCGTGACCCGGACCGTAGATACCCGTCTCCCTCTGGGTACCTGTTGTTTATGGTTCGGTTTCGGTTGGTAAAACTAGGTACCCGCCCAACATTCACGGTTTGCAAAAAATCCGATACCCACCCGTGAACACCCTAACACTAAGGGAAGGAAAGAAAAAGGAAGGATAGATAAACTTCACCACCCAATCATCCTAAAAGTGTAAGAAAAGTTTTATAAAATAAATATAGCAAAATAGACCCTCCCACCCTTTTTTTCTTAAAAAAAACTCAAAAACACATGTCAACAACACCCCCACCCCCTTCCCACTATTAGATTATATAATAATAATGTATATATAACACAAAATTTTCATAGCAAATTTGAAGTCTAAAATCAGTCTTTTGGTGAAATTATCCACTTACAGAACAATGGGAATAAATCTATTGCAAAACTATCCAAAATCTAAAGATACCTAACACGAATGAACTAACAGAAGCGTGTACCTGTTCAAACCGATTAGATTCTTGCCTTCGAGCGTAGAAATCGAAGGCCAAAGCCCTGAGTGTGTCGTGTCGCCTGTCGAACGGTCGGTTTGATTTTGCGTCGCTCTCTTTTCTTACGACAATTGAACCCACCGCGCCGCCTACTTTTCCCTACCCAAATTCAGCACATTTTTTTCTTCCAGGGTATGAATGTCTACGTTATTTATTCACACTTTCTAAATTTTTTTAGAGGACTTATGAAATTGTAGTTAATTACTTAAATGGTCCTTAACCTAATTATTTCGGTCACTTTAGTCATTTCAATGTTAAAGTGCTGTGAATGGCCCTTTAACATATATTTTGTTGTGAGACTAATCTTTACTAACATTAGCCGTTAATAATTGATGTTATATCAGGGTATTTCAGTTTTTTTTTTTACATTTTTTAACTTTTAATTACTTTTTAATAATATTTTATCTTTGTTTATAATAAAAAAACCACTACACGCTAAGTCTCCATCACTTTGACCCTCTCTCTCACACTACACTAACTACTCTCTCTCTTGTCAAACAATAAATGGCAAGGCTGCACAAATTTGAATGGTAGAAATCGCTACCGCTACTTCACCACCATCTCCAATGCATTGTGCCACCACAACCGCACTCTTCCACCACCACTGCAATCCGTCACCACCATCTTTGAAACCACCACAAATTCTCTTTCTTTCTCCCTCTATCTCTCTGCTCTATTTTCGGTCACCGCCACCGTACTCCACCACCATTACACTCCCTAGATCCTCCACCACTGGCGCCGCCACCAACTCGTGTGAAACCCCAATCTGTGTTACAAAAGGAGATGGTGGTTGGCGGGGCTCTGAAAACCCTAATTACGAGATAATGGTTAGCGATGGGTCTCCTAACTAGACTAGGTAAGTTGAGTTTTACGAGATTATGGACTTGTTTTGATAACCTTTGGACCGATCAAGAAAACCCTAATTACGAGTTGCTTCAATTGAGTAAAAAAGGGAATACAAACAACAACCAGATAGATACAACACCCACGTAATTCTTTTTCTTTTTCTTCTTGTTCTTTAGATCTCAAAGTGTGTTTCTACTACTATCGTTTTTTAGATAGATTTTTTGTGTGCGCGTGTGTGTTATACAGATCTATGAATGGTGGTTTTTTGACAGATTTGTTATGTGCATGCATGTTATACAAATCTATAAATGTATTGATAGGTTTGTTGTGTCTGTCTAATGGTGGTAGGCGGTGGAAGCGGCAGTGGTGGTGATCGAAAATAAAGCACATAGAGAAAGAGAGAGAAATGGTGGTGGTGTATATATGGTGGTGTCCGGTGGTGGTGGTTTTAGAGATTGGAAGAGAAGGATGTGTAGAGAGATGAAGAGAGAATGACGGGATGGTTTAATTTTTTATTATATATAATTAAATAATTAAAACTTATTAAATATAATAAGGGTAAAATTGTCATTCTATCTGACTTAATAGAGATGACTAACGGGTAATATTAAAAAGGACCATTCTTACAACAAAGTGGATCTTAAAAGACCATTCACAACACTTTAACATTGAAATGATTGAAGTGGAAAAAATAGCTAAGTTAAAGGACCATTTGACCATTTACTTATGAAATTGATTTAAAGAAGGTAAAACACACTTTCTAAGTCAGTAAAATATCTATTTTTTGAAGAAATCAATTTTATAAATAGAATACTATCTTCTCTCTTATATCCGTTAAGATAGAATTTAATGGTGTCGTTATCAACTATCAAAACCCGCATTAATAACATGTAAACTTTGCTGATCATTTTTCAATCTCTCTATTAGTCATGGTTCCAAAAAACTTGTTTTGACTTTGTCCTGGCTACTCCAAAGCTTGAGTCTTGACCATATCGTTACGCCAAGATATAAGACTTGGGCATAAGGCTTGACGTATGCTCAAGAATTGGCACGTATTTACCCATTATAAGCCGTAATTTTGTAATGTGTTTAATAAGGGTTATGGACTACTTTCATGCATAGCCAATTGGTTTTGAGTTTGAACCTAACAAACTTTCAATACCAAAACGAAGAAAAAGATTGATAAAATATGTTATAAATCTATAGTTAAACGCTTTTTTATTTTGACTTATACAATTGTATACATATAATTATATTTATATATACAAAATTGTCTTATTAAATCACTCATTAGGAAATGATGTGGCATTCCCATGGCTTGGGGAAGGCTTGAGTTTTGACCTTGCTATTAATTATTTATAGCATAGAAACGCCGTGGATAATATAAACCCTAAAATAAATTAACAACTAAAACAAACAGACTTATAAACTTTAAAACTGAGTCGTCGACCGGACATAAAGCAAAGATATGTATAAAAACATCAAACTGATCCCTAAATTCTTAAATATATAGAAATAAACAAAATCAAAACAAAGAAACATTTCACAACTAAAATGAACAAAGAAAGCATTAAAAATAGCGTAAAATGAAGTAGATATATCAAAACAGACAACTGTTTTACGTACGTTATTGTTTATGATTATTGTTTCTAAAAAAATATGTTTACTTTTATGCGTCTACTCATTTTAATAATTGGTGGCTGAAGAAGATCGGGATACGTATATATACTTTCCTAACATTGATTAATTGTTCAATTATAGTCCGATCAAATCAATGGCAGACCTTTCAAGGGGCAAGGAGGGTTGTAATTTGCATACATAACGCATACACGACTCCCATTTGTACGTCCTAGCTTGTAATTAAGGTGTACGTTTATGGCTTGTATACGAGAAGGTAAAAGAGTCAATCGGCGGGTGGGGAACTCAAGGACAGCAGATTGATGGTTGTTGATCAGCGGGTGGGGAATTGAACTGAAGTATTATATACAGTGGCGAATCCAGGATTGAAACATAGAGGGGTCCAACATAGTTTATGTAACGGGATAAGTTAGTCGGAAGGATTAAATAACAGGTCAAATGGTTTTTAGTTAATATTCGGAGCATTGATAGTATGATATAAATCAGGAGAATTATAAATACCGACACAAAAAGTAAACACATATTTAAACAAATAGCATAAAGTTTTTGCAATTTACCCTAACGATATTCCATACGTGATCGTTGCTCCATATAGCTAGAAAGTAAACATAGGTCAACTTTCATATACTTTGAAAAAGTTTCTTGCTTATTGGCTTACACAATTGTTTGTCAATATTTTTTGTCTCGGATATATCACTTGAACTAGATTGTAGATTCACCAATTCTTTTGATATATAATCTAATTTAACATAAACATTCAACGTAGTTAATACAAAATTAACACAACATACCAATACACCGGTATTGATACAAATATAACAAAAATTACCATTCATCATAATCTAATAGAAAATTATAACTTTATAACCTAACCAAAATTCAAAATAAAAAAAGAATTAACTAATACATTTAACAATTTCTTTGAGCAAATTACTAAACTTAAGTAGATCAAATGAATAAATAAAACTCAAACGAGCTAAAGAGGATAAAAGTTTAAATACAAAACATATAATAAAATATGACACTTACTTGGCTAGTTATCCTCTTTACTTGATGTATTGACATAACAATATAGGGTTTGACCTTTAGCTTTTAAGATTGAGGACTTAAGATGATAAAGTTATGTTTTTTTTCATGTTTTTCCTTCTACCAATCTGGATCTGGGGTCCATTTTAAAATTTTAGGATGGTCAAAAAATTATTTATATATACATGTATAATAAAAAATTTCTTTTAAGTGGGGTCCCCACACCCCATTTGGTTGTACATAAATTCGCCTTTGATTATATATAGTCATAAAGCCAGATGTGAGTTCCAACAATATATATAGCTCAAACCAAAGGCGAAATATATATCACATATATAATCAATAGGGCAAAAGTTTAAACGAGAACTGTTTTTCGTACGAGAACCGCGAGAACCAATCTTAGCCGTCCAATTCCCACTCTTTCAATTGGATTGCCAACCCATGAATTCTTTACATGCACCCTGCCACACTCAATCCCCCACGCTCTTCATCCATGAATTCCATTATCCAAAATGAACGGTCAAAATTGGTTCTCGCAGTTCTCGTACGAAAAACAGTTCTCATTTGAACCCTCCCCTAATCAATAGAATAGGTTCATCAAAATATAAACCAACTTTGTATATATATATGTACATTCTAAATTGGAAAAAGAAAATTAAGAACAAAAAAACAAGGCATAGGATATTTCAAGAAGTGAATGTCTTTCTTAGTAGCGGGGTCGTGGGAAAGAATAGGAAAGGTGATTCGCTATATTTCTGATCAGGAACAGGACCCTATGACAAGAATATTTTTTTAATGTGGCGATAGCTCTGAAAAGATAGATTGCCCATCTTTTCTTGCCCATCTTTTCATTTATCTCGGGGGAAATATGATCCGGAGGGGCTAATTCGAAACCCTCTGGTAAAATAAGAACAACGTACCCCTACATTCAAAGCTCCCTTTTTACCATTAGCAAGACTAATAATCTAATATTAATTTGTTGAGGGCCAGGTTTGTGGATGCCAACAGTCAAAACTTCAAAGGATTAATCCAAGGAAATTCACAAAAAACAAGCAACTAAACATGCATTAGTAGATTATCATAATCAAATCCCTTAAGTTAGAATGGTCAACGTAAATTTGAAGCCACTTGCATTCATAAAGCATATTTATGAACTCGGTTCCACTTTTGATCTTTTAGGATGCTTAACTATGATTTCTGCAGTCGGTGATGCACGTCGACAACGTATGAGAAATCTTAACATCTTCAACTCTTCATCACTTCCAACACATCTAGCAAGTTTTATCCTCACCATTGTTAGCACGGGTGACTTTGCCAAGATAAGCTTGACAAACTCCAACTCAAGTTTCGAGTTGGTGAAATTTTTAATCTCCAATTTGTTCAAATGCTCCAACCAAATATCAGAATAATCATTCAATAAGTTTATCTCAGGATCCATAGGATCTGTAGTGTCGTCAGCAATCTACACGAAGAGTTGGTATTTTTGCGTCAGCATACTTTCGCATGTGAATCGAAACAAAAATAATACAAGAAAAAAATTATGCAATTTACCGCTTTTTCTAAGAAGATTTTCTCCAAGTTTGGGGAGCTTCTGATAAATATAAAAAGAGCAAGAAGATGAAATTTATGAATAATCACCATCATCAACATACGCAAGGATTTGGGGTAGACTAATGCGGTTGGAAGCTCTCGTCGAACCACATCTTCAGCAGTATACTTGAACCACATATCCAGAAAATAAATTAAAAACCAAATTTTCTTGTTTTCAATTTGAATTATATACATAATATATGCATTTGTATGTGTGTAATATATAGGAGAGATTGAGTTTATTTAAAAAACGTTCTTAATTTTGACCATTGATTTAAATAAATTAATGGCTAATTAATGACCCGTTAATGAGTAACATTTTGGAAAAATCAATCCCCATTATATAACGACTCATTCACCCAAACGAAATTCACGGTTGGGCAAATACATAAATGACCAGAATACCTTTCGCAGTTCTCGCATTAAGGAGGTGTTTGGTAGCGAGAAAAGAAAAATGGAAATGAAGAGAAATAGAAATGTGTGGAGAATTGGAATTGATTCACTGTTTGGTATCATAAAAGAAATGAAACAGAGAAATGGTGGCCCAAGTCGCCAGACGGCGGTTGCGGCGTTGGCCACCTCGCCGGATGATGAAGATGATTAATAGAACACCGGAAACACATCGCAACCGGACATTGACGATAATAAGTAGACATCGGCTGCCATTTCTCTCCATTTCTCCACAATTTGAAGGAAAATGAAAATATAAAGGAATAAGAGAAATGAAAATGAGTGGAGAAACCATTTCTCCTCCTAAAACTATAGTTATTTCTCCCAAACAAGATAAACCAATTCTCCCTATTTCTTTTCTCTCTACCAAACACCCCCTAAGAGCGATTCTCAAATGAACCCAACCGTGAGGCTTGATTTTTCTAAAATACCTTATTAAGGAGCTATTAATAAGTAATTAATGAGTGAGACTCACAATGAATAATGTATTAACATTATAAACAATGATCTAAATTAATCAAGGGTAAACATTAGGAATGACAATGGGGCATATATTAATGATCCCAATCCCACACCCGATTATAAAATCATGTCCCATACCCAGTCCCGTCTAGTAACAAGTTACCAAATAACCATAGGGTCCGCGGGTATACCCATAGGTATTGGGTATTCTAATTTAACGATCTTAGTCTGATTAAAACTCACCAATAAGGATTTTCATCTCCTAAAACTTGCTTAATCACATCAAAACAATGAGTAAGACTTTTTGAATGTCATAAGTACAATCATCCACATACAAATTTAAAATATCCAATTTTATAATAAGCTAATCAAATCATTACATAAACAGTAAACCAATATTATCTATCTTTATTCTTCTATTCTCACACATTAGTAGTTTCACAAGAAAAAAACTTTCTAAGTAGAGGTTCTACAATTGTATAAGAAACAGACGAACAAAATCTACAATTAAAATTAATAACTAAAAGATATATATGGTTACTTTTAAAGTTTATAATATCATATATATTTACTTCATTACAACGTAAACATAGTCCACTTATAATTCTAAATAATATTAAAATAAAACATTCAAATATTAATATGTTAGTAAGAGAACTATATTTGACTAAAACCATAACCATCCAAATCCTAAGAATTTTTAAAATAGAAATTTCATACACGGTCCCATAACCATTTACGCTTCTAATACCCGCCCCAAAAGTTTCGGGTTCGGGATTTCCTGTTGGGATCGGAAGAATGGTTCTCACGGTTCTTAAATGAACCCTCCTATATACATATACATAGGGGATGGTTCAAACAAGAACTATTTTTCGTACGAGAACTGCGAGAACCAATCTTGGCCATTCAAGTGGTAAATGAAATTCATGGATGAAGAGCATGGGGGATTGAGTGTGGCAAAGTACATGTAAGGAATTCATGGGTGGGCAATCCAATTGAAGGAGGGAGAATTGGACGGCTAAGATTGGTTCTTGTACGAAAAACAGTTTTTGAACTTTTCCTTATATATATATATGAAGAAGTTCATTTGAGAACCGTTCTTATTGCGAGTACAGCGAATACATTTGTAAATAACCACGAGAACCATAATTATTGTGAGAACCACAAGAACCAATCTTAGCCGTTCAATTGGTAAGTGAAATTCATGTATGAAGAGCGTGGTGGATTAGGTATGGCAAGGTGCATGTAAGGAATTCATGGGTGGACAATCAAATTGAAGAAGGGGGAATTGAACGGCTAAGATTGGTTCTCGCAATAAAAACGGTTCTCAAATGAACTTTTCACTATATATAGTGAGAACCGCGGTTCTCACTCTAATATTGTTTCTCAACGGAACTTTCCCCTATATATAGGCAAAAGTTCAAACGATAACTGTTTTTCGTACGAGAACCAATCTTAGCCGTTCAATTCACCCTCCTTCAGTTGGATTGCCCACCCATGAATTCGTTACATGCACCTTGCCGCAGTCAATCCCCCCACGCTCTTTATCTATGAATTCCACTTACCACTTGAATGGCCAAGATTGGTTCTTGCAGTTCTCGTACGAAAAACCGTTCTCGTTTGAACCCTCCCCTATATATATATATATATATATATATATAAAATGTTCGTAACATAGACAAAGCAAAGATTAACAAGAGCATTTTGCTTTTTTTTCCCAGTATTAATGTGTCATGTGGATAAGATTACCTCAAAGTCCCTAAAGGTCCAACAGCAAGTATACAGATATTCAATCACAGGTAAAAACTTGAATAGCTCAATAATCTCAAAATCTAAGATCTCTCCTTCGTTCTCTTCATCCCATAACATCTGCAGTAGTTTACAATATTCAGTTAAGTTACGACAGGCCAAGGACAAAATATCGTTTTAAGAGAGAGCTTACCAGACTCAATCTTTTAAGTAACGGACTAGTGGATATGAGATGTAGAAATGTTTCTCTATTGATTTTTACATTAATCAAGGATAACCTTGTAAGGCTACCAAGTCCACTGAATGCGTGATTAAGGTCGAGATGTGGATAGATTTTTACATCAGTCAAGGATAACCTTGTAAGGCCGCGAAGTCTACCAAATGTTAGATTAAGGTCAAGCTCACAGTTACTGAGATCTAAGTCTGTTAATTGATGCAATGAGAAGACAGATAGAGGTAAGTAAAACTGATGACTGCAATGCGTCAAGTCAAGTTTCAATTTCTTGATGGTATTCTTCCTTGACAATTGAAGTATTATTTCCTCAAATTCAAGACATCTGTAATCTGCCTTCATGGAAAGGCTGAATTCAACTATTGGACCCTGGTGCAGTAACAGAACTTGATATATAGCATAAAACCCTTTAGACTTGTCAGTCAACTGTTTCCTTCCATTTGGTGGTTGCACTAGCTGATGTTCATCATTTGATTTATCAAACATATCTTTTGCATTGAGCAAAAGTTTAGGAATTGTGACCCATTTGTATCTCCAATTCCTTGAGAGAATGCTTGTCCTCACTGCATCTCTTATCGGTACAAGACATAGGATGATTTCAATAATGGTTGAGGGAAGGCTGCTGATAATATCCAAGGACAAACATTCAACTTCCATTTCAAGGCGTTCAGTGTACTTGTTGAGGCAATACTAAATAATGCTGCAACAATCGATGTAAGATTAACCCAGTTTAAAACACACAAAATAAGCTTAACACAAGACTTGAAAAACATGGAGCCCAATAAGCATCATGTTCCTACAATCCAAAGAAAGTGTTCATATATTGGTGTGGCTATGCTTCTTAATTATGAAAATTGAACTTGGGTCATTTCCCTATTTGATGAATAACGACTGAACCATGAGTTTATACTCATCAAACTTTAAATTTCACAGGTGTTTGCAACTTTGGATGTACTTTTAATAAATAGAAAAATTATAAATCACAAATTAGCTCCTTAATTCCTTATATTTGAAACTTTGAGTATGATTAACTCTTTTTTTTAAGAGTCAAATAAGCCAGATGCTTGAGTAATATTACTTATATAACCTTTTATCTCACTCAACCCAATCAAACAAGTTGAGTACAAGTTCAAATAACCATCTCATCATGTCCCACGTTCCCCTAAAACTCATTAAAATACCAACTTATTGACTCAACAAACACCCCACTTTGCATGTATATTGCATGCATGGGAAGTGTTGTACCTTATGCATATCTTCTTGTACTTCCAATTGAGATTGAGATCGTGGGCATGTATCAATCACTAATGTATGTAACAGGTCAAAACAGGTCGGGTCAAAGTTGTTTGATAGTCAAATTATTTAGCACTACTTTTAAAACTTTTGAAGGTTTTTTTCACAAATCACAACAAAAAATTCACAAGTAAACTATACACAAATCAATTGAGAACATTATCCTAAATCAATCAAAACCAAACATTGAACAATAACCTAAATTAAACAAGTGAACTGTGAAAACAAATGAACATTGAACATTAACCTAAATCAACCAAAACCTAACAATTCACATTTGGAAGTCAAAGTAATCCATCAAAACCTAACAATATCAACCTAACTCAAATAATTAATTCGCATTTCATAACCTAAATCAAATATCAAGAGCAATGGCCAAGAAAATGTTCAAAAATACTAATTTTAGGGTTAGAAATTTACCTCAATGGTTATTGTTTTCACATGGTTTCTGAAATTTGACCAATCGAGGGAAAAAAGCAAGAATCGAGGAATCAGAGGTTGATCTTGGGGAAGAAAGTCAAGAAACTTAAAATTAGTTGTTGAGTCGCAGAGAAGCAAGAACGCAGAAACATATAGAAGTTTGTCTACAAAACAATCAAGTGAATCGATCGGCGAGAGATTGATGGGCAGTGGCGAGGGACATGATGGAATCGATGGCGAGTAGGATTGAAGCTTCTGCGACTGCAATGCGAGGAGTGTTTGTTTGTCGTAACCGAGTGCGAAGACGCGAATGAACGAAGGGAAGGCAGACGCAATAATCGATGGGCTGCTTTTCCAAACTTGGAATGGAAGCTTCTTTCTTCCTATGGTTAACCTATTGTATCACCCTTCGTGGGGCCTTTGGCCATATTAAAAAAGCTGACATCTTCGTGTGAGCGGGGGTCCAACTAAATGTCGTTACATTATTTTTCTTTTTATTATTTCCTTCGTTTTACTTCTTATCATTCTAATTTTTACGTAATCATAAAAATAAATAACTATTTAATTTTATAAATAATTTAGAGTTTAATATAAAATAAAATAAATTAAAACTATAAATTTAATCTTACATAATAAAATTAAAAGCTTTAAGAAAACTACATAATGTAAAATGAATCAAAGTCCTACTCCCAATAACCGTATTCAACGTACCACCCGTGAGATGCACATGTGACGAGACGTAAAAGTCAAGATCTTTTTGCATCTGCTTTGACTCCTTTCATTCCTCTATTTTTTTTCAAAATTCCCAACTTCTCCTTCTTGATTTGCAAGTTTTCTTGTCCCGCATTTAGCACTTTTTCGTTTTGCATACTAAACATATTGACAAACCATTTAAGTTCCTTCATCAAATCATCCTTATTCGTCAACACCGTAGATGTTCATGCATCATGTTTACCATTGTCCTTCCCCATCGGATGTGGAAGCTACTGTAGATCAACCTCATTCACTTCTTCGTTATCTTCGTTGAGGTCGAACTGACAACGTGCATCGGAAGACGTCGTGTTTGTGTTCGAATCCGATGTACTCTTGCTCCGTTTTAAGACCCTCCGTTGTCATCCATAAAAGGTATAACTTCCCATTTGGAATGGTCTTTCACAACTTTCCAAGCCGTCTTGTTGTTGAAACTCGCGTGTTTACTTTCCATCCGATAACGCGAGTGAGCCTTCTCCAAGTAATCCGCTTCACTGCAACCGGAACGATATTTGGCTTTTAAATTATTATATATTCCGTTAAACTTCATCACATGGTTCTTCATATCAGACCATTTTGAGATTATTTGGTCTTTCTTGCGGCTTTGAAAGTTCCTTTTGTTAAAATAATCGATTTCGCTCACCCAAAAGTAACCTACAAGAAATATATATATATATATATATATATATATGTATATATATAGAAATTCATGGGTGGACAATCCAATTAAAGGAGAGGGAATTGGACGGCTAAGATTGGTTCTCGCGGTTCTTGCAATAAAAACGGTTATCAAATGAACTTTTCACTATCTCTCTCTCTATATATATATATATAATATACACACAAATAATCAAATATATACACCTTTTTTGTGCGTTTCCAACGAAGAGGTTTTCGGAAATGTGAATCCATCCATTTGCCAACAAAACCTTTTCTTCGGTAGTCCACGATGTAGGGGTCGTTCTATTTGGGAATTTTGTTGCTTTTCTTTTGCATCGTGTATTAAGAACTGCTTCGGCTTGGGTCTCGTGAACCCCCCCTCTTTATCATCTACATATTCTCCTTGTTGCATTAATTATTGAAACGTTTCAGGGACTTGAAGTTGTTGAAAGGCACTGTGTTGAAACTGTTGGAAGCCACCTTGTTGAAAATTTTGAAAAATTATGGTGAAAATAAAAGAATTTGCTGGATGTTTCCATGGTATGTTGACGGTGGTAACATTCTTTTGAAAAGATTTTTCGGTGTGACAGTTGCGAGCTTGTACATACCTCTTGATTTGGAAGCTCGGCATGGGTTGTAAAATCTTTTGTCAGTTTAGATCCGTATTTTTAAAAGAAAATTCAGAATATAGAAGAGAGAATGATAGAACGAGAGTATGTAAAAAATGTGAAGTTTAAGGTTAGTTTTTATAGTAGTTAATTTGTAAAAGAAAAAAAATAAGATATATATATATATATATAAATATATATGACCGTTGTAACGGTCGGATTTTAAAAAAATCAATGTTTTAAGACCTGGGTCAACCAAGTCGGTCAAACCGGTTGACCCGGACCCGGTGACTAGACCGGGTCAACATAGAGCGGGTTTTTGGTAATTTATGGCCCAGAGTGACCCGGTCGAATTAACAGTTGAACCGGTTTATTTTGACCCGGTTTAGTTTTTTTTTTTTAAATGTAACCCTAAATCTATCACTCACTTTCCAGTGTTTCAAAATCTTTAATTTGGTTTGATTGTAAACCTATGAGAACTGTTGTTAAATGTTTGATTTTTTTTTTTGTATTGTATGTTATGTTAAACTTGATGAGTGTGTTTAGATTCATGATATTGTAGATTTATGTTTTTTTCTTATTGTAGACAATGTTTTCTTTACTTTTTGTAGTATATATGTATGTATACACACATACATACATATGTAATTTTGAAAAATCTAAAAACAAGGTCGACCCGCCGGTCGAACCAGTTGACCCGTGACCCGGTTAGGAGACCGAGTCAACTAAAAGATCGGGTTTAAAACATTGAAAAAAAATATGTTTAGCGTGAGTGGAACCAGCCGAAGCCAACCAGCTTGGTGTGAGAGGGGACGGCGATGGTGTACAAGTGACTCAAACTCAGCCCCTCACCGGTTGGATGGATGTGCTCGGTCTAATCTGGAGTTGAATCGGTACCCATAAGTAAAGGAATGGACGTCTACATTATTTGCTCACTCACATCTAGCTCTCTAACTTTTTTATAGGAGTTAATAATTTCAACTATGAAGTTAATTTATTAACGGAAGTTACAACGTTCTTAAAAGTACGTTACAAGTTAGTGAAACTTTTTTTTTTTGATAAATAATTTTATAAGTAGAAAAATCATCTCCTCTATTATACCCCGTTAAGGTAAAATGGGATGGTTTTGTTGTCAACGATCAAAACCCACATTAATAGCGTGTAATCTTTGCTAACCTTTTGCAAGCTTTCTATTAATTATTTACAGCATAGAAACACCGGTAGGTCATACAAACCCTAAAATAAATTAACAACTAAAACTAACAACCTTATAAACTTTAAAATTGAGTTGACCGGACAAAAAGCAAAGATACGTATAAACACATGAAACTGATCCCTAAATTCTTAATTACATAGAAATAAACAAAATCGAAATAAAGAAACATTTCACTACTAAAATGAACAAATTTTAAAGCATAAAAAATAGTGTAAAATAATCGTTTTCGTACACAATATTAAATAGATAGAGCAGTTAATATAAAAAAGAAGGAGTGGGGTGTACATAATTAAGACCTGAGTTTTGAGGATGGATAAACTGTAACCTTTTATAGTCCCCGATTAAAAAGGCATGTATAATCCACTAAACCAGCTCTATTACTAAACAAGGAATTACTCGCACTCAGTCCGTCATTTTGCCCATTTATCTTTGTTTGTTTGACAAAGAAAAACTCGGGTTCTTGAGTTCTTCTATCAGCTTTACTTTTATCGATAGGGAATGTGAGAGACTGTCAATTTTGGGCATGGGTGGAATCACCACATATATATATATATATATATATATATATATATATATATATATACACACACACACACGTACGTACCTTGATCAACAAGAATTAGTATAATACTCTTGCGTTTAATGTTTTTAATCGTACGTTTTAAAGTGAGAGTATATTCTGGATGGCCAAATTCAAAAAAATTAAGCACTAATTAACAACTTTACTAACCGATAAAGATTTAAGAAATACTCAACAATTCATGCATTATAATATTTGGTTTATAAAAATTACATTAATTATCAATTTACGTGTCTTAAAATTACACGCACTCAATTAAAGATCGATCATGCATGGTTTGAATTGTCTTTAATACAATAGTAAATGATATATTAATTCATGCTAAAACATGCATTTAATTAATGCAACTTGATGAATGGTTGGATATATATATATATATATATATATATATATATATATATATATATTATTTATATATTAATAGATCAACACATGTATTATTTTCTTCCTTCTTTTAAACCATCAAATTACAAATTAATTTGAATGGTTCCATATATTTTAGAGAATGTTTGTATATGAAGTTAAACTTATTCATGCATGACAAATTATAAATATATTTTCTAATTTAATATATTTATTATTTTCTTTTTGTACTATATTTACACGTACATGCATATATCACTGTCGGCTTGGCCTCGATCGATCGGGTTGTCACTCGCACGTGCGTACAAGCTTCCCTCTTAATTTTTCCATCCATCTAACTAATTAATTTCTATATGGGAATTCTCATAAGATCATGTTATTAGGAGATCGAGGGATTGATCAACCACTAACTACCTACCTACCATATATGAACCGCATGAATTAATTAAGAAAAAAAGAAAATTATTTTGTGAGTTGAGTTACCCAAAAGCCAACTATTTTGTGAAAATTAAATATGTAGAAACTAACCATGCTTAAAAATACCCACTTTGAGATATCACAGGTGGTTCAAATGAGAACTGTGAAAATCATTTCTAGTCAATCATTTAAATTCATGTCTTTTTTATTGTCATTTCTAGTCAATCATTTAATTCCATGTCTTTTTTTATTTATTTTAAAGAGGAATGGGTAGTATGAACATTTTTACATTACCCCCACTTTTTAAAAACTAATATATTCATCATCAAACGAAAAGGTGTTAGATTATGAAAAACATACCAAATTAACGAGAAAACTATCCTCTTTGAGACCGATCTTGCTATATTTTTCGGGAAAAAAATTTGCGTTTACTGAGTTTTTTTCAGTACAGCTCGACATGTGCACTTGTGTTAAAAAAAACTAGGTGAATCTGTGAACGTGCATATGTCCATATGTACTGAAAAAAACTCAGCAAACACAAAAAAATTAGAAAAAATATCGCAAGATCGGTCTCAAATTAAATAGCATAATTTTCTTGTTAATTTGGTATAATTTTTGTAACTTAACACCTTGTCGATTGATGTATATATTAGTTTAAAAAATGTAGGGGTAATGTAAAAATGTCCAAATTGCTCTTAATTAATTAAGGATCATTTTGATTTAATTAAGGTTATCCATTAACAACTCTTTAATCCGGACCCTCCATCTCTTTGATCAATGACTATAATTGGTTCTCGCAGTTCTCGTTTGAACCGTCCCCTATATGTATAGGCAAAAGTTCAAACGAGAACTGTTTTTCGTACGAGAACAGCGAGAACCAATCTTAGCCGTCCAATTCCCCCTCCTTCAATTGGATTGTCCATCCATGAATTCTTTACATGCACCCTGCCACACTCAATACCCTCACGCTCTTCATCCATGAATTGCATTATCCAAAATGAACGGCCAAGATTGGTTCTCGCAGTTGTAGTACGAAAAACAGTTCTCGTTTGAACCCTCCCCTATATATATATATATATATATATATGAGACGGTTCAAACGAGAACCATTTTTTGTACAAGAACTGCGAGAACCATTTCTAGCCAATTATTTAATTTCCTATCTATTTCTTATTTTAAAGAGGAAAAGGTAGTAAGAACATTTTTACATTACTCTCACTTTTTTAAAACTAATATATCCTTCAAACGAAAAAGTGTTAAATTACAAAAAATATACCAAATTAAAGAGAAAATTATGCTATTTAATTTGAGACCTGTCTTACTATATTTTTCGGGAAAAAAATCGTGTTTGATGGTTTTTTTAGTACAGCTCGACATGTGCACATATGCATATTATGCACATGTGCAAATATTTACACATGTATATATCTACATTTGTGTTAAAAAAACTAGGAGAATCTGTACATGTGCAAATATTTGCACATATGCACATGTCAAGCTGTACTGAAAAAAACCCAGCAAACATAAAAAAATTTAAAAAAATATAGCAAGATCGATCTTAAATTAAAGAACATAATGTTCTCGTTAATTTGGTATGACTTTTGTAATTTAACACCTTTTCGATTGATGTATATATTAGTTTAAAAAATGTAGGGGTAATGTAAAAATGTCCAAATTGCCCTTAATTAATTAAGGATAAGTTTGATTGAATTAAGGATATCCATTAACGACTTTTTAATCTGGACCCTTCATCTCTTTAATCAATGACTATAATTAGTCCTCACAGTTCTCGTATGAAAAACGGTTCTCATTTGGACCGTCCTATATATATATATAATGATTTTTGGTATGATCATGCTCAAAGACCTATCAAAATAGCAAGAAACAAATGTAAAATAAGGTTAAAAGAACAAAAGGTGATATGCATTATTTTAAAGAATACAAACAGAAATGCATTAGAACATAATTCATAGTCCAAAGGTGTTAACATTTAGATATAAATAAAAGACTAACATTTATTAATTTAATTAAAGATGTTAAATATATGTGAAATATGCGACGTGTGAAAAGGATAACAACAACGCTAATGCAATATAAATCTTTTTTATCTTTATTTTTGTGTTTTTACCATTAGATTACTGTTTATTTTCTTAAGGCCAAATTGACCCTGAATTTTAACTTTTTCCCTCCTTGAATATGAAGATATATTGGAGTGTTTGTATAAATTATATATTTATACTTAATGGATGTATTTAATTATATATGTTTATAGTTTTTATTTTATAAGTATTAATACTTAATGATTGGTATAAATATAAATATAAATATATATATATATATATATTCATGATATCACATTTTTATCTACGTTTTGATATAAGTTTAACCGTAATCTAACACATAATTAAAAAAATATCTTTTAATTTGTAGGCGCCAATACAGACCGAAGTTGCCCACCCCGGCTCCCGATCAAAAAGAGTGTGTAAGACATCTATCAAATTGCAAGCTCCCGATCCAATTTGAGATTTTCCTTGAGAGGTATTGGGAAGGAATTGGAATGGAATAATATCGATTCAGACAGAAAAATGTTTTATTAGTAAAAAAGTCTATTTCATAACCACTAAAAAAAGTGAGTTACTATCTTTGATTCTGTATAAATTGAAATATAATGACACTTAATCTTTATAGGTATTTTTTTTTTGCTTATTATATTTTTAAAACTCTAAACCTGTAAACATATTATGGTTAATTTTTATTTTTATAAATCACTAAATCAGTAATCCCTTTCTATGAGGCATTTTTCATTTAGGGTAAATAAAAATATCTTTCTACAACTGATAATTGGGGTTTAATCCTCTTTTATGAGGTAGTTTATGTTTATAAATCTTTAAATCAGTTATCTTTTTCATTGACACAATTATACAGTGTTAAACTCTTGATTTGTTTTTCGATGCAAAGAATTTTATAATAAAAAGTTAATCAAAGTGTAATAGTTGTAATAAAAGGAATATGCTACCCATTTACTATGAACTTAACCCTTGTTGTCAAGAAATGAAACCTAGCAACAGGGCCGTATTAAGGGCCGGGTTATCCGGGCAACTAGACTCATGACTAGATGGTGCCCATTGTTAGTATAGTCTCTTATATATATATATATATATATATACGTAACCAATTTTATTGAGCCAAAATGTACAGACAGATAGGAAAAAAAACCCTAATTTCTTAGACACAAAATCTGAAATACAGATTTATAAATTGAAATAGCAATCTGCTTTGAAATCCTAGACCCATAACAACTGCATATGTGTAACACCGCCTCAGCTATTCTCAAAATCCGTGTAAATTTAAGATTTTAAACTGCGTGGTTCGGTTTGTAATAAAAGTGTTTACCTGTTTGATTAACTAGCTAGTAATTTAAAACAACGCAACGGAATATTTAAAACCAAACAAACAAACCTATTAATTATTACAGATTTAAACCACTATAATTTGGCGATTATATTTACATAACAAAAATAGTGCCAAATCACATACTACCAGTGTTACTACATCATCAACCGACCATTGTACACATTGTACCAGTTATAGTGTTCCTTCCCAAAAGATATATACAATTCCCAGTAGAGAATCCCATCTCACCAGGCACGCTTACTCCTTATCTGTAAAAAGATAATATCAACGGGATTAGCTATATAAAAATAGCTAATGAGTACTAACAGGCATGAAAAGCAATAAAGCAAGTCATATACATATCAAGATTTAGCAAACAATGCTATCCTATCACATAGCGGAGTGCTGACATGTCCAACGAGTGTATTATATTGACGGGTTGCAAATCCAGCTCAAACCACTACCACCGGGGGAATCAAACACTACCATCCTTGCTGGTCTCATCACATGAGTGAATCTCCAAGCTCGTTTTGAAACCAAAAGCTCATAGGATAGCCCGTTAAGGCAATCACCTCCCAGATAATCTAAGGAACGGCACTCGAGTACCGTTAGTCCAGAACATTATGCCCGAAGGCTCAGGACCTAGCCGAAGCTGGCCTCAATCAAGAAACTGTCCGGACATACACATAGCTCATCAGAAATCCTTTTCAGGAACAATTGCATGCATGCTTTTACAGATAACTTGTATTCATCAATATATATATATATATATGCACATGTATCTAAATACATGTTCACATATCGGGTAATCATGGCTTTGAAAACTTACATACATATAACCCTCGTGTGTACCATATTTAGCATACAATAACCGTGTAGTGCATTTACCAATTAAATATCCGTTTATTGATCTCATGAAAGTCAATACTCACCTGTTAGGCTAGTATTAGGCAAACTACAGTATTGGCACTTCTGGTACAGTTGGAATACCTAATTACAAATTATACATATCAGATTTGCTGTAAAACAGAACTGTCACAGGGCAAGGCACGCCCGTGACTCAAGGGGCACGCCCCGTACCCTGGTCATAGGTACGCCCCGTGACCAAAGGCACTCCCTCGGGCCATCTAGGGTTAGGCACGCCCGTACCTTTTCGAGGTACGCCTGTGCCTACCCGAGTACGCCCTAGGGCACGGTTGGATCTTGAAGGGTACGCCCGTGTCCTTTGACACACAACAGCAGGTTCCACCAGAACCTGCTGTTTACCATTTCAAAATACCTAAAACTCATTTCTAACCATTTCCAGATGTTCCCTTTCATTCACATATGAACTAACACTGTGAAAACAACCTAAAAACACTAACTTTATGCACTTTAACAACATATAGCAGATTTGGGGTCAATTTCTACTTTTTGACCCATTTTCATAAAATCATCCAATTCAATCATAAATAGCAATACAATTACATATAATGATTTCTAAACATCTGGAATAGGATTAGAAACAACTTAGAACAATTAACTTCAAGGATTGAAGCTAATTTGAACATAAACCCACTTGGACCTAAACAAAAAAATGGTAGAATCATGAAGAGAAACTTACAAGAATTAAGAAGATAACAATCAAGAAAACAAGAACAGATTGCTAGCTTGATTATCTGTTTAATTCCAGCCCTTTACTTGAATCTTGTATAAGTTCTTCAAGAGAGAGAAAAGCAATATGAGTGTGTTTATGTATGTGTGGACGTGTGTGTACCTAGAGATAGAATTTGAGGACTAATATTAGTTCTCATTTATCCACAAGGGGTATTTTGTTCCCCTTTTCAACATACAACTCAACACACAAATACCCGTTTCGAGTAATGAAGATATTTTTGGAAACCTCGTTTGAAACCATTTAATAATTAATCATTATTATCTATTTTCTTTATTATTTTTAAATTCCCATTTAATTAACCAATAACTTATTATCTTAAAACACTTAACATATATTCTTAATTTAATTCTTTTAAATTAAAACACGTACCAAATGGAGCGTACGAATAGGCCCGATTTGAGGATGTTACAATATGGGAAAAAGAAAAGCGAAATCAATGTGTGGTAAACTATTTGGCGATGAATTAGAAGCCGAAGGCGTCGGGGAGAGAGTAGAAATAATTGGTCTCATCTTTGGTGATTGATTCTCCTTTTGCCTTTATTGATTATTACTTAATTAATTTGTTTTAGTTACTTGAAATCACTTACTTGGGTCGCTTGTTAATTAGTTGTGTTAACTTACTTGAAATTTTATCACTTGATATCAACTATCAAGTTTGTTGGTGTCACGTATTTAACATCTTGAATCATTTAAAAATTAGCTAATAATTAGTTAATTAGTTTAGTGCTAATTTAGTTTATTAGTTAAACCGGCTACTTGGTATCAAGTTAATTGGTGTGTTTACTTAAATAGTTGAACCACTTGATATCAAGTTAATCGGTTTGTTTACTTAAAACATGAATCACTTTATAATTAACTAATAAATCATTCTTTCCAAAATACATTTATCTTGTAATTAAAAAAGAAAGAAAAGAGAATTTGAAAACCTAAAATGATCTTAAATAAGGTAAATGTATAAATTTATAAAAAATTTGAAAAACTAAATAATTAAAAGTTTCTTATTCAACGTTTATATATATATATATATATAAGTTTGTTTTTATATTTTAGTATTTTTAAGGACCCATGTTTTAGTTTATCCCGCCCTAAAAATGTTTTGAAACGACTCCGCCTAGCTAATTTGGTAAACAAACATGACTCGATCAGAGCATGCATGTAATTGACTGTACTTGAACTAACTTGATCAATCAACCTTTTTACATAACATACGATTCTTGAATTCTGTTTATAACCGTGATAAATTTCCAAGTGATGAATTAATGGAGGTTAACTTTTTTTGTGGGTAAGAAATTGCATACAACAAGGTATGTCATACCCGTGCGTTACGCCGAGTTGATATTTAAATAATTATATTATACTAATTTAACTTATATATAGTATTAAAGACGGTTATTTGAATGTAGTATAACTACATATTATTTAGTTTGATAAATCTCTTCTAAGAAGATAAAAAATAAAGTTGTTTTTTATGAAACTGTAATTTATCAAGTATTTAACTAAACTAAAATTAGTTGTTGTAATTTGTTAGAGGTGTGGTTGTTTCGTTTAAAAAAACAGGGCTTGTAATAAAATATACATAAAAAGTGTATACTTTTAAGAGTATCTATCTAATTTCATTTATTAATTTTTTAACATTGTGTTATTACTCTCTTTACTTTGTTTCTAAAGTTGAAACCATTTCTTTTAACATATTATGTCCATATTTTTGTAAAGATTTGCTTGTCTACCATGTCATCAATTGTGATAATATAAAGTTATTAATAATATTGTAAAGAACTGATATTTAGTTTATTTCAAAACCATGTAAGAGACATGTTAAAAGTTATAAAGTTGAAATATAATTCATCTAATTATTTATGTATAATTTGATTATAAATGCTAAATTTGAGATATAAATATGAAATTTATTAAATTCGAATTAGATAATGTTTACCTTATTATTTAAAAAAGAATTATTTTGAATGGATTGTAAAACTTTTGTCTCGCATGTATATACAAAGAAGCCGGTCATAACACGTGATATTAAAATAATCCTCCATAATTCAAAAACATGTAAATAAAACCGACAAATATCTTTAGTAGGAACATGGATATATTATGATCATATGAAAAATCTTACATTTTGTTATACTAATCTTTTATAAGTTATATTTAAGTTTGCTTACACACAATAAAAAGGTAAGATAAATTTGTTACATACATATTTTAATAAAAATATGATATTTAAGAGTTTATTACATACAAAATATATCTTTAAGTAATATACATACAAAGTAAAACATGTATGGGAAAATATTAAGTGATGCTAGCACCATGTAACTTAAATGTCTTATTCTCGTATAGTATTGATCATAAATTATAGATTGACAAGTAAAATGGAAAATTACATGACTAATTTATCCTTTAATTAAGTTAGGTTTTACTAACATTACTTATCATTTTTCAACATATGTAGTTGTATACTTTGATAATTTATGGTGTCATTTGAAATATTGTTTTATTTTTATACTGTACAAAACTAAATATATTATTTTAGTATCCATGTCACTTTATTAAATTACTCTAAAAAATTTCCAATTGTTAATTTACCGTGTTGTATCCCATGCTGAATCTCACTTATATAATCTCACACGCTTAACACATTTACTTATACTCTTACTTTTAGAGTTATATGCCATCTAGTTCGGTTAAAAAGCATATTTCATAGTTGTAGTAATAACAAAAAAGAATAATAATCATAATTAAACTATAAATTATGTTATGAGATACAATGTAATTTTGTATAAATTGAAGGTAAAAAATAAAAGGGTTTAGTTCATGGAAATGTATCAAAGTTGTCACCTTTTGCTATTGTATGTATTGAACTTTCAAACTTACCATTTAATGTACTAAATTATAAAAACTTACCATTTAATGTATCTAACCTGCCATAGCAGGTTAAATGATGATGTGGCACAAGTTTTGCTTACATGGCTGATGATATGGGAAGTGACATGGAATTTCATATTCAAAAGTAATTCAAAATCAAATAAAGATTTATGTTTAATTATTATTATTTTTAAATAACAACAACATCATCTTCATAGTTCTAAAATCGGATCCCTAAATTTGTAGTCCTAAAATCGCCAACACCTTCTTCATCTCTTGACTCCATTGTCGAGCACCATCTTCACCCGTCAATTAAGTTTCATCGGTCGACCATTGTTGACTTTAGGCGACACCTCGATGACGTCGATCAAGTTTCCTCCTAGGATTTGTAAACTTCAGGCGACACCTCGATGACCTGGGTTCATCTGACATCGATGTTTGAAACTTCAGGCGACACCTCAATTTGTAAACTTTCGTTCCAGTTTGGGTGCATTTTGGTGCAGATCTAGGTTTAACGTTTTGCGATTTCTGATTTACGTGCAAATCTTCGTTCCAGGTTTTGATTACGTTTAAAGGATCTATGAAACAAGTTTCGATTTTCTGATTTCTGTTTTTTCTCCGGTGATTGCATGTTTGTTTTAGGGTTTAAGGTTCAAATCAAGATTCAGTTAAGATTCTTGTGAACAACCCAGATTCAGGTATGAATTTCTGTTCAAATCGAGGTTTAGGGTTCAAATCTTGATTCAATCGAGATTCTTGTTTTTCTCCAGCGATTACATGTATGAATTTCTTGTGTACTACTCAAAGTCAGTCGAGATTCATGATGGTTCTTTATTTTAGGGTTTTGATTTATGTTCCAACCCAAATTACAGGTATGAACTTCATCATATTTCAAATTTCTTTTAGGGTTCTTCTTCTTCATGTTCAACTTTGGGGTTCTTGTTCGTTTTTTTAAACCAGAACTAGATTTTTTATTGTTCTTCTTGTTCAACCCCTTTAATCAGCTTCATCTGGGTTCTTGTTTAATTTTTAGCTTGTTCTTCATCTGGGTTCTTGTGTTTATGTGTATGATCATCAACATGAGCTTCATTTTTTTTCAAGTAATAAAAGAATTACTGAGGTGGCTATGAATTACTGACATGGAATTGAAAAAAAAATAGAGAATTACTGGTTACCTGATTAATAGGTAACCGGATACACAAAATGATAACTTTTGGAAGTCCAGTACATTAAATGGTAACTTTGAAAGTTCGATACACACAATAGCAAAAGGTGACAAGTTGGATATATTTTCGAGAACTAAACCCAAAATAAAAATCTATTTGTGGGTAAAGATTAAGAATTGAAGATTAAATGTAACTTTTATAAGTTAAAGTAAGAAAAATAAAAAATTGTTAGGGGGTGAAATAAAAATTGAAATGAATAGTGATATTTTTTTGTGAATTGATATAAGGGATAATGTACCAAAAATGAAAGCTGATTGTATTTTTAGGTACAAAATGAAGTTGATTGTATTTTTAGGTATAAAATGAAATTGATTATATACAATAACAATTTAGGTATAGTTTGTTGTATTTTCGCGCACTTTGTCCAATAAAATATTATCTCACCAACTAACTTGGGGCAGATTGAAACCCTAACTCGTATCTTTAAGAAATCAATTTGGAGCTAAATGACAAGGGCAACTATGTTGCAGGCCAAATGTGGAGGCGCCAGAAGTAGTGGTGTGGTTGAAATCCATGAGAGTGAGAGGGGGGGGGGGGAGCGAAAATCAGCGAGAGATGAGAGTCGTAGAAGATGCGTGAGAGAGAGAGAGTGTGTGTGCAAGAGAGAGAGATTGCTCAGCTTTTGACATCAATCAATTCACCTATTGTATGGAAGACAAGAACCCAAATAACTCACAAGATTTAACCAAGGAAATCATCAATAGCAACTAAGCAGTTAAGAGGGTAAAGTAATCTAAAAAGTAATGTGAAGCCAATTAAATGTATCAGGCATATACTTAGAATCAACGCTGTACAATGATTTGTACCGCTGGTGATGCACGAGGGCAGCTTACGATAATTCTTAATATATTAGACACTTCATCCTTAGTAACCCCTTTATAAAGATGCAAGGACACCGTCCCCAACACAGGTGACTTAGCCAAGATAAACTTCACTAACTCCAAATGAAGCTTGAAGTCGATGAAACTATAGATCTCCAGTTTATTCAGATGCTCCAACCAAGTATCTGAATAATCGTCATCAAGCGTAACCTGGTCATCTTGGTAATCCTCAAGATCTGGATCCGTAGCTGAATGTTCACAAATCTACAAATGTTGGTGGTTCTTGTGTCAGTATATTTTGGCATGAGAATCAAAACAAACAGGATACAAGATAGACTTATACAATTTACCTCTAGTGCTAACTTCTCCAAGTTTGAACAGCTTCTAATCAAAAAAATAAGAAAAGGTAACCCCTTGTCATGAAATAAACACATTGGTAGTATACGGAAGTATTTGAGGTGGACTAAGGGGACCGGAAGCTCTAGTGGAACCACATCATCTACATCAAAACACTTGAACCACAGGCCAAAAAATTAACAACCAAAATTTTTCCTTCCCAAGTTGAACCAATTATTACTATATCAGGTGAATAAAAACTAAAAAGTACCTGAGTGATTGAAGTCCAGGTGATCAGTTCTTCAATCACAGGTAAACACTCGAATAGCTCAATGATGCTAAAATAGTCATTACCAAGAATATTATCGTCATTTATCAACTGCAGCAACATACAATATTCAGGTAAGTAACGAAAGGGCAGGAGGATGAGTATTCATTCTAATAAACAACTTACCAGAGTGACGCTCTTAAGTAATGGACAACTGGATAAGAGATGTAGAAGAGTGTTTGCACACATGTCTACATCATACAAATATAAGGTTGTAAGGCTACCAAATCCATTGAATGTTGGTTGATGGTAAATACCACACTCAAGGAGATACAGGTTTGTCAACTGATGCGGCAAAAAGATAGATAAGCGTAACCTATACCCACGGGAATGATTCAAGGAAAGCCAAACTTTCTTGACAGTATTCTTACGTGACAAATGGTTTATTATATGGTCGATTTCAACACAGGTTTCATCTGCATTCATGGAAAGGGCAAACTCAAGTATGGGACCCTGATGCACTAACAGAACTTGGTATATAGCATAAAAAAGTTTAAACCTTGAGGGCATCGTTTTCCTTAGACCAAATGCTTGCTTTCGAACGGACAGCTGATTCTCATTAGTTGATACTTTAAATGCATCCTCATAAAACACAAGTTTAGGAATTTTCACCCATTTGTACCTCCATTCTCTTGAGAGGATACTTGTTCGTGCTGCCTCTTCAATCGGTACAAGACATAGAATGTTTTCAATAATGGTTGAAGGAAGATTGCTGATCTTATCCAAAGCCAAACGTTGCCCTTTCAAATTATCATAATCTTGTCTGACCGATACCAACTGTTTATGCAAAAATCAATTCAAAAGAAACTGAGTTTTAAATAAAAGCTAATAGTTAATGTAGTTTATGCATGCCGCTTGATTGGAAATCTTAACTTTCAGTCACAATCATTCAATTTATATTAGGGGGCTTTTGGATGTGCATTTAAAATTGATTAATTTGATTACAAGTAACAACAATCAATTGGGTAATCTGATTTTTACTATGACTACTTTATTAGTTTATAGGCCAAATAATCAGATTGAAAATATAACTGATTATCATAGATTAGATAAGAAAATGTACACTTATCTTAACAAGGTTTTATTTATCACTTTATTAAACAATCACAGTTTGCAAAACGCACGCCATGTTTTATTCTTTTTGATGCAATGGCTGCTCAAATGGCCAGAAAACTCAAACATGTTGCAAACAAAAGAGTGTTAGGTTTCTTGAATAGAAAAGTAATAATCTCCCTAAAAAAATGTCCAGATACTTATGGGAAGGCTTCATCGACCCATGTGAGCCAATCCTTATCCAGTTATCCACCACTAAAGATAAACTTTAACTCCTAACTAATAGGTAATTTTAAATATCAAACAAACCAACTAACAAAGGATAACAAACAAAATACTAAAACGTCAGATAGCTGAGACTTTGATCTGCATCACATTACTTAATCAAACAGTCTCAATCTGCATCATGTAGGGTATCAACACATGAGGTGTGATGGATGATCCCGCATTGACTAAAAAGTTCCAAGCTCACAATAAAAGTATTCTTTAGCATTGTTGCTTTATAATTTCAATCTTTGTAGAATATTGATTTCATGATATGAAAATGTTGGAATATTGGCCTGACTTCAGACTTTTCTTTCATAAGGAAATACCATGTAACTCTGATATGGTCATCGATAATTGAGACAAAGCCCGATATGTTTCTGACTCTAAAGTGTCCCCATACATCACTAAATTTTTATTGAATGGGTGAGACATTTTACAGGGAAGAGGTGCAAAGTAGTGACAAACACGTTTATAATAGGGTCTCAATATGAAAAGAACTCCGAGAGACCCTGTAGTTAGGTTAGATGAAACTTTGATGTCTTGGGCCACTGTTGGAATGTGTTATAGATGATCAGCTGCAGGACTTTAGTATGCTTGCAACCGAATGGACAATTGGATTTCATTAGTTTAAACTAAATGTGACAACATTCAGCCTGTGATGGGACTGATTAGTCTGGTGTTGATCACCTAATTGAGGGGTTGAGACAGAGCCTTTGGTGTCACAGAATAGGGCTGATGATAATCTGACTGTCATTGATTGGAGTCAAGATTGCAATCACTACCGAAAAGAATGAAAGTTGAGAATGAGAGAGTCTAAGTTGTGGGACCGATTTTTTAAGACAGCAATTTTTGGGCATTAAATCATATCTGAGAGTCTGACTTTTGACTATTTGACCGTGATACCATTGACAGATTGAATGTCTATTAGAATAAAAATCAATTTCAACCGGGTGGTCTTGCTTGAAACATTAGTTACGTTACTGGAGAGTGCAAAATTGGAGAAGTATCAGATATACACAGGCTTTTTCAACGCATCTACATTAGAAACTCCGGTCCCTGACTGTTATTCAATCTGACCAGAGGAGTATTTCAAGTTATAACACTGTTAGGGTTTTTTCCGATAATCTATAGGTTATAGCCAGTTGAATCATCTGTATGCCATCTTAGAATTAATTTTATGCTATTGACATCGCTTGTTGATTACTCAAACTAAACAAAGATTTCACTAATTAAGAGTAGATATAAGAAGTACCTCAGAGGGTGTAGAATCTTCATTCTGTATTTCAACATAGTCAGTGTTTCTGCGTTTTTTATGAAGATTTGTCGACATGGATCTCGTAATCGCCATTGTTGGTATTATACAATTCTAAGGTTGATGAAGAATCAAAGATAATTGACGAAGACGCTCGAGCCTACACGGCGTCCCGCCTTAAAATTTCGCGAGCGATGATTAGGGAAATTTGATTTGGTTAAAATGTGGTTTCCATCTTTTAAAATAGAGAATAAAAACATTTGCTAATCAATAATTCCAATATTAAACCAGTGGAGCATAAAAATCAAAAAATCGAAATCAATTTGTTAAAATTAACAAAACCGAACATATAAAATTGAAACCATTTAAAAACTGATGGTTTGGTTTTAAATTTTGAAAAATCGACAGATTTGGTTTGGTTTCGATTTTTTACCGGAAACCACTCATTAACAAACCAACCCACTAATATTTAACATATCATATATACTTATCATCATTCTTTAACGTACCTAAATGAATGCGTTTAAGTTATCCCATTTCTTTCGTAGGATGTAGTTTAATTATAACCTTATCAAATCATCGTAGTAATAATTCTTAACGTGTGCTCACATATTCCAATCCACTACAAGAAAAGAAGTCATTAGCAGCGACAAATATTGTGACAATATGGGCTTTAGTGACGACATGTTGTTGTCCGGGCAATATGTCGTCGCTAAAGCCCGTCGCTGCAAAAATGAGCGTGGAGAAAGATGAGTACGACAACAATAAGGATGATGACAAGTAGTTCATGTGCTTATTAGTTATGTTTATTAGTAGACGTGTTTGGACGTGTTAACAAACAACTTAATCAAAATGCTTGTATTCGGATTTAATTAATTTTTTTTTGAACAGCGAAGTTAAGTTAGTGGACTGGATCCGCAGTGATATCCAAACAGGCAGTATGCGAACCCCAAGTCACGCGCCATGAGGTAATAAACCCTCCTCTAACTATTTCCAGATGCCCTTATAGTGAGACTTGAACCCAAGACTTACACTATGAGGTAAAACTCAATATACTGTTGGAACAGAAGCCCGTTGGTGGATTTAATTAATTAGTAGTCGTTTGCGGATTTATATGAGATGCAACTTTTTTATTTTTGGGTTGCATTATAGCATTATAATTTTATTATTAAATAAATGTTATCTACAAAAAAATAGCAATAAAAAAATTAAAAACTAATTTCAGTGACACCTTTAGCATCGACACTAAAAAGAAATAAAAAATAATTAAAAAATCAATAGCGACGACAGCTTTTGCGACGACTTGGAGACAATAGCGTATTAGCAGCAATAGCGGCGACATCTTTAGTGGATGACTTGGAGACAATAGCATCAAAGGAATAGTCACGACGTAATAGCAGCGACATGTTGCCGCTAATACCTTTTAAATCATCCTCGATCAATTCCTGGATGTGTTCCTTACATTCCTGTAACTAACTACGTCAGTAAATGATATGATGAGATCAATCACATTTTTATTGGTCTATTTAGTTAGGGAGATGATTTGTACAAAACATTTTTTTGTCATACATAACAATCATGACTTTTTTACCCGACAAATCAATCAACTATTTTTCTCAACCGCATATTCAAAGGTATTGTAATCTAAACATACATTTTTTATTGTGTATGACAAAAAAATGTTATGTACAAATAATCTCTCATTTAGTTACTCTCATCTTGGTTAACTCCTCGTGTTAGATTCATTAATGTTCCTTATATCATTTCTTAGTTATATATGAAGTCATGTACCTCCTGAGTGGTTGCATGGTTATACAAGTTATAACAAATGTTGAGGATATTCAACAAGTTCATATATAGACTTTCGAGTTTCATCCAAACTCAGACAACAATCGTTTCTTTGTTACCTCTCGAAGAACACGATCTCCAAGGCTCAAAATTATAGCCGAATGAGCCTTCTCCATGATCTCAGTTCTCTCATTTTTGATAGAGTCACCGGCAAATTTCCTTCACCACGAAGAGGAGCCACGGTGCCTTGTTGAACCAATAATGCTCTCGTCTTGGCTCTCCAATGACCGGTGTCATTTTTCCCATCAAACTTCTCCCAATCTGAACCTTGTAGACCTCATAGTTATCACTGTGAATTAGTGCTTCTCCTCCTATCTCTTTCCTTTGATTTTGTCTTCTTCAACTCTCAAATTGATTGCCACCTAGCGCTCTGATACCAATTGTTGAGGATATTCAACAAGTTCAAAGAATCGAATTTAGAAGATGAAAATAAGATGATAATTAGACTGAAAAATGTTATAAAAGGGAATGAGACACTCACAATTTATACACTAAAAGCGAGTGCTAATACTACGGTTAACAACTTAGTAACACACTAGCAGACTTTGACTAACTTTGACCTCTTGAATATTGACATTAATCATTAACTAACAACAAATCATGTGTAACTACTAGAACCACCGCTCCGCCATTAATTGTATCATTCTTCCTTGAACGTGCGTACCTAGCAACCACATATCTATCCATCTAGTCGATGCAACATCAAATATTAATTAAATCTCGCCTAGCTAGCTAGAATATATTGTGCTGGGGATACCAACTAACACCTGATACAGTGATACGTAACTTACTTATGACTATATAAGTGTGAAAGCCAACCAGCAAATTAAAAGTTCAAAAGATTATCCAAAATATATAAAAGAAACAAAAACAAGTGGCAACTCACATTTGTAGTCCATCCCAAAACTTGTACAAGTTTTCAAGCAAATAACAATCCTAAGGGATAAATTTGGACTCGTCTTCGTTTTTAACACCCACGTTTAACTATGATTTCTGCTACCGGTGATGCACATGGGAAGCGTAAGAGAATTCTTAATATATTCATCTCTTCATCAGTCTTAACCCGTCTAGCAAGCACTATCCTCAAGTTCTAAGGTACTAAAATCTTCAATCTCCAATTCATTCAGATGCTCCAACCAGATATCTGAATAATCATCCAATGACTTTATCTCAGGATCCTCAACCCAGTCAAGAATCTACGAAAGTGTTGGTATTTCTTGTGTCAGTGTATTTTGGCATGAGAATCGACATACAAAGAATATGAGATAGATTTATGATATTTACCTCTTGTTTTAGCTTAATTTTCTCCAAGTTTGGGGAGCTTTTGATCAAAAGAAAAAGACCAAGGAGCCGATATTCATAACTAAAGTGCATCTCTGACATACACAAGGATTTGAGGCAGACTAATGTGGTTGGAAGCTCTCCTGTAGCAAAACACTAGAACCATAGAGAAAACATGATCAGAAAGCAAAGTGTTTCTTTTCTCATGAGATGAATCAATCAACCTACCATGTGGATAATAATACCTCAATAGTCCAAGAACTAAGTGTCAGATGTTCAATCACAGGCACATGAAAACACTTGAATAGCTTATTAAGGTCAAAAGTAAAATCGACGTCGCCTGGATGCCAGAATTCCTGCAGCCCCTTACAATATTCAGATAAGTTATGAAAGCCCATAAGGGCAGATATCGATGTACAGAGAGCTTACCAGACTCAAGTACTCAAGTAATGGACAACTAGATATGAGATGTGCAAGTGTTTCTCTACAGATGCTCACATAAAACAAGGATAAGCTTCTAAGGCTACCAAATCCACTGAATGTTGGACTAAAGTCAAACTCACACCAAGAGAGAGATAAGTCCGTTAGCTGATGGAATGAGAGGAAAGACAAAGGTAACTTATACGAAGATTCCCAATAAAAGTCAAGTGCCAATTTCTTGATAGTATTCTTCCATAATAAATGAAGTATTATTTGGTCAATTTCAATACAATTGTCATCTGCGTCCATGGAAAGCCTGAACTCATGTATTGGGCTCTGGTGTAGTAACAAGACTTGGTGTATAGCATAGAAAATTTTACATTCCCCTGTCAAATGTTTCCTTCCGTATGGTGGTTTCTCCGGCTGACGTTTATTATTTAATTTATCAAGCATATCATCCGCATTGAACACAAGCTAAGAAATCGTGACCCAATTGTATCTCCAATTCCTTGACAGGATACTTGTCCTCACTGCATCTCTTATCGGCATACGACACATGATGCTTTCAATAACAGTTGAAGGAAGGCTGCTTATTATGTCTGTTTTAGCCATACATTTAGCTTCCATATCAAAGTGTTCTTGTTGGACCAATACTAGATAATGCTGCAAAAAGCAGTTAATGCAGTAGATGATTTAAGATCAACAATGTGTAATACACACAAAATAAGCTTAACACCTCACTTTAAGAACATATAGCACAATAAGCATATTTGACAGGTGTTTGGATGTGCATTTAGAAAAGGAAACCAAAATTATTAGAAAACAACATTCACACAGGCACAATGACAAACATACCTTCAGTTCTGTTTAGTGTTTACATTCACACAGATACATAATCACACTATCATATATGATTCCATATATAATTCAAATTCACATACATATCTTTGAAACATCATAACATGATTTCGATTAACATTCGAACAATGAACAAACTTATTAGAACACAGTGAACAGGTTAATTAAACCAAACAATTAATGAAAAAACCTATTAAACATTTAAACCAAACAGATATTATTAGACTAGTAATGAACATGCAATGAACAATGACTTCGATTTCGAGTGAAGAACAAATGAACAATGAACAGAAATGGATTCTAATCGACTAATACAAAAAAAAAATTAATTAGAAAACACTGAAAACAGATAAAAGGTTTAAACCAAACCTGCTGTGTTATTGGCCGGGTCGTACTGTACGTTGTTGATGGATTGATTGTAGATCGAGTGGATCTTGATCGTTTGATTTGTTGAGTCGTGTAAATGTGTAATCGTCGATTTTTCAAGAGCCGTTGTTCAAAGGCCGATTGAGTCGCATTTTTTTGAAGAAACCGATCGATCGAGGAGTCATGAAACATTGAAACCGATAATAAGACCTGCCTCCCTCCAAGCCAAGCCTATTGGGCCGGCCCAGAGGATAATTAAGATTTTTTTTATATATATGGCATAATTAAAAACATGGAGGGTAAATTTTTTGTTAAAATGAAGCTTAAAGTTTCTCCATAATACTTCACAACACACCGTAAAATCAGTCGTCTTCTTTTCTTCCTTACTACCTAACTTATGCGATGCTATTATCACGGTCCTTTTAAATGAAGGATAGTTAATAAGTGATTCCTGAGTATAACATCACCTAAGTTAGATTATATATAATATTACGAATCATTTTCCTATATTAAATTGTATAAATTACATTTAATAATCTGTATCTTCTCTTTATTTCCTTGACAGAAAATAATATGATAATGATGATGACGAAAGACTATGATCAGATAAGTTTAGACTGTCAAAATGAAATATTATGTCATGAGAAGCTGCTTCAGTGCTTCAATTCTCGTTCTGAATACTGCTATATATATAGTAGTAAGCTGAATTCACATTAAACATTAATCTGCACAAGGACTCTACTAATTAGACATCAACACCCAAGCGGAAACATGAGAAATACATGTCTTATCCCCGGAAATTATTGATTTGTAACTTGTAATTGGTCGACTTTTGTTTGAGCGAGTTGAATTGTAATTAAAGGGAGTAGCACTGACTAAGCATCCAATTAATGAGTTTATCTGAGGTTCCATACCATTTTGTATTGACCTATAAAAGCTACAATTTTGTTGGTATCTCTTGTGGCAGTGTATTTTGGCATGAGAATTGAAAAAGAAGGGGTGATACAAGATAGATGTATCTATTTACCCGTGTTTGCTCTATCTCAATTTTCTCCCAGTTTGGGGATCGAGCTTCTGATAAGGTTATTAACTGCAGCAACGTACATACAGTATTTAGGTAAGTAATGAAAGCGCAGGAGGATGAGTATATATTCATTTTAATAACAACTTACCAGAGTGACCTTCTGAAGTAATGAACAAGCAGATAAGAGATGTAGAGAGCTTTTGTAGGGATGCGTACATCGTGCAAATATAAGGTTGTAAGGCTACCAAATCAATTGAATGTTGGTTGATGGTAAATACCACAGTCAATGAGATACAGATTTGTCAACTGATGAAATGAGAAGATTGAATGCTTATGTTAACCATGTTTTATTTATCACTTAATCAAATGATCACAATTTGCAAAACACACGATATCATCACAAGTGAATATTGCAAAGATAATTGATGATTGGCATTGTGACAAAGACAATGAGGTCTAGAGGCGCCTAGGATCAAGCTAGGTGCTATGGGATGATCAAGCTTTCTGGAAAATCAGGGTAGACTAGGAACCAATACTCTTTAACATTTTTCCCCATGATATCAGTTACTTCTAAAAAAAATTAATTTTTCATTTGATTTGGGAAAATATCATCTAAAAAATGATTTGGGAAGAGAAATATAATTTTTCATTTGGAAAAGATTTTAAAAATTTTTAGGGAAATTTGATTTGGTTTAAAGGGAAATCATTATGATTGCGTTCTTTGGCTTTTTTTTAACGGAAAAACATAAAAAAAATTGCCTTAAATTTTATTTGATAAGTAGGATTATTTTACCGTGCATATTTCATAGGAAAAAAATTACGATGGCACCGGACTAAGTACGTGCAAAGCGTTAAGCCAATCAGGCTACAGCCGTATTCTTTTTTGAAAGCTCACTTCCACCTTTTGCATTTTAAATGGATAACAAACATTCATTTAAGGATGAATAGCAAGGATTTTATTTAAGGATGATAATCTTAAGAGACCGGCTATCAAGGCAATCGCTTAAGGCCATGTTGTTAGATATGACCCATAATAAGTATAATCTCATATGTGTGTATAATCAAATTTATTGAGCCAAATTTACCAAAAAAAAAAAAAAAAAAGGAAAAAAACCTAATTTCTTAGGTTCAACATCTAGAACACATTTTCAGATTTTGTATTTTAGTCAACTACTTGCAATTGCATACTATTTTCTTTTTTTAGTAAGAATATTTCTTTAACCCTTTAAAAACATCGTTTTGGTATGTGGTAACAAGTTATTTGAAATTAGTGTACCATTTACTAGATCGAACATTATCAATTGAGTGACATTCAAGAGTTTTGGTAATTAGTTTGTATTTGACCTTTATTTCTTAATCTCAGTTTATTGTTGCTTGTTTTGGTAATCAATTTGTATTTGAATCATTATTGTTGGTTGTTTTGATAATTAATTTGTATTTGAATCACTGATTTCTTACAAAGTTGCAGAATAGAAAACATATTGAGAGTCCTTCACTATTTTAGAATCAAGGATTTAAAGTTCAATTGTTCAAACTCTAAGAAAACAAGTATATAGTTTCTTTTATCTTTGATTTCTTGTTTGGGTTTTTGATCATTAGTTAATTAATTTGTTTTAGTTACTTATAATCAATTACATACTTTAGTCACTTATTAATTGGTTACTTTAAATCACTTGATAATAACTTTAATCACTTGATATCAACTATCATGTTTGTTGGTGTCATTTATTTGAAATCTTGAAACACTTAAAAATTAGCCAAATATTATTGTTAATCAGTTAATTAGTTTAATAGTTATTTAGTTTATTACATAAATTGGTTACTTGAATCATTATATCATGTTAATTAGTGTGTTTTTTTGCATAGTTGAATCACTTGATATCAAGTTAATTGGTTAGTTTACTTGAATACCTGAGTTACTTTATAATCCAATAATAAATCAATTTTTTCCAAAATGCACGTATCCTGTAGTCAAAAAATAAATAAAAGAGAAGAATTTGAAAACCTAAAACGATCTTAAAAAAAGTGAATGAATAGATTTATAAATAACTTGAAAACCTAAACAATTGTAAGGTTCTTATTCAATGTTTTCTAAATATTTTTAGATTTTTATTGTATATTTTAGTATTTGAAGGGACTCATTTTTTAGCTTTGCTCCAAACCCCGAAAATGTTTGAGACGGCACTGTATTTAAGGCATTCTAACTTCAAACAAATTAGAAATATATATAGGGAGAAGTTAATTTGAGAGCAGCTTTTATTATGAGTACCGCGAGTATCATTTGTAACCATCATTAATGTGAATCTGATAAGGGACCTCCTATCAAGTTGTGTATCCCCTTTTTAACACATGTAGTTGGTTGCTTCTAGCTAAGGATAATGCTTCGCAAAGTAGAGATCTTGCCTCTACTTCCCTATAGAGCAGAGATAATTTTTGATAGAGTGTTGTGGTTTTAGCTTCTTATTCCCTTCTTATCCTTGCAGGGTATAGATCATGCACGACATGAGTATAGTTTTTTTATTTAATTAAATATAATTAAAAACACTATATAAAATTGAATTCAAATATCCATGTTATCATAACCTCACTTTTATGTGCGAAGTTATTAGTTAAAAATAAGGAAACGTAAACAAATAAAATCTTTATATAAAATTTAAAGTTGCAAAGGTAGTTACAAAACTCACTAACATGACGGTTGTTTTACTACTCGATAATTATGTTGAATGATAGTTTCTAGACAGTTATTTACTCACCCATTAACCATCAATTTTAAAGAGCCTCAAAGTAGTAGTGATTGTTTTGTAAACAACTTTATATCACTAACTAGCGGTTTTAAAAGACCCACTAAATGATTACTAAACATATTAAAAACAACTCACTAATAGACAATTTACAAATGATTATAAAATTTCCATGTCACTTGAAATCATCATTTTTATGTGAATAGAGCATATTGTCTCTCTCCCCCGTATCTATCTATCTATCTATCTCTCTCTCTCTCTCTCTCTCTCTATATATATATATATATATATATATATATATATATATATATAGGGGAGGGTTCAAACGAGAACTGTTTTTCGTACGAGAACTGCGAGAACCAAGCTTGGCCGTTTATTTTGGATAATAGAATTCATGGATGAAGAGCGTGGGGGGATTGAGTGTGGCAGGGTGCATGTAAGGAATTCATGGGTGGGCAATCCAGTTGAAGGAGGGGGAATTGGACGGCTAAGATTGGTTCTCGTACGAAAAACTGTTCTCGTTTAAACTTTTCCCTATATATGTATATATATATATATATAGAGAGAGAGAGAGAAATAGGATCATATATATAGGAAGGTTCATTTGAGAACCAATCTTTTTATGAGTAACAAGAGAATCAATCTTAGCTATTCGAGAAATAGGATCATATATATAGGAAGGTTCATTTGAGAACCAATCTTATTATGAGTAACAAGAGAATCAATCTTAGCCATTCATTTGGTAAGTGGAATTCATAGATGGAGAGCGTGTGAGGATTGAGTGTGGCAATGTGCATGGATGAATTCATGGGTGGGTGATGACATTGAAGGAGGGGGAATTGGATGGCTCAGATTAGTTCTCGCAGTACTTGCAATAAAAACGGTTCTCAAATGATTTGTTCACTATATATAGGAAATAACTTAGCTACACAATCATGTAGCCAGTTAGCTACATGACGCATACACAAACACTTGGTGGGGTCACTATGGTGCATAGTGTATACGTAGGGCCTATCAAGTGTTTGTGTGTGCATCGTGTAACTAACTGGCTACATGATGGTGTAGCTAAGTTATTCCCATATATATATATATATATATATATAGTTAATAAGTAAATGAAAACATTCAATATTATTAAAAGAAAAAAATAGCAATTAATCAATTATAATTCATACGTATGAAACGACATATGTAACTAACAAATAAATACAATTCGACGAGTAATAATAATTCACAATGGGTTATAAAGTTTAAATTTTTTAATGACATTTTATATCGAATAATGTTTCACTATTTGAATTGAGTTATATTATGATAAGTGTTTTTAATTTAAAGGGGTGCATGTATATTTATCCATTACTCATTTAAACTTAATGATAACTCTTTAATATCTTACAAAATCAACTTATTAAACCATGACATATCAATACAATATATTATTAATTATATTATAAGTGAATAAACTATTTAACATACACCCTAGTTTATTTTAAATCGGTTTTAATATAAAATTTATTGTGATATGACAAATTTTTTTAAAAAATGGTATACTTTTTAATTCTTCTATCGGAAGACCAAGAATGTAGAGATTATACCGGCTATGATACGAGAGGGAATGAAGCTAAAAACGAATAAAACATCCAAAACTTACCCACTAACTGCTCTCGATGGATAAAAAAAAGTTACGAATATTATAACTTTTTTAAAATGTTCAATTATGATAAAATTTATATTAAAACATAAATAAAAATGAGACGATGACAAATATATAATTACTTTTGCTCTAGGAAAAATATATCATAAGTTATTAAACATTATACACAAACAACCTATAATTAATTACATTATATACAATTTTCATAAAATCCCCCAATATTTCATACAACCCCTTTACAATTTACATACAAACCTCTTTTCAATTAATTTGAATTTGACGGTATCTCCACTTTCTACCAATCATAAGGTAGTGTGTGTCAATGTCATATTTACGTGTTATCAATGGCATTATTGTTTTTATGCCATATCATCGAATTCTCTCAAACGTTGTTCTCAATATTAGTTTGGGACAACTCTAGAGTGTTCAAATTCAAGGTGGGCTCAATCAGTGAACTAAGGATTAAAATTGAGAGGCTCACATGGGAGAAGTAATTCATGAAAATGTTTAGCGTAGTTTTATGGTGTTTTGGGGGAGTTATCTTCTTTCTAGAGCTTAAATATGTTGATTCAGTTAGAGTAAAAGACCACCATTGCAATGTTTTGGTAAAATAAGGATCACCCATGCACTTTCGATATTTAAACGACTGAATTTGCAAACTTGAGAAACCCTTGAGACCACCCTTGCATTTAACTCCTTAGTTAACATAAAACGTCATAAAGAACCTTTTCTGCAATAAAGTGATAATTAAAGCACCAAATTTGTAAAAAAAATAAAAAATAATCAACAATGACAAAATATACGATTAGTAGATAGTTAAAAAATCATTTATAAAATTAACTATCGAAATTATATGGAAGGTTTATTGCTACTCTATGTGTATTATTATGCATATTCATCTTAACTTTTATTTCTTCCTTATCCATATGCTTCCTTTCTCCTCATGCCTAAGCTCGCTCCAACACACCTCTCTCGTTTTTTTTAACAAGTACATGTCATTTTTCTTAAGGGTTTAGTATTGATTGATAAAAAGTTTAAAATACTATTACTAATTAACCAATAAACTTGGAAGACATAAAGACCACATTGGTCAACGATTGGTGAATTAATTTAGTTAATTATAGCAACCCATTTAAGTCAACATTCAACTCACGATGTTTTTTGTTGTTATATATTTTTTTATATTCTGTCACAAAACATTTAAAATTTCACTTTTATCTCGGGTTTTATTGGTCTCTTAAGATAATTTTGATTATGCCTACATAATTCCTTTCGATTTTCAAAATATTTGTATCTTTGAATAAAGTGCGGTAACTTTATTATTATCATAATCATGATGACTTTTTAAAGAAGTGTTTAGAAACGAATTAATAAAATAAAGTGTAATAGTTTTGAAATCGATAAGTATTAGAATACCTGGAGTCATGATATACATGATTAATTGTCAGGCCAGATTTTTTTAGCCTATGTCTAACTCACGACTAAATAATCCTAGTCATGATTCTCATGACTAACCTCCACATCACCATTACTATCATTACTGTACTCGTATAATACTAATTTAGATTAATACAATTGCTTAAAAAATTAAAAAAAGAAAATAAGCAACGAGCAATTGAGCTCGAGAACACCCGGAGTCATGATATACATTATTAATTGTCACGTCAGATTTTTTTAGCCTATGCCTAACTCACGACTAAATAACCCTAGTCATGATTCTCATGATTAACCTCCACATCACCATTACTATCATTACTGTACTCGTATAATACTAATTTAGATTAATACAATTGCTTAAAAAATTAAAAAAAGAAAATAAGCAACGAGCAATTGAGCTCATCACCACGATGAGGAGGCACCAAATGATGAGCCACACGACGAACCCACCGTAATACATGACGAGGGAATGATGAAGGTGACGGGCTCATCATAGTGGTTGATGACGAGTCACTACAAGCAGTCTTAGGTGACGTAATTCCTTATAAAGGACGTGTATGAGTAGATTAAAGTTAATATATGTATTTGCTATCGCACTACAAGAAAAACAACTTTTTGCGGCGACACTTTTTTGCGGCGACATATGTCGCCTCAAAAGGTCCACTAAAAGACAAAATTCCAGTCAAGGAAGTTTGACTTTCAACGAAGACTATTTGCGGCGACATATGTCGCCGCTAATACTCTAATGATTTCATATTTATTTTTTTATTTTCGCGAAAACAATGGCGGGATATTTTCCCACCTAAAATATTACATGTCGCCGCAAATAAGGCATTGTCGCCGCAAATACTGTCGCCGCAAATGAATTTTCCTTTTTGTAATACTAATTAATTAATTGTCGTCGCAAATAGTGCATTGTCGCCACAAATAATGTCGCCGCAAAAAGGTTTACGAGTTATTAGGTTACAGGTTTCTTTTTTTTTCTCATTCTGTCCTCTCTCTCTCTCGATCAGCCGCCCCCTGCCTCCGTCGACTTCTCGCCGTCGCCCCAAGCCGTTGCCGTTGCCGCCGAGAGCCACCGCCGGGAAGTAATTTTTTTTGTTTCTTTTTGTTTTTTTTTTGCTGTTTTTTGTTAATATTTGTTGTTAATATATGGTGTTTTGATTTGGAGGTTGTTTGTTCTCTTCCTGTCGATCCATCCGGTCACCTCCCGCCGCCGGTCACCTCTCTGCCGCCGATCACCTCCCTGCCATCTTCCACTCAATATAAGAATCAGCACAACACCAATATACCTCGTGATGAAGAGTCTAACGATGAAGACAGGAGTGATAATTAGTTTGTTAACAAACATGTCATTTGTTTTAAAACATTTATGTTGACATTCAAACTATGTTTGTTTTGTATCAAGTAGCTATTTGACCTCTTTCATATGGTGTATTGTTTTATTTTAGTTGCTTATCGTATGGGAATGTCTGTGAATATAGCAGGTTTATGATTATTAACCCGGAAATACCGGGTGGAAACACAAATTACAGTAAGCTGCTGTAAAAAAAAGGACTTTTTGCGGCGACATATCGCCGCAAAAGACCTTTAGCGGCGAATATGAGAAATTCCATTTTTATTATTATTTAAAAAAATATCGTATATGTCGCCGCAAAAGGGTAACTTGTCGCCGCAAAAGGATTAAATATAAAATGAATTTTAAAAGAATTAAATATTAGATGTCGCCGCAAAAGGGTTACCTGTCGCTGCAAAAAGTGTTGAATATATTATTCTTTATTTATAAATAATATAATATATGTCGCCGCAAAAACGAAAACCGTCGCCGCAAATAGTGGACACGTGGCAAATTTTTGGTCCGTTGTGTGTCGCCGCTAATAGTTACGTATTTCGCCGCAAATAGGTTTTTGGCACAAGTTTTTTGCGGCGACATGTCGCCGCTATAGGATTTATGAGGCGACATTTTGACCTTTGCGACGACATTTGTCGCCGCTAAAGTTCTTTTTTCTTGTAGTGTCATCCTGATACAATGCGTGGACGATTGAAACAGAAAGGGAAGTTACTGAGTTTGTTGGCGACTGAAAAGTGTGAAGAAAAACTTTTTTTTTTGTTTTTGAAAGGCTAAACACACACCTAACTTAACCAGCAAAAAAACTGAAAAAGAATAACCACAATTTTTTCAAAAGTTATAAGATAATTGCAATCATAATGGATATATTAAATTAAGACTCCGCTCCATTTTTAGTCCTATCGCTTAACTATGATTTCTGCTAATGGTGATGCACGTGGGAAGCATAAGAGAATCCTTAACATCTTCAACTCTTTATCATCTTGAACCCAACTGGAAAGCAGTATCCTCACCTTTTTCAGCACAGGCGACTTGGCCAAGATAAGCTTCACAAACTCCATCTCAACTTCCAAGGTGGTGAAATTTTGAATCTCCAATTCATTCAGATGCTCCAACCAAATATCTGAATAACCATCCAATGACTTTATCTCAGGATCCATAAGATATGACTCGTCAACAATCTACAGGAAGTGTTGATATTTCTAGTGTCAAGTGTATTTTGTCATGAGATTCGAAACAAAAAGAATATACGATAGATTTATGCCATTAACCTGTTGCTTTAGCATAATTTTCTCCAAGTTTGGGGAGCTTCTGATCAAAAGAAACAGACCATGGAGCTGAAATTTATTATCAAACAACATCTCCAACATACACAAGGATTTAAGGTGGACTAATGTGGTTGGAAGCTCTGGTGCCCCAAAACACTAGAACCATAGACAAGACAAAGATTAACGAGCAAAGTTTTTTTCCCCGTAAGATGAATCAATTAACCTAGGCCAATCAGATAATATAACCTCAATGGTCCAAGAACTAAAACACAGATGCTGAATCACAGGTAAACACTTCACTAGCTCGTTAAGGGCAAAAGTAAACCCGTCTTCTTCATCTTCTGGATGCCCGTAATCCTGTGGCAGATTACAATACTCGGATAAGTTATGAAAGTCCATGTGGATAGATATCGTTGTAAGAGAGAGCTTACCAGGTTCAAGCGCTCAAGTAATGGACAATTGGATAAGAGATGTGTTTCTCTAGACGTTTTTACATCAATCAAGGATAAGCTTGTAAGGTTACCAAATCCACTAAATGTTGGACTAAAGCCAAACTCACCACCATCGAGAGATAAGTCCGTTAGTTGATGCAATGAAAAGAGAGACAAAGGTAACCTATACGAATCTAACCATCTAAGTGTCAATTTCTTGACAGTATTCTTTTTTGACAAATGAAGTATTATTTGATCAATTTCAACATGTGTTATCTACAAACATGGAAAGGGTGAACTCAAGTATTGGGCCATGGTGCAGAAACAGAACTTGGTGTATAGCATAGAAAACTTTAAACTTTCTGGTCAATTGTTTCCCTTCATTTCCTGCTTGCTCCAGCTGATGTTCCTCATTTGATTTTTTAAACATATCGCACACATTGAACACCAGTTTAGGAATTGTGGCCCAGTTGTATCTCCAATTCCTTGATAGGATACTCGTCCTCACTGCATCTCTTATCGGTACATGACACAAGATGATTTCAATGATGGTTGAGGGAAGGCTGCTTATTATGTCTTTTTCAGCCATACCTTTAGCTTCCATTTCGTATGTTTTATGATACTGTCTATGCTTACTTTGTTCAATTTCAGAACTAACGCTGTGAAATTATGGGTAACCCAGTTGTACTTCTTACACCTTCGGTCCGTATACTTTTTAAAAATTGTTGTTTTGCCCGTTTATTTTAATTTGTTTGACAAAAAACTGGTTTTTTAGCACCATTTTCTCGGGTTAAGAAGATATATTCTTAAGTTTTATTTAATAAAGGAAAGAAAGGGATTAGAAGGAGTAAGTTAGACTTATTTTATCTTGAGTTTAGTTTTTAAGAATGTATTTAAGTTATCAACTTTTGCTATTGTATGTTTTAGACTTTTAAACTTACCATTTAGTGTATCGGACTTTTAAAAATTATCACTTATGTGGCATCAGTTTTGCTTACATGGAGGTGATGTGTCAAGTAATTTTTTATATTCATGTTTAAAATTAATTCAAAATTAATTTCTTGTACAATTTATTACCATTTGATGTTGACCACCACCACCTCCACTGACTTCTTGCCGGCACCACCACCATTGACTCCCAGCCAGCATCACCACCACCACCACCATCAACTTCCTGCACCACTGTTGACTTCGGATCTGATACCTATATGTATTTCAAACGATTTCGTAATCAAAATCCACTAGATTTGGCCATCGACTTCCATCCATCACCACCAACGAATTTTGGCACCACCATCGACTTCAACTCTGTCATTGATTTGTAATTCAAACGATTTCGTAATCTAAAATCCACCTTGACCAGGCGATTTCGTAATCAAAAATCCAGATCTAAGCAAACAATTTTGTATTACAAACGATTTCGTAATCGAAAATCCGTTATCAACTTCAAGTATATAGTTTTTTTTCCGTTTCCATGGTTCTCCGGATCTTTGTCTTAATGATTTAAGTTTTTGATTGGGTTATCCAAATGTTTGTGATCATTGCTTTGATTTAGGGTTTCTTAACATCTTAAGGTTTAATTTTCATGTTCATTCCTTTAATTCTGATATTGGGATTTCATCTTCTTCTTTACTTTTAGAGTTCATCTTCACATTAGATCTGGAATTTTTATTTCGATTTTGATTTTGGTTTATTGATGGTATTAGATATGGGTTTTTTATTTCTATTTTGATTTTTTACTTCCTATTTATAGATAAGTTTTGAATGTTCATTCCAATCTAGTTAAACTTTAAATGTTCATTGATATTTGTTCTTGAAGGTGAATTTTGTTCTTGAAGATGAACGTCGAAGATGAATATGTATTTTCAAAATTGAATTTTAATTTCAATTTCTACACTAATGTGGCAAAATTAATGACGTGAAGAATGTACTAATATTAAAAATAAATTAAAATTCATATATTTACTTGCTACCTAGATAGTAAGTTGCATAATACCTTAGATGGTAATTATTGAAACTCTGATACATTAAATGGTAAGTTTATAAGTTTGATACACACAATAGTAAAAGACGATAACTTGGATACATTTTTATAAACTAAACCTTAAAATCTTTTCTCCCAACAATAAAAGGATTTGAAACAACAGTATTTCCTCCCATTTTCTTTTTTTTTTCAACTCCTTAAACTCTAAGAACAGGGCATTAAGCTTTTCTTTTGTATCCAAGCAAATCTTGCACCTACTAAGTCATCTCGGTGAGTAAGAAAAGATGCAATCCATTGAAAGGAAATTATTAAACAAATTAATTACATTTCAATTGAATGCTTATTAAAAAATAAACTCTTTATAATTTTTTAAAAATAAATTCAATGCAAAATAATTTTAACCGATAAAATATTAAATAATAAAATAAAAAGAATCTACATTAAAAACTTTAAATTCTTATAATTAAAATAAAATAAAATAATTATTGATTATTTTTGCAAGTATTACGTCTATGTCTTTTTTTTCCATCTTCTCACATTATGGTTATAATTTTCAATACATACATACATATATATATATATATATATATATATATATAAAGTTGAAATGAAATTAGTGCGCAGCAAACTAAGTGTAAAACCTTCATCATATTAAAGTAAAACAATTATCTATACTTCAATAGTTCTAGAATTATGATTAGGCTTTAGGGTGAACACTTTTCTCATTAAGTAGGGTAAAAAATTAAAAAAATATTTTCATTTTTAAATCACAATAATATTAAAATAATAAAATTTAAATTATATTAAAAGAGATGCAAAACATGATAAATATAGTTGACACATCTAATTTTTGTAAATGCATCTAATATTTTAGAAGTATCATATTTTTGTACCCGTTAGGTCAAGATTTCAAGAACTCAGATTTATTCTCCCTGTAGTATACAATACATTTAACCTTATCTCTCTTAGAACTCTTTATCTCTTAAATTTAAGTAGTATATAATTTTATGTGTACTAGCTTAATGTCCTGTGTATAAACATGGGGAATTATTAATGTAAATTTTAAATACTTATGGTGTAAAACCTTAAACATATGACAAATTCATATATCAATAACAAATCAAAAAACATTCATGAAAATCAAAAAATGAAGAAAGAAATTTGGTATACTCACATATTTGCGCCAATAGTTGTTAGTGGAATTAGGAATTAACATGAGATCCAATAGTTGTCGGTGAAAAGTGTCCAACAGATTTGCAATAACAATTGAATAAAAAAACTAGGGTTTCGTTGAAGAATTCTTTTTAATGACATGATATCCGATTAAAAAGACTAGTAACATGTTTTTACTTAAGATCCGAGCTCGTATGAAAATTCACTACTTAAGGTTTTGACGTAAGAAACTCTTCATTCGTTAGCCAATCTAGGAAATAAGTGGAGATAATTAGTGGGAAAAAAATTTAATAATAAAATGATGATATCATAACCCCTTTTCTTTTAACATATATTAAAGATTAAAGATAAAGATTAAACATTGTACAAACAATTATAGCACAATGCGAAATTACAATCGTCGCGGTAGGAAATTACAATAAAATTGTATTATTGAATTAGATTTGGGGCTACTTGTTAAAACAGAATGGTCAAGTACCGAATGATTCTGTTGTCTGAATAATTCAAAGGCTTTGAATGAATCTGCCTCTGAATGTGACAAGTTGTTTGATAAAAGTTCTGAATGATGCAAATTACCATTTTAACCTTAATAGTGATATATTATAAGATAAGATAAGATAATATATGATATGATTGTTTAACAAGACAACGTGTGAAAGGAGTATTACGGTAAAATACCTGGTGCTTAATGATTCAGAATGTACTTTAGATAGAATGATTCAGCAACGTTCTTTTGTTTTATTCAGCATAGTCTTCATTAGAGACAACAATCAAAAAGCTGAATGTTGAACGATTTAGTATTCAGTGCCGAATAGTTTCATTAACTTGCAAACAAACAACCCCTTAGTAAGAAATATTTATTTATAGCTATAATACAAGGAATTAAAGTCCGTAAGAAAAGCAATTATGCCCCTCAACAATCGGTCATAGTTACCTTAACAAATTAATAAGTGAGCTTTATAACAAAAAGTTTTTAGATCTCAAGTCAAATTCGCATATATTGAGTTATTATAACTTGAACTTAGCTCAATCTCTCTAGCTGAACTACACTAATTAAACATGGTTCCCAATGAATACTTAATTTGAGCTCATATATATCATATGTGAGACAAACTTGAGTGTGCATCAACTAGACTAGTAGATATATAGAATCGAGTTCGATATTAGCTTAAGATGGATGAAATCATGAAATAAACTTGAAATTAGTAAGGCTCGGCCTCGTCTCAACTTGCTTGCAACCCTAAAAGTAAGGATGTAAATGAGCCGAGCTACTCGCGAGCTATTCGAGCTCGGATTATTAAAAGCTCGAAACGAACCGAGCCTTAACGAGCTCGAGCTCGAGCCTAGGTTAAAGCTCATTTAATAAACGAGCCAAGCTCAAGCTCCAAAGAGTGGGCTCGCGAGCTTAAACGAGCCTAAACGAGCTCCATATATAATATAATTTATATTTTATATTTTTTAATTTTTAATAATTATATATATCATTTTAATAAAAATATCAAAATAATACCCGAGCCTAAACGAGTCTAACTTAAACGAGCCTAAACGAGCCGAGTCCGATCTTCATAAGCTTAAGCTCGGCTCGTTTACATCCCTACCTAAAAAGATACTACTTCTAATATGGCTCACCATGACCTAAGACAAACATTATATTAAGCAACGAACTCGAAACACAACAAGGGAAAGTTTTTATCAAGTTAACTAAGATCAAACTCATATCAAGTTTTGCGATCTTTATCAAATAAAATCACAAGTGGATCAAATTAAATTTTACAAGTGCTCGAAACAAATCTTTATCAAGCTTTTTGAGTCCTATATAGTACGTATGCAAGTATTAATATAAATTAGAGATGCAAACAATTCAAACTATTATTTACTTATACCAAGTCAAATTCAACTCAATCTCTTCCAAGTTGAACTATAGCAAAGCTCTAAAATTGAGTTTGCTTAATTAGTGAGTGGAAGCCTAAGACAAACTTGAAAGAAACCTCTGACGACATTTATATTACATTCCCTTGCCTAAGATCTAGAAAACAAAATCAAGATAATATGATATCATCATACCTAAAACCTAGAAAGAAAAACAAGATCCATGACACAACTATTTTTGTAGCACCAGTTGAAACTGTAGCAACTGCGTCACCAAAAGTTAAAGATAACCAAGAACCTGAAAACTCAAAAGATTTAACCAAGGAAATCATAAATAGCAACTCAACAGTTGCTTGCAAGAGATCGAGTCGAGTAAAGTAATGTGATATTGAAGCCATTTATGTACATGTATAAGGCATATATTTAGGATCAACGCTCAAGAATGATTTCTACCACTGGTGACACACGTGGGCAGCTTAAGAGAATTCCTGATATATTTGACTCTTCATCCTTAGTAACCCCTTCATAAAGATGCAAGTACACTGTCTTCAGCACTGGTGACTTAGCCAAGATAAACTTCACAAACTCCAAATGAAGCTTGAAGTCAATAAAACCATAGATCTCCAATTCTTTCAGGTGCTCCAACCGAGTATCTGGATAATCTTGATCAAGCGTAACCGGGTCTTCTTTGGAAACATCAAGAAGAACTGGATCAGTAGCTGAAAGTTCAAAAATCTACAAGTGTTGGTGTTTCTTGTGTCAGTATATTTGGCATGGATTCAAAACGAAAGGGATACAAGATAGACTTATGCTATTTACCTCAAGTGCAAATTTCTCCAAGTTCGGAGAGCATCTAATCAAAAAAATAAGAAAAGGTAACCCCTTGTCATCAAATAAGCACATTTGATGTATACGAAAGTATTTGAGGTGGACTAAGGTGGTTGGAAGCTCTTGTGGAACAACTTCATCTACAACAAAACACTTCAATAATAGGCCAAAAATGACAGATTTAAAACCAGATATTTTTACATCCCAAGTTGAACCAATTATTATTATATCAGGTGAATAAATATTACCTGAGTGACCCAAGTCCAGGTTATCAGTCTTTCAATCATAGGAAAACACTTGAATAGCTCAATGATGGTGGAAATGTCGTTACCAAGAATATTATATTCACTTATAAACTACAGCAACATACAACATTCAGGTAAGTAATGAAAACACAGGAGGATTAATATTCATTCTAATAACATGAACTAACCAAAAGGACGCTCTTGAGCAATGGACAACCGGATAAAAGATGTAGAAGAGTTTTTGTAGAGATGTATACATCGTGCAAATATAAGGTTGTAAGGCTACCAAATCCATTGAATGCTGGTTGATGGTAAATACCACACTTAAGGATATACAGCTTTGTCAACTGATGCAACGAGAAGAGAGATAAGGGTAACCTATACCCACGGGAATAACCCAAGTAAAGGAACATTTTCTTTACAGTATTTTTCCTTGACAAATGGTTTATTATATGGTCAATTTCAACACAGGTTTCATCTGCATTCATGTAAAGGGTGAACTTGAGTATGGGACCCTGATGCACTAACAGAACTTGGTATATAGCATAAAAGAGTTTAAGCCTCGAGGGCATAAAATTCCTTTGACCAATTTCTTGCTTTCGAAGAGACAGTTGATTCTCATCAGCTGATGCTTCAAATGCATCCTCATCAAACTCAAGTTCAGGAATTTTCGTCCATTTGTACCTCCATTCTCTTGAGAGAATACTTGTTCTTGCTGCCTCTTTAATCGGCACAAGACATAGAATGGTTTCAATTATGGTTGAAGGAAGGTTGCTGATCTTATCCAAAGCCAGATGTTGACCTTTCGTATGATCATAACCTTGCTGGAGCGATACTAACTGATGCTGCAAAAATCAATTCAAGAGAAACTGAGTTTTAAGGATAAACGCATTTCAGCTTATAAGCACAATTCTTATATCCCGACAATTCATAGACAAGCTAATAGTTAATTTGGTTTATGTATGCCCCTTGATAGTGAAAACTGAAATCTTAACTTCGAGTCATGTTCAACTCTATATCAGGGCACTTGTAGATGTTCAGTTTAATTTTAAAAGTGATTAATTTGATTTCAAGTCAAAGTAATCAGTTGGGTAATCTGATTATTACCCATGTTTTATTTATCACTTCATTAAAAAATCACAATTTGCAAAACACACACCATGTTTTATTTATTACTTTATAAATTAAGCAATCTCGTTTTGCAAAACACACGATATCATCACAAGTGAGTATTGCAAAGAGCCAAAGATGTTTGATGATTGGCACTGTGACAACTGAGTAACTAACAAATAACAATCGGAATAAAACTTTCAATCGGGTCTTGCTTGAGACTTCACTGGAGAGTGCAAAACTCAAGAAGTTACAGAAGTATCAGATATACAGATGCTTTTTTAAAACATCTATATTAGAAACTCGATCCAGTCCCTGAACAGTTCGTCAATCTGCCCAGAGGAGGGTTTCAAGTTATAACAATTTTAGGGTTTTTTCGATAATCTACAACCATTTCAATCATATGTATGGATAACCATACGTCCGTTTTACAAATGGCTCTAGAATTAGTTTTATGCTGTTGACATCACTTGTTGATTACTCAAACTAAACCCAGATTTCGCAATAAGACAAGAAATAAGAAGTACCTTTGAGGGTACAGGATTTTCATTCTGGACTTCACCACTGTTAGTGTTTCTGCGTTTGTTATGAAAATTTCTCGTCATTGATCTGGTAATTGGCATTGTTGACAAAAGAATCAAAGATGATTGACGAGCGGCACGGTCACGAAGAAGACGATCGGTCACGAAGAAGACGTCCGGCCATATAAACGAGCGTGTTATGCTTTAGTAAGTAACTAAAATTTTTATTTTTAATACTTTTTATACATGTTTTTCTAAAAATTTTATCTTTAGTGTTTTTGTGCTTATTATTTTTAATAAAAGTAATATTTATATAATAAGTAAACAAAAAATTTCTCTTATCATATTAGTTTATTGTAAATCTTATCTATTTTTTATATAAATATTATCTTAATAAAACAAACTTTTAAAAAATAATATATATTTAATTTTTTTTTTATCGAAAAACCAACAAATCAGTTATTATATCAACTATAATACATAGAGAGAGAATATAAAACCGTAAGAAAGTTGGGGAACTAGGAAGAATCATCCAGAGAGTTCTTGCTATAGGGCTACCGGAGCTTGTTTTATCTATGGAACAGTTGGACATTTGGCTAAAGATTGCAAAGATCCCTGTAAAAACCGATAAGGAAGTTGATTATCAGAAGAAAGGTGGTAGTCTGGTAGAGTATTTGCATTAATAGGAAATGAGACACAAGATTAAGCATGGTTTAGGAAACTCTATTCTTGCATATTTTGTTTTGTTTATTACTCGGGTAGAGTATTCTAGGGATCCTGTTTTGTCATAGTATTTAAGTTTTTGTTTCTCTTTTTGACAATTTGACATTTTGCTTAGTGGTAGCTCTATCGAATTCATTTGTTATCTCTATTTGTTCTCTTTTGACTTCAAATTTCGAGAATGAAATTTCTTTTAAGGAGGGTAGAATTATAATACCCTTAAAAAATAATAATAATAGTAATAACAACAAAACAAAAGCTGGGAAAAAAATCAAACACACAAAACGTATATACTTGTGGGCCTAGAATATTGGTTCATATTAAATAAGCATATATGGGATTAAGGCCCACTTAAATTAACTCATAAAGCAATCTGCACATCGTGACATCGTACACCAACGCAAAAAAAGAGAGGAAAATAAGAAAACGAGAGGATCACGACTGAATTTTGAATCGAGGATTATCTCCTCCTGTTCTTTCTCTAGGGATCGGCAAAAAAAAACCAAACTCGATGGGGAAAACCGAAAACCAAGTTAAACAGGGCGGTTTCCGGGATGCTAAACGAGGACGGGGACGGGGATGGTAAAAAACCGAATAATTTAAGCGGAAACGGGGACGGTGATACCCGTCCCGATTAACCGGCCCAATACTCAGTCCGATTACCCGATTATATTATATTTTTATATTGTATATATATTTTATTCTATTTTTATATTCTATATTCTATTTTTAATTATATATTACATATTCATATAAAGTTGAAAGAGTGATATAATTTATAATTTGGATCGTCCTTGAACACTTAATGTTTTAAAACCATTTGTTTAGATACATTTGAACACTTAATCATTATCTTGGATCGTTTTGTATGTATTTGTGAAGAATGTATTAATGTTGTATAATTTTAGTATAATTATTTTTTAAAACTTGTGACAAAATCTTAATAGTGACGAGAATCCCCGCGGTGAAAAATCACCGTTTAACTTTATACGGATATCCCCGCGGTGAAAATTACTCGTTCACATTAAATGGGGATACACGTTTCCCCGCAGTTTTCCCCGGTTACCCGACGGGGATCCTCGTTTAAATCCCCGCGGTTTTTTAAGCGGGGACGGGGACGGTTTTTTTAAACTGGGACGGGGACGGGGAGACCAATCCCCGGCCCGAAACCGGCCCGTTGGCATCCCTATCTTTCTCTTGTGATCACGATAAATTGAGCTTGGCACCTCGATTCATGGAAAACCTACATATTATTATAAAGTGAGGACACCTCATGTTTGTGTGTGAGTATATGTTTATCAGATGACACTTACATATTATTATTTGAAAAGAAGGAAAAGTTAAGTGTGTGTGTGTTTTCTGGAAAAGATGAACAAGAAAGAAAAGAAGAAACTTGAATTTCTAAAGTGAAGAAATTGTGTTCTATAAATTCAAAAGAAGGTGAGAATATGTTTATAGCATGCTATGGTGCATCATTATGTGCTTATTTGATTGATTACATGGTTATATAGAGTTTCACCATTGATGGGTTTTGAAGAAAGATTGATGAAATGGGTTTTGATGATTTAGTTGTTTTGATTGATTAAAAAGATGTTTATGATGTTTTATATGCATGATATATGATATATATAAGTTTAGCTTGAAGATTTATGATGTTAGCAATGTTTGTTAAATTGTTGTGGTGGCTAAAAAACCGAGAAAAGGAAGAAGATGATCTGTATGGATGAATGTCGCTGCGCAACGCCTTAAGGTCGCAGCGCGACCCTGTTGAAATCCGACAATTTGAGTCGGTTTGTTAAGAATCCGCTAAAATTACAAAATCCGACCTTGGAAATCCGACCCTGAAATCCGAGAAATACCAAAACCGACACTTGAATTCCGGATTCGAAATCCGATGGTGTCGTGGCGCGACCGAGGCTGTTTCAGGAAGATTGCTTGTGTTGTTTGTGTTTTGTTTGGGATAAGTTGGGGTATCAATTGTATGATTAATTTAAGATGTTTACATGAATATAAGATATAAATATATGTGGAAAGATATATATTTATATATTCGAGATTGATTCGGTTGTTGTTGTGTTTTCAGGCAATCCACAGACTCAGTGATATTAGACAACGGAGCACGCGTGATTCGAGGACTGAAGTGAGTGGAAGTTTACTCACGGGTGGTAATGTTATGGAATTGTTTCATTTGAAGAATGTTTTGATATGCAATGATGGATTGCTGTTTTGAATATGTGATTAGTGACTAATGAGTTTGATATGCGAAGATAAATTTGTTTAGTTTGTTAAGCCATGATATATTGCTAGTCTGGTAATTGTTGATCAATAGTTTTATGTTTGTATACGTGTTATATGTGATAGAGTTTTGTTGCGATCGTGTTTGGAAGTGTATCTGGATTGTTTGAGAACCAACTTCTGTTGTAACGGGTTGGTAGAGATCAGCTTCTGTGAAAGGGCTGGTTGGGGTCAGCTGCTATTGCAAGAGCTGGGCTCGTCTACGGTTGGTTGAGCAGCGGTAGTCCTCCTGGTGCATGCGTTGTATCAGAGGGGAATTTCATTGTGCCGATCGGTAGGGAGCTATGGTAAACCTTTGTTTGGCCGGCATTGGTTGTAGGTTCGGCAGAACCGCAGGTCCTCGGGAATGGAAAGATTGTTGAATTGACGGATTGATTGGTGATTGTTGTTCAGAAGTTCAGTTGTGAACTGAGTTTGTTGTTAGCTTGTTTGTTGCTTCCATTCACTTAGCTTTGTGTTAATCCCCCATGGTTGATTGCTTTTTGCAGGATTTTGTGAGTAGTTGTTTAGCTTTGTTTGTGGAAGGGAAATTTGACCAATACTCTGATATTGTGTTTTGAGAAGAGACAAGCCATGTTTTATAAATCTTTTGTAACACCAGTTGACATTGTATTTTGTAAAGTGTACTTTGTACTTTGTGAAAATTTTAATTTAATGAGATTAGAAAATGCTTCTGCAACGGTTAAAAAAATGGCTTGAGATTTACGGTCTTACCTTAGATCTGGGTTTTTGATTTTGATTTTGATTTTGTTTCATCGATGGTGTTAGATATGGGTTTTTTATTTCTATTTATTTTTTACTTCCTATTCATAGATTTGTTTTGAATGTTCATTCCAATATAGTTAAACTTTAAATGTTCATCAACATTTGTTCTTGAAGATGAATTTTGTTCTTGAAGATGAATGTTGAAGATTAAGATGTATTTTCAAAATTGAATTTTAATTTCAATTTCTACACTGATGTGGCAAAATTAATGACATGGAGAATGTGGTATGTGTATTATTTGTTTAATGGTTTATTTGATTTATTTTGAGAATATATTAAATTAAATTAAAGCCACGAGGTTAAAAAGGGAGAATATATATTTTATATTTTTATGTGTTTACTTGTATATATGAATTCGTTTTTATATAAAGGTCACGAATAATACCTCGTTGGTTAATAATTAATTGAGTAGGACCGCTTAATTAATTAACTGTGAGTTAGAAGGCTGATATGTGTACTTATTTCCTTCGATTTAGGAAATAAGTGGAGATAATTAGTGGGAAAAATTTTAAAAGTAAAATGATGATATCATAACCCCTTTTCTTTTAATATATATTAAAGATTAAAAATAAAATTTAAAGATAATGTGACATGTTGTTTGATAAAATTTCTAAATAAACAATGGTGCAAATTACCATTTTAACCTTAATAGCGATATTGTAACACCGTGCTTTCGAGAACCAAAATTTTCTTTTAAAAATACTAATTCATAATTTTCATTTAAAAACACGCAGCGGAATTAAAACAAGTGGCTAATATTTTACATTTAAGAATTGCCACATACTAGGTTTGGTGTTACAGTTACTGAACCGGCCGACCATTATCTGCTACAACATAAACATAATATCAGAGTTAAACAAAATACAGTGTTCCTCCTAAAAACATGCAACTACCTGCAGGCACCTGAGCTCACAGCCTAAGGAACACCTGCACATGTGGAGAGTAGTATCTGTTAGCTATAATAGCTAGTGAGTACACGATAGCCTGCAATCAATATAAACATATCATATATCATCAATCATGCTCAAATAGTTCTATCCTAGCATCTCGCGATGAGCTGGCGTAGTCAGAAGGCGACATATCTCGCAGGGTAGCGAACCCGGCTCAATGCACCAAACTGGGGTACCAGACACATCAACCGCGCCGGTGGGGGAGCTGTTAAGCGTCCACCATTGCGTTTCAGAATCAACCGATTCTTATGAGTAAAGTCCTGAGCTAAACATACAGGGGACAAACCTTGTCCAGGGCAAACCTTGCCCAATAAGTAGGACAACTTTGTCCGGGGCAAACCTTGCCCAATAGATCTGTACCGATCACAAACAAATAATCTGATTCAATCGAATCATCAATCAATGCATAATCATATCCACATAACATACACCTAAATAGATGCATATTATTTATATTAATCAAATATCTAGCATCATCATGCCATTCATTCTTTACTTCATTGCGCGCACGCAATAATATATATATATATATATATATATATATATATATATATATATATATATATATCATAACATACACATAATCAAGTGCATGCTATTGTATATCAATAAGTTAATCCTAGCATCATCATGCTATACAATCTACACTTAAACAAGTGTGTATCATACTGTCTCAACATGTTAAGTCTAGCATCGTCATGCTTTACTAACTACACTTAATCAAGTGCATATAATATCCTGATAATCATTTATCATACATACTACAAGATATTCAACCTTTCATCAACATATTCAAACGCTTAATCAATTGTTTACAAATCCGGGTATTCAATTCAATTCATTGTTAATATATGTTATAGATATATTAATCGTTATGTTATCAGGCACTCACCTGACGAGCTTAAACTGATTATTATACGTTCCGGGTCTTCGGTTGTTAGGCTCACCTAAACAAACCACCCGAATATAAGAACAACGTGAATCAATAAATTTTCTGCAGAAACAGCGTTCCTTATGGCCACAAGCAAACTGCTTGCACCCACAAGGGCAGAATATTGCTTACACCCACAAGGGCAGAAATTGCTTACACCCACAAGCAGAAAACCCCTTGTGGCCATAAGCAGACAACCCCTTGCGGACGTAAGCAGACAACCCCTTGCGGCCACAAGGGTGGTCCTTGCGCCCGTAAGCAACCCTGCACAGACCAGTGCGATTTTCCAGCCTCTGTTTTGGCCATTTCAATCCCAAAACTCAACCAAACGATTCCAATCGAATTTTCAGTGTTCACATATGAAAAAGGTACTTAAACTAAGCTAGAAACAACTCTTAATTCTTACTTTAACATCCATTTTAAGGATTTAGATCAAAATCACCATTTTTGACCCATTTGAGTTTTTTATCCAAATTCAACCAAGCACACCATTTTAATTCAAGAATCTGATTTCTTATCACTTAGAATAGATGTAGGAATATATTATAATCATTGGAATCAATTGTTGAGATCAAATTTCAATTTTGACCCATTTGACCTAAATGGTCAAAACTCAAGAACAAGAAGAAAGGAAGCTTACAAGGATGAAGATGGTGAAGATGAAGAACAAGAACAAATTATAGCTTGGATTCAACCACAAAGATTGGAGCTTGCTTGATTTCTTCAATGATTTTCTCCTTCAAAAGTTCAAGAACAAAGAAGTTCTTGAGTTGTCTGTGTGTATGTACGTATGAGTGTATGTGTGTCTGTGTGTTGATAAGGCTAGACCGACTTGTGGATTAATATTATCCACAAGTGGGTATTTTGTTCCCGTTTCTAACATACAACTCAACGCTCGAGTACCCGTTTTAACAAACGGAGATATTTTTGGAAACCTCGTTCTAAACCATTTAATATTTTATTATTCTTATCTATTTTTAATATTATCATTTCTTTATTATTCTCTTCTATTTTCCAAATAATCAATTATATGTATATATATATATATATTTTTTCCTTTATTCAATATTTAATTAGAATTTTAGACGTACCAGATTCGAACACGACTAGGCCCAATCTGAGGTTGTTACAGATATATTATATTATAACCTTAATAGCGATATATTATATTATAAGATATGATATGATTGTTTAACAATTTAACGTGTGAAAAGAGTATTAGGGTAAAATACCTAGTGTTTAATGATTCAGAATGAACTTTAGATAGAATAATTCAACAACGTTCTTTTGTTTTACCAAGATTGAAAGTCAGGGTCGGTGATCAAAGGGAAAGAGAGTGAAAGAGAAGATATCAGCGCAATAGGTACAGAGGGGAGAGAAACTATCTTCGTTCGGTTCAGCACAATCTTCATTCAGAGATCGACAACAATCAAATACGCTAAATGCTGAACGATTCAGCATTCAGTGCCGAATGGTTTTATTAAGCAGTAAACAAACAACCCCTTAGTAAGAAACATTTATTTATAGCTATAATACAAGGAATTAAAGTCCGTAAGAAAAGCGATTATGCCCCTCAACAATTTGTCATAGTTACCTTAACAAATTAATAAGTGAGCTTTATAACAAAATTTTAAGATCTCAAGTCAGATTCGCATATATTGAGTTATTATAACTTGAACTTAGCTCAATCTCTTCTAGCTGAACTATACTAATTAAACATGGTTCCTAATGAATACTTAATTTAAGCTCATATATATCATGTGAGACAAACTTGAGTGTGCATCAACTAGACTAGTAGAGAGACAAACTTGAAATTAGTAAGGCTCGGCCTCGTCTCAACTTGCTTGCAACCCTAAAAGATACTACTTCGATCTAATGAGGCTCACCATGACCTAACACAAACATTATATTAAGCAACACAAACTCGAAACGTAACAAGGGCAAGTTTTTACCAAGTTAACTAAGATCAAACTCATATCAAGTTTTGCGATCTTTATCAAATAAAATCACAAGTGGATCAAATTAAATTTAACAAGCGCTCGAAACAAATCTTTATAGTACATATGCAAGTATTAATATAAATTAGAGATGCAAACGATTTAAACTATTATTTACTTATACCGAGTCAAATTCAACTCAATCTCTTCCAAGTTTAACTATAGCAAAGATCTAAAATTGAGTTTGCTTAATTAGTGACTGGAAGCCTAAGACAAACTTGAAAGAAACCTCTGACGACATTTATATTATATTCCCTTGCCTAAGATCTAGAAAACAAAATCAAGATACCTAAAACCTAGAAAGAAAAACAAGATCCATCGACTGTATGGAAGACAAGAACCTGAAAACTCAAAAGATTTAACCAAGGAAATAGCAACTCAGCAGTTGCTTGCAAGAGATCGGGTCGAGTAAAGTACTGTGAAATTGAAGCCATTTATGTACATGTATAAGGCATATATTTAAGATCAACGCCCAACAATGATTTCTACCACTGGTGACACACGTGGGCAGCTTAAGAGAAATCCTGATATATTTGACTCTTCATCCTTAGTAACCCCTTCATAAAGATGCAAGTACACTGTCTTCAGCACTGGTGACTTAGCCAAGATAAACTTCACAAACTCCAAATGAAGCTTGAAGTCAATAAAACCATAGATCTCCAATTCTTTCAGGTGCTCCAACCGAGTATCTGGATAATCTTGATCAAGCGTAACCGGGTCTTCTTTGGAAACATCAAGAAGAACTGGATCAGTAGCTGAAAGTTCAAAAATCTACAAGTGTTGGTGTTTCTTGTGTCAGTATATTTGGCATGGATTCAAAACGAAAGGGATACAAGATAGACTTATGCTATTTACCTCAAGTGCAAATTTCTCCAAGTTCGGAGAGCATCTAATCAAAAAAATAAGAAAAGGTAACCCCTTGTCATCAAATAAGCACATTTGATGTATACGAAAGTATTTGAGGTGGACTAAGGTGGTTGGAAGCTCTTGTGGAACAAACGTCATCTACAACAAAACACTTCAATGATAGGCCAAAAATGACAGATTTAAAACCAGATGTTTTTACCTCCCAATTAAGTTGAACCAATTATATTATGTCAGGTGAATAAATATTACCTGTATCCACATTCTCTTTCCTATAATTTATTTAAAATTAATTATCTCACAAATCGTTAATTGTTAGATGAAACGAATTATACCGTTGCGATCCTTGTGTTCCCCTCTTTTATTAGAGATGTCACTTGATATACTTTCGACGAAATTTTTTTTAAATCATTTTGTTAGGTTGGACTTAAATTTTACTAATGTAAAATCACATGTGATTCATAGAGGTGTGCTCAATATAGTTTTTATAAAAAATCTCTCGTAAGAAAAAAACGATTATCTATGTGATTTGTGGTCTTTGATAATCCGGCGAAGTTTTATGGTTTAGTAACAAAAAATCAACAATTGAAAATGATTATATTTTATTAGTTGTTTCATAACACACGTGATTAGCTATCTCTTATACATGCACATAATCATGTCTAATTTGATTAAATGTATCATTTTTATGTCACAGATTTGACAGAATCAATCACATATGATTGCGTATTCAATCACATGTGATTTTGTACAGAATTACATGAGAATTTGTGCAGAATATATGTGATTGAATACCGAAAACATATGATTTGATATTTAATCACATATGATTGCATATTTAATCATCTGTGATTTTGTACAGATTCACATGTAATTGAATACCAAAAAAACATGAGATTTGGTATTCAATAATATGTGATTGCAAAGGGGATGGTTTAAACGAGAACCATTCTTATTACGAGAACCAATATAAACGACATCGAATTCGAAGGAGAACACATCTGGACCTTTGATAGAGGGGATAGGGTGTTGCTAGTATACAATATATGCATTCATGGGTAGACAATGCAATTGAATTGGGTGAAATTGAATATGTACATATATGTATAAACGGTTTTATATAAATTCTAATAAAAGAGGGGAACACGAGGATCGCAATGGTATAATTCGTTTCGTCTAATGATTAACGGTTTGTGAGATAATTAATTTTAAATAAATTAGAGGAGAGAGAAAGTGGGTACCAATAGGCGAAACGTCAGAAATACCCTCCCTTATCAATTTTGATTATTATCTAAGATTGAATCTGGACCATTAAACTTTGAAATCTAATGGCTAAAAATTATCCCTCAGGACTATGAATTAAATTAGGACTATATTGAACAAAACCCAAAAGAAGTAAATGACCGGAAATTCGAAGATGTTTAAGGCACATAATGGAATTTTAAAGGGGACAATCAAGTGAGAGGTGAAGCTAAAAGCAACTAGATGCATTGTAGATTTGTAGGATATATGAAACAGGTTGAATTCTATAATTGCTTAGATCTGAGCTTCAGTTTTAGTTTGATGAGGAGTTTTTTAACTAGTAATACTTGTAGTTTAGAATGGGTTGACTCAAAGAAATGACAATACACACACCCTTTTAGCTTGATCGTCACAATAAGGATGGGTAGGGTAAGTCAAAATAGATCGCTTTTATGTGCTTGTCATAGGGGTGGGTTGGCCAACCCCCAACACTTCCTGTTTCCATTTATATGAATTTTGTAAAAAGTTGAAGTATTGAATTTAATTACAAAACTATATGACTAGAATTAATAAGAATATATATTTTTCTAATAAACCAATTTAGGACGACTTAAATGTTCAAATGCATGTTTAACGACTTCTGAACATCTTAAGTCATTGAAAAATGTGACCAAAGAAGTTACTGTTGAAGACTGAAAGGTAATCGGTCATTAGAGGTAGCCATGGAAGACCAAAATTTCCAGGAAAGGAACAGACTTAAGGGGTTCTAAAAAATGTGTTAGTTATCCATAATGCCTTGCATAATCTCATGAAGCAGCACAAATTATGTGATTCTATATTAGCAGGGGTGTCTTTGAGAGAGCGCAGAAGGTGCGGTCGCACAAGGCCCACGTGTCAACTATTAGTAACTATTGCATGTGCAGAAAGAAGTTTCTCAAAACTTAAGTTGTTGAAATCTTACTTACGGTTTAAAATGTCATTAGAAAGGCTTAATAAATTGACAATGATGGTTATTGAGAACGGTGTGTGTGTGCGCGCGCATAAAGGGCCCATTTTTTAATTTGGCACATGACCTTCAAAATTCACAAGACGCCCTGTACCGTACTAAGCCTTTATAAATCGTATTCTTTTGTACTTTTTAGCAATTTTTTTAATATTATGTAGTGTTGTCTTTTGTTTACAGTTTTGTATTAATATCGTGTTTCAGTCATCCACAGTCAGATACAATCTCACATATTTTGCATTGCTCAAGGGCCGCTGTGATTGTAGGACTTACTTTTTTAAAGCTTCTGATGTACAAAACAATGTTAAATGAACTATTATATTAACATGTTGAATCTGCCTAATTATGTATCCATTTGTCTTTATTTAAGGTGTGTGAACAGGGAAACTTTGAAGCTCATTGAGACATTTCTTGACGAGGCTAGATATCAACCACAAATAGGAAAGTTTATTTATTCATTGAATTCGCTCTTCGTCAATGTGCTTGAAATTTCCCAGATGCTCGGGAAAGTTTTTTTCTTTGGCACAATTATAAACAAGTAAGTTCGTTCAGAAGTTTGTATTCATGTTAATCAAGTTATTTGTTTGAATCTTTTGTGGTATCAGATGTTTCTTTATTGCTCAAAGTTTTGTTTAATGATTTTCTTCTTTAAACAAAGACTTAAGTTGGTTGTTTGATTTTTTATAAGTAAGCATAATTTCATATATGTATTTTAATTTTAAAACTTATATATAAATATATTAATAAAAATATATATATAATTATGTAGGTTAAATTCACTCTCATCTATAATATTTTTGTACAGTTATGCTGATTATATACATGTAAGTGTCAAAGTTAAAAAATTTATGATTACTATCTTTTTTTGGAAAAAATATGTTATTTATATCAATAAAGATCATAAATTATATATAAAAGTATGGTATTTTCTATGGGGCAAAGTTCTTTTGACATCCAATGGATATCCATTTACCCGTTTAATCCGATGAATATGGATACGGACGGATAAAATTATTTTAAATGAATATGGATGATGAAAAATTAAATGGATATGGATGTGAATATGGCGTCACCCGATCTATATCTGATCCATTGCCATCCATATATACTACCCATGCTTCGTACGCTTCAAAAAATTTTATTTAAAAAAATACCTTCTCTCATCTCTCATCTTTCTGCTCTCTTTCTCTCTCCTCTCTCTTCGGCGTGCAAATGCCGAACACATATGCCATTTTTCGGTACCGCATGGAGGGGGTGGTGTGCCCCTCGGTACACCTGATGATCTCACTATATTATCTATACTACTATATAAAGCATTTAACATTCTCTCTCCTCTTAAATTTTAAAACTTCTTAAAATTCAATCAATATAAAATCTTGACCCTTTATTTAATCTAAATTAATCTCATCCACTCAATTTTTAACTATTTTATACTCTCCTAATTTACTTTAACTTTATTCAAAATATATTATCTCGTACTAGGATAATTATCCACTCACATCAACATAATTTTTAAAATCTTATTAACTCTTCTCTTTATCTCATCAATATAAATCTTTTTTCTTATTTTATTGTCTTTTAGAATTTATTTCTAAAATTAATAAAATAGTTAAATGTAAATAAAAGAAAATTTGAAAAAAACCCGGGCATGTTGCTGTAGAGAACTTTTTCGTGACATTGACTTGCGCGAATAACATATCATTACATTCTTGAAAGCGAAATATTGTAAACCAAAAACTATTTACCGTAGCAGCATTGCGCGGGTATGATGCTAGTTGAATATAAGGGAGGGTTCAAACGAGAACTGTTTTTCGTACGAGAACTGCGAGAACCAATCTTGAACGTTTAATCAGATAAAGTCATAATAGGGGCGGAGTGGATCACTTATTTATTTGTATAATTTATTTAAACAAATATCCTTATACAAAATTTCAATCAGATAAAGTCATAATAGGGGCGGAGTGGATCACTTATTTATTTGTATAATTTATTTAAGTTAAAGACGGAACATGTGGTATTATTTACAATATTAACAAAATAGCCGTTGGGTTAATGTGATACAGAGATGTGGATAACCAATGTGGCCTCCAAAAGTTAACTACTTGAATTGGTTCTCATTAGTCATCATATTGTACTAGCATAATTCAAGAGCAATTACGAGCCAATAAATTCAGTTTTGAACTTCAGTTTAACGAACTGATTTCCGATGAAGATAACAGCAGGTTAATCAAAATCAAACATTATAACCTAAAACTGTACCACTTGAAATCGAAGGCAGGAAACTATCGTGATTGGGGTTTTGAACTTCAAAAGTAGGGTTATGAACAGAGAAGCACGTAAAATCAAAATCAAACAGGTAATGTAGATCATAATCAAACGTTCTTCTTCGTTTATTTCGAACGGCAGATCATAATAAGACTTTCTAACCTAAAGTGTACCTCAAAATCTTAAACATACCACATGAAATCGGAGGCAGGAAACTGTCTTGTTTGGGGTTTTAAATATCCAAAGTAGGGTTTAACATATCCATGATATCACATGAGCAGAGAAGCACGTAAAATCAAAATCAAACAAGTAATGTAGATCATAATCGAACTTACTTTTTTCTTCTTTTTCTTTTTTTCGAAAGGCAGATCATAATCAGACTTTCTAACCTAAAAGTGTGCCCGGTGTGTTCAAAATCACGAACCTAACACATGAAATCGAATAAAATATGAGCTTAGTCTACTAATATTTTAAAAAAGATAGTAGTACCATGTCTTGAAATCAAAGAAAACCTGAGCTTACAGAACCATGTCTATTCTTCTTGCTGGTCCGGTCGGTTGTTGGCTGACGGCACTCCCACACTAAAGTCGCCGTGAAGAATTAAAAATGGAAAATGAAACTGAAGCTGAAGCTGCTTCGAGTACTTGCCTATGTCATTCCAGACCTACACTGTGATCTATCACAGCTTAAGTTTCATACGCAACACGTACGATTCCTTCAATCACCGCCTAATTCACTCATGGGTGATGTTGACAAATTTCTCGACTAAATGATGATCCTTAAGGAGAATAGGACCTACAAGTTGGAAAGTTAGTTGCAATTGCAAAATTACCATGCTTTATTGCAAACTTCACTTCATTTGCAATTTACAGAAAGATAAACCTTTAACATACGTTATAGAACTGGGGAAAGAATGCAAGCTATAGACACTTGATGAACACTACCTTTTATATCATATCATCATACTTGTTAAATTAGCAATCCTGGGGTCTCCTTCTCCAATGAAACCCTTGCAAGTAATTATTTTTCTTTAACCTTCCTTTCATGGTCAGTCTGCAACTTACCCTTCTAAAAAGATGCAAACCATGCAATGTGCTGAATAATCATTCCAACCATTAGTCACTTCTATATAGTAGTCTGAAATTGTCTTTCACGGTACGTTTAAGAGTAGATACAACTTTTAATATGAACAAACCACAGTCATTGACTCATGTTATTAAAAGAAAAAATTTCAACACAAACTCAAACGAGATCATATGATATTACTTGGCTCGTTCTGGAAGTAAACAAGTAATGCTATCGCAATCAACCTAAGTTATGTGCATTTTGAACAAGTATTTCATTTCACACCTATTATTGATCCCAAAAGCTGCTCATTCAACCCTAGAATTTATGTCAAATGCAATGTTCCGGCCCCTTTGTCCCCTACATTTCATATATTTACCATTAAATCTACCTCCTGAATTTCTACGTCACATGCACGTTTGCATCTCACATACAACCCGTACATGATACGTTTATATCAAATTTTGAAAGGAGCCCGCAAATAACACATTCTTACCCTTTTTGAGTTTCGGCCTTTCACCGTGCACCTTACCAGACTGTTGTTGATAAATCTCAACTGCCCTCTTAAGCACTACCCAACCATCTTCCGCCTTCCTAATTGTATGGTGGAACTTCATAAACCTGCCTTCAACCGCACAGATTAAAACATAGATTAAAAGATATCAGCCAACAACCATCAAATGGGTATGAATTCATCATGTAAACCAATGCGGTTCTTGAATGGTTGACATTTGAATAAAGTAGATCAGCATGGTTTTCTAAGCGAAAATCAAACAACTTACAACACTACAATAAGGATTCGTTGCAAACTCGTATATGAGTTCCAAATGTTCCGCCATGCTGCTAATTTTAGAGCCCATGCCCATGAGTACCTACCACATCAGTCTAGATCTAACAGCAGATTAATCAAAATCAAACAAGTAATGCAAATCAAAATCAAACATTCTAACCTAAAACTGCACCTCAAAATCCCAAACATACCACTTGAAATCGAAGGCAGGAAACTGTCGTGTTTGGGGTTTTGAACTTCAAAAGTAGGGTTATAACCAGGGAAGTACGTAAAATCAAAATCAAACACGTAATGTAGATCATAATCAAACGTTCTAACCTAAAACTGTACCTCAAAATCGCAAACATGCCACTTGAAATCGAAGGCAGGAAACTGTCGTGTTTGGGGTTTTGAACTTCAAAAATCAAAATCAAACAAGTAATGTAGATCATAATCACACGTTCTTCTTCGTTTATTTCGAACGGCAGATCATAATAAGACTTTCTAACCTAAAATTGTACCTCAAAATTGCAGACATACCACATGAAATCGAAGGCAGGAAACTGTCTTGTTTGGGGTTTTAAATATCCAAAGCAGGGTTTAACATATCCATGATATCAGAAGAACAGAGAAGCACGTAAAATCAAAATCAAACAAGTAATGTAGATCATAATCAAACGTTCTTTTTTCTTCTTTTTCTTTTTTTCGAACGGCAGATCATAATAGACTTTCTAACCTAAAAGTGTACCCGGTGTGTTCAAAATCACGAAACTAACACATGAAATCGAATAAAATATTAGCTTAGTCTACAAATATTTTAAAAAAGATAGTAGTACCATGTCTTGAAATCGAAGAAAACCTGAGCTTACAGAACCATGTCTTGATTCTTCTTGCTGGTCCGGTCGGTTGTTGGCTGACGGCACACCCACCACCAAAGTCGCCATGAAGAATTAAAAATGGGAAATGAAACAGGGATATATAGGCGGTGATTGAAGGAATCGGACGTGTTGCGTATGAAACTGAAGCTGTGATCGATCAAAGAATGACATAGGCGAAAAATCGAAGAGAAGGGTTTTAGGCGTTGCTAGTATCTCTTCTTATTTTTGGTAAAGATTACAGCAGATTAAAAGAATCCTAACAAATCGATAATTTGTACCGTAAACTTTCCTTTTTCTAAAACTAGACCGTTTGATATTAATATAAGGATGTATAATGTGATCTCATGATGATATAATATTTATTAATATCATAAATATATATTTTATTAAGTGAAATGTTTAATATAATTCATATTTAATTTATAGTTTGAATTGATTAATTTTAGCATTTGGATCAACGGCATCAATAGTCCATGTTGCACTTTAAAATTTTGGGCAGAGTGATATTTTCGTAATTCACATGTGATGCTTTTACAAATCAAATGTGATTGTATACTGAATTTTAAGACTATGTTTTTTATATGGACTATATCGAACACAACTATATATATCAAATATATATTTTACTAAAAGTTCTTGAAGCACTTTATTTAACTAGCACAGTACCCGCGTAATGCGGCGTCCGCAAATAATTCGTAGTCGATAACATGTCTGTTTTCGATAACGTAGAGGTATAATATTCACATATTATGTTGACATTGAATAATTCAGAATTTATATGTCAATTTACAATTCATGTTATTTTCAATTTTCTGATTTGAAAGTCAAACCATATATAAGATACTGATTGCATTATAGTTTTCAAATAATTTCTACTCTAATTATGGTATTACTATCAAATATATTTTATGATGTTGGGGTAATAAAGTAATTTCAACTTACTTAAAAATTAAGAGATTAAAAATGTGTAAATGTTTTATAGATAGTATTAATATTGATAAGTATTATGTTTTTGTCATCAACAATCTGGATCGATGTACTATTTAACTAAATATACAATTCAATAAAATAAAATAGGACAAATACTATGAAAATATAACAAAAATTGTCTTACCATTGTATACACTATACAACTAATTTTTTTAAAGAAAATATAACCAAATTTCATAATTCTTTCACATAACTTTTGTCTATGTCTGGATTTTTGTTACCGTTGTATATAATGACCTTTGTTATAATTCTCATTGTATACAACAACTTGCATACAATAAGAGAATTATGAAAGTTGATTGTATTATTTTTTTTAATAAAAAATTATTGTATACGATAATAACTAAGTTAACTATATTTCCGTGTAACTTATCCAAAAAAATAATATAGTTGCTTTTATCGATATTCAACTATTTTATATTTCTTATTATGTGACATGAAGAGAATTAAGATACTAGATGATAAGTAACTACCAAAGACACGTAATCACGTATAATGTTCCACTTATAATGCTTAATAAGCAGACTCTACTAATATTTTAAAACAATTAGTATATTGTTACTTTTTTACTTCAATTTTAGATTAAAAAACTAATTTTACATATAGCATATTAAGAAAAAAATACAAGTAGAATCCTTTTTCATTTTTAAAATTCTAAAAACACGACCACATTTATGTGTCTACTGTAACATATTTCAAGGATGTAATTTAAGTGCCCCTAAAGAAGATGGAATGAGATATAAAATAAACGTACGTGGTTAAACCACTTGGGGTGGAATGTAATGACACTCCATGAACGTGGTGGGTGATGGAAATGGAAGGTCGTAAACACCACATGGTGTGATAGAAGTGACCATTATATATGGGGTTAAGTTGTGAGAGAAAAACTGATATAATAGTGTGATGGTATGATAAAAGGTAATCACTCATTTCACTCTTAATGTACACAGAGCGAGGTGAGCGATGTGACATGGTCAAGTGGTTTCCACACCATGATTGTGTGGTGAGGGGGTCTAGGGGGTGAACACCACATAGGGTGAGGTGGTGTGGTAATGGATGGTGAGCCCTTCCTGTCTCTTTATCTCTTGTTGTTTTTTTTTTTTTAATTTTGATTGGTTTAGTGAGTATTATTTACAATGAATTACATAATCTCTTTTAAACTTGAATCACCTCCCAATGCAATGAAAGGAGCTTCAAAACTGTTCTGCGATCGAGCCACTTGTTATATCAGCTTCAAAGGATAAGGCATGCCTGTGCCTTGAGAGGCACGGTCGTGCTTCTTAAATGAGGTACCCCCGTGCTCAGGGTGTGACGGCCCAACGACCAGGCCCAACTTTTGAGAGGCAGGGCCGTGCCTTAGGGCATGCTTTAAGGACATGGGCATGCCTTTAAATGTGCCCTGTAGCAGTTTCTCGCGAGACTTGATATTTTCGACAATTTTCCTTCATAATATGGAAAATCCAGTATAATAAATATGTATACTTTAGTACATATCAAATTCCTCACACTTAAGTTTTGTTTGTCCTCAAGTAAACTCTAATGCAACAATCAACTCAGAAAACATCAAGTAACCTCAATTAATGCAGAAAGGCATCCTTCCGACAAAATAAATATCTAAAGGCATAACATATATCCGAGCAAAGGACTGAGGATAAACTTTCATGTTTTAAAATAGACAAAGTCTAAGTAAGCCTATCACATACATAAAAATTCTAAAAAGTACCTGACTTCATAACTCACCAGGTGGTCTCTCAAGCACTCAATATGTATATATATATATATATATATATATATACACCAAGCAACTCTTCACATTGCTTCCAACCCAGTGTTCCATGAGAGGACCAAACATATTGAAATTGATTGTAGTAACTGAGTTTGTTAGTTCATCGTTGAAAAACTGCTAGATGATCTAATAGTAACCAAGCTTGTTAATTCAAACGGCCAACTTGTAGATGGGATTACAATGTCCTTGAGAGGACCCTGAGTTGACTATATGTACAACAAGCTTGGGGGGAGTGTTAGAATTGTACAGCTTTAAGGACTCAAAATGTAAATTTGTAGTTTCCTTATATAGTTATATATGATATGTACATAGTTTTCTGTACCTTTTTCGTTGCAGATGAACGAGAAATACGATTCTCCCATCTTTCTCTCTGTTTCACGACCTCTGGTTTCCAGGGATCTATAGGATGATAGTAAGGTGTGATTATTCAATGGCTCTCATAACAAAAAATTTATGGAGTTCCTAAACCGATAATTAATGTAACCTCATATGAATATTTTAACATAAAAAAGTAATATTTTAAAATATCCAATTTGTTCCACAAACCAATTGTTTGAGAAGCTAAGAGTTGTTATACCAAGGTAAAATAAAATGATTAAACGTTAAATGATTCAATGACTTAAATAGTTCAATTGCCGTGTATGAAATTGAGTCTGAATATGACATGTTGTTCTATAAAAATTCTGAACAAACGATCCAAATGACGAAAATTATCCATTTTAACATTCATAATGATTAATTACAAAATAAGATATCACTACTTATTAGTAAGACATTGTGTTAGGATTAGATTTTGAGTGTTTAACGATTCAGAAAATGTTTTAAGATTCAACAATATTTTCGTGTTTCATTTACTACAGTTTTTATTTAAAAATAATAAATAAACACGCTGAACGGTAAATGGTTTCTCATTTAGCCTCGAATGAATCTATTCCGTTGCTACAATCCAACATCCCCTAAGGTTTATATATTTTTATTCCGCTTCTTAAAAAACTAAAATAAAATCACAAAATTTAAAATCAATTTTTAATAAAACCTGCTTTGTGAAATTTCAAATCAAAATTTTAAAGAAAGACATTTTTCTTTCGAGAAATAAACTTATACTCGAAATGAATAAACGACATCGTTTAATATACATATTTGTCTGAAACGAGGATATTTTAAACCCGCGCGATGCAGCGGGGTTTATAAGAAAATTACGTAAGATATTAACAAAAAAAATTAATACTAATAATTTTCATTAGAAAAATTTGTATGAATTTACGTCATTTAGTTATACTTAATTAGTTGTAAATGCATGCATTATTAATTATAACTAAAATACATGACTAATGTTCTAGTTGTGAAGATTTTTCAGGTTAATCTAAGAAGTCTATTATTATTTTTTCCGAATCATAACTCCAAATGACATAGTAAATTAAATAAAAAGTTCTATCTAGAAAAAAATTTGTATCTTATATAAATGTTACAAATTTATCATTCCAAATTTAAAAAATACTTTTCAAAAAATATATATTAATTAAGTTTTTTTATCATCATAGAAATAAACAATATATTGTGATTTTATAAATTATTGTAAAATTAAGAATTGGGTTGAAAAGGAACAAATTATTTGAGGTTGTTTGTGAAAATTTGAAAACAAAAAAAAAAAGGAAAAAGTTCACATTATGTGAGTCGAACTCTACACCTTCCATGTGAAACCCCAACCAATACGGCGGATCAAACTTTGTTTGAGAAATTTCATTATTAATATTTATTAATCAAGTGTTTCTTTTTCCTGATAATTGTATTATACTATAATTAATACATAATTATTACTCCCTGTTTAAAAAAAGGAAATTCCGTACGTTAAAAGAGGAAACCCGTTGAGTCTAACGGCCAAAATCTGATACGCAAATCATACGATACAGATGCGATCACTCTCCTTCCTTCCTTCCCGCCGTCGCCCCCCTGTTTATTTGATTGAAGATTTGGAGCCCTAATTCTTTTATTTACATGCAAGCAAGTTGGTCTCAGAGTTGTCTTCTGCTCCCTGTTTATTTTGCCCCAATCATCTTTCAATGGTTCCAACCCCTGCCACACCGGTGACCTCTTCAGTCGTTGCATTTATCCCTTCTTTTTTCAATTCAATTCATGCTAATAATCAATCAACTATCTTATTAAGTTCCCTATTATCTTACATCAATTTAGTTTTCCTAGTAATCAACATTTGTTTGCTATTTTTCCAGTCGTTGTTGATCTCTACTGACTTGAATCGTTTCTCCCAAGGTTTTGGTTTTATGGTTCTCGATTTCTGGAGGCAACATGGGAACCCTTTGACTATGCAAACTGGGAGGGTTTGCTTTTTGCAGATATGACGGTCTATCCAAACACGTTCCCCTTTTAAGCGTTTGATTACTTCCATTTTCACGGTAATCGACCAACTTATTTTCCCAATGTTCTTGGTTGATTTCATTTTCTTCTTCTGACTATTTAACTTTGTTTTGTTTTTTGTTGTTGAGATTATTATGTTTGAATGTTTTGTGGTAGAAGATATTTCTTTATCGCTTAAAGTTCTGTTTAATGATTTCTTCTTTAGCCAAAGACTTTAGTTGGCTGTTCTTTAAATAAAGACTTCAGTTTGCAACATTTTTACTGAGGTATTTTCTTTTGGTAGGTTGGTTATATAATTTAACTATAATTTGAAGTAGCAAAGCTAGAGGAATAATTGCAAAGGCTAGTGAATCTTTCTGATCATGTAGGTGTCCTCTAAAAGATTCTTTTTCATTAATGATTTCTTAAAGAATCAAGATGTGATTAATACCATGCTTGATATATTATGTAGTGTTGTCTTTTGTTTACAGTTTGGTATTAATACCGTGTTTCAGTCATCCACAATCAGATACAAGTTTTGCGGATGCACTCAGGACAAATGTTTGGTCAAATAGCCATCATCCTTTTAGACATGCTTAATATCTACAGGTATGTTTCAAATACAATCTCACATATTTTGCATTGCTCAAGGGCCGCAGTGATTCTAGGACTTCCTTTTTTAAAGCTTCTGATGTACAAAACAATGTTAAATGAAATATTATATTAACACGTTGAATCTGATTAATCTCTTCTTGGAACTACTTATTTGGAAATTGGGCTCTGATTAGGAACCAAAGGAATATGGTTCTAGGGATTACGGTTTGCACGAGAACGATGCCATCTTTATGTTGGTTTTAGTTGAAAATGTTAGGTGATGTCAAGGTTACGGAATTGTAGATAATTTTGGTTTTAATTGTGTTGTTTATTTGATCATTTTGTATTAGATCGATCAGCAATTTACAGGAAACAGAGGAGCTTATTTATTGGTCTGGTAGCTGCTGATTACTTTAGCTCCCGGTGAGATCAGAGGGGCAATGTAATTATTTAGATAAAGATGGATTAGGTAATGAGTTGCAAGGCAGTGTTTCAACTTTCAGTTCATTGCGTTCCTAATATTCATTGTTTACATGTTATAGGTTCCATGTGTCAATCACATCTCCGCATGCCTGCATGGTCACTAAGCTGGTTTATAAATCATATGATCGCTGCACATTCCCCACGCCACTCACCGTCTTCCACACCGTTGCCCCAATTCTTTGATTGATTATTTCAAGCTATAATTCGATCGCTTTTTATTCACACACGGGTCTCAGAGTTCTCTGCTCCCTATTTTGCGGTAATCAATTCTTTCTTTGATTTCAGCAGCCAACATTGATTCCAATCCCTGCTTATGCAAGAGGCTTGTGACCTCTTCAGTTGGTGCGTTTCTCCCTTCTTTTTTCAAGCTAATAGTTAATATTATGTTCCCTACTTTCCCCAATGCTTGATCGATTTGTTGTTGCAGTAATTGCGTAGGCACTAGGCAACATTGATTCTAAACCCTTTGTTTGCTATGTTGGAACCCTTCGACTTCTGCAGGCAACATTGGAACCCTTCGACTATCTAAACTAGGAGGGTTTTTCTTTTTGCAGATATCACGGTCTATCCAAACACGTTCGCCTTTTAAGCGTTTGATTAGCTCCATTTGACGATAAGTGACCTACTTATCTTCCCAATGTTCTTGGTTGATTTCATTTTCTTCTTCTGACTATAATCTTTGGGGCTATTTTGAGATTATTCATGTTAATCAAGTTATTTGTTTGAATCTTTTGTGGTATCAGATGTTTCTTTATTGCTCAAAGTTTTGTTCTATGATTTTCTTCCTTAAACAAAGACTTAAGTTGGTTGGTTGTTTTAATTGAATGTCACTCAAATTCTATCCCAATAGGAACATGTTACTCTATTAAATCCATTTTTGTCAGATGCTGGTTTTCATAATGTGTATGGCAGTCTTATTCTGTTTATCAGTATATATGTTACCCTTAAATTTGTTGGAACAAACTTGGTGTTTTTAGAGAAAACTGGTATGAAAACTTGAAGTTGAATGTGAAAGCAGGATTTAGAGAAGATTATTGGTTGATTGGTCAACTATTTTGTTTGCAAATATTTCATGAATAGTAAAGTGGTGGGCTTTCTGGCTAGGAGTATTGAAATATAAGATGAAATGTAATTATGAGGTAAATGGCATATAACTGAAGGCTTTTTAGATAAATGATTTACTTGTTTGAAAGGAAATTGTGTAGTAACAATGTCGATTCACTATTTCAGTTAAGCCATAACGTTTTGGGTGATTAGGCACTGATTGCATTAAACACCCCTTGGTATGGTCAAACCGAACATTTGAAGTATGGCCAAGGAAAGTAAACTTGGAATTTTAAGTTATTGGTATTATTATAGATATCTAAAATGAAAAGATTATGGGAGGGTGATAGGTATCGGGAATTAAGAACAACATATCATTCTCTTGATAGCCAAAGAAGACTACGAGCCCGGTACAAACCTAAACGTAATATATCTCTGCCTGACTACTACGAAAGATGTTTAAGGCATGATAAGAAAATTCAAAGGAGACATAAACTAAGATGGATTGTCATTGAAAATTAGATCAAGGGAAATTATATGTTTATATATTCATTGTGAGGTAACAAGCTCTATTATAAAGGATACAGAACCTATGAAAGAAAATTTGGTAATCTAGGAAACGAGATGAACTAAATCACCTTATTGACATGTCTAGCACTCAGTTTTCTAGGTCGACAATCTCATTGTTTTTTAGAAGAAAAACAATGACGATAACTTGAGTTAGAAAATGAAAGTAAGGTTTAGAGAAGTGTTGGTTAAATGCATAATAGTATTACTTTATAATTACTGAACTTTAGGGATCTTGTTATGATTAGAGTTTAGAAGTTTAAGATGAAATGCATAAACTAGGAAACAAGCTTATGACTTTAAGATGGGTGATTGAAATTTGTGATCAAGTCAAAATTGTTGTTTGGAATTTAGTCAGAAAACTTGTGCAAAATGTGAAAGAACGGCAACAAATGTTTGGATTGATGATCCAAATGATATCTATGTGAAGAGAACTTGATATGTTATGACAAGACATACAGGTGATCAAATAAAGCATTAGTTGCCCTAGAGTTTAGAGCTTGCCTTGTTATGATGTAATTATGATTGAAAGAAATGTATGATAGACATTTGCGTATGATATGGCTATGAAATCAAAATATTATTGCTTGGATTAAGTGTAGAATAGGAAATTCTTTAGGGTAGTCTTTGAATTGATTCTTTTTGGTCTGAAATTGTACAACGGAGGCAGTGTAAAATGCATTAACAGAATACTTGTAAACTGTCTGATGATAGGTGTTCAGTATTTAAGTTAGCGTTTGAGTTCAAACCCCTTTCTGACTAAGAGAGGTAAAATAGCACATTGAACTTACTGTCTTTGAAGACACATGGAATGAAGTTATTTGGGGACAAGGTGAATAGGTGATCATGAAATGTAGATGAATACATTAAGTTCAATATGCTAAAGTACATGGATTTAAGGATTATAAATAGTAGTAATGAAGTAATAGAATCGGAAAATTGAACTCAAGGGTCTTCTAAAGGAAATAAGTTCATTATGACAGAATAAAAGGATTTAAGGGTGATGATGATGATCAAGATGATCTAGTCACGTTGTACTGGTATTCAAACACCTATGGTCAAGATGAGGACGATTGAAGTTGACTAAGATACATAAATTAGCTAACTAGATTAACTATAGGAAAAGAGAATTATAGGGTTCTTAAAATTAGGGTGATCAAGATGATCCCAATGTACGTGCTAAGATAATTATGTAAACATTGATGGATTTATGGATTAAGCAGCAGGACCTAGGATCAAAAAATATAGAGCTGGTGGTAAGATGGGAAATGTTGATTTAGATGATGTTGACATATGATCATTATGCCATAACACAAGGATTTAAGAATGGAAGACTAGTACTAGTTAATTGAAGTAAATAAGAAACAAGGAGTTAAAAGACGTTTAAGGCATAATCAAAATTTAAAGAGGTCATACACGTGTATATGGTTTGATCAAGTGGTTCTTGAAGCTAGCTAATTACCACAGTATTGATTTGGGACTTCAATTATTTGCATCATCTACCGACCGTCTACTAGCTTATTCCGATGCTGATTGGGGTGTATGCCCTTTTACTAGACGGTTTACCTCTAATTATTGTTTGCTTGAGCAACAATCTTCTCTCGTGGTCATCTAAACGCCAACCCACTATCTCTCGATCTAGCACGGAGGCTGAATATCATGCTCTTGCTAACTCTGTTGCAGAGACATGCCGGCTGCGCAACCTGTTATGTGAACTGCAATCTCCTACTAACTTGATGTAATATCTTTAGTGCTAAGTACATGTCTTTGAACCCTGTGCATCACCAATGCATGAAACATAATCGAACCATGTGCATCACCAACGCATGAAACATAATCGAACCATGTGCATCACCAACGCATGAAACACATTGAGATTCACACAAGTGATGTTCGAGTGCTTCACATACCATCCACTTCCTAGTATACAGATATTTTCACAAAAGGCTTGCCTTCTAAACTATTTATGGAGTTCGACATATTGAATGTTCGTCTCTACCCTTCAAACTATGGGGGTGTGTTAGTGTAGTGTACATCGAGTAGTCCCTGACCTTTGTATAGCTACGTCCCTGGCCATTCAACAAAATATGAAGTAAGAAATTATTGTAAATCAAAGCCAACGAAGGAAATATCTCGAAATTAAAACAAAGTTTTACTTGAAGTCTGAAATCGTAAATCAAAGGCAATGGGGAAAGTCCAGAAAATAAAAGCTATAATCAAATTCGAGCAGAGTCGAAGTCTGTATCCTTGACGATTCAGAACAAAACAATCCATGTCTTTGAAATTAAATACCCAAATTAACCCAAACTTTTGCCACGCAATCCTCATGTTTTTTAATCTAATGTGAACTACAAGTATCAACGAAAGATAAAAACACCGTGGGGGACTATTGATTCCCCTTTCACTTTTTTTAAAATTTTTTACCCCTTTGACTTGTTAAAGATAAAAACATATCCCAAATCGAAATATTTATAAGTAATTCAGTCAAAACTATCACGTACATTATACACCACCAATGGCGAAAAGGACCGTTACAACAAAAGTCGAGTTATACACTACCACTACGGTTCTCTTTTCTCTATCATTTACACTACAAAATTATCTTGTGTTCGGAAGTTTCCTCATAACAACTTTTTATGATGTTATCAAAAACCCATTATTAGTAAGTTTTGAAAAAAATAGACGAGATTTTGTGTCATTGGCTCTATAAATAATCTTGTTTTTTTAACATGAAGAAATAAAGAAGTCTTTACGATTATCGGAAATACTAGGCCTATTAAGAGCATGGGGTGTGGTTGAAGCATTGCACGGTATGCCTATGTGGATAGGCGGTACCTATGGCAACATCACCTCCCTTCATTTGGTATCGAAAAATACATGATTCATTGGGTGATTGAATGCCGAAGGAGAAAGAGGAAATAGTGAGGAGAGAGAAAGAGAGAAAAGATGAGAGAGGAGAGAGAGTACTTTTTAAAATAAAAAAGAGTTAATTACAAAAATGGTACATGTGGTTGTCAATGATTTTCACTTTTAGTCATTTAACTTTAAAAATTATGAAAATAATCACTGTGGTTATTATTTTGTTTTAATTTTGGTCATTCACGCTAACTGGTGTTAACTTTGACCGTTAGTTAAAGGGCATTTTGGTTAATTTCCATTTTATCCTTGTTATAAGGACTACCCATTATCAATATATCCAAACATATCTATTAAAAAATATTCTTCTATCTATATTATCAAACTCTTTCATTCACTTTATTACTCTCACCTCCTTTCGCTTATCCCTTATTCTCTTCTCTCATTCTCTCCCCATAACTCTCTCTCTAGGTCATAAAACTGCCGCCGCCAAGTTTCATTTAACCTACCACCACCCGGTGTTAAGCCACCACTGCCGCCGGAATTCCACTTAAACCACCACTGTCCTGGTGTCAAACGGACATCGGTCACCGATCTGAACTTCACCGTCTCCTCGGGTGTCACAACCACCGTCGCTCACCGAATCTGAACTTCACCCCCTCCCTTGGTGTCACAACCACCGTCGCTCACCAGGTCTGAACTTCACCGCCTCCCCTCGTGTCACTTCCACCGTCGCTCACCGGATCGGAACTTCACCGCCTCCCTTGGTGTCACAACCACGAGCGATCCTCTTATGTCATCGTTGATAAACACCACCAGCAAGCAACAAACTCCACAACCACCAGCCCTCCTCTTTGAAATTAAATACCCAAATTAACCCAAACTTTTGCATTTTTGTCAAACTTGCCACGCAATCCTCATGTTTTTTATTCTAATGTGAACTAAAAGTGTCAAACGAAAGATAAAAACACAGTGGGGGACTATTGATTCCCTTTTCACATTTTTTAAAAGTTTTTACCCCTTTGACTTGTTAAAGATAAAAACATATCCTAAATCGAAATATTTATAAGTAAATCAGTCAAAACTACCACCTACATTATACACCACTAATGGCGAAAAAGACCGTTACAACAAAAGTCGAGTTATACACTACCACTACGGTTCTCTGTTCTCTATTGTTTACACTACAAAATTATCTTGTGTTCAAAAGTTTCCTTTTAACAACTTTTTATGATGTTATCAAAAACCCACTATTAGTAAGTTTTGAAAAAAATTAGACGAGATTTTGTGTCATTGGCTCTAAATAATCTTTTTTTTTAACATGAAGAAATAAAGAAGTCTTTACGATTATCGGAAATGCTAGGCCTATTAAGAGCATAGGATGCGGTTGAAGCATTGCATCGGTATGCCCATGTGGATAGGCGGTACCGATGACAACATCACCTCCCTTCATTTCGTACCGAAAAATACATGATTCATTCAGTGACCGAATGCCGAAGGAGAGAGAAAGAGAGAAAAGATGAGAGAAGAGAGAGGAAAAAGGATAGAGAGTATTTTTTTTTTAAATAAAAAAGAGTTAATTACAAAAATTGTTCATGTGGTTGTCACTGATTTTCACTTTTAGTCTTTTAACTTTAAAAATTATGAAAATAGTCATTGTGGTAGTTTGTTTCGGTTTTGGTCTTTTACACTAACTGGTGTTAACTTTAACCGTTAGTCAAAAGGCATTTTGATCAATTTCCATTTTATCCTTGTTACCAAACAAGGACTACCCATTATCAATATATCCAAACATATCTATTAAAAAATATTCTTTTGTCCATATTACCGAATATTTTTCATTCACTTTATTACTCTCACCTCTTTTCACTTATCCCTTATTCTCTACATCTCTCGTTCTCTCCCCATAACTCTCTCTAGGTCATCAAACTGCCACTACCACTGAGTTCCACTTAACCTACCACCGCCCGGTGTCAAGCCGCCGTCACTCACCGGATCTGAACTTCACCGCCTTCCCTGGTGTCACAACCACCGTTGCTCACCGGATCTAAACTTCACCGCCTCCCTTGGTGTCACAACCACCATCGCTCACCGGATCTGAACTTCATCGCCTCCCTTAGTGTCACAACCACCGGCGAACCTCTTATGTCATCGTCGATAAACACCACCAGCAATCAACAAACTCCACATCCACCCCTCCTTTTCATAGCCACCACCATTGTAGATTTGAAGAAAGTTAGAACCAAAGCAGATCTGAACTCCACCGTCATCCATAACCACCATTGCGAGCAGATCTCCATGTTAGATTCGTAGCAAATCGATTGAAATCACCTACCATAGTTATAAAATTAGATCACGAAGAAATTTAAAAGTCATCTTTGGGGTTTGTACAAATTTAGGTCCTTGTGTGTGTATTTGATTGAGTTTGAATCCATATTTGGGTTTCTCTGTGTGTGTTGCGTGTGTGTGTTTTGTGTCTGTGTTGTAAATCAAGATCCAAGTTTGTGTTTTTGTTTGTTTTTATCAAATTTATTTATGTCGATACAAGTTTGATCATTAACTACAAATGGATTTTCATATGAACATTAAGACCTGATGAAAATGAAGATGGATATCATGAAACCAAGAACATTGAAGAATAATATCAAGAATATAATATCTTTTAAAAAGATAATAGTAATATATGTGTAAAAGTATTATTTTACATTATTAATCATTAATTATGACCAAAGGTTAATTAACTATTAATTTTAACCAAAGGGTCAAAAGATGAGTAGTCCTTGTTTGGTAACACAGATAAAATGGAAATTGACCGCAATGTCCTTTGACTAACTGTCAAAGTTAACACTAATTAGTGTAAAGGATCAAAACTGAAACAAAGTAACAGTCACAGTGACTATTTTCGTAATTTTTAAAGTTAAATGACTAAGAAAACCAGTGACAACCACATGGATCATTTTTGTAATTAACTCAATAAAAAATCTTTAAAGCATACGAAGCGTGGGTAGTACGGGGATGTAAACATGCTTAAAGTATGAAATGGTTATGTTGATGTGGTACTGAAGCATCATGTGCTTCAAACATGTACACCCTATGCTCTAAAGGACCAAAACAGAGAGACAATTAACAGAATGCACATGATTGTCTCTTAAAACAAAATAAAAATTAAATTTATGTAAAAAGCTTAACTAATATTACGAAATTATTATGACTATCTGAAAAATCTTAAAACAATGGTGAGATACATAATTTATCGTATTAATATTTAGGGTTTAGTTCTCGAAAATGTATCCAAGTTGTCACCTTTTGCTATTGTATGTATCAGACTTTAAAAGTTACCATTTAGTGTATCCAACTTCCCAGTTTTACCTTTTTATGCACTAGTTTACCTCTTGAACAGGTAGCAGGTCATTTAAGTATTTTTTTTATTTTATTTTTATACCTTTGACTTAACAAATGTACTCCACATCATCCATTAATGCCAAGTCATATTTTTTAAATTACTATTATTATTATTATTATTATTATTGTTATTATTATTATCTTCATCATCATCAGATTCTTCTTTTCATTTTACATCTCCATCTTAAAAATTGAGTAATCCAAACTCAGTACATTCATCAAACTTTCAAGAACATAAAGCCTAATTAAAATTCTGAAGAATCGATACCAAACAAGAATAACATGATTAAGAAAGCATATCAAGAATAAATCGAACAAATGATAGTAGAGTAAAACCTAAATCTATTCGAGTTGTTACCCAGATCCAAAACCATATCAAGAACAATCGGACCCGTAGTTTTGATGGAGGGGTTTCGGTTTCAATGTTTCTACATGGGGTTTTGAAAACATCAAGAAATCAAACTCACATCAAGAAATCAAAATCCATGAACCGATAGCCAACAAGAACTCAGAACTAACAATTACATACCTGGAATTACAAACCAAGATCGATGATATTTGTATGAACAAATCGATGATGAAGCAAACCCATATCGATCTTTGGAGACTAAATCGTTGATCGATTACGAGCCCTAAATTGATGAGAACCAATCTGGAAATGCATGAATCTTAATCGATTAAGAACCAATCCCTATAGGTCGCCCATAAATCGAATCTGGATCTGAATCGCGATGAAAACACCAAATTCCAATCGAATCTGAATCGCGATGAAAACACAAATCTGAATCCCATAAATCGAATCTGAAAACACAAATCTCAATCGCGATGAAACACAAATCTGGATCCCATAAATCGAATCTGAATGTAACATCCTCAAAACGGGCTTAAACGTGTCCGAATATGGTACGTCAATTATTCAATTCAATTGAATAATATAAATATATATATTCTAGGAAATGATATGAAATATGAAAAATAATAAATAAAAAGGGTTATTAAAAATATTAATAAATATAGATAAAGATTATAAAATATCGAACGGTTTCAAACGAGGATTCCAAAAATATCCTCGTTAGTTGAAACGGGTAAACGAGAGATGAGTCGTAAGTTGAAAAGAGGAACAAAATACCCACTTGTGGATAATAATACCTACAAGTCGGTCCAACCCTTTTGAATATACAGACTTCTCTACACACACGTAACACACACACACACACTCAAGCTTTCTTCTGTTCTTGCAAAATTGAAGAAGAAGATCAAAGAGAGCTTAGCAAACAACAAATTCCAGCAGCAAATTGAAGACTATATTCATCCTAGAACATCATCTCCATCATCTAGTAAGCTTCATCCATGGCTTTCTCTTCATTCTTGAATTTTGGGTTTTTGAAGAAAACTCATAAAACTCTTGTTCCAGCAGATAAATAAGGATCAAAATCATCCCACAAGTTGTTTCTAATCATCCCTTGATCATTGTAAGTGTCAATTCATCCTTGTTCTTGATTTTGCCTTTCAAGACTTGAATTTCTAGGTTTACAAGTGGGTTCTTTGATTTAGCAATCAAGAACCAAAATTTATGATTGAAATAGGTTCTAAAATCATTTATAAGTGTATAGGAATCAATTCCATGAATTAAAGTAGTGTTCTTGATGAGTTTTGAATTTTGGCTCAAATGGGTCAAAATTGGCCAAATACGGGTCAAACGGATTTTGACCTTAAAGAACTGAAATTTAGTGTTCTAATTGATCTTATAACTTGTTAGGATTGATTAGAACTCAATTGGTGCATTAGAAGTGGTGTTTATGCACAAATCCAATATTTAGCCTAAATGGGTCAAAATGGCCTAAATCTGTTTTTACACATCAATAACTAATTTTTAAGGTTCTAATAGGTTCATATGACTTGTATGAATTGATTAGAACATTGGTTTTGAATTGGAATGGTTGTTTTGCATGAATTGGCTAAAATAGTGAAAAATAGGCCTTAAATAGGTAAGAGATTGGAAAATAATACCAAACAAAGAGTTTAAAGGTTTTGGTCAGTTGCAACACCTTCAATACATCATATTAGGTGTATATGGTGTGTTGCAAGTGTTGGAATTGGTCTACACCAAGTTTTGGCCATTATGCGCACGTCTTTGTCTATTTAATTGTGATTTTCGTATGAATTAATTGGATAGGAGTTTTTGATGTTAGAAAGCTTCAACAAGTGTCAAATGGTCCTATGAAAGACTAGAATTATACCAAAATTGATTTGGAATTGAAATGAGCAAAAATGAGCCTGCTGTGCACAAAACAACACCAGCTGCAGCTGCTGCACACTGGTCGCGGCGCGACACCCCTGCACACAGCTTTCTTTGCTGTTTTGTGCTACGTGTTCGCGTGTTGTTGCTTGGGCTGCTATAGTTAGTTAATAAATGGTAAAATAGCATCATTAGGGTATTGTTTCAAGTATCCTAGACGTTCCTCGCGTATTCAAATGATTGATGCGTAAGTCTTGGTATTATAGGTTGAATTGCCAATCCGTGTGTGCCAAAGCAAGGTCTTTGCTTATTCTAGCCTATCATGTGAGTGACGAATGACATAACAATTAATATACCTATAACATATATTAACAATGATCACAGAATTGTATACCATGATTTGTACACGCACTTGTTTAAGTGTAGGATTGCATGATAATGCTAGAACCTACCATGTTGACACAATGTAGTATGCACTTGTTTAGGTGTATGCTATGATGATAAATTAATATATGCGCGCATTGATGATTGATTGATTGATGATTCGGTTGAATCATACTATCTGTTTGTGATCGGTACGGATCTATTGGGCAAGGTTTGCCCCGGACCAAGTTGTCCTACTTATTGGGCAAGGTTTGCCCCGGACCAAGTTGTCCTATTTATTGGGCAAGGTTTGCCCCGGACAAGGTTTGTCCTCTTCGGGTATAGCTGCGGCTGTACAACAGAGGAATCTGTTGATTCCAAAACGCAACGGTGGACGCTTAACAGCTCCCCCACCGGTGCGGTTGATGTGTCTGGTACCCCAGTTTGGTGCATTGAGCCGGGTTAGCTCCCCTGCAAGATATGCTACCTCCTGACTACGCCAGTTCATCGCGAGATGCTAGGATAGAACTATCTGAGCATGATTGATGATATGTGATGTACTTATATTGATTGCATGCTATTTGGTACTCACTAGCTATTATAGCTAACAGATGCTACACTCCACATGTGCAGGTAATCCTCAGTGAGCTCGGGAGCCTGCGGGTAGTTAATTGCTTTGGGAGGAACACTGCTTTTATGTTTAAACTATGTTTATGTCTGTTTAAGATAATGGTCAGCCGGTTATGTATTCCGTAACACCAACTGTCGTTTGTGGCATCTTTTTGAATGTTTATATAGTTTGCCACGTGTTTTTACTTCCGCTGTATTTTTAAATTATAAGACAGGTTTGATTGTTCTATTTATAGTCAAACGCACGCAGTTTGAAATCTTAAATTGTATTTTAAAAAGAAAAATTTGGTTCTCGAAATCACGGTGTTACACTGAATCCCATAAATCGATTTCTTCGGGATGAGCCCTAAACTTAAATCTGGGAATCTGGGTGTAAACACGTACAAGCCCTAATCAAATATGAATCGCGATGAAAACACAAAAATCTATTAAGAACCAAGCCCTACAGATCTTGTTTTAATCAAATCGATGGTTATGAAAATTGATTAAGAATCAACACCCACCTGCATATCTTGGGTATAAACACTCTGGAAATTATTATTATTATTATTATGTCACATCACATGGTAACCTATGCCACATCACCAACTAACCTACTATAACAGATAGAGTACATTAAACAGTAGGTTTTGTAACTTCAGTACATTAAATGGTAATTTTTAAAGTCTGATACATACAATAGTAAAAGGTGATAACTTAGATACATTTTCGGGAACTAAACCCTAATATTTAATATCAATGAAAATTTGAAACATAAATATATTAAAATTTTTTAGTTTATTTGAAAAAATAATTAAACTAGTACGTTTGAAAAAGTGAAAAATTTAAAACTATAGTGGGTACGATGTTAATCACAACTTGATTACTAGCAAAATATACCACATATAGAACACATTTTATTTATCTCACTCTATACAAAAACATAAAAACTTCAAAATTTTTGTTTTTTAAATATCTCGAATTCAACCAATAAAAACTTTTAAGTGTATCAACTTTTTACTTTCGAGGTCAAACTAGTCTTTAATTTTGACTTTTTCTCTCGCTCACGATTTTCATTACTTGAATTTCAATTTGATTATGAGGGGATGTTTATCGTATATGTTTATAGTTTTTCTTTTATAAGTTTTAATGTATAATGATTAGTATAAATATAATTATATATTTATAATTGCCCTATTTTTATTTACATTTTGATATAAAATTTACCGTAATATAACACAAAATTAAAAAATATAATTTTTAATTCTTTATTAGTAAAAAAAGTCTATTTCATAGCCATTGAAGAACATGAGTTGCTTTCTTTGATTTTGTGTACATCAAAACATAATGACACTTTATCTTTTCTAAATATGTATTTTCTTGTTTGTTTTACTTATAGAACTCTAAACAAGTGAGCATCTTTATGGTTTATATTTATGCATCACTAAATCAGTAATCCCTTTCTATGAGGTATTTTTTTATTTAGAGTGTGTGAAAATATCTATCTACAATCAATTACTGAGGCATAATCCCCCTTTTTATGAGATAGTTTATGTTTATGCATCCTTAAATTAGTTATTTCTTTCGTTGACATAATCATACAACGTTAAACTCTTGATATGTTTTTCGATTATAAGGATTTCATAATAAAATATTGATTTGGTTTTATAAACACATTATTAGTAAGTAGTTAACCCGCCTAGAACTTTGAATGTCATAAAAGAAAATTACAAGTACGACATTGAAATTTTGAGACAATATTATGAAGAGTTAATGAATTGATTTATGTATTAGTTAGGATTCATAAGTTATAATTTGGTTTTTATATAATAATAATAAGAAATTATGGTTAAATTATATATTTCAAATGAACCGTCATTGCCACATTTCTATTGAACCGTATCACCAAAATAATCTATATATTTCATTTGAATAATAAGTCAATAGCTAAATTGACACTCATATATTCATAAACAAATGTGTTAGAAAATTTTGACGGGTACAATAATTAACTACTTTATTTTTTTACATTTTTTGTGATTTGAATGTAGATACGAGGATGTATGCAGTAACTAACGATGTTAGGTTCATATTTGAAGTCATTTTTCAATGCATCCTCAAGATTCAATGTTACTAAATTATATATTTTCAAAACAATTTGAATTCTTTCATCATTATATTTCTGATGTTTGAATGTTGGTAATGTAATAAAGTTTAGTCGGAATAGATTTAGTTTGATGTTTTGTTAGGCTTGGCATATTGCACTAGGATTGTATTTTGGTCAAATTATCAAGTATTTGTACTACAGTTTGATTCATTCGATTATTAAATGTTTTTCTCTAGTTATTATGTTATATTATGCTCAGCTACAAGTTATATATGTTTTAAGTTTCTCGTGCATCCACAGTAGTTCAACTAGTTTTATTTTATATTAAAACAAATTGACTAAATTTAGGTTATATATAATATTGTCCTTAAATTTATAAACCATAAAAAATAATAACATAATTGAACATACTATATATAATCTTAAAGGCTCAAAGGGCAATGATGACATGATCTACCTTCAATGTATACTTAGACCATGCGCATTTAAATAGAGGGTAATTAGCTGGTTGGAGCGTGGCACATTAGCACATATGAACACCATTGCCCCTTTGCTCTTCACTCGGTTGGTCCATTTGGGCCGGTTTCCGCTCACGCTCTCTCCCGTCTTTCTTTCTCATTCTCTCTCTTCTTCTCTTTGTCTCTCTCCTCTCTCTATATTTAATTATTTCTTTAAAAAAATAGATAATGACTGAGGGGATGAATGTGGGGGTTAGTGAGATGGATGAGGATGAAAGGAAAAATTGACGTGACAAGTGACAGAGAGGGATGAATGCTCGTGGTTTTAAACATAACATAACCATATATGATATTTTTAAACACATTTTATTTATAATTTTATGTTAAAAGGAAAATATGGTAATGATAAAGAGTAAATTTTCTTTTAGTTGAAATAACTAGTTTGTCATTTAAAATAGAAATTACCGAAACAATGTTAATGGTTGACGTGTTGTTATTAATTAGGTCTTTTTAGTAAACATACATCAAAATTAGATGTTACTTATCTTTTAGGACGAGGGTATTTACACATTATCTCTCGTAAATGCATCTTTTTCCCATGTTCGATTATCTCTCTCACACACACAAACATATAAATTTCTCGTGCTTCCAGACGCTTCACTTCAAGAAATGCGGATGCAACGGGGCATGAGTAAATCAATTTGGTGCTCGATGAGACAATGGAGGAAGACTACAATGTAGTCACCAAACAATAGTGATGACATTGATAGAAAAGTTATTGTTGTTCCTTCTATCATGATAATAGGAAACTGTTTAATTGAATATAGCTAGACTAATAACAAAGAGAAAGGAGAGGTGTATAGCCCTATCATCCCTCCCTCATTCTTGCCCCAAAGAACACTTCCTCTTCCTCACCGCAAAAAACAAAGCTCCTACCATCCTCTTTCTCTCTCGCGATTTCCCTTTCTCAGCTAACAAGACACTGTATTTTGCCTTTCTATCTTTACCCTTACCTACCCCCATTACAGACCTTCCTATGTGTAACACCAATAACCCCTTGTTCATCCTTTCAAGTTGTGGTAATTTATTTGTGGGTTTCAAATTGTGCTTCCAACCTTTGCGTAATTGATTTGTGGGTTTCGAGTTACGGTAATCAATTTGAATGTGTTTTGCAACAATTATTCAAGCGAGGGTAAATCAACCGTTGACATTAGGGCAATCAACTTAAACTTGTTTGGAGAGGATGAATTTGCAAAAGCCATGGGTGGAATATAAAGATGATACTTTCAAGATTATGTGTAATATATCTATAGGGGAGGGTTCAAACGAGAACTGCGAGAACAAATCTTGGCTGTTCATTTTGGACAATGGAATTCATGGATGAAGAGCGTGAGAGGATTGAGTGTGGCAGGGTGCATGTAAGGAATTCATGGGTGGGCAATCCAATTGAAGGAGGGGAATTGGACGACTAAAATTAGTTCTCGTTTGAACTTTTGCCTATATCTATACATCCCAACTTAAACACTCAAATACTTAAACTAAAGGATAAACTAACCACTAAACCGTCATAATAAATTTTTATTTTAAAAGTTAAAACTAGTAATTTTGACTAAAGCGTAACTATAAAGCCATGCGTACTCCATGACCCGACAGGCTTCGGGCTTCTAGGGTTGCTCTTGGGTGACTCGGGAACACTATTACACTCCCTCCCTTTCAGGTTAGCTCTCAGTTCTCCCGACGTAACCTCACTACTGTGTAAGAGAGAATAACAGTTTGTTTGGTTTAGGCCAAAATCATTAGGCCATCGGTAAAGCCTTTCCCTTTTTCAAACCAATCCAAATGTCACATCAGCTTTTTATACTTTTTTCTTTTCAACCCAAATCAACCCAAAACCCAAGTATAACCCTTCCCAAATTAACCCAAACATTTATTTTCTCCTACTCTCTCTACAAAAAAAAAGAAGTATACACGGGTGTAGTCGGGTTTGCGAAACCGAAATGCAAAAAAAAGACTGAACCGGAAGAGGGTGTAGGGGTGTTCTTGAAGGAACCCGCCTAGCCCCAAGAAACCCAAACCCGATTACACCCGCGTGTACTATTTTTTTTATTTTGTAAAAGGAGTAGTAGAGAGAAAATATTTGGATTAATTTGAAAAGAGTTATACTTGGATGGAAAAAAAAAGTAAAAAAAGATGATGTGACAGTGATATAATATTTGAGTTGGTTTGGAAGGAGGAAAAGAATTTAATGATGGCCTAATGCTGAAATGTCATTTCAGTAAAGATGGGTGCTACTCTCTAATAAATTCGACAACCCCCAAACAAGTAGTCATGGGACGTGCCAAATCTTGTACCAGATGATTCGGTCTAGGGAGTGTTCGCGACTCAAAACCCTGCCACGACAACCAATTCCAATTTCCTAATCAATTCCCGCTTTCCGATCTACCCACCGCCGGTTAATTCCTTATAAAACCTTGTTTTCTTGATCCATCATTCACTGAAATTTATTAGCGTTTTTTTTATCGAAGAAAGATCGATAGTATAATGGTGATGAGTGAAGGAATTAGTAATAATCCGATGGTGGTTATCAATAAACTCAAATTCACCTACCCAGGGATCGACGGCCATCCGCCTCCTGGTTCAGTTCCTCTCATCGAAGATTTCTCCCTCACTCTCAATGCCGGTGATAGGTGTCTTCTCGTCGGATCTAATGGCGCCGGTTCGTACATTCTGTCTTTTTTTTTTTAAATGAAATAATTTCAAATTTGTGTTGGAAACCGAGGGAAATTGTTGCTGGTTGTATTCACATTGTGATTTTTATGGGATGAAAACAAAAGGAAAAACGACAATACTGAAGATACTGGGAGGGAAGCACATGGTAGAGCCTGAAATGGTTAGGGTTCTTGGCAGATCGGCTTTTCATGACACCTCTCTGACATCTTCCGGTGACCTCGCTTATCTTGGTGGAGAGGTAGTTTGCTTCTCTTCCTTTAGCTATTCTCAGATTTTAACGATAATGCAAGAATCATTGTGGTGAATACTTGGCAAGAATTATTGAAATAGGAACCATTATCTACTAAAACAGATTATGATTGTGATATTCTGAATTATAGGGTCAAAATAATCTGGTTTGGGGAAGCAATGGAGGAGTTGCTTCTCTTTCAATACCTAAGATATAAAACATGATGCGATAATAAGTTTAAAGATGACATCCAAATGATGTCTTGTGTGATTTTTATTGTTATTAGATAACAGTTAGGGGTGTGTAAATATGCTTTTTCTAATTGATTATCTGAGGATCAAGAATCTTTAATTAGACAATCAGAAGTTATTGGTTGGAGGTTAGGATGGTTGAGGTAATTTTACCTTTAATATGCTGGAACTACTCCTTACTTAGCTAGTACATACTTCTTAAAGTTTAAGTCTGATTATTTTCACCATTAAGGTTTAGAAAACCAATGTAAGAATCATATTTGTCAAACATTTCAAAAACACTGCACATTCAAGCTCTTTAGTTGAACATCTGCTTGTTCTGCGTAATCTGTGTGGTTTCTTGTTTGATGGTTCATGTTTTTATATGGTGATTGATTGTTCTTATCTTCCTTTTATACTGTGGCAAATGGTGCTTCCAATAATTGTTTATTATTTGGCTATTGTATGGTCAATCAAAGTATGCATAGAAACATAAACTGAATTCCGCAATGCTTTGTCATTGATTTCTCAATGATACCAATGTGTTTGATGCACTCAACCAACGTCTTTTAGTCTCATGTGGCTCTAAGTAGTTTACTTGATATTGATGTCTCTAACGATTACTCACACAGAGATTTGTGTGGTTTACCTGATATTGATGTCTGTAAGCAGCTATGATGCATTTTTATAATATGAACAAAGTGATGTAGTAGAGAATATGTAAGGAATAAATAATGTGACTGACCCGAAGTAGAGAATATGTAAGGAATAAATAATGTGACTAACCCTAGTAATTTGGGTATATATGTTCTCCAATCAGTGGCTGATCATGGATCTTCAACCAAGTTATGCACTCCTACAATAAATCTTTTCAATGGGCAAACTATAAAACAAGCTTTTTTTTTTCCTATTTTTTACACTACAATAATATTTTGGAAAGGGTATGAATGTGCCTACCCTGGCTTCTGGGTAGGTCCATGGCTCCAATACAAGTATGGAGCTTTGATGTAAGGCTCCATAACCAAAGTATCTACTTGTATTCAATTTCATAACCATAGTAAACACAATACATCAAATCATGATTTACAAAATGTAGGTTGCTCAGACTAGCTATTTGACAGTTCACAGTTAATAATTGATTAACTTCTGAGTATCTAAAATATGTTATAGACACCTAAAGAAGTTATTTTACAATTAATTTATTGTTTAAAAGTAAACTTCCTACATATTATTTAAAATTTTGAATGTGATTATATATACCTAAGGGAACTTATTATTACAAAAAATCTTTTATGTTTAGTTTTGTATTTAACTATTTACAACAACAACAACAGCAATACACCAATCTCACCTTAGCAGGGACGCGGGGTACGGGGGAGTTAATATGTAGACTGTCATGCCTGTACCCAAGGGTAAAGAGACTACTTCTAGAGAGACCTCTAGCTTTAAAAAAATAGCATGCAAACGGAGATACCAGAATCATCATATAAGCAATTCATCAATAGTTAGGTTCACAGAGGTGAATATGATAATCCTGTAATTTGGTAAATTCAATTTAAACTGCATCAAGTAAGTTTGATACCTTAAAGCGAGTCAGTTGTTTTGCCCTGGTTTTTAGTTCTTGCTTTAAAGCTGCCAAAAATGATGATAAGTAATTAATTAAACGTTTGCTTGATTGATTTGGTAATAAAAATTCTTTGAAAAGATGGAGTCTCTCATGGTAAATATAGATATCAGATAGGGGATTCTTCGGTATTCAGTGGTATGTTGGTTACTACTCAGTATTGATTATTTAAATATTTTTTACCTTGAAAATTTCAGCTTGTCCTTGCTAAAACTAGTGTGCTCATAGTAACTATTGAAGATTATTTAATTACTTACTAGATATCTTATTTTGTTATTACAAAGGGTTTTTTCTAAGCAAGGTGCACAGGTGATATGTGCATGGCAAAATTTGATTTCTACACAACAAATCCTTAAAAAATCACTTTTGTTTTATTATGTTTCTGTCGTACATCATACATGAACAACTTTTGCTGTAACATTTGAATTTTTCATGGGACAGAGAGAGTATAGTGTTTTTTTTTCTGGTTCTAAATAGTAAAAAATTGAATGAACAGTGGAGAAGGGAAGTTGCTTTTGCTGGGTTCGATGTTGCAATACAAATGGATATTTCTGCTGAGAAAATGTTATTCGGCGTATCAGGGGTTGATCCTCAGAGAAGAGCTCAACTAATTAAGGTAGGTCAAAGGTAATTTTCCATAATAACAACTTAAATTTGTCTCCATTTCACAAAAAAATATTGTAGGTTTCGTTCTTTATTTGTCCTTGCATCATGAATATTGGACACACTAAATCTAACAAACTGCTTAGACCTCAAAAGTCAAAATGATCTAGTTTTCTTTTTGTGAGCGCGTAGGGAAAAAAGGAACCAATTCTTAAGTTCTCTTCATATTTAATGTTTCCACTTGAACTTTTCTCCAAAATGTAAAGAACCCATCTTTACTAGTCATTGTACATGAATTCATATTAATGTTAGTATCCAAATCTTACATTTTACAATTTGAAATTTAAGGAATCGTATTGAACATTTCAGGTTTTAGATATTGATCTGTCATGGAGGATGCACAAGGTATCTGACGGTCAGCGAAGAAGAGTGCAAATATGCATGGGGCTTCTAAAGGAATTCAAGGTATTAGTTACCGCGGAAAAAAAGGAAATTTTTTGGTGATATTGGTTAGGGTCGATGAAATGTTTTTGTTTCAATGAATGGTGGTTCGGATATTTGACAAGCGTTCACATGTTGATTTGTGGATAAAGTGTTCGATTCTCGTTACTTTTGTGACAACGTGCAGCATTTGCATTTTGAGTAAGTTTTGATTAACTTCTTAAGTTAATCTTGTGTGACCAACTCATTTGTATAGGTTCTTCTTCTCGATGAAATTACGGTTGACCTAGATGTACTCGCCAGGGCTGATCTTTTGACTTTTCTAAAAGAGGAATGTGAAAAGCGGGGTGCTATTATCATATATGCTACCCATATATTTGATGGTCTTGAGAATTGGCCTTCACACTTGGTAAGCTTTACCCACTTATGCATTTATGTGAGACCAGGTATGCCATTGTGATTACAAGGTTAGTCTTTGTTATAGGTTTATATTGCTCATGGGAAGTTGCAGCTAGCAGTGACTATGGAAGAGGTCAAAAAAATGAGCAATTTGTCTCTAATGGTGAGCTCTACTTGGTTTTTTTCCCTTACAATATACATAACACACTCTTATTTACCTGGTTGGAAAATAAATTGAATTCTCTCTTTCCCCTAAGGTCTCAAAATAAATATGAAGATTCACATGTTTTCTAAGTATCATTTCAAGATTACCGCTATAGACATTAGAACGTTACAAAATAATTCAGAGGTGGTGATTTAAACCTTTTTACTTTTGCATGGGTTGGTTCGTGTTATGTTTTATCTCAAGAAAGAAAAATTAGACTTCCATATAAAAAGATTAGCTTAAAATGGAATGGGTTAGATGGTCATTTTCAAACAGGCTGAAAGTTGCAAGTTGCCCACAGTGTATTCTTAATACATAAATGTCAGACCTAAATTTCAGAGAAGTGGATTGATATTTGAAATTGTAATTTTTCTAACCGTATTTGGCACACTAACTATTCGTATACGAAATTAAAATTTTTGGACAAAAGTGTTTTGGGCCAACCAACCCCGAACTAATCTGCTTCAACGCATACCCAAAAATATTTGTTTTAACCCGTTAGCAAACCTTGACCACTCATTCTGCCAACTCGACAAAGTATTTATAGTTTTGAGTTTAGTTACACTGTTTCTGCACTTACTAAGGTCTAAGAGGCAGTTTACATATTACGCTAATAATTTGACTTTTGAGGTCAAATGAACCTGGTTGAGCTTCAAACTGGATGCATATTGTTTCATTATGTGGATAAAGCTGATAACTAGGTCAAAAGTATACCAAACACTACAAATAGAAAAACATTAATGTAAAGCTTTCTGATAAATGAATGTAGTTTCAAGTTTGGGAAGTAATAAGATTTGACTTGGACAGTCAAAGTCAAACCCAAAGTCAATGGACCAACTAACACAAAATTTGCTTGTCGTTACAGAGAACAGTAGAGCAATGGCTGAGGAAAGAAAGAGATGAGGAGAGGAAGAGAAGGAAAGAAAGAAAAGCAAACAGGCTTCCTGAATTTGATAGGCGTATTGATGGCACACGGGTTACTGGGGATCCAGTTCGCGTGATCAATAACGGGTGGGCTGCTGGAAGGCTGAATTCTACCATTGCTGGTGAAGAAAACTTTGTGTATAGTTCAAACAGGGTTATTAGACAATAGTCAAAAGTAATACCCAAGGCAAAAGTCAAAATTAATACCCAAGGATGTGTGTGAGTAATTTGTTTTTTTATACGGGTAGTAAACTATTATTTGATGGTTAAACAATAAAGAGGTAATGTTGTTATATGGATATACGTCTAATTTATATGTTCTTTTATATACATACATTTATACTTGTATATAATTGTTAGAATAACAAATGGTAAACCGTAAAAGAAAGTATAAATAATTATGGACCACATGCACGATTTATCAGTGGATTCCAAGAAAGAGGGATTTTTTGTTCTTATTCCAAAAGAATTAAAAAATGGATAGTTGAGGCCTTGAGGGCATTATAGTCTTTATATAAATCCTTTATAAATACCTCACTATCTCTTCTATTTTTTATACACCAAACTTCTTTCTACATATTCTCTATATTATTCTCTCTACTTTACAAATTTTGATTATACATTTGATAAATTACGAACGGTTTCGATTATACGTTTCTAGTATTATCCGTTATAACTTTGAAAAAATATGGCAAGAGAAGATAGTAGCACCATGAACTTAGGTCGAAGCGGTTTTAATCCAAATCTTCCATTTGAAGAAGTTCTGAAAACAAACCGATTTGCAGATGTTTGGAAGAATTATATTCAACTTTGTCACATTATTTATTTCAAACAACATGTAGTTTAATTTTGAAGAACATTTTAGTTATTTTCAACAATATGTACTTTTATTTCCTACAAGTGCACAATCATCGAAATTTGTAATAAGACGAACATATCTTTTCAACAATAATATATTTTTATAACTTGCGATTTTTTACAATTTAATTGTCAAAAATTTTTAACGAAAAGGGAACTGAAAACCGGAAATGTCTTAACCGAAACTTAAAATACAAAACCGGAAATGTCTAAACCGAACCGAAAAATATTACGAACGAAAATCGGACGGGTCTGGACTGAAGTCGGACCGGACCGGACAAGGGACCGGTCCGAAAAAAGACCGGACCACCCAAAAACCGAATGCTCTTACGCGAGGACCGGACCGGACCACCCGGAACCAGACAACCCCGAAAGAGTCCAGGACTGAATTTATTCACCTCTAATATAGACAATTAATTAAAATCATCTGGTAAGAACATAAAATTGATACATATAGTCAATTAATGAAGTTCATCCGGTAAAAACATAAAATTGATGTATATGACAACCTTAAAACCAATGATGAACAAGTTAAGAAGTTGGACTAACAACTTTGATTTGATACACATGTCCAACAGAAAAATGTGCAAAAAAAAAAACTTATGCACAAAAGAAAAGGAATTCCGTACACATAACAAACAGGAAAATGGTATAGGAACTTATACGATCGCAAAACATACACACACATGATATTCATCAATGATGCTAGTTGGTAGTATATGACGATGGTTGGTGGAGATAAAGGCATCGACTTGATCGTCTTTCCAAAGAAATTATGGTGATAGTGATAGACTGATAGTTCTAAAAACAATGTGGAATTATGAAGGTGTTGTTTGTTTTTTCAAAGATAAAATATCTAATGTTTATTTCCGTCTATTTCATGTTTGAAGAAGAAATTTGTGGACTAAAAATTTGCAATCTGCATCACGAAGACTTGTTTGCTTTTTTGAACTTAAGAATTTGATTGAAAAAAATATCATGTTACAATGTAAATTATATTTAATACACTTGGGGAAAATCCATACATTCTTGTACAAGTATCAAAACCAACTCAATTTTAAACACCAGGTCTTGGGGTTCTTAATTTATTTAAGTTTTGTTTTTTATATAATAATTAAGTGAATATGGGCATAACACGGATATGTGATATCAACATACATAACTTGATACGTACGTGTGTATGTATATATGCATATGTGTATGTATGTATTTACATATGCATAAACATCTATATATGTATGTGTGTATATATGCATGCATATCTATGTATGTACATATATATGCTGTATGTCAATATGTATGTAGTATGTATGCACATGGGCGTATACAACCGGGTTGACACGGTGGTTGACTGGTCGAACAGTGATTTGCTTGTCACATCCGGTCAACTTAATACTTGAACTTTAAAATACTAGGGTTATTAAGTTAGAACTAAGGACGAGAGTGAGTTAGAAATATATACGTGAGAATGTGTATTTTAAAAAAGAGGGTGATGCATCTCTGCCGGAAATAAATGTATTTTTTAAGTTTATGTGTGCCCTCAGACATGACGGACAAGGAGATGATGAAATTATGCATAAGGGAGACTAATCAAAACCTAATCTTAACCTAAGTGTGATCTTAGTGGGAGAAAATTTTTCAGGGAGATAAAACGAGTATAGAGAGATGAAAGAAAAGGAGAATAAAAACTCTAAGATGTATAATGTATGCATGTATGTGTGTATTAAAATTACAAGCTCCACAATTAAGAGATATTGTTGATACTAGATTAGATGCTTACGTTAGTTGTTTTTAGAAAATTATAAATATTAAACATTAATAAAAAGATATTAAATAATTATAAAACACGAAAGAAATATGAATTTAGAAAATTGATGACAAATGACATCAACACTCAAATCAGCGGTGGAAGCGTCGACGCAAGGTTAAGGGCTGACGTTATGACAAAAACGCAGTATCCTCATACGAAAAGACATAATTGTATTTCTATACAGGTCATCGATCATTATCGACTATAAAATACTTTAAAATGATAAAATTAAGAATTTGGTTAAATATGTTATTTTCATCATTTATAAAGTGTAAATATGATATTTGTAAATTATGGTGAACAATAAGAGATTTTAAAATTTAAGGACATATGTGAAATTTCTTTAGAAATTTTGTTTTAATTTTGACTAAGAAAAGTCTAAATTAGAATTCAAAGTTTGATTAAATGGATAGTCAAAATTAAATAATTAAATTTATTTTATTAAATAAAAAAGTTAAAACTATTTAATAAATTTAATAAATGTTTTTTATTTATATTACAAGATTATACTGACGTGGGTTCCAATTTGAAAGTTATTGACAGTGTATGGACGTAGAGTGCAAATTTGACATCATAATGGACTTAATAGACAGGTTTCAATTATGGTATGTGTATTGGTTAATTATGTTAATCTTTAATCTTATTTAATTTAATCTATACTATATTATGAATAATTTAGCTATTTTAATTTAATGTATTAATTTTAAATAATTTAAAATTACTAATTTATTCTTAATATAAAATTAAATAGAAACTTTTAAATAAAGTAACTATTTTATGAAGTTAATGACAATTTTATATATTATTTTAATAACTAAAATTCCAAAATAAAAAATTAAATCAATGCAAATTAACTTATTACTAATTAAACTTTTCATATTAAATATTTTATCATATAATAAATATTTTAATTTAACTATTAAAAATTACGTATAACTATAAGTATTAAATCTAAATAACATATAACCTAAATTTAAAAAAATATTGGATTTTCTTAATAGATAATATAATTAAAATAGAATAAAACTATAATGCCAACACTCTTGTTGGATTTTACCGTCCACGTGAAATTTTATTAACCGGTCATAATTTAGAAAATAAGCACATCATCCCTATTTTTAAAACGGACAAGTCATCGAGAAAAAATATTTGTCACCGCCCCATTGTACGGGTACAATGCTAGTATATATTAAAAGAAAAAAGGTTATAATGTCATTATTTCACTTTTAGAACTTTTTTCACTAATCATTCCTCTTTATTTCCAAAAATGGTTAACGAAAGAAAATTTTCGTACTGCAAAAGTATTAAGATATGAATTCTAAGTTAGACACGGATTGTAACAGACTGCGCCCTGCGATGCTCCGGACCGGGCCCCGCGATGCGCCAGCGCACCGACCTCACCCGGCGACACACAGCACCTACCACCCGGCGACGACAGCTGTCAGGCCTGCAGACCAAGACACCCCAACCCTTCCCCCTGGGCTTCCCCCATAGTAGGTTGTTGTTATATGCTGTCAGGCCCGCGATGCGATGCGCCAGGCCGGACCCCGCGATTCGCCGACGCACCGACCGCACCTGGCGACACACGACACCGACCACCCGACGATGACAGCTGTCAGGCCTGCAGATCAATACACCCCAACCCTTCCCTATGGGCTTCCCCCATAATAGGTTGTTCCCCCACTAAGTGACATTACCAATTGAAAAGGTTAAGGTTTCAAACCTTGGCAACAACCTACTAGGGGGAAGCATATCTATGGTGGTAGTCTTCAAATCGCACACAGGTGGTAGTGAAGAACCAAAACAAAACCCAATCGCAGGTGGTTGTGGTCTTCTCTAGCGATGGTCAACTCCGGCGATGGTGGTGAGTGGTGACGCAACAGAAGAGGGAGGGAAGATGGTAGTGATGGTGGTGGAGAAGAAGGGAGAAGAGGGTGATAATGGAGGTCTATGCGATGGTTCGGTTGAGAGAGAGAGAAAGGTGTGTTGTGGGTGGCAATGGGAGCTAAGAGAAAAAGGGGAGCACCTTTGTAGAGAGAGAAGGGATGAGAGTGGGGTTGATTTATATATTAATGTATTATATAATATAATAAAATTTATTGGTTTAAGTATTTTTTTAAAATTTTTTTAGTTGTATTATAGACTATGAATGTAACAAAATACAAATAGAAACCTTCTGATATAATAAACGAAGTTTAAAAACCAAGAATAAAATAAGTGACAAGGCACATATTTAGTAATAGAAAGTATAATTGTAAAGGATTCTAATTATTTCCTTAGAAACACATAAATCCGTTTCATGTGTTTATTCTTTTCAACCCACCGATTAGTGAAGATACGGCTACAACCTAAAAAAAGCATATAAAATTGAATGAGAATAAATGGTGAAACGAGAATCAAATAAAAAGTGATAATTTATAGAAAGCGGTGGTGGGGTAGCCCCATTTTAACATATGGGATTAGGATTAGGGTTTGGTGTGACCGGCGCATATATATCTCGGTTACATTTGTTTGTTTTTGTATTAAAATAAAATAGATAATACGTGAAAGTGGAAATTGTTTCTTCTGATAGAAACTCGAATTCAAGGGCTCTCGCTATCCCCCATCTCTTTCTCTCTCCTCTCTCCTCTCTGGTTCTCTCTCTCTTTCTCTCTCCAGAAGGCCAGAACCCTAAAAGAGTTGTTTACCCACACAAGTAAGTTCTCTCTCTCTCTCTCTCACACACACACACACAAACTGTTATATTTCTCTCTCCATCGTCAAAAGAATGTTTGCCCTTTGATATGCGTATATATATATATATATATTGTACTTTATGCCACCGACAAATCGATATTAGTCTTTCATCGCAAGATCTGTATTTTTCCATTTTTCATCTCGGATTCTTGGTTAATTTATGAGCTTGATTCGATTTGGCTCTCGACGTGTTATTTCCTGCATTTTTTCTTAGTGGTTGATTACAGATCTTGAATGCTAATCAGATCTGTTTGTTTCGTCGCCGCTTACGTTAGATCTGTTATCGAACCGCTAAAATTGAGGTTTTTTTGTTGTAATATTCGATTTAATTGGATAATTTGACATGTTCGCAGGTGTTTAATTGCAAAAATCTTCTACATTTTGTATGTTTTTGTTTCAAATCTGTTTTGGAGTTTGATTATTGAACTGTTTTTTGGGGATTTGACTAGGTTTTCTTGTTGTATTGCCATGTTGACAATGAATAAAAAAGGAAATTGCTTTTCTGTTAAAGATTGGGGAAATGCAACGTTTCTGTTTGTCTACGTTTTCCTTATTCGTTTTAGAAGTTATGTTGTTAGTTCTTTAGAGATCGAATGGCGTAATGAGGTTATCTTGAAAGATGCAAAAGATGTGATTTGTTTGGTGTTTTCTTATTCTGCCTCCATTTGTAGTTTGGGATGGATGATGATGGATTGAATATGCGAAATTGGGGCTATTATGAACCTTCATTCAAGGAACACCTTGGTCTGCAACTGATGTCTCCCATAGTTGACCATAGAGATGCAAAACCGTTCCTATCTTCACGGGAAAGCCCAGTCATGTTGAACCCGAATGGAGTACCGCCTTATCACCACGCTCGCAATTCAGTGGTTTCCGAGGCACCTGTTCCGATGCACTATATGAGAGATGGTTGGATACAAAGAGAAAGACTCCTGCATATGCTACCTGGAAACCCTAATTTTGCAGTTATCCCTGATACCTCATCCTCTCAGTCAATGCACATGATGCAGCCACTTGATTCTTCAAAGGAGATGAATTTTGAAGAGAACACAGCCGGTGGTGGTAGTGGTGGTGACGGTGGTGGCTCTGGTGGTGGTTCTTTGAAGAAAAGAACAGGGGCAGCTGCGACCACCCCCAAACTTCCAAGAGCTAAGAAGCCAAAGAAAGCACCTTCTTTGCCAAAGGACAACGGGAATCCCTCTGGCCAACGGTCAAAATGCATGAAGAGAAATCTGGATGTAGTGATAAATGGAATCGATATGAATATTTCTGGTATCCCGATACCGGTTTGCTCATGTACTGGGGTTCCACAACAGTGCTATCGGTGGGGCTGTGGTGGGTGGCAGTCAGCTTGTTGCACCACAACCATATCCATGTATCCACTTCCAATGAGCACTAAACGTCGTGGAGCAAGGATTGCTGGGAGGAAGATGAGTCAGGGTGCCTTTAAGAAGGTCCTGGAGAAACTGGCATCTGAAAGCTACAACTTTGCTAATGCAATTGACTTGAGGGCTCACTGGGCAAAACATGGCACCAACAAGTTTGTCACAATCAGGTAGATCTAACCCTGTTTGGTTTTAACTTGTATATATGTCCTGGCCCTTTTCAGAGGTTTACATGGTACCCTTTGTTAATCCATGAATTTTCAGGAGTCGTTATAGTTGTTTTTTCCGAGCATCGAGACATTTTCGGGGTTCTCATAACATTATTTCGTTTCCACTTGAATTCATGCTAAAAAGCTGATTTCTTAGCCCCTTTTAATGGTAGATTTATGGTTCTTTAATTACATAATCTGATCTCTTTTTGTTCACTTGTTACTGAAGCCTGTCATACTTTTCTTCATTGAACTCTGTTCTTTGGTTGACATATGAGATAGGCCTTTCTTACTTTTAGCTTGAACTTGTATCTTGGTTTGCATGTTTTGGGAGTCCATAGGGGTTCAAGACAAAAGCGAACATGTTCCATTGTTTGGTTTTTGGTCTTTCCTTTGAACATGTTCCATAGTTGGTCCTACCCGATGAAACAAAAGAACCTAATTTGGACTGGACCAACTCAATAAATAGACCACATTTGTACACATTTTAGTCTTCTCAAATGCAGTTTTCTATTGATTAAAATGTTAGTTACAGTTTGTTTCGTAGAATTCAAAGGAAATGGAATTGAAATCAAATTGCGTGCGTTTGGTAAACTTATTTTTGAATGGATTTTCATTCTTTAGAATGTTTAATAGAAAGTTCATTTCATAGATGGTCTTGATGGAATGTAAATCAGTTCCATTCATTTGAATTTTACGAAACAAACTAGACCTTTAATAAGCCCAAACTCAATATATACACCCATATTTATAGCATGCACACATATATAATTTCACTAAGAGTTTAAATATTAGTAGCAACCGACTCATGTGTATCTATATATTCAACCAATTCTATAGATCTTCACTTTTATTACTTATAATTATTATTATAATGTTTGTATTTTACTATTTATTTTTAAAGACGACTTTTATGTAAGATGTTATACCATTTTTATATTTTATAACTTGTAATTTCTGAAAAAGAAGTAAAATCACTATTAGTGTTATTCAGTTTATTTATCAGTACATGAATATACATACATGCCCCTTAGGCATGCATGGACAAGCTACTAAGTTTGTCGTCGATAAAAGTAATTTATAAAATGAACTATTAAAAAGTTAAAGAATTGTAAAACGAAATTAAGAGTAAATTACAAAATTATTTCATGTGATTTGCAATGAATTTCGAATTTGGTTCATAATGTGATGAAAGTACACTCATAAAGTCATAGATGCATAATATATATTAATACAATTAATTATAGGTTGTTTATAAATTATCTATACTACTATATAAGCTATTTAACATTCTCTTTCCTCTTAAATTTTAAGACTTCTTAAAATTCAATCAATATAAAATCTTGACCCTTTATTTAATCTAAATTAATCCCATCCACTCAATCTTTAACTATTTTATTCTCTTCTAATTTACTTTAACTTTTTATTTAAAATATATTCCCTTATACTAACACCATTATCCACTCACATCAACATAATTTTTAAAATCTTATTAACTCTTCTCTTTATTTTATCAATATAATTTTTTTCTTATTTTATTATATTTTAGAATTTATTTTTACAATTAATAAATAGTTAGATGTAAATAAAAGAAAATTTGAAAAAAAAACCGGACATGTTGTAGAAAACTTTTTCGTGACATTGAATCGCGCAAATAACATATCATTACATTCTTGAAAGTGACATATTGTAAACTAAAAACTATTTGTCACCGCAGCATTGCGCGGGTATGATGCTAGTGTTTAATAAGTTGTGATATATTTTGTTTAGAGAAAAAATAGTTATATATTTGGGACTATCTTATTTTTCTCTACGTTTTGGTATAAATTTTATTGTAATATAACATTGTTTTAAAAAAATTAGTATATTCTTTTTTTTATCCATCAATACCAGTGGTTAGGTAATTATTGTTTTTTTATTCAAGTAAATGCTGACAGAAAATTATGATATGGAAAAATGATGGGTTTTGATTGGTAGAATGTGATACAAAAGGAAGAATGGGTTAAATGAAACATTTGAGTGGGTTTTATAAAAATGTGAGGGATTTTTATAAAAATTGTACATTAAGGTAATTAATTATAGGTTGTTTATAAATTATGTTAAATAACTTGTGATACATTTGTTTAGAAAAAAAATAATTATATATTTACGACCGTTAACAAACAAAAATCAAATAAACTACCTCACCATTATCAAACCTCGATTAACAAACAAAAATTGAGTTCTTCTGATGTTTATGAAGATTTTCATATCCTCACCAATGTGAACCACCATCGGCGCCGTCGTGACCGTCATTCCACTACCGTTAACCCCAAAAATCGAACCTAGAAACGTCCAGATTTGAGATGATACACTCAACAGACTTGTAGATCTGTGATGAAACACTCAACACACTTACAGATCTGAGACGATGGTATGCAGTGGCATTGTGCGATGAAGTGTGCGACGGGAGGCGGTGGCCGTGTGCGACGACGAGGCGGTGGTGGTGGGCCGCGTATGAAGCTAGGAGTGAATGTGGGAGATTGCCGGTGGTGGAAGGATGATTGCCGGTGGTGGCTTTTTAAGCGGGTGTGAGAGATGGGCGACGGGAGTTGAAGTGGTTAGGTTTTTTTTTAAGGAAGTTTGGTTGTGTAGGGTTTGAGGATGGTTACTTGGTGAGCTAGGGTTTTGAGTATTTGAGTATATCATTTACAAAAAGATCATATTTTGGACTTTGGGCTCATGAGAACAAGTTTCTTTTTCTTAAAGAAAATTATTATATTCTTAAATCTAAGTTAACTCGGTAGTCTAAGTTCTTTTTTTAACTTATTGTAGAAGATAAAGTGAATGAAAACATGTTCAGATTTTCTTATATATGGGATGAAGGGTAGATGTGGCTAGGGTTATGAGGGAGAGAATTTTCATATAAGAGAGAGAAATAGACAACAAAGTATTATGAAAATGGCTTGAACAAGGGTTAGTTTAAAGGTTAAATGGTAAGTGTATTTATTAAAATAATATAACTTTTACATGAAAAATTACAAATTAAATATTTATTTCGTTTATTTATATATAATGACAATTTATTTTTAAACAATCTTGCATTTAAACAATTTACAGTAAATCAATAATATTTGCATTTCGGGTTAAACTTATTCATCGGAATTCAAGTAAGTTCGAATTTTTTTTTATGTTGCAATGCCATAAGATAATTCATTACAATTGTATTTATCATTTTTTTCGGTGAATATTTTGATTGCAACGGAATTAACCGAGATCATATTTGAGTCAAAGATGTTAGAGGCAATCAAAGTAAAATATAGGATGTTACTTTAGTTTACTTTTATGTATTTGGATAAATAACTTCTTGATTTTATGTTCTTTACGTATCTGTGATATGTAAACTTAAATTTTTTCATGCTTAGCAACTTATTTTAAGCTTAATGATACTTTTACTCATCTTTTAAATCAAAAAATAGGTATGACAAATTTACACAAGCATATGATATGTATTAACTAAACTAGCACATGTATACACGCATGTATATATATTACCAAAACTGATGGCCGGGTATAGCACTAGTTACCATAATATTAGAGAAAATGATATATTCTTCAACATTTTCCTCTTACATTATCCGTTTGCTTGTTACAAGATGACACGTGGGGTCTATTAAGGTATTAATTCTTTTTTCTTATCTTCTCTAATAATTTTGAGACTTTTGAGTAAAAGGATATATCATCTCTTTATCTTACTCATTTATAATACATTTACAACCTTAAAGACTTTAATTTTAAGTAACTTGAATATACTAAAATACCCCTTCTTAACTATTTCATTCTCTTTTTTAATTTACTTTAACTTTTAAAATACCCTTTTAATCATTTCATTCTCTCTCCTAATTTACTTTAACTTTTTTCTATTTAAAATATCTCTTTAACACAAAAAAACCTCTTACACAAACACAATTATCTACACACATTAACATAATTTTCAAAATCTTATTAACTTCTCCCTATTTATTTCATAAATATAAATCTTTTTCTTTTTAATGTCTTTTAGAATTTATTTTTAAAATTAATAAAATAGTTGATACAAATAAAAAAATAAAAAACTAACATTTTACGATACTTTTTCGTGACATTAAATTGCGCGAATAACATATTATTACATTTTTAAAAGCAACATGATGTAAAATAGAAATTATTTGTCGTCGCAGCGTTATGTGGGTACCTTACTAGTATTAGATTATTAGTACATACAAAACCCGACTCTATTCTCTCTTTCTCTCTCTCTCTCTTTAATCATCACCTTAAGTCATTTCTGGCGATTGACTCCCTGCCACTGCCACTGTTTTATCAATGTCACCACTTTTAAGGTTGTCATTTTGTATTTACCGATCGATTCTAGGGTTCATAACCACCAAGCCACACATTCCAGCGTTGAAGATATCACCTGAAAACGACCTCTCTCCTTTCATATTGTGTTTAGATCCCACTCTATTCATCGTGAGTTTGGGAGTGATGCTTGTGGGTGTCTGAAATAAAGTAGGCTTTTTGTAAAATGTATATTAAGTGTGAGGGTGAATGAAATCTAATTTGCGTGCTCTTCGTTTCGGTCAATGTTTTGGGTTTGATGGTGATACGATTTACCACATGAATCATTTCCCATTTGGGTTTGATGTTGAATACGAATGAATATATGTTTGTGATTTTTTTTCTTCAAATTTGTGGGTTTCTCTATATTTTCCATTTTTGTTGGGGTTCCGGGTTTGAAGAACATAAAGAACACAATTTATATTTATGGGTTTATTTATTAGGTTTAATTTCTGACAATATATTTAAGTTGACATCTATTGTTATTGTGTGTATTCAACTTTAATATATCAAACTCTTCAAAGTTACCATGTAAGATATTATATCACTTGTGAAACACGTAACCTGTAATAGCAGCGACGAGTAGTAACAACGAGATATTTAGGGGTGACGTAGGAGCAATAGCGTCAAAGTAATTGCGGCGACATCGGGTGTTTTAGACGGTACTTTTTAAAGTTAAATATATACAATAGCAAAATATGACAACTTTAATACATTTTTAGAAATTAAAACCTTATTTATTCTATCAAAGTTTGGCGAAAACAACTTGAAACAAAAGAAAGTGAACCGTGATTGTTTTTCTATTCATAATTATTTTTTAAATATCATTAGTAGCTCGATTATTGTCATTTGTAAGTTATTAGTTTTTAGTATTAAAAATGAGAAAATGTTTAGTATCTAAAAGTGTATTGAAGTTGTCACTTTTTACTATTGTATATACCCAACTTTCAAAATTAAACTGCCTAAAACTACTATTTAGTGTATTGAATTACCTATTTAGCAGGTAACCAATAATTATGTCATTTTTTATTTATTTTAATGTTCATCAAATGCCAATAATTATGTTTTTTTTATTTATTTTAATGTTTATCAAATGTCACATGTATAGCCATGTCAATAATTTTTGCCACATCATATTTACCTTTTGTAATTTAATTATTTTCATTTATTTTCAAGCCAATTTAACATGAAGATGATGAAGAACGCCATGAAGATTACCTACAAACCAAGCATGAACAGACCTATGAACTCAAATAGTCGAAACCTAAAAGCAAAATCTATTAACCAAAACTAAATGGAAACCTAAAAAGGAAAACCCTAAAATCGAAACAATGATCTGGAAGCAAAATCGAAACAAAGATCTGAAAGCAAAATCGAACCAAAAACAAACACAAAGATCTGGAATCATAAGCAAAATCGAACCAAAGAACCAAACACAAACACACAAAAATGAATTACGCAAAAAAGGTTAAAAGCTGAATTATATTTGGTGGAGCAAGACCGAAGGAAGAAAAAAAATATTTTGAAGGGTTGTTGCTTCAAGTCTTTGGTGGCAAATTGGCAATTATAAGAGGATGAATGGAAGCTTGGGCTCTATAGCTGGGCTTTTAATTGTGTTTAGTAATCTCGTCATGTCATATGAGTTATGGGCCGAGAACCAAAAAGAAAGAAAAAAAACAAGGGTTTTATATTATAGCTATATATATGGGTGGGTTCAAACGATAAATATTTTTTGTATGAGAACTGCGAGAATTAATCTTAGCCATACAAGTGGTAAGTGGAATTCATGGACGAAGAGCGTTGGGGGATTGAGTGTGGCAAGATGCACGTAAGGAATTCATGGATGGGCAATCCAATCGAATGAGGGGGAATTGGATGGCTAAAATTGGTTCTCGTAGTTCTTGTTTAAACTTTTGCATATATATATATATATATATATCTATAACTATTATAAAAAGGCTTACCTTTTTTTCTTTTTTAACTATTAAATCAAACTCTATTAACCAATCAAAACCTCCAATTTCAAAATCATTTAATTTCACAAAACAATTTTGGAAAGATTAAACACAATCCAACTCAATTTTAAACTAATTGGGAGGGGGTTGGATTAAAATTATGAGGGGGTTTTATGAAACATGTGAGGGGCTTTTAAGAATATGTGAGGTGTTTTATAAAAATTGTATATTAATGTAATTAATTATAGGTTATTTATAAATTATGTTAAGTACCTTGCGATATATTTTGTTTAGAGAAAAAACAATTATATATTTGCGATCGTCTCATTTTTATCTACGTTTTGGTATAAATTTTTTATATTATGACACTTTTTTAAAATTCGTATATTCTTAATTTTTTGTTATCCAATAGTAGCGTGTAGGTAGTTTTTTGTTTAGCTGAATGTGTTTTTTGGGATTATGGTGATAAACTGAGTGGTCAACTTAAGTATACTATTCAAAGTGATTAGTTATTGATTTTAAAGCATTTTCAATCTTATTAGAAAGATGTATGAAACTTTTTATAAAATATGGTTTAAAATAAAATGTAGCATTAAAGGATAATATATTATATATTTAAAAATCTAAATTCAGATATGTAAAGATAGTTGTTCTTGATGGTCTTGAAACTACTTTATTAGTGTAGGTAGTTAGGCAAATGAAACACTAAAATAGAAGTGTTAATTTTTTATACACAAGATAGTAAACCATTGTTGATTTTTTAATATTTAACATGTGAGTCATTATTTTTTTCTTTTACTTGCAAGGTGTATGAAAATTTGGCATTGAAAGTAGAAATGCATTGGAGTCCGTTCAGGTCATTAGTAGTAGATTTAAGTATGAAGATGAGCATCCACTTCAATTAATTTGATTCATTAAATTATCAAATGATTCTCTATTGGATTATGTTCTGTTTCATGTTTAGTCATGTAATGCTCGTGTGTATAAATCTGTATGTATATTTTCTCTCTCTTAAATCCGTGTGCTTAAATCGTCACTAAGTTATTAGTTATGCGAACTTGGATTTTCATTTTCTCTAAATATGAAAAACTTTTAGTTGTTCTTTATATATGATAGTTTATACTGACTATCATTTTATTCTTTCCCAATGATCAGGTTGACCAAGTAGAATGGTTGTTTATTAGAATGTTGTTGCTTTTGCTTGATTTAAGAATTTGTGTCTTAAGTAGATTCACTTCTTTTTTCTTATTTCTAAATTGCCTATTAACTGATCCGTGAGATGTCATGATGATATAAGCATGCTTTAGCTTCTAATGTTTTTTTGTATATATTTTAAACAATTTGTATGTCTACTTTTTATTTTTTATGTATCAGTCTTAATAATTTGGTCGTTATCTACATACTTGAAACGTGTTTTGTATTCATTTATGTTATTTTCAAGTTTACTTGTGTATAAAGTACTCCAAAAAAATTTATTTTGGTTTCTAATGTACGTATTTGGAGTTTTTTTTGTATATGTACAATACACACATTTTTCTATCTGATTTTAAATCATTTCAAGTTACTTTTCTAATAGACTAATATCAATGCGTACACGGGTTTATAAACTAACAAAGTTTTTAGCAAAGAGATCTAGTAGCATCATCTCTTATGATAGTGAAAAAATTATATGGGCAATAAATGTGTTTAAAAATTTGGGTCAGTTTTCAGTTCAAAATTATTATCTGATTGACTTCGATATTTGAATTTACTAAAAATAACATCAGGTAATACATGTTCTTTCAAATTAAATTGTTGTTGTTTTGGGTTTAGTGAACTATATTTTGATTTTTTAAACTTCTATATCATATAAGGAGTCATGTCTAAGATAGACAAATCTAGATTAAACTATTATAACTCATGATTCCGTGTCTGATTATGCAATAAAAGTGTCATTTGTTTTTGCTAATAGAGCCTTATAGCTCTATTTTTTTTCTGCTTTTTTCAATTGCCAAGAAAAGAAAAAATTGTCATGTTTTCTACCAAATCTCATAGCTCTATTCGTTTAAAATTTAATGTTTTTGATTGATTTATAATACTTTTCATGTTACATCGTTGTTACTCTTATGTCAATCTGTATTGAGTCTTCTGCAAAGAGACTCTATCTAATTTCAAATCATAAGAAGTGTCCCTACATAATTTATGTCATTTTAATATTGCACATCAAATGTTAACTTACCTGGTAAATTTATCAACCAATCATCCTCTCAATCCCTAAAAAGAAATTAACGTGAATTAGAGTGTAACGTAATATTTTTTATGTTTAATGTAATATCTTTTATGTTCAACATAATATCTTTTGTGGGGTAAATTTATATAAAGAATGATAGCTGCAGAACTAATGAACTTGATTTTGTACCTAGAGATTCTTTAAATTTATCATTATTGAAATCAATGTCTAGAATGATAGTTTTAGATGGATTTAAATTTATACAAGAGACTTTTAAAGCAGTGATATGAAATATGAAAACTGAACAATAAAAAAGGGCATGACTTGAAATTTGTTTATACATGACTTTAGTAGTTTTAAATACCATGTTCCTGCTGGATTATATAAAGAAGTACTACAAAATACAAGTTTTGTTATTTATGTACTTTAAACAATTTGTTTATGTTCGCTTTTAAATATTTTTCTATAAATATGGATATATAATATATTAGAGTCATTCAATTATCAAATATTTCTTCAATTATTTCAATTTGATACACATGTTATCGAGACAAAGATCATCTCTCACAAGAATGTTTGTGTTATTATGTATATTTTTAGAATAAAAATGATTCAAACATTTTAATTAAGTTTCACCAAAGATCTTTTAAAGTTATGAAAAATGCCAATTTTTGTATGATAATTTAAAAATTCGAGATAAAGAATAACCAACGAAAAAGAAAATAAAAACAGTCATATCTCTTTATTCTATTCTAGCTTTAAGATTATCATTTGATTACTGAGTTGAAGTCTTTTGAAACCTGGCCTCTTTGCTTTATTTAAAGATAACAAGGAAACGTTTAGTTTATTAGTTACGTATTTGAAAGTTTTTATGTATGTATACTTTAAACTTTTTTTATTTGATTTATATATATCTCAAGTTTACTTCGTTAATACCCGTATATACACGTATATATATATATATATAGGGAAGGGATATAGTAAGAGTGAGATATTAGTAAGAGTGGTAAGAGGCATTTTCATCCAATGAATGTGATGATGTGGCAAAACACGTCCATACTAAAACACCAGAAAAAGTTGACTAACATCAGATATACATCAGTTTTTAATCCTTATAACGATGAGCGAGATTTAAGCTCAATTAATTCAAAAATTGGAAGAGTATTTAGAAAGAGAATATTCATCTGTTTTTCACATTCTTTTATCTCGAAATTAAAAAACTTTTATAGGTAGAGATTAAAACAAATTTGATATTTCATCTTTTGTAGAGAACTAATTTCTGTAAGGATGAAAGGAGAAGCGATTGGTGTTTCATCGTCAAGTAAGGATTTAAATTGTTTTTATTATTTTTGAGAGAGAATTGCAGAAGAAATTGATGAAACTGTTTAAACTTTATGACAGAGACCCACAAGAGTTCAAGGTTAATAGAGAAAATTAGAGTAACACGAAAAGAAGAAAGTCTAGTCCATATAAATCTAAGCTCAGACGATGATGAGGTAGTATTTCATCATTTTCAGTATTTCATCACGTCCATATAAAGCATTCATCATTTTCAATATTTCATCACGTTCTTCATATTTAAGCATTCATCAATTCCAGTGAGTGAATTCTATCATCAATGCGATCGATTTCAAGGATAGTGTGTTGATGAAGACCGTGTGCGTAAGTTCCAACCTCTAGGTAAGGAACTTTGAAGGTTATGTATGAGTTTGATGATGTTGTTGATTCCAACATTGTTTCCATCGATGATACCTGAGGAAGAGAGATATGAGGTAGATAAAATGATAAATAAAAGTTGAAAATCTATTCATCAAGAAAAACATATTATTATAAATAAAATTAATGAGTAGATAGAAAGGTTTATGGAGAAAGAGTAAAACACGTATTCCCAAAAATAATAATGATTACATATTGACTCTTGGGTTGATGCATACCAAAAGCTGTAATGATGTGATTAGTAAATAAAAACAATATTATATGAAAATAAACAGAGAGATAAAAAAGGTAAAATGTTATAAATCAAACCTATTAAAAATAAAAATATTACGTCTACATTAGAATAATAAAAGAGCGAAAAAAAATCAAACAAAAAATTTGGAATCATGTGCTACCTAAATTAATGCATACGAAGTCAATAGCTGAAAATTTAAAGCTATCGTCATTACCAAAATTTATGGAATAAGCAAGTTAAAAAATGACCGATATACCCATATAAGGGCTGGTCCACGTGTCCTCATACAAATAACTCTTACCACTCTTACTTAATTTTAGTTCTTACTTGATCCTGGTCCTATATATATATATATATATATATATATATCATAAATGGACGGCAGATGATTGGAGATATATATAAACAATAATATTCATCAGACTAAATAAGGCGGATGTGTTTATTTTTATTTTATTAGTATGAAAGCAAAGCCCTTTTAAATAATTTGTCTATGTTAGTTAATAATCTGTAGTTAAATGTTATAATATTACCATTCCCTGTGGAGACGATACCCTACTCGTCTAGGCTATATTACTAAACAATCCGGTTACACTTGATGGTAGTGCGTGGTAAAATTTAGGTTTTTTAAAAACTTAGGTGATTTTAGACTTAAAAAACCTAAATTTTATGCATCTGGCTCCTTGCCCTTCATTTGACACCGCAAGAACCTTGAGCAATCCCACGTGCTAGCCATATAGTCTTCTAAGAACTTACAACCTATCCCTCATTATACAAGTGTGTTTAGGATTTCTAGAAAACCAAATTGTAGCTTCAAAAACCGGACCTTGAGACCCTTATTTATACTAGTAAGGAGATATGATTAGATAGTCTCAATTTAAATTCAAACCAGCTTTATCCAAACTCATCATGTTCGTGTCATGACTCGACACATCTTGTGTCACTTAAAGTTGACACGTCTCGTGTCCTTTTGATACGACCTTGTCCAACATTTGGTAATTTCCTTTTGTATTCTTTGAGTGGATTGCGAATATTTTTGTCGAATGACCAAAAGGCCCTTGAATCATCAACCATGTTACTAGTTCATCCATGCCAGTTGACATTTCCCAACACTAATAATATAATAAGAATAACAACAATAAGTTTAGTATTAAAATACATTAAGAACAAAAATATTGCATATAACCTGTTAAAAAGGTAGCCCAATACTTATAATAAAACTTGTTTGAAATCTTGATATTACTAATAAGTAATTTTCATAGGTGAATACACATGATAACAAAAAGGTAAAGTTTGATGCATTTTCAATAAGTAAAACCTTTATATATTAGGCAATATGGTGTATGTGTTAGGTAATTATGGATTTGATCATTTGATTTGAAAATTTAAGGGTTTAATCTCTCTTTATCTGGCTTTCTTTTACTATTGATCTCTCTTCAACTTGAAATGATGAGATTGTTCTTATTTTTTAAACTTATTTAGGGATGGAAAAAAAACTCGAATCCGACGGGGAAAATTGAAACCCGAAATAAATGGGGAGGATTCGGGGATGATAAATGGGGACGGACGGGGAAAACCAGATTTCTTAAACAGGGACGGGGACGGGTTTAGTTATCCCCGCCCCGTATACCTGAACCCCAGCCCCGTATACCCGATCCGTATATTATTTATATTTATAATATTATATATATAGTCTTTTACAAATGTTTGACTATGATGATGGTATGATTGGTGACGGGTGTCGTGAACTGGGATCACACAAGTTGGAAGAATTACTTAATATTTGAAACATGTTGAAACATCTACTATTATTTGTTTTAGTTTTATTTGGATTGTTTGGTTTGGCCGTTTTCCCGTTTGGGTATATTAGGACTTTAAGTTCATTTCGGACACGTTTGTATTTGATAATGATGTATAACTTTAATATAATCGTTTTTCAAGCCCGTGATAAAAGGTAAACGGTGAAGGTGAAAAATCACCGTCTAAATCTCCGCGGGAAAATTACCCGTTTAAAAAACCGTTTACATTAAACGGGGATACCCATTTCCCCGCAGTTTTCAACGGATACCCAACGGGGATCCCCGTTTAAATCCCCGCGCTTTTTTAAGCGGGGCCGGGATGGATTTCTTAAACGGGGACGGGGGACCAATCCCTGCCCTGAATCCGCCCGTTGCCATTCCTAAACTTATTCATATTCTTTTTTAATATACTTTATTGCATTAAAGAATAGTTAAATTTATTTAACTTCAAAAACTCTCACCCTTACCTCCACACGTTCTCACACACTCACCTACATACATCTGAATACTGCTCTTTGACACCAACCTCCAACGTCAATGCTGACCACCTCCAACGTTGACGTCTCTAAGCGCCTTATCTTTGCAACATAACCACACAAACAAACAAATAAATTAACATGACATGGGTAATTTGATCAATTTCAAGTTAAGGAGAAACTAACAATGAAAGAAAATAGGTCGGAAAGGACTAAACCATACATTTTCATACTTAGATATTTGATCCCTAATAAGCAATAATTCATAAAATCCAATTCTTAATTTAATACAAACTGAATTACGAAAATGGTCCTTATGATTTAAAAGAAATTGTCGGTTTAGTCATTTAAGACTAGAATTACGCTCGTAGTCTATACTGTTGCATTATAGTTATAGTTTAGTCGTTTAATTAACAATCAATCCAAATTGGATGTTAGTTGACTATTTTAAAGGGGCATATTTGTCAATCACCCACTACCTCTCATACCTTTTACCCAACATAATTTATACACCCAAATTCATATTCTCCCACTTCAAGGAAAAATATACTTTCTTATACTAAAATTTTCTACTTTGTCCTCCTACTTATAAAACAATCACATGTGAAATCCACTAATTTTATTTCTATACGTCATCCCTTAATTTTGACATTTGTCTTATTACTATAAGTATGAGAATAAATAAAAATACAAAGTAGGAGGATATAAAACCTCCTTTTTTAATATGTTTTTTTGTGGCTTAGCGTTTCAAATCAATTGTATTCGGCGTATGAGAAACATAGGGTAACTATGACACTTAATGTCTGTCTATTATAATGACCGAATAGTAATAATAGTGACTATCTAAGTAATTTTTCATCTTAAATGACTAAATTTAAAATTTTTAATCTTTAATCTTTAATTTTTAATATATATTAAAAGAAAATGGATTATGATATTATTCTACTTTTAAAATGCTTTCACCAATCACCCCTTTTATTTCCTTAAATGACTTATGAATGACCAATTGAACTAAATTAAAAAAATTTAGTTTGATTATGAGATTTATACTACTATTTTATTTTGGTAACTAATTTTAAAAAACAGCTCCATAAAATATCATTTTCATTACATTTTTTCTTTGATTTCATTACCTTTTTTATTTCTTATTTCTGTTTTCTATTATGGAGATGGAGATTGTCAGAGTTGTGTAGAGTTCTAGAAAAACTTGGCTTAAATGCAGAGGATAGAACTAATTTTGTTATAAGACTTTTTAAGATTAAATTAAATCATTTAATCACTTCTATAAAAGAAAAAAATTTGTTGAAAGGGTCAGCAAAGATGCTTCAGTTGAACTACATTTCTTTATTTATCTATATATATTTATTTTATCAGAATTTTTTGTAACACCGTATTTTCAACCAAAATTTTTTTCCTTTTAAAATATTGCGAAAGCGAATAAATATATACAACATATTTACAACTGAAAACACAAAACAGTTTTCCGAATCATCAGTTAAGTCAAAATACAAGTATTACAAAACCATGGCTCGTCACAATTAAAATCAGAGTGTCCGCCAATTATTCCCCAAGTAACACCCCCTTACAACCGAACCGCAGAACTCACCAAAAACCTAAAAAGGAGTGAGAGGTGGGGGATTAGCACAAAACTAGGTGAATGAAAGTAAAACTACAACCAAACATTAATCACAACCGTAGAATACTACACAAACATAACCGCATGATACTAGATAATCACATAATCGTGTCCCGGGAAGAACGGCGGTTCTGCAGAGTATTACCCTTAAGTTTACCGTTAATTTGCTATTCTCACACAGTATTACCCTTAAGTTGCAACGTATGCATCAAAAGATCCAAATACTGATTAACTGAAAGCAAACCAACCCAACCCTTAGCCTTGCCGAGCTGGCCCCCAATAAACATGTATACATATCACTAACGCACAATCAATTAACAAACAACTAGTTAATCAATTATCGGACAATAAGTCTATCCCTGCGTCAATTCACAAACTGTTATAACCAAGTTATCACAACCATACCAGTCGTGAGTTAAACATCCACTCACCTCTTGATCTCAATCTCCAATCAGTGATCTAATGTTACTGAGTCTTGTCCGTACCTGAGAACACAATAAAACCGAAGTCAATATCTGTTTCATAAATATATAACAACTCATATATTTATATCTCTTTGGCTCATAAATCATAAGCTAGAATCACATAAGAATATATATATATATATATATATATGCAACATACAATATCTAAGAATCAACAAACAATAATAAATCCTGAAAATCCCCCGACGAGTCGCATCCAGAAAACCGACGCGTCGCGTCACATGCGAATGTCGGATTCCACACTTCCGGATTCCAAATTTGTCAGATTTCATGTTCCCGGACACTAGGTGTTGGATTTTAGGGTCGGATTTCAGAGTCTCGGATTTCTCATTGTCGGAATTGAGTTGTCGGATTTGGTGCTTATCGGATATCAAGAATCCATCAGATTTATGGGGACGTGTCGCGACCCTTTAATTGACGCGTGACGTCGCCACTTCACCTGCATCATTTTCTCCAAAAAATCCAACCGACTCAAAACTCACAAACTCAAATATTCAAGGTTGACTTCATTCTAAAACACTTCTAAAACATATACAAGCTTCATATAACATGTATACAACATCAAGAACTATTCAAATCCAATTAAAACTTCAAAACTCACAAAACCCATTTACCAAGTATGGAGCTTCAAGCTCCATCAATGGTTTTTCATCAAGTATGCATATATTTCATCAGAAAAACACACCAAGTAGTTACTAAACATGTTATAATCACAAACTAACCTTGATTTTGAATTAACAATCAATAATTCTTCAATCTTCAAATTCAAGTATGCAAGTTCTAAGGTTTCTTCAACAAGGGTTTTGCTATCACACACACTACACACTTTTTACTTTGAAACACAAATGATCAGATAAACTTTTCATGTGCCATATATACATACACGTATACACTATTTTCTCAAACTAAAGCAGGAGGTGTCTTTCCTTTTTTATCTCTTCTTTCATGCATACATACATACATACATACATAATCACACCATCATACATACTTACTTAATATATATAACTCCCGGTAAACATTTCCCCACATATATATTTCTAATAATTTAATAGTTAATTATTTAATCAAATTACAAATTAACATTACCCTTACTAGTTAATATCAATTAATTAACTCGTCCAATTAATTAACACGCATCGAGATATTATCTAATCCTCGTATCAAACCAACTTTATTTATTCACTTATTCACATAATTAATCATAAAATACCTCGCAAACAAGCACAATCCACTTGCTACCGACCCGCCCACAACTAGGCCGGGTTTACGGATGTTACATTTTTAATAGTCAAACATATTCTAATATATTTTTGTTGTAGTTATTTATATGGTTGAATTCAAAAGGAGGCGTCTTTTACACACATATATTTGTCTTTTCTTCCTGAAAGTGTAAGTTTGTGGAGTCCCAACTCAAAATCAATTGGTTATGAGAGCAGTAGCCAATGATCCTTATTTAGTATACTACAAAGTTACTTTCCATCCGATGTAGGGCATTACTCAACATGCCCCTTCATGTGTGGCTTTTTTTTCTGCCTAATACGTGGATACTTATAAGTTATGTGGAGTCCGTGTGACTTTTAACCAACCACGGGTGAACTTAGCTCTGATACTATGTAAGTTTGTGTGGTTCCAAGTCAAAACCAATTGGCTATGAGAGGAGTAACCCATGGCCTATATTAAGCAGATTACAAAATCATTTTTCATCCGATATAAGACATTACTCAACAGAAAGATGATAAATTACATAATCCAGAAGAGTAAATCATTAGATTTTTTAAGAAGTTTCCTAAGGAATTAAATGATGAGATTTATATGTTTTGTTTTTTCGTGTAAAGAATAAGAATGATTTAGAAGTTCTAATTTACGATGAAAAAGACAACTCTACAAGTAATATGATAAATGTTGTTTATGAAGAGGCTTTATAAACAATCAATGATGATTTTATGTATAAATTTATAACTTATAATAGATTTATTCCTTTTTAAAAATGATTTTACCTCCCTACGTATGTTTTACAATATATTTTAGAGCTCTTTAACACTATAAATATTAAAAATTTGCTTTAAACATCTCCCTATTTATATACAGATATTAAAGCTAGTTCTGTTTAAATCATATGGATTATTCACTAATTCACTCTTTAATATTATATATATATATATAGAGAGAGAGAGAGAGAGAGAGAGAGAGAGAGAGACCGCGCCAGAGAGGGAGAGACCGTATTAAAGAAAGAAAAGCAAAGAAGAAAAAGTGTCCCGTGAAGCGTCAAAAGAACTTTTCGCGCAATTGCATAAATCAGGGGAGAAAATTAATGAAACCTAACGGAGAAGAAAAGAAAAGAAAAGACGATCCCATTCGCATCTTTACTACACACTTTACCACTTTCTCACTCTCTCACACACACAGTCTCTCTCTAGAAAACTTACTTCAGAAAGTGAAGAATGCCCTGAATTTTGCTTGCTTCGTTTTGAAATCAGTAATTCCATCAACATTCAACACAGCCTTTGCGGTAATGTCGCTGTCTCTTTGTTTTCCTTTCCGTTAATTTTCACCTGTAGTTATCATAATCTTGCCATCAATTTTATTCGTACTTTTATGTTTTGCTTCTTTCACTTAATCATCTAAATCTCTACAGAAATCTTAACATTGATGCATATTTATACAACTTCATAATATCTACATGATAAACAGGTAAGAATATTTATTGATGCATTCAATCTGGAGATCTGTACCTTTGGTTTGATGTTCTGAACACGTACACCTATTTTAAGAATCTCGTTGTTGAACTTTTTTCCCATTTAAAGATTTGGTGAAATTGTTTTAGAGTGTGTTAAAAGTGTGACTTGGAATTTTTTTATGGTGATCCGGATGGATTTATGACCCGACCCAAAGATGTCTTGGCCGGATGCTTGTCCCCGAGGGATGCAGACATGTTAGATTTTGGGTGCCATGTATGCTACTTCGAAGCAGGATAGAATAGTATACTAGGTTCATCACATTGGTCAACTGAACCACGCAGATTTTTTTTGTTCATGTTATTGTATTCTGCTTTATTAGTGTGCATTTTGCGTGACATTGTGTTTATAAGCTAGAAAGAAAACCCCTTAAGTCTTTTGGCGTGTATTTTTTGGTAAAACGTTCTTTTTGGCATTTGGGTTTATATTCAGGTATTTGGATACCTGGGTAGGGAGAAACAGACTTGAAAGAGCCATTTCCAAATTCCAATACAGATTCTGGGATTGTAAACTGGTCGTTCTGCTCTTGTGTTTGAGGTAAATATTCAATAACATGTTCGTTATGAACTTCTCGTATCTCATACAAGGTTGAATGTAAACTACATGTTTCTTGAAGAATGTAGCTTTTATATCAAAAGTCAAATTGTATTCATTGGTGTCTGTAGACGATGGAGTAATGTTGATCTGGACTGATTTTAGGTGTACATGGGTCCCCAAGTCCATAATGCAGCTCCATATGCTGGTTCTATGCCCAAAATTATTCAAGATTTTTGGAAGACTACGCGTGCTAGTAGTTCTCCAGATTCAGATGAAGGAAAGAGATGTTTTGATGCATCCATAAAGTATGCAAATAGATACTTTAATATTCACAATGATCTTTACAAAGTTCTGAAGAATTAAAGGGTTTGTTTTAATTTTACAGGCAAGATGCTGTATCATCCACACCTTTGCCAGCTCGCCTTCCTGCATATCATGCAAGGTAGCTAATATCCTAGTGTGTGGCTTTTCTATATGAGAATTTACTTGCTACTTTACCCTGATTAACGTTTTAACCGATTTCAGTGAGTTAGGGCCATGGTGCACTGTAATATCTTACGAAGCATGTGTTAGGATGTGTCTCAAGTACTGGTTCAAAGGCAGCCGTGATGCTCGTTTTTTCTTAGAAAATGAATGTTCCCGCCTTCGAAGTGCTTTTCGGTAAATGTTTTACTTTTGCATAATAATAATAGCAATATAGCTTAACATACACCACAAATCTATTACGTTATGAACCAGAATTCTCTAAACACTGGCTCTCAATTACTTTGCTTTTGTCCTTTGAAAAGAACTCACAGTATCATAATTTGAGAGGATGATTTTTTTGCTTAATTTTTCATTCATAGTTTGGAGCAAATTCTATTACAACCAGAAGAAGAGTTATTGAACAAAAGGTCTTCAGAATTAGCTGTTCAGGTGGTTGTTAAGAAACCACAGAAAGCCTGTGGAAAACTGAAAGTTCAAGGTAAGTTTTATCTTCATTTATCATCAACAGTGTTGTTTTTTTAGCAGTATGGGAATGTGATTATAATTCTGCTGTGATGCAGTGCGAAAAGTTAAAATGGTATTGGATGCACCCTCTGGTTGCACTTTTTCAGCGATAAAAAATCCTCCTGCGGTGAAATTGCAAAATTTTAATCGTCGTTTGTCCACCATGAAATCAACAATTGATTCAGAGTGGGAGGCACTAAAGAGAGTTCGGGTCGCACCAAAATTTTCTGTTAATGGATCACTTTCGCATCAAAGCCTGGCTTATATACAATTCGGCACACAATATCTGAGAGATATGTCAGGGCTTTTAAAAGTAGGGATAAAAAGTTTGAATAGTGCTTCAACACCTCATGAAGCAACACAGGGTATGTGATCATATATTGGATTAAATTATAGCCAAATTATCTTTTTCTTTATGTCTTTCTTTTTGTGAATTGCATCGACATTATGTTCGGCTAAAAAGTAGAAACATTAGATTTTGTTTACTAGATACCCTCATTTAATTTAAACATGTTTTGAAATTTATTTTATTTGCAGTTTCAGATTCTGTTACGAAGTCATCTTCTCATGACAATGTAGAAACATATTTATGTTCTTTGAGATTAAAAAGTTCATCTGATGCTGACGTGACACGGATGCAGCCAGGATCTAGTGAAACTCATGTATTGTGTGTGCATCCTCCCTCTTGTTTCCTTCTAGACTTGACAAAATTGAGTGGTTATTTATGAAAATTTCCAAATGCAGCTTGCCAGATGGCATGAGAGATGATTTGCTTATTGAAGTTGCCGATTCAAAAGGGAAGTATTGTGGTCACTGCAACGTTCAAATGGCAGATATTGCTGATGATCTGGTTTGTTTTTTTTACTACAATTCTCAATTTGTTATCTTGAGATATATGCTTAAAAAGTCTGAAATATCAAGATAATTACAGGGTGATAAGCTTCGTTGGTGGCCAATATACCATGAGCCAGAACATGAACTTGTTGGAAAAGTACAGCTACACGTACATTATTCAACTAGTACAGATGAAAATAACAATGTTAAGGTAAAAGAAATATATAGTTCTTCAATTTTTTTAGGTATATACATGATTAAGAGGCTACTTTTCTGATGTTCTATATATAGAAAACTGTTTCTAATAATACACGTGTGTTTTCCCCCTCTAGTGTGGTATTGTTGCTGAAACTATTGCATATGACTCAGTCTTAGAGGCAGCAATGAAAATCCAAAATTTTCATCAAAGGAGTTTGATGCTTCATGGTCCCTGGAGGTGGTTGGTAACTGAATTTGCTTCTTACTATGGAGTTTCTGATGCATATACTAAGCTAAGGTGCCTTTAAAGTTATTATGTATATCCGATTATCCGTTATTGTGATTTGGGTTGGTTTATTATTATAATATTATGTGTTGGTTGTCCAGATACCTTTCATATGTTATGGATGTTGCCACACCAACTGCAAATTGTCTAAATGTGGTGCATGACTTATTGTCTCCGGTGATCATGACTGGCAAATCAAAGGGCACTTTGAGTTCCCAAGAGGTGATAATCATTTGTACTTTTATGTTCAACATAGCCACATAGGTGACAATTTTGACCCATTTACTACTAATAAATGGGTTGATTTTGGTTGTGCTCATCTCAAATGCTTCAAGCTGTCAAAACAGGAAAAAAAAAAACTGAAAGGGGAGATCAAACAGATTGAACATGTCAAAGGGTAGAAAGTCGACCAAAGTCTATTCTTAAAGCTTACAACCTCCTAAAAAGTTTTTATTCAAAAGTTTAGATAATTGTTAGAATAATTTTTTGTGATCATAAGTAACACAATAATTATTTATTTTAAAAGGACAAAATGTGTTCGCGGGTCAACCCAATCTGACTCGGCATGTTTTGATCTTTACTAAAATTGGTGTTCTAAGTAGAACACAATCCACCAACCCTGCTCATATTGCCACCTCTAGTTACTTTCTTATATACGTTGTTGATATGAATACCAGTCTCCTCTTTTATCATTATGATTTATTGTGAATTTCTATCACAAACTGGCCAGACTCGCATGCTGGGAATTCTTTCTGGTCAAATAGAACAGACAATTGCCTTAGTTTTCGAGAACTACAAATCACTTGATGAAAATTCACCATCAGGATTGTCAGATACACCTACAAAATCAGGCTTCATATCTCCTGCTCTGATACCTGCTTTGAAACTCTATACTCTTTTGCATGACATACAGTCTCCTGAAGCACAATTACAGTTATGTAAATATTTTCAGGTATTAGGATTTATTCACTTTTATCATAGTTTTCCTTCCTTTAGCCCCCCATTTTTCTGTCTAAAGATTGTAATTCTTTCAGACTGCTGTAAGAAAGATTCTAGGAAGGCACTTGGCAGAAACCAATAATTTTGTTTCGAGTAGCAGTGAAAAGTCAGCAATTGACCAGCTTGCTTATTCAACAGCTTATCAGAAGATGAAATCTCTTTGTTTACAGATCAGAAATGAAATTGTTAGCGACCTTAGTATACATAATCAGCACGTGCTTCCTAGGTAAGTGATTCATTTTAGTTTATATTCAATTACTGTATTAGAAAGATGAAATCTCTTCGTTGATAATTCCCAGGGTTGATGATCAGAAGATGAAATCTCTTTGTTGATATTTTCCAGGGTTGATTATTGTCACTAATTTCTTGACTGGCTCTATTGTTTTATTTTCTTTGTAGCTTTGTAGACCTTCCGAATCTTTCTTCATCTCTTTATAGTTCAGAGCTCTGCAATAGAATGCGAGCATTTCTTGTTGCATGCCCACCAATTAGCCTCTCGCCTCCTGTTACAGACCTAATTATCACAACTTGTGATTTTCAGAGCGATCTTGCTTACTGGAATATTAGGCAAATGCTTTTTCCCTCGTATCTTTGTAAATTTATTTGATGTTTCAAAGGTGTCTCTTTGAATATTATTAATTAACTTGCAGTCCTGTCAAAGGCGGTGTTAATGCCAAAGAGTTGTTTCACATTTACATAACACGCCGGATTCACGACAAGCACCTTGAATTGCTTGAATCCTGCAAGCTTGATAAGGTACGCATTTCTATTGCGTTTCTATAGAAGTTGGAAGAAAGGCAGGTTGGGTGATGGGTTTACCCAAAATATATCTTTGTTCCATTATTATTTTGTTAAGTAATTAGATCTCTAATATAAGAAACAAAAATTGTATGATTACATTAATAATCCAAATTTTGGACAGTTTGTTTTGCAGGTTTTATGCATGAAAATAAACTTTGTGCGAATTTCGACCCGTTTGACCCATTTCCTTTTTAGCTAAATTTTTTGAAAATTCATTTTATCCATTTTGACTGGTTGAGATAAAACATCATCCACCTGGACCCATTCCATAAGTAAATGGGTCATAATTCACCGACGGTAGATAAAAAGATTCAGCTTGATCTTAAAAAAATTTCATCTATCAATATGTAACTAATCACTATTTGCATTCTGGCAATTGACTGGTCCCCAGTTGAGGTTACAAGGTGTTGGACCACAGCATTCCACAACTGTTTTTGTTGATGATATGTACAAGCAACTGAAGGAAACCGTTGGTGAATTTCAAGTCATCACCTGTCGTTGGCCTGAATATATTGTGGTTTTGGAAAAGGTATTATTAACAGTCTCAGATTTGGGGAATTACATCTGTGCTCTCATTTTCTTATACTTTTAATATATATATATATATATATATATATATATATATATATATATATATATATATTCTACTGATAGGTTATAGCGGATGCTGAAAGGGTAATTATGGAAACTCTGGAGAAGCAGTATAGTGATTGTCTATCAACACTGAAGGAAAACACAATCCCTGTTAAGGCAGTGCAATATGTTCAAAAAATTGCAAAAGGAAACTCAGTACCTTATTGTTTTCCTGAGGAGGTAAGATGTTCTCTCATCTACTAAAATAAATGTACAAAAGAAGTTATGAGAATTTGGTATTTATTCTAAAATTTGTTTTTATTGTTTTTCAGTTAGGAACTTTTTTTAATTCAATGAAGAAGATGCTGGATGTGCTACAACCTGAAATACAAAGCCGGTTCAAATCAGACAGCTCGTGCATTTCAGAGAGTGAAAATGTAGTTCCAGGAGAACTTCTTAGTGAAGTAACCGTAGTGTTGAGAACTAAATTCAGAAACTATCTGCAAGCAGCTGTAGAGAAACTTGCTGGAAATGTGAGTTCCTTGCTTCCATAGAAGCTGCAAATTTGTTCTATTTTAAACTTAGGTGACTTGTTTAAACTTAGGTGACTAACTTTATTTAGAACAGAAGATTTCATCAAAGTTTCAAAATTTTAGATCGAAGGGTAAATTTTTGAGTTAACCGGTTTTTGCCCCACAACAGGAAAAGGTCAAACGTGGTCAAAGTACTATCATGCTGTCATCTTGACAGGGTAACTAGAGTGGTTTAGCTAAATTTCAAAAGTTGGTTATCGTTTATCAATTCTATTGAGACTTTGATGGATTTCTGCCCGACTAAAGAAGTTGGTTACATAAATCAATAAAGAAGTTGGTTACTTTTTTTATCCGATTAGGCCAAAGATTTCCCTACTTTTGTCTTCATTATTCTAAAGAGGTTATTTTATATCGCATCTTAACTGTAGAAGTTATAACCAAGCTGGTGGTTATCTATCTTATTGTTCACATAAGCATATACAAAGTATTGAGACCAGGAAGATTATTTACTACAGAACTTGGAACTTTCTAGAAAAAATGACAAAAACTGGTTGAGTAAGTTTGTCTTTTTAGTAATTTATATACCGGAATTGCATCACGTTTTCATTTTTTTATACAGACAAGGTTACAAAATGCTACAAACCTAAAGAAGGTGATCCAAGAAGCAAAGGAGAATGTTTCTGAACCTGATATTAGAAATATGATGCAGCCTATACAGGATCTTATTACAAAGATAATTAGTGACCTCCATGGTTATCTTGAAATTCATGTCTTAACAATCTTTTGTCGAGCATTATGGGATCGAATGGGACAGGTGTGCATAATGCTCTTGTTATTTTCTTGGTCTTGTCTGCTGCAATTTAAATAATAAATTACTAAACTTTTCTTTTTGTTATGGAACAGGATGTGCTGAGAGTGCTGGAGAAAAAAAAAGAGAACTGGTCATATAAAGCCTCTAGAGTTGCACTCGATGTATGTTACAACTCTAATCAAAATTGCAATTATAGGTGGCAAAATGGGTGGGTTGGATAATAGATCAAATGAGTTTGGGTCATAACGGGTTCTTTTTTGGTATGAGTCATGCTTGGTTGGGTTGACACAACACTTTTTGTCCAAAGAATTATAGTTTTTATGACGTGAATACAAGTACAAAATTATATTTAGAACGTTTTATGCATTAAAAGATACACTTTATGCTACTTTCTACACAGCCTATTCAACCTTTTTTAAAAGGAGTTTTTCCCTGTTAAGCCTCCTTCAGGAGGCACCAAGCCTTTGGCTCAAATGTATGCAGTCTAACCGGTTTTACCCTTGGCCTTTTCGAAGCCCCCCCTGTCCATCCTGTGCGACTCAAACCCTTGACCTCCTCTATGGGGGCAAGTGATTTACCCGGTAAGCCATCAAGAGATGGTTCCCATTCGACCAAACGACCTAATTGACCCATTTCCTTTTCAATTTTTATTTTTTTAAGTCTTATCCGTATAACGTGTTATAGATGAAACATATTCAAAAGTTAAAGGGGTCAAAATCTCCGCCTCAAATCGAAATCTTTACTTACAGTGAATATTAGAGAAAGAGCAACTTTAAGTGAAATAAGCATTTGGTTGGCAGGCTTTAAATGAAACATTCGCATCAAAAATGCAAGAATTGGTTGGACATGCGCTGGAAGATAAAGATTTGGAGGCACCCATATCAATAGTAGAGGTACAGTCGATGTTGTGCAAATGAGAATGACAATTAGTAGTCTCTACACATGTATTCATCAACATCAACAACAGAAGATGAATCCATACATCCTGCTCAGAGTTAATTGGTTTTTGTAGGGTGACCATGCTTATTATGAGTCGTAATTCATTGCTTATATTCTTAAATATTGTAATTTAGTTAGCAGAAATGAAGTGCAAAGTGTAAAGGTAATGAATGAAGAATCTCAAATTCAAAGTTGTCTCAAGTTGGTAGGGACAAGGTGCGGCACGTGTGAAACTAAAGGGTTATACGGCTATACGCCCTCGTTTCCTTAATAGTCGACATATTTATAGTAGGGGTATAAACGAGCTTGGCTTGATAACTCGACGAGGTTTTATACTTAAGCTTGAGCTCAGTTCGGTAAGGGACGTTATTAGCTTGAATTTGGTTCAAAAAGCTTGAAATAATATGAAAATTAAATTAAAAAACCAAATTATTCAAAATATGGTAAAAATATGAAATTGTACGTATAAAATGTAAATTTGTTTTAATAATGACTTATTATTAATGTATTTTAATATTAGTCACTAATATATACATATTAAACACACACATGTATATTATACAACACTTGAAAAACTCAATAAGAACTCAAGCCGAGCTACTTAAAACTCAAGTTTGATTCATTGTATAATTTGAGCTCGTTTTGTGGGTCTGTTTGACTCGAACAATATGAGCTTGAGCTTAAATTCAAGTTATTAGATAAAAGCTCAACTTGTTTACATAACTAATTTATAGTATATTACTATATTTAAATATGGTAGTAAATTTTGGCCACTTACGTGTTTTTGGTTAAATTTATTAATAGCTTATAGGCTTGTCTTATTGTCAATAAACTTCTTTTTTTCTGCCTAATTTTTTACTAACAAAATTATTGTTACTTAAAATAAAAAATAGACTTGATTTTTATAAAATATAAGTAAAAATAGTGAAATACCGAGTTTATGAAAAATAAGATGAACTAAAACAAACACCCTTCACTAACAAGCCACATATGACTAGGGGTGTTAAAAATAATTTGAATTTTCGGATTCAGATTGTAATTTTATAAAGTTTAGGATGTTTTGGATATCTGATGTGATTCTTAATCATTATTAGGGTACCATCAATTTCCAGGGTTCTTGTACATTAGGGGTTGGTACAATCGTGATTAAGGTTCTCCGGGTAAATTGATCATTGGGGTAAATTGATCATTAGGGTTCTTGCAGATTAGGGTATGTTGTTCATCCATATGGGATTGATTTTGCTTCAAATCAATCGGTAGGATTCTTGCACGTCGTGTTCATTCAAACAACACAAATTAGGGTTCCCTTCAAACACAATATATATAGTTCTTGTAGATTGGTAAGAACATGAGGATTTGCTGTCGAGGAAGGACACATGAACAAGGATCTATTCCCATAGCTGGAATATGTGTTTCTTTCTATAGAAACTAGTTAGAAACTATTATTGTGTATGACTTGCTATTACATGTCACATTGCATATACTGACACGAATTTGCAAGTTAACGACAAATTAAAGTTGATTGCATACAATAACATTTAACTAAAATTCATTGCGTTTAAGTGCATTAAACCATTATTATTATTATTATTATTATTATTATTATTATTAACAACAACAACAACAACAACAAAATACACATATACACATCATAATCCTGTTAAAATCTATATATTTTATCTATTATAAGACTTGAATCTACAACATTAAAGAACATCTAATATACCGGATATTGTTATACTACAAGCCATTTAGTTATATGTATTATGTGTGGGTTGTTGATACCCTAATAGTGGATGCGTATCAACCATAACGATTCATGCACATTGATTACAAATAAGAAGACATGGGAATTCCCATGTTGAGGGTTTACTACATTTTAGAGACTTGATAATGATATTTGCATAAAAAAGAAAAGAGCAAAAAAGAAAATAATGGTAAGCATGATATTTCAAAATTCAAATACATATATTGGTATTTAGTCTACTGGTATCTTATGCTTTAGGTGTTTTTTTATATCTTGGGTTTAAGTCTCGTAATAAACAAGATGTAAAATTAGAACTAAATTAGTGGATACGTGAGTTTTACTAGAAAAAAACTTATTACTTTTAGAATAATTGTAGTGTAAAAATACAATAAAATTGCTTAATATCACTAAAGAGCACATGAATTTAGTGTGACGAGTAGTAATGGTCAAATCACGTCAAATTACATTATTAACCATACTAAAAATGTATAAGTTATCTTCTTAACCTTTTCACTTAATTGTACATTATTTTACTCTTTGTCATGTTCCAATTAATTTACTTAATTGTTATATATTTAATATATAAAAAGTAATAACTAATCTTTAAAATTTCCTATTACAAATCCCTTATTCTAATTCTAAACATAACAATTGTAACTATCGTAACAAGATTCATAATTCATTCTTTAATAATCGGACAAAGTTTTTTGTCGTTTCACGTCAACATCTGCTCATCTACTTATCTACATACATGGTCTCCTCCTCTTAGCCGCCACCGGCCGCCGCATGCCGCCACACATCTTTTTCTTAAGTTGTTGGTTTTAATTCATTGTATTGTCATGATTTGATATTTTTTTATTAAAATATTTTATTTTATAATTAAAAAGTTTAGATTCTTTTTGAAAGTGTAATAGTTTAATATAAAATATCATAAAATAGATAATTACAAATATTCAGATGTTCTAAAAAATAAATAACAAAATATGAATAAACATTCAGACATTAAAACTATTTCTTAATATTCAGAAGTGACATTGATATTCAAAACTAAAACCTTTTAAAAAACAAACTACACCTAAATATGTGCGTTCGACCTTATTGTTTTTAGTGTTTTTCCATTTATTGTTGTTTTTCTATTTCAAAAAAATAACTTTTATTATCTATATACCTATTATTATCTTATATACGATTTTTATATTATTAAATATCACTTTCATCTCATACATAATGATGCGTTTTATCATTTGAGTTAATGAACTGACATATGTTTTTTTTCATAGTTATTCGATCTAAACTAATTTTTAAGTCACTTAAACCGAGCCATTTTAATTCAAGCTCTTTTGAAATGTTTCAATATTTCAGTTCTTCTTTTTTAATCTAAATATTAAGTTTTTTTTTAATTTAGTGTATAAAAATAATACACCTTTAATCGTTACCCATTTTGCATTTTGTGTATGTTTTTTTTTTAAATTTTATTATTTTAAGTTTATGTAACAAATTTTGTGCATCCGAGTCTTTTAAAACGAGGCTCTGATACCAAGTTGTATAAAGCCCCATTTTTTAGAAAATATAATTTTTTGGTGTGCAACACAAACTATTTTCTTTGAGAAAATAGCGAAAGCAATAGCAAGAATATTGAAATCTTTAAAGATACATTTGAAAGTTCATGATCTTAAAACATCTAATTGTTAATGGGCTATAACCGGTATAATAAAAATAGAAAGCGTCTCGAGCATGTCAATTGGGAACTTCGTCCAACACCACGAATCTGAATCTCCTAAAAGAGGTGCAAATAAAAGATAAATGAGCTAAAAAGCCCAGTAAACAAATACATTGTATGTTGTAGCATCTGTATAGATAGTAATCACTTCAGTTATACACCATTCTTTCCTAGTTGGTCAACAATCAACAAAGCCATCAAATTGCCACTCAGACTATAAGAGCCAATCACATATAGAATTAACAATGAACACACATACAAATAAACCATGAACACACACATCCACAACAACATATATATTGAGTAAGAATCATCAAATCTCACAAACTCCATAATAACATGCATGCTTTTGTTCTGCATAATAGTAAAAATAATACTTATTCTTTCTCAATTCTCCATTTTCCTCCAAGAAGGAGATTCATTATTAGCGACCACACATCTTTCATAGTTGTTATTTCTAATCTTCTCTTTCTTAATAATATTAGAGTTGTTTACGTCTTTATATACATAACATGCTTAATTAACAACATGAATATTCCATACCACATTTGTCCTCTTATTCTCATTAGATCTTGTATAATATACTTCCATTAGAACTAACTACACTAGGACTATACATATATACACCTATATATATCTTTTCTCACCTACTCTTATAAACCATACTTCATTTAGTGTATTAATCTGCAAGACTGCAACACCTAATTGACATTCATACTCGCACGTTTGTCTCATCTGTCTCATTTAATAACTATACTCCTCCGATAACACTACTACACACAAGGCGATAAAAGACCTCCATATGGAGACCAATCTAACAAAAAACCAATCCCTTTGTTATTTTTTCTATGGAGGATGATTATGGGGACCGGTTCTCTAATACAAATCGGTTTTCATGAGTAAAAAAATATGGGGACTAGTTCCTAACTTAAAAACTGGTTCCTATATGCTACAATAAGGACCGGTTTTATACTTAAGAACCGATCCCCATATATTCCTACTCATTAAGACCGGTTTCTGTTACAGAAACGATCCCCATATGTTTTTTAAATCAATTTATGTTTTTCCCACCTTAACGTCTCTTTTTCCTTAGCTCGTCAATTTTTCTCTACCTACTAACTATTTCTCCATTAATGTTGAAAATCTCTCTCAATTAAAGTTTTTTTATCTTCAAATCAAATTAAAACGTATGAAACACTTCTTTTACCCCATTGTTAATACACATTAGTCTTTTATTTATAATGTATATGTTATTTCAATAATAATATTTCATTTCTACATAAACATGTACATAGCCATGGTTGTATATGTTTGTTTTTTGTATGTATACGTCATCGTATATAGCTTTTTAAACATGTATCTATTTTAGGATTAATTATGAATATTATTAATGATTATGTTAGTAATTAGGTTTTACTTTGTTTGTATTTGAAGTTTATATACTAAAGTTCATTTTTATTAATTTGAGCGTTTTTCATATATTTTAGGACGGTTTACTATTATCGATTACAATCCGACTACATACCATTTTGTAGCTTGATTGATTGGTGCAAGTAAGATAAATATTTTTCTATATCTTTATTCCTAACTATATATATCATATGTAATATTCATTTAGTACACACACATATATATATATATATATATATATATATATATATAAAACTAAGATTTCATAATCTATAGTTTAATTTTGGATTTCATAATCTATAGTAATTAGGTTAATTTTGGATTGTTCCCGTTTGGAACTGCTTTTTTAATATTGTTTCATTTAGGATATGTGAATATGTTAATAGAGTGAGTATTATTTAAGAAAAAAGTGAAAGCATTTCTCCAACGATTGTTTTGGACCTCATTATCACAAACACCAATACCAAAAATTTTACTTATTGTAAAATGACTTTTAGTCCTAAGGCCTAATAAAAGCATCTAAGATGCCTTGTAAGCTTACCACATTTGAAGTTGACCATTTTCCAAGGAAAATTACGGCATCTGCAAAAAGAAATGCGATAAAAAGGGACACTTATTAGGAAGATGAATTCCATGAAAATGTCCCTTACTTGTAGGTGTTAAACTCGTATTTTGTGTAAAATTATTGAAAATATATATATGCAATATTAAATGTGGAATTAGTAAATTATGTGTATGCTATGTTAGCTACATGTTATATTAAGTATATATATATATATATATATATATATATATATACTTTAATTTGGTAGTAGAATGTGAGAGGGATGAAAGATGGAGGACCAAACATGTAATATATGTATATATAGTGTATGACTTCAATTATTGAAGTCATTTAGTCAACCAAAAACCCAAAAATCTGGAGTCTTCATCATGAGAAGGAGAAGAGAGAAGGTTCTAGGGCCATTTTGCAAGGAAGAAGAAGAAGGTAGCAAGCAAAAGTGGGAAAACTAGTATTTAGTGCAAGATTTGGGTGTTTAACCTCTATTTCTTCATCTTGTGTTTGATTTGGAGCAAGAGAACAATCACTCAAGTTGGGGTTTTGAGAATCAAGTAAGTTCTAACTTGAAATTTGTGTTTGATTTGAGTTATACATGTTATAGTTGGTGATTCTTGGTTTGGTTTTTGGTTTAATGTGTTTTATGGGTCAAAGTTGGGGAGATGGTTGAAATTAGGGCTTGAAATGATTCAATGTGTCTAAAGTGTTGGAAAATTAAGTTGGATGGTGAATTTACATGTGGTATTGATGATTGATGCTAAAAGATTGGTTGATTGTAGTGAGTGTTGGGAATTTATGTTGAAAACTTGTTAAATGGGTCAAAAATGGGAAAATTATGGTGTGTAGAGTTTTGATGATCAAAATTATGTTTGATGTTGTTAATATAATGTATTGAAGTGTCTTTGTTGCTACAAATGAGATATGTTGGAAGAAATAAGATTTGATAGAGTTTTAGTGTGAAATTCGGGGCTACAGCAAGCAAAAACAGGCCCAGAGTTACTGTTCACGGCTCGTCGCGGCGCGAGGTTACTGGTTGGCCAAGGTCATTTTTCCAGAGATTTTCTCCCGGCGCGAGGCCCCTTGTCTCGCGGCGCGAGACCCCCTGGAAGGTCCAAAAACTTGTTTTTGACCCCATTTGACCTTGTAATTGATAGGGGTTTGTTTCTAATGGTTTTATGGAGTCAAAGGGAGTTTGAAAGACCCGAAATGAGCGTTTAAGTCGTGTTTTGAGTCTATTCTTGCGTGTAACTTCATTGTATGGTTAACTTAACTAAGTTAACCTTGTGTTATGATCATAAAATCGTTGTGCAAGTGATTTGTGGCCTTGTTGTGAAGTGGAAGTGATCCTCATCACTTCAATCAGGTGAGTTGTGCCCTGTGGATACCCAAAATGCTTTTAATGTGCAAGTCATCAAATGTTTTCTTATGAACCATGTTTATGTATATGTATGGCATCAATGTGAACTGTTATTGATATTATTATGCTTATGATAATGAATTATGGAATTGAATATATGATTCACCCGTTTTAAAGCATGTTATGCTATGTATTGGTTATGGCAAGTTGTGATCTTGTGTGTATAACTTGCATGTGATTATATGACCCTTCGGGATAACTGATTATGTGACCCTTCGGGGTATGTGCTATGTGACCCTTTGGGGTTTATGTGCTTTGGTCCGGACCGCTGTTGTGATGTGAACTCTGTACCATAGGGTTCCTAGTCATTGGGACGTACACAGAGGTTCCTGTGGCTACGGAGATTGGGGAACCGCGAGGTACGGGTGGCTGAGGGATCGGTGCAGAGAGTGGAGGGTTCACTGGGCTGACGAGCCACCGAACCCAGGTAACACGAGTGGATTTGGTGAACAGAGCTTACACTCCAGAGAACCGTTGTATGGTGGACTGCTTTGTGCTTCCCCTACCTTGACGGGAGATGTGGACACACCCCCACGAGGAATTGTTGACCATGGTTGGCCCCTATGGAACATACAAGTATAAGTGGACTTGTCCTCCACATCTTGTGTGAACTGTTTTATAATGCCATAACTGTTTTATGTTCAATGATGACTTGTTTACCTGTTTAAATGATTTTGGCACACTCACTAGCTTCGGCTAACAAAATTTGTGTTATGTTTTGTATCCGTAGATAAGCAATAGTATGATGCCGGTGAGGCGGGTAGTCACTTTTGGGAGAAGCTTGTTGCCTGATGGATGTGTTTGGAATACATGATTATTCTTATTTTGTTAAATTAATGGTCGTGTATTCGGGTTAACAAGTAACACCACCTTTTGTAAATCTGAACAAGCTTTCGCATTTTGATGTAAACAAACACACTTGTGATGATGTTTTGTTGAAATATAAAAAGTTTAAATTTGTACCGAAATTCAGGGTGTTACAGTAGGAATGGCAACGGGACGGGTTCGGGGCAGGGATTGGTCCCCCCATCCTCGCTTAAAAGATCGCGGGGATTAAACGGGGATCCCCGTCGGGTAACCGGGGAAAACCGCGGGGAAACGGGTATCCCCGTTTAATATAAACATGTGATTAAATAGGTAATTTTCACCGCAGAGATGTCCGTTAAATTAAAACTATGATATTTCACTACGGGGATCGTCACTGTTAAGATTTTATAATGAGTTTTAAAAAATGATCATACTAAATTACACGAAATTATCGAATACAAATATATCTAAACTGAAATTAAAGTCTTAAAAAATTTAAATGCATCCAAAATATCAAAACCAAATAATTCAAATAAAGACAACGACCAAATTTAGATTGTGTAATAGTGTATAAAGATTTGTATATTTTATATTTAAAATTAATTTTATGTATATATATATAATTAATATTAAATGATAATCGGGGGTTTTGGGTAATCGGGGCGGGAATTATCAAAACCATCCCCGTCCCCATCCCCGTTTAAATAATCGGGTTTCCCCGTCCCCGCTCCGTTTATGTCGGTTTTCGGTTTTCCCCATCGGTTTCGGTTTTTTTTGCCATCCCTACTTACTTGAGGCTTCTAACATGGCAACATGAAGCCCCTCCATCACAATAATAGAAGGAAGATGGTACCTCAACTTATGAAATTGATTCATCCAAGAAAATATATGTTTCACTAACTTATAATATAGTTTTAAGGATATTGTACAGTTATGCGGATTAATCAAATTTGTAAGTGGATTTATCACCTCCCATAATAAAAAGAAAATGTGAGAGAGGATCACTTTGACGAACCCCCCCTAGAAAACTGAAACTCGTCGGTAGGTGAACCGTTTACAAGAACCGAAGATCTCACTGATGTTCCGCAATTTGATCTCGCAAATGAACCATGTACTCACGATCCGCTACACTTCCATGTGGTTGGACCTCATTATCAACATCATCATTATCAACTTGATTTTGTACGTGGTTATTTTCAACTGGCACATTGTCTTGATCATACTGAGAGAATAATTCATCACTTAAGCCCTCCTTTCTTATAAAATTATATAGCGCGAAACAAGCAATTGTAATGTTTCTTTGTGTAATCAAAGAAAAGCAATTGTCTTGATTTTGTACGTGGTTGTTGGAACTATAATCTCTTTTGCAAACTCCATCATTCTATCCAATACCTCATGAAAATAAAAATGAATTGTTTATGGCGAGTGTTGAAATCTACGTTTCACAACAACATATCGTTGATTACGACCAATCATCATAAAAAACATAGCCATCTTTTCCTCAACAGATACATGTTTGCTATCCCTTAGCCAACCCTTTACTCTAAAATGTGCACAGAGCTAGACGAAAGAATCACGTGACATACGTAGAAGCTCGTTACATTGTCTATTGTTTCCTTGTAACAATTCCATTGTAAACTGATGCCTAGACATTACCGATGTATTGTCTCGTTTTCTTTTTAAATTTCTCTTCCAAAAATAGCGAATGTACAAGTACATAAGAATTATAATTAAAATTTTCTTATCCTTATCCATGTGACACACCTATTAAAAAACATAAACAATATTCAATATAAAAAACATCTAATATAAAAAAAAATCCAACATTCATTTCCTAACATCAAGCATAGTAACAATAGAACATAAACATCCAATATAGTTCAAATATCTAACATAAACATCCATGAACATAAACATAGTAGCCAACAAACATAAACATCCAATATCTAATCAAATATACCAAATGTTTTTCCCGTCAACTTGATCCATCCTTTTAAGACCTCGGGATCAGATGGTAATCCCATCCACGACTCTCTCATTTTTTAAGACTGGCCAAATATGTTAAACGCGCCCAAAAATAATGGATCAACGGAACTTAACCCAACCAACTTCAGCTTCTCATGACATTCCTCAATAGTTGGTCCTTCACTTTTAATCAAATATTGCAATGCCTTCTGCATATCCAAGGCCAAGTCATCAAGATTAACAGAGGTTTTAGCCTTTTTACTAGGCCTACCTCTAGAACCACTTGGTTCTTCTTGATGAGTAGGAATTTCATGAGTAGAAATGTTTTGAGCAGTAGCAGTGGCGGTAGGAGCACTAGTCCCCTCATCATCATCTAAGTCAGCAAAAGGGTTGTCCTCGGTCTGAAGTGTCTGGACACGATGGACAGATGATGATGTACCCCCGGATGTTGTTTGGGAAGGGGCCCATTGATTATGACCACTCGCGCTACTTCCATCATATAAAGCTGCACAGAGGTCGGGATAAGGCATGGACGTCGTTTTCAAAAACCCACATTTAGGATGAATCTACACAGGAGTAAATGATAATCAATATATATTTACATTGGTTGTATCTTAATAATATCAAATTTAATAAACAAACACACCTTTTTGAATGCATCCCACTCTTCTGTGGTTAAAGTAAAAGTCTTTGTTTGGGGATTGTAGATGTTCTCGGTTTTATTTCTCAGATATACATACCATAAATACTTCGCTCTCAAATTATTGTAAGCGTTTCTCATTTGTTTTTGAGTTAAATCCAAGTTGAATATTTCCTTGAGAACTTTGCCTAATTTAGCCCAAGACTCTATATGCATACTACTGCCTCGTCTACCCACTCTGTTGATTTCCTCAAGACATGTATCTAATAAGCACTTTAATTGCTCGTTAGACCATTGCGGTTGACCCATTTGAACAAACTACATATTGAACAAATTGCAACATATTGTAAACAATCAGATTATCATAACCATATATCAAGTTTCAACACATTCAACTTGTTAAACGGGTCAAATAGAAAAACAACTAATTACACATTTGTATCTTGCAATTAAACAACTAATGACACATTTATATATTGCAATTAAACAACATGTCACAATTAGGTCTTAACTAATAATTTCAAGATTTATTAATAATTTCAAATTGAAGAAGCTAAAAGATTACTTTACTGTAGGAGAAACATGGGACTCACTTTAACACTTTGAAAATTAATAACACAAAATGGAAGAAGGAAGATTAAAGATTCTTGGATTTAAGCTATGCTCTTTATATGAATAGAAATCCTCAACTATAATACAGATGACATTTTATGCATTTGTGTCTTTTCTATGCCCCATGCTCCCAACGTCAAATGAAATTTAATGATATCAAACACATATATTAATGACTATAGCATCACTTCCAAATCACAGAGGCATTCAAACACAATATGTCACTAATAAACTCTTTTGATACTTCTTTTACTATTTACCTTATATCTTGATAGAAAAATGAAAGTTCCTTGACCTACATGGTAAAAAAAAATGAATTTCAGTGATAATTGGCTACTCAAATAATCAAAAAGTGATAGTTGGTTACTCAGCCATGCAATTAATCCTTAACTTTCCAACAAAGAAGTAGATTTTGACATTTAAGTAATTTTCTGTTAAGGTTTTGTGAGATATGCTATAAGCTAATGCTTTACATGAGAACATATTGGTGAAAGCTAATAGATTTCATATGCGTTTTGAATCTGGAAAGTTAGCCCTTGCAATTCATCCATACCAAGATTCTGCTTCAATATTGATATGAATCCTTAATGTTTCTGGTAAGAGTATAATAATAATGCTATAAAAGATAACAAGTTGGCGTGAAATTGGTAATAAAATCTACAGGTTTTGAACTTGGGAAGTACAATTTTGAAGATAATAAGTTGGTGTGAAATTGGACATGAAGAACCTCTCATATACACAGTTGAGTTTTCTAACAGCATGTTTTACAAAACTGATAACTCTAATTAATAGTAACTTAAATGACTACATATTCACAGATGCTTGGTTGGTTTTACTCTAATTACTCTAAACTACTATGGTTGTCACAGATGCTTCAAACCCAAATCACAAATGTATATGGTTGTCATAGATGCTTCAAACCCAAATCACAAATGTATATGCTTCAAACCCAAACCCAAACCCAAATCACATATGCTTATTAATGAGCAACAAAAAACAACAACATGCTTCAAACCCAAATCACAGAGGCATTCAAACAACAATATGTCACAAATGTTTTGGTTTTACTCTAATTGCATTCCAACACAATGGCAATTTCAAACACAGGGAAAACTTCAAATCAGAGATCCAATTTCAATAAAAAAGAATCAGAGAAGAAAACAATCGAATGGTAGCAAACCCAAATCATAGATGTAATTTCAAGCTTCAAATCAGATACCTGTAGAAGATGGAAGGCTGTATTGTTTAGGGCTTCTACTGTAATGGAAGGTTGTATGCGTTTAGGGCTTTAACTTCAGTCGCCCAACGAGGGTGGAGAACGACAGGCTTCGAGAACTTTTGCAACGTATAGGGCTTCGACTTCAATGGTTGACCGATGAGGGTGGAGCGATCGACAGGCTTCGAACTGTTGTAACGTTTAGGGCTTCAACTTCAATGGCCGACCGATGAGTGGAGAGATCGACAGGATTCGAGGAACCTGTTGTAGCGTTTAGGGTTCGACTGCAATGGTCGACCGACGAGGGTGGAGCGACCGGAGGGTGAAGCGATCGACGGGTGGAGCGACCGGAAAGTGAAGCGATCGATCGACGATTGAAGGGCGAGAAGGGTACGGGTGGAGCGAGCGGAGGGTTTGCAACGTCTACAATAAAAAAACTTATTTGAATCGCTTCAGAGAATAAGCAGTTATAAGATGAAAGAAGACCTTATGTCTTCGAAAAATCAAACAATCTTAAGTAAAAATGTCTGCTCGCCCGCAGACGTTTTTTAAAATAAGGTTTTATTGCAAAAAACAAACAAGGCCGGCTTGGTACACATCCTCTTGGGCCTGGATGACTGGCCCATATCATATATTCTCATCTATTATAATGTCAAAACAGGGCTTTAGTTTCAGGTATGTCTCCTTAACTTAGGGCTATGTACATAGTGCATAGTATAACTTTTGACATAACTAATAAAATATCACTTGTATTTTTGGTAACAACTTATTTCTTCTTAATAACTCTTTGTACAAAAAGTCAAACTTGTGTTAACTTATTTGAGAAAGTCAGCCCTTGCCAATGTTCTTATATAAAAACAATTTTTAAAAAATACATTTTATCTATTTTTTATCAAAATTTTCTCGTCCTAGTTTACAAAACAGTCAACTTTTGCTAATGTTTTTTGGGCAAAATGTATGAAAATACAATTAACTTTGTCTTAATTGTCATTGTATACAACTAACTTTAAATTCTTAAAAGTAATACAATTAACTTTAAAAAAAAATTCATTGTATTTTTATGCAATTCACCATGTTTTTTCTACAAAATTTTCTACAACTTTTGCTAATTCATTTTATCATTTCAGTCCTTATTTTCAAAAAATTCAACCCATCTTTATAAAATTGTCTTTTGTTGTTTCATATAATAAATGTAAATTGAATTATTTCATTCATTTTTTAAACAAATATTACTTATTCTCCTTTTCAAAAAAAGTATACATCGGCTATTGTTGTTTCAAACTAAAGTTCTTCATTCATTTTGTACTTAAACCCATTCCATCCTTTTTTCCAAAAAGGTCAACCATGTCTAATATTTTTTCTAAATAACTTCAAGCTAAACTCATTAATTCTACTTTTCATCAAATATATCTAATGCTTATTTTATAAAAAAGGTTATCCTATTTTCTTTAATAAAAAATTTTAACTTATTTTTTCTTCAAATCTTCATTATTCTCATTTTCAAAAAGGAAAAAAAATCCAACATCTTCTGTTATTTCATAAAGAAAAAGTAGAGTTTTTATTCATTTTTAGATCAAATCTTCCTTATACTCTTTTTCAAAAAAGAATATGTTGGCTTTTGTTTTTTCATATAAAAATTTCAAACTAAATTCATTCAAAAATTTCGTCGAATTTTCGTTTTCAAATGCTAAATGTAGTCATTCAGTTTTTCATCGGAAATTTTTAATCGTCTTACGTTATTTTATAATAATTTTAAAACTAAAGTCATTAATTTAATAATTTATCAAATCTTACTCATTCTTATTTTCTAAAAATTTAAGCTTGTATTGTTTTATTTCATAAAAAATTTCAAACTAAAATTATTAATTTGATTTTTCGTCAAATCTACGTCATTCTCATTTTTTCATATCTTTTGATTTTTCATCAAATCTTTCCCGTTTTCAAATCTTCCTTGGCAAAAAATTGTCATTGAATCTTCCTTATCATTTATTCCTTTAGAAAAAAGATTTGTACTAAATTCATTCCTTCAAAATTTTAATAAATATTCTATGTCCTCATTTTGAAGCGTTGAACTCGTCTTACTTTATTTCATAGAAAATTTCAAACTAAAGTCATCAATTTATATTTTTCATCAAATATTACTCATCCTTATTCTAAAAAAAAGTAAAACCTACTTGTTTTCTTTCATAAATTATTTCAAAGCAAATTTATTAATTTCTTTTTCATCAAATCTTTCATTTTTCAAAAAGTCAAACTTGTCTTTAATTTCTTTGATAAAAAATTTCAAACTAAATTATCTAATTCGATTTTTCATCAAATCTTACATTTCCTAATTTTCCAAAAGTCAGCCTTTGCCAATGTTATTTATAAAAATATATAAATTCATTAAATCATTTTTCCATCAAATCTTCTCATTTTTGTTTTCAAAATAGTCAAATTTGACTAATGTGTTTTCATAACAAAATTGAAATTAAATTCCCACATTCATTTTTTTTTTCTTTTCCTTCCTCATTCTCATGCTTTTTTTTTTCAAAAGGTTAGCCTATTTTCTTTATTTAAAAATTTTCAACTTATATTTTCTTCAAATCTTCCTTATTTTCCTTTTAAAAAGAGTTAATTTCATAAATGGTCCTTTAACTAACCACGAATTGCAAATTTAGTCTTTTTTTAAAAAAAGTTGCAAATTTCGTCCTTTAACTATCATTTTTTACATGTATGGTCCTTTTTAACGGTTTCTGTTAAAACATTCCGTTAACCTTGTTAAAATACCCATTTTACCCTTACCATATTAAAATATACTTTAAAAACCTAAAAAATATATCTTATATATAAAACCCTAAAATTTCTTTAATTTTCACACACACACACACACAACAGGCGATCAATGATTTTCACACACACACACACCCTAAAAAATATCTCACCGGCGATTCCCATATCTGCCACCCAGCGATCGATGATTCCCATCTCCACCACCGGCAACCGGCGATTCCCATCTCCATGGCTACCGTCGCCTCTCATCTCCATCACTATCACCATCGTACACCACTCATGGCCTTACACCACCATCGACCATCGCCCCATCTAAAACCTATTCAGCACCTCTAACATCACCATCTCGTCCCACCGTCGCCTTCTTCATGACGAGAGAGCCACACCATCGTGCACTACTATCGCCAACAACACAGGTGATTTTAGGTTTTTGGGTTTCGGTTTGGGTGTTTTTTTTAACAATTTAGGGTTTCTCTTTGCGGGGTGGGTTTTTGATTTGGGTGTTTAGGTTTGATTTCTTGTGGTGGTAGGTGGCAGTTGGTTGTTTTAAGGTTATTTGGTGATGGCGGAAACCAGTGGTGTGTTTGCTTTGGGTGTAGGGGTTTCAAGTGTTCCTGGTGTACTAGATGATGAGTGTTTGATCTTCCGGTGGTTGTTTTAAGGTTATTCGACTTTCCGGTGGTTGTAGGCGGCTATCGATGATGAGTGTTCGATCTTGGTGGCTATGAGATTTCCGATGAGGGTTTTTGTTAGAGGATTGAGAGGTTGAGTATTGAGTGATGGTTGACTGGTCTGGTGGGGACGGTGATGGGATGGTGAGTGGTGGTGGTGGTGGTAGGGCGGTGGTAAACGCTGGTGGTAGAAGGTTTGGTGGTGGTGATCTGTGCAAAGAAAAAGAAAAATGAATCAAATACAATATAATCTCTAAATTTAATTATTTTTAAAAAATGAATATAAACTAATATTAAAATCAATTAAAAATAAAAAGGTGTAAAAAGATTTAAATACCCTTAAGTCAATTGGATTTAACGGCAATAATTAACAGAAACCGTTAAAAAGGACCATACATGCAAAAAATGGTAGTTTAATGACGAAATTTGCAACTTTTTCAAAAAAAAGACTAAACTTGCAATTCGTGGTTAGTTAAAGAACCATTTATGAAATTAACTCTTTTAAAAAAGAAACAAAAATCTAACCTTGTCTTTTGTTCTATATTCATTATTTCTATCTTTCATCAACTAATTCTAATGCTTATTTTTTTTTGAAAGGTTAGCTAGGATCTTAATAAAAATTTTCAACATACTTTTTCTTCAAATATTCCTTAATCTTATTTTTAAAAAGTTTTGTATTATGTTCTTTCATAAAAATATACATTGGCTTTTGGCTTTTCATATAAATTAAATTAATTCAAAATTTTCATATACTCTTTTGTAAATGATCCTTCATAGATAATCTTAAAACTGAATTTATTAATTCAGCTTCTCATCAAATATTATTTATCCTAATTATTTTTGACAAAAAGTTCCAAACCAAAGTCATTAATTTAATTATTTATCAAATCTTACACATTCTTATTTTCTTAAAAGTTAAGCTTGTCTTGTTTTATTGTATAAAAGTTTAAAAATAAACTCATTAATTTGATTTTTCCATCTCTTCCCCATCCTCATTTTTCTACACAGTCCAACCATGTCTTTTGATTTTCCATTATATCTTTCCTCGTTTTCAAATTTAAACTTTTATACTAAATTCATCCATTCATATTTTCATCAAGTATTATATGTTCCCATTTTAAAGCGTTGAACTCGCCTTACCTTATTTCATAAAAAATTTCAAACTAAAGTCATCAATTTAATATTTCATCAAATCTTATATAACTCATCCTTATTTTCTAAAAAAATCAAACTTTTTAGTTTTCTTTCATAAAACATTTCTAAGTAGGATTTAGTTCACGAAAATGTATCCAACTTGTCACCTTTTGCTATTATGTGTATCAAACTATAAAACTTAGCATTTAATGTATTGGACTTTTAAAAGTTACCATTTTATGTATTGTGTTACCTATTGAATAGGTTACCTGTAACTTTTTTCAATATTCTTTTTTTTTTCTAATGCCACATCACTAAGTCACTACCACATCATCATTAAGTTTAAAAAATCTTTATCAAGAAAGCTTAAGCATTCAAATATAACATGCAGATCTTCAAAATCTGGACAAATTTGATTTCATGAACAACAGAAAACCTTAAGCTCATTCAATTTCATTAACAACAGAAAACCTTAAACTAAACCTATATGAAATCGGAACCCCGAAAAACCAATCTCAATCGATTTGATGAACAACATTCGAGCATCAAAGAACAAAATAAAAAACAAACCCAGAAAACCAGTAGGAAAAAAAGCATCTTGAAACCCAGAAGATGAAACCCATAATGTTTATGAATGTACAATCTCAGTTATAAGAAGAAGATGATTTTGAATCACAATAAAGATATGCGTTAATTGATATGAAACAGATCTGTGTCAATGGATATGGAAACATAAACATATCTCAACACTTAATACATCGAACCCTAAAAAACCCCATCGAAAAACCAAAACCCAAATCTACACCAAAATCACAAATTGCAAAACCCTAAACCCAAATCTGCACCCAAATCAGAAATCGCAAAATCTTAAACCGTACCTCGCAGATCTTGAAATATCGAGGAAACCAAAATCTTGTTTGAATCCAAAGAAAATCTCGAAATATCGTAGATCAAAAGAAAGTGTGCACAGATGATGATGAAGATGTCTGTAGATGATGATGAAGAGTTGAAGATAAAAACCAAAGCAAATAAAAGATTTTGAAATCGAACCCAAACCATAATGTTTAGAAATTGCAGATGATAATGAAGTAGGTGGTGGTAGGTGAGGACATGATTTATTATTATTATTATTATTATTTTGATGATGATGATGTTCTTCCCCTTGTTTCTTCTTCTTCTCTCATTATTTATTATTATTATTATTATTATACTTTTTATTAATTTGTTTTTTTAATTAAATCTTCACCTTCCTCATTTTCCAAAAAGTCAAACTTGTCTTACATTCTTTGTTAAAAATTTCAAACTAAGTTTATTTATTCGACTTTTCATTAAATCTTATATATCCTAATTTTCAACTTAGCCAATGTTCTTTTATAAAAACATTTTTAAAATTTTCATTTAATCATTTCTTAATCAATATTTTCTCATCTTAATTTCAAAATCGGTCATATTTGGCTAATGTTTTTTTTTCATAACAAGTTTCCAACTCAATTTCCACTTCATTTTCAAACAAGTCAACCCTTCTTTAATAAAATTTCTACGAAATTTCAAACTAGACACTTATACTATTTTTCGTCGCAATATTTATCATGCTTTATTTTCAAATGGTTAGCTTATTAATTTTCTTTAATAAATTTATTTATTTAATTTTTCATTAAATCTTTAGTATCCTAAGTTTTTGAAAAGTCAACCTTTGTTCATTGTATCAATTTTTTAATTTGGCTAATATTCTTTTAAACTAAATTTCTTCATTCCTTTGTTCCTGAAACCCTTTTCATTATTCTCTCTAAAAAATTTCAGGCTAAATTCACTAATCTTATTTTTAATTTAATAAATAATTTCTATTAATTTTTCCTTCAAATCTTCATTAGTTTCATTTTCAAAAAGAAAAAAATTTCAAACATGTCTTTTGTTCTTTCATTCAAATAATTTAAATTTAATTCTTTCATTAATTTTTTTATCACATCTTACTTATTATCTTTTTTAAAAGAGTATACGTTAGATATTATTGTTTTAAACTAAATTTCTTCATTCATATTTTTCTTGAAATCCTTTCCATCCCTATTTACAAAAAATAACCATGCCTAATATTTTTACTTACAAACTTCAAACTAATATTTTTTTTCATTCATTTTTATCACCAAATATTTTTAAAAGCATTTTTCATCAGCTATTCTTTGTCCTTATTTTCCAAACAGTTGAACTCGTTTTACGTTATTTCACAAAAAATTTCAACTATTATATGGTTTAGTAATTTCTACCGCTTGTTACTTCAAGGCGAGTAATCTCTTTCTTTAAAGCAATTTCACCCCCATCAACAAAAGTTTCATGCTTTGGGTTATATCGGCGAATTACCTCCCAAGATACAATGAAACAACGTATGTAGAATCCCTTTCAACGCTACACAAAGTGGTGAAAGAACCACATCAACTATTGAGTTTTCAAGTGTTTCAAAGCACTAGAAAATTGTGAGTTGTGTATATGGTGCAAAGAGAGAAGGATAACTGTCACCCCTGCAATTACATAACTGTCACCCTCTAGTGACTGTATAATCCGTCGCTAATGAACCATTGTGACTGCAGTTATGTAATTGCCATTTGTTAATGACTGTTTGGTCTATCGTAATTGACCTTTGTGACTGCAGTTTTCTAACTGCAACCTTTAGCGACTAAAACACTCCCTTATACCCTTTCTCTTATTTTCTAAAGACTCAACCTTAAAAATGACACTGTATTTTGAAAACTCCCAACAATTTTTCCTAACCACATCTCATATGGTGTTTTCGAAACCTTTTTAGTTGGTACAAGGTTAATGATCCTAACCATAGTCACATAATTCGCTGAACTGGCCACGAATTTCGTTTTGGATCGCCCGTACCAAATCGCGGTACATTCGTGATCCCGGAACGCTTTAGATCGCGATTGGTACGATATAATTTACGATCTGCCTATTACTCAATGGACGTACCTGATGCGGTTGGTACGGCGATTTCGTTTAATAAGAAACATGTTCCATAATTTATGGGTACAGCGAACCAATAAATTGCAGCGAATTTTAAGGTGAGAACTTAGATCATATTTAGTGAATTTAACAGAAATTGAACCCACTTAATAGAATTTAATAGGTAATTTAAAAGTCATTACTCTCTACATGTAGTTTGAATGTCTTTGAAGTAGTAATGTAATGTGAATTTTGATATGCCTTCGTGTGAATTCACCGGTCAAAGTTAGAACCTTAGAACATTTAATATCAAACTTAAATTCTTGAAACTCTTGAACATTTACTATATATACATGACTTGTGAATTGTGATACACCAAAGTGTCACTCAACTACTCAAGTCTCAAACTAAATCTAGTTTCATTCCAAAATTATCAAATACTAGAAAATTACTACTTTCTATTTTCTACTACCTAGGAAGAAACATATACAATCTAGAATTCTAGATTCAAGAATGGTTTTTGAACGAAGATAAAGATAAAGGGAAAGAAAAAGCGAAGGGTGGACTAATATGTTAATCATGTCTTTTTGAGTTTTTACGTTTTAGTCTTTTGAGTTTTAATTTTTAAGTTTCTGTTTTCTAAATTTGCATTGGTGATTGAAGTCATTGAATAATGAATCTTAGTTACATACTTATATATCAACTATTAATACTTTTCATATTTTATTAGTCGTGTAGAACTATATATTATTATTAAATGGTACATCGTACCACATTATATGGTACATTGTACCGGAGTGATCCGAAATGAGCCTACCCTCTCGTACCGAAATTTAGAAACCTACCGAACCGCGATCTCATATGAAAGCGATCCATGATCCATGTGACTATGATCCTAACTACAGTTTCTAAGGCATAACCCAAGAAACTGATGTAACGCCCCAAAATCTTAAATAAAGTAAAACTCTGATAATAAAAGTATTTTAGAAATAAAAGGAGTTTACACAAAGCGGAAGCTAAAGCTATCACTGAACCCTCTAGTTCAGTTACAAAAGTAGTACTAAATATTTACAACCAAGATTTGTTTTCACAAAATACAACCAGGCGTTAGTTCTCAAAATACAAATTTACTCCCAAATCACAACCTCTGTCAAACTGGGGCCTTGCCCTTGGAGAAATCACGCCCTGCAAAATAACAGTAAGCAGTATCTGATAAGCCACAAGATTTAGTGAGAAAAATAAACTGTAAATCATATAAGCATGCGCATACACATATACGAATGTTGTAACAGTTCTTATGGACACAGTACTGCACCATCTTAGCATCCGCCAAGAAGGCTAAAATGCTGCCCGTAGCAACTACTACACAAAGCAGCGTGCTACAGCTCTCTCTGGTGATCCTCTGATCAATAATATATCACATTGCAATGTACCACACACATATCACAGATATGAATTAGAGTTCAGAAAACACACCTCAACAACTAGTTGTTGAATCTATGTGCACAAGACACAAATTAATACGATATTACTGATAATAAATAAACCCATAGGGTCACACATTTACAATCAATGGACACCAATTACATATTTGAATATGATTTAAATATGTTTCCAACTCATTATATATATATAAGTATATATGCATTGTTGCATATTATTATTTATGTGAAATAATAATATCACTCTTATATATTGATATAAGGTAATGCATATCAAATACATAAATATGAACATATGATTTTATATATATGTATGAATATATATATATATATATATATGTATAAATATATATTTGTTACAAGTAAATTGTTACTAGTAACAAATTATATAAATGTATGTATATCCTTGTTACAAGTAAAGAGTTACTAGTAACAATCAAGTATGTATATAAAATATATGTAGATGTATTTTATACTATGTATGGTAGATCTAGTATACTCTTTTATGTATTTAAAAGAATAACTAGAAATCCACACATAAATCATAAAGGGGGCCATGTTGACTTTCTTGCATGGATCTTAACCAAGCATGGAGCTAAGATATCTTCAAGCAAAACAAGCAAGAGGGGACCCTCCTCCCCCTCCCAATTTACGGCCAAACATAGGCCAAAGGAGGGGCCTCCCTCTTGTTGTGTTTTTCCTTGGTTTTATATACATGCATGGTCCTTTTTATAAAGAAGTACATGCTACCACCTTTGCTATTCTTCAAGAAAAGTTCTAAGTGTTCTAAGATACTTAAAAACATCCTTACTTTATAGTATTGGTGTTCTTCAAGTGAGCAAAGTGTGGTACTAGAATACATACATAGTAAGTTCAAGAAGAAGAACAAGAGGTTGTTGCTTGCTTGCTTGAATTTCAAGGGTTGGAGAGACTAGCATCTCAAAGGTGTTGGACTCATTGATTTGTGGATACCTTGGAGGAAGTCTTCTCTTGGCTTCTCATAGATCAACCACTTCATCAACGGTTTACTCACGCTACAAAGGTTGTAGTTCTAAACACCCTATGGTTGTTTTGTTTCTTAAGACTTGCATATGGATCATTGGTGGGGAGTTTTAAAAAGTTTAAAATTGTTGTTCATGCTTCCGTTGCTAAAATATATTTTGAAAAACCGAACAAACCCCAACAGTGGTATCAGAGCCACTTATGTATAGTTTTAAGAAACTTTTTGAGTATGTATTGTTTAAGAAAATGGACAACTTTTCTTTTGTTAGAAAAGTTATGGATTTTCTTGTTGGCAACTTATATATGTTTATATATTTATTTTGGGAAACAACCAAACCACATGCATGTTTGGTTGTAAAAGTTGCCTAAATATCAAGTGTTGATATATATGTTTGTTTGAGTGTATGTTGTGCATAACAAGCCATAGACCTTTTGTGATGTGTTGGAAATTCGATTTGGTTGTAAAATTATTTTTTCATTTGGTATGTAATAATAATTTTAATTTTGTTTCATCTTGTTGTATTTTGTAAGTAGTAGAATAGTTTAGACTAGTTTACTTTTATAAAAATGTAACAAGATGGAGAAATGACCAAGTTGGAGTTTTCAAGTGTGGTGGAGTCAACCATGAAGGCTTGGAGTCATTTGCACTACAAGAAGTTGTTTTGGCAAGTGGGAGCTTCAAGTTCATCACAAGAGGAATATTTGGTCCTTAGTTATGACTTGGTATTTTTGTATGGCTCACAAAAATACCACTTAGGATAAATGGCTTGGTTATGCACTTATACATGTTATTTGTGTGTGTTTATGTTTATATTATTATGCATGGTTGAAAATAGGATTTTTTGCATGCTAGATAATATTTTTACATAATATAAATCACACAATGGGAGTTTGGTATTTTAAGTTGACATAACATAAGATGTAAAATGAATTTTATATAAAAGGAGTTTTGTAAAGATTAAAATTCATTATGTCAAAATATATATCTTTATATATATATATATATGAGTTTTATAAAATAGAGATTTTAAAACTCAACCAAACTCCATTCAAGCTTAATAATAAAATGGTTTTATTACAAGCTAAAATTGGTCGTATTTGCGCGCTCGAAACTACACACGTTAATATAGGATATTAATACTAGTTTAAAATTGAACGCGTTGAGAGTTCGTAAAATATGGATTTTAAGAATACTCAAGACCAATATATATATAAAATATGATTTTATCAAAACGTGGACTTGTTATTGTATGCATGCAATACTAGTCACACGACTCGTTTTGTTTTATTTAATAAATATACAAAACGGTAAAAGCCCTTTTTCAAAACGTAAGTCTATGCCATCCCATTTTAAGACACTCGCTTGTTGCAACGACACTCACGTGAGGAGAGCATTAGCCAAACGCGTGGATTGTTTTTGTAACAACCGAGGTGTTTTTCCGCGAATTCCATGAACGTCTTGGGCCGGAAATTCACCGTCTTAAAATAGGACGACTTAATCGGAATCTTATTACGGAGAGAGCATTAGCCAAACGTAAGGAAGCCCGAGGCATAGATGGGATCAAACATGTCAAAATTGACAATCGTTGTCTAGGATCCCATAAAGATCTAGGAATTACATACGAGATGTAATTGGTAAACGTTACCTACCTTGTTGTTTTAACTTGATGGAGAGAGCATTAGCCAAACATTCAATGTTAAGTTCAACTTGGATCCTAGCCTTTAAAAATTAAAGAATTTTATAATTCTAAAGGGTATTAATTATTAAAGGATTAAATATCAAAAATACTAAATTGAACTTTGTTAAATTTTGTAGATGGCCCCTAACTCAACTACGCCCGTTAACAACTTATCTCTTCGTTCAATCCTAGAGAAAGAAAAACTCAATGATACAAATTTCTTAGACTGGTATCGTAACTTGAGAATCGTTCTTAAGCACGAAAAGAAATTGTACGTACTTGAGGATCCCGTCCCTGAGGAACCTCCATTGACTGCGGCCAAAGCCGTTAGGGATGCTTGGGTGAAGCATTCCGACGACTCGGTCGAAATTTCATGCCTCATGCTTGCTACCATGTCTCCGGATCTTCAAAAGAACCTTGAGGAGCATGGAGCATATGAGATGCTTGGCCAGCTTAAGGAAATGTTCCAAAAGCAAGCGAAGCAAGAACGCTTTGAGGTCACTCGAGCTTTCCATGCATGTAAGATGGAGGAAGGTCAATCCGTTAGCGACTATGTGCTAAAGATGAAAGGATACATTGACCAGCTTGCTAGGCTTGGATCTCCCATAACCAACGAGTTTGCACAGGATATGATCCTTAACTCGTTGACCAAAGCCTATGATCAATTTGTCATGAATTATAACATGAACAATTGGGAGAAATCTGTCTCAGAGTTGCATGGGATGCTTAAAACTGCTGAGAGCAAGATTCCAAGCAAAACACCTCAGGTCTTGATGATTCAAGAAGGGAGAATCAAGAAGAAAAAGATAAACAACTCAAAAGGGAAGGGCAAGGCAAAGGCAAAGGGAAAGGACAAAGGCAAGCAAGTTGCCAAGGCTCCTACACCCAAGACGGCGGGAAAGGTTCCCAAGAATGACCCGTGTTTTGAATGCGGGGTGGTAGGACATTGGAGGCGCAATTGTCCAACTTACCTTGCAGAGTTGAAAAAGAAGAAGGTTGGCGAGGCTAGCACTTCAGGTATATATATGATTGAAATGTATACTTTTTCCATTAATTCCTGGGTATTTGATACCGGTTGTGGAACTCACATTTGTAACAATGTGCAGGGGTTGAGAAAAAGTAAGCTGCTGAAGCCAGGCGATTTGGATCTCCACGTGGGCAATGGAGCAAATGTTGTTGTTGAAGCCCTTGGAACTTTTGAATTATTATTACCAAATGGCCTGTACTTAATATTAAATAATTGTTGTTATGTACCTAGTTTAACTAGAAATATTATTTCAGTAGCTCGGTTAAGAGAATATGGATTCACTTTTGGTTTCGTTGATGATGGCATTCGTGCCTTCAAAAATGATATTTTGTATTTTGAGGCTCGGCCTCTTAATGGAATATATGAAGTTAATCTTAAAAGATCTCTTGATGATAATTCTATATATATCACTAGCACCAAACGACCTAAGCATGACTTAAGTCAAACATACCTATGGCATTGTCGACTTGGTCATATAAACAAGAAACGCATTGCAAAACTTCAAAAGGATGGAATTTTAAAATCAAACGATTCTAGCTCATTTGAAGTTTGTGAATCATGTTTATATGGGAAGATGACTAAGGCTCCTTTCTCCGGTTCAAGTGAAAGAGCCAAAGATCTATTAGGAATCATACATACGGATGTATGCGGTCCTTTTAGATCAATGTCTAGGGATGGTGATAGATACTTCGTTACATTCACCGATGATTATAGTAGATTTGGTTATGTTTATTTGATGAAACATAAACATGAAACATTTGAGATGTTCAAGCTGTTTCAAAACGAAGTACAAAATCAACTCAACAAAACAATCAAGGCCCTTCGTTCCGATCGAGGTGGTGAGTACTTAAGCCAAGAGTTTATGGATCATCTTAGTAATTGTGGGATTATCTCACAACTTACTCCTCCTAGAACACCACAACATAATGGTGTATCTGAAAGGAGGAACCGAACTCTACTAGATATGGTTCGGTCTATGATGAGCCGAAGTACTCTACCCCCGTCCTTTTGGAGTTATGCTTTATTAACTGCTGCGCGCATATTAAATATGGTTCCAACCAAGAAGGTAGATAAGACACCATATGAGATGTGGTATGGAAAGGTTCCAAACTTATCTTACTTGAAAGTCTGGGGTTGTGAGGCTCATGTACGACAAGAAGCTTTAAGCAAACTCGATCCTAGATCTATCAAATGTAATTTTGTGGGATATCCTAAAGATTCATTAGGATATTATTTCTACAACCCAGCTGAGAACAAAGTGTTTGTTTCTAGGCATGCCACTTTCTTAGAAAAGGAGTTTCTTTCTAAAGAGGCAAGTGGGAGCAATGTAGACATTGAAGAAATTCAAGAACCACAAAATACAAGTCAGGTTGACACTAGCACTCAACAAACGGTTGTTGAACCTGAACAAATGGTTGTTCAAGAACCTACTGAAACACAAAGTGTTCGTAGATCTGGTAGACCTCGTCAAGAACCCGAGAGATACGGATTTCTCGTGTCCAATGATGAGATTTTCTTGGTAGACTCTTCTGAGCCTACTAACTACCAAGATGCTATATCGGATCCGGAATCCGATAAATGGCTTGATGCCATGAACACTGAGATGCAATCCATGTATGAAAATCAAGTATGGGACTTGGTTGATCTTCCTCCCAATAGTAAGACTGTAGGGAGCAAGTGGGTCTTCAAGAAGAAGACAAACATGGATGGAAATGTACACACATTTAAGGCAAGGCTAGTGGCGAAAGGTTTCACTCAAACTCATGGTATTGACTATGATGAAACTTTCTCTCCGGTAGCCATGATTAAATCTATTAGAATACTTATTGCCATAGCTGCATATTATGACTATGAGATATGGCAAATGGATGTCAAAATAGCTTTTCTAAATGGACACTTAAGTGAAGATGTCTATATGGTTCAGCCTGAAGGTTTTGTAGATCCTAAGTATCCTAATAAGGTGTGCAAGCTTAAAAGATCCATCTATGGACTAAAGCAAGCATCTCGAAGTTGGAATCTTCGATTTGATGAGAAAATAAAAGAGTTTGGTTTTATCAAATCAGAAGATGAACCGTGTGTTTACAAGAAAACTAGTGGGAGCGCAGTAGCATTCCTTGTCTTGTATGTTGATGACATACTACTCATTGGAAACGACATCCCGACCTTGCAAGACATCAAGTCTTGGCTTGGGAAGTGTTTCTCAATGAAAGACTTGGGAGAAGCCGCCTACATTCTTGGAATAAAGATCTATAGGGATAGATCTAGGCGTCTAATTGGCCTAAGTCAAAGTGCATATATTGACAAAATCTTGAAACGATTCAAGATGGAGAATTCTAAGAGAGGATTCTTGCCAATGGCACTAGGCACGGTTTTGAGTAAAGCTCAAAGCCCTAGCACAAGAGAAGAGCTAGATAGAATGAGTGAGATCCCATATGCTTCTGCAATTGGATCCATCATGTATGCCATGCTATGCACTAGGCCAGATGTCTCGTATGCTTTGAGCATGACGAGCAGATACCAGCAAAACCCAGGAGATAGCCATTGGATGGCAGTCAAGAACATTTTAAAATACTTGAGAAGAACCAAAGACATGTTCTTGATCTATGGGGGTTTGGAAGAAGATCTTTGTGTAAAGTGTTACACAGATGCTAGTTTCCAAACGGATTGGGATGATTCTCGATCACAATCGGGCTATGTCTTCGTTATGAATGGAGGCGCGGTTGCTTGGAAAAGTTCTAAGCAAAGTGTAGTTGCACAATCCACTACAGAATCTGAATACATTGCTGCTTCTGAGGCTGGACAAGAAGCTGCATGGATGAAGAAGTTCATTGCTGACCTTGGGGTAGTAACAAGCATTCAAGACCCCATTGAAATATTTTGTGATAATGAAGGTGCTATTGCCCAGGCAAAAGAACCTAGATCACATCACAGCACCAAACACATCCTCAGGCGTTTCCACTACATACGGGATATAGTGGATAGAGGAGATGTGTGTATTCGCAAAGTTCATACAGATCAGAATCTTGCAGATCCTTTTACGAAACCTCTTGCCTCGACTAAGCATGAGTCTCATACTAGGGCAATAGGTCTTCGCTTTGCAAGGGATTGGATTTGAATTGTAATTTAGTATTTGGATATTTTGGAACATTATGACAATATCTATTTTATCTGAATGATGTATGGGATATGATCACTTCATTAATATATATTGTGTTCTTTATTAGCATGTTTAAATCCATGAATAATTCTTTATTCTAAAACGTCCATAGTCGGTTATAACTATGGGAATAGTTATGAATTAAGACTAATGTGAATAAGTTGGTTGACTTTCATTCGTGATGAAAGTAGGCAAAAGGGTTTGCAGCCAAATTCACTAGTGTTTGTTAGGGAACAAACATTGGACATGACCCGCTCTTAAGATCGCTTCATGGATCAGTGTCATAAGTAAATCTTGAGAAAAAGGTGGTATCTTTGTATCCTTAGACCTGAGACACATATTGAGACTCGAGTATGAGGAGTATCATGCTTTAATGTGGTTAAACGCTATCTTTAACCGGGTAGTTATAAAGGCCATTATTCGGTATGATATGAGTCTTATAAGAGACGTATGTGGTCAAGATGGAATTTGTTTCTCTCATTTAATTGGGAGTATAATATCTCTGGGCCCTAAAACAAGTTGAACATTATATGAGAATTGATGACGATCCATGTCTCATGTTCAACGAGATGTTAAAACAAAGGGATAATTGATGACTTACCTGTAACAACGATTTGTAGCTAGTGAGTTAACTTCGTTGGTGAAAGTGTTGATCAACACACTTTATTTATTATTAGGGGCAATGGGATGTTGCTAGACGTTCTTACCATTGTCTATATCGGCTTAAGTTGTAACTTGTGCAAGTGGGAGATTGTTGGTTCTATGTGCACAAGACACAAATTAATACGATATTACTGATAATAAATAAACCCATAGGGTCACACATTTACAATCAATGGACACCAATTACATATTTGAATATGATTTAAATATGTTTCCAACTCATTATATATATATAAGTATATATGCATTGTTGCATATTATTATTTATGTGAAATAATAATATCACTCTTATATATTGATATAAGGTAATGCATATCAAATACATAAATATGAACATATGATTTTATATATATGTATGAATATATATATATATATATATATGTATAAATATATATTTGTTACAAGTAAATTGTTACTAGTAACAAATTATATAAATGTATGTATATCCTTGTTACAAGTAAAGAGTTACTAGTAACAATCAAGTATGTATATAAAATATATGTAGATGTATTTTATACTATGTATGGTAGATCTAGTATACTCTTTTATGTATTTAAAAGAATAACTAGAAATCCACACATAAATCATAAAGGGGGCCATGTTGACTTTCTTGCATGGATCTTAACCAAGCATGGAGCTAAGATATCTTCAAGCAAAACAAGCAAGAGGGGACCCTCCTCCCCCTCCCAATTTACGGCCAAACATAGGCCAAAGGAGGGGCCTCCCTCTTGTTGTGTTTTTCCTTGGTTTTATATACATGCATGGTCCTTTTTATAAAGAAGTACATGCTACCACCTTTGCTATTCTTCAAGAAAAGTTCTAAGTGTTCTAAGATACTTAAAAACATCCTTACTTTATAGTATTGGTGTTCTTCAAGTGAGCAAAGTGTGGTACTAGAATACATACATAGTAAGTTCAAGAAGAAGAACAAGAGGTTGTTGCTTGCTTGCTTGAATTTCAAGGGTTGGAGAGACTAGCATCTCAAAGGTGTTGGACTCATTGATTTGTGGATACCTTGGAGGAAGTCTTCTCTTGGCTTCTCATAGATCAACCACTTCATCAACGGTTTACTCACGCTACAAAGGTTGTAGTTCTAAACACCCTATGGTTGTTTTGTTTCTTAAGACTTGCATATGGATCATTGGTGGGGAGTTTTAAAAAGTTTAAAATTGTTGTTCATGCTTCCGTTGCTAAAATATATTTTGAAAAACCGAACAAACCCCAACACTAGTATCACACAGATATAAGCCAGATAACTCAGTACACGTCAAACAGTAACCCCTACAATTATAATCATATAATCAAGAGATGTACTAATCAACACTTAACAAATAAAACAAGGCAGGGGACCTACACGGGCCGTGTCTCAAGCACTCTACACGACCACACCTGGCCACATGGCCAGTGTTGTCCACGTCACCTATACGGGCCGTGTTATGTACACGGGCCGTGTACGCTACACACTACACGACCATGTCTCATCTACATGGACGGTGTTGACAACTCACCTACACGGGCCGTGTGCCTTCACACGGGCCGTGTACCTCAATCTCTACACGACCATGTATACCAACATGGCCCTGTGACCGCCTTCTACACTACACGGCCGTGTACCGTTACACGGGCCGTGTACTCTACAGACCAGCCGACTGTTCTTCATAACAGTCGGTGTTCTAAGCCACAAAATCGACTAAAAACACATAAAACTCTACTGGGGTGTTTTCCTACACCCCCAAACAGCTTGTAAACCAACCATAACATTAAATACAAGCTAGAAGCATGATTCACCATTGAATCACCTTAAAACCCACTAAAACACCAAGAACAACTAGCAAAGAGAGCTTACCTCAACTTGTATACACTAGAATCAGATGAAGATCACTTGTCCTCTGCTCTCCTTGCTCAAAAACTCAAAGAACTCTCTGTTCTATCTCTCTCTCGTTTGATGCAGAAGAAGAAAATGGTAAGTTTGACTCCTCAAAGTCAAATCTGCTAATATATATACATATATTTGGAAAATGGCACAAATGGCTCCTGGACTTTTCTAGTTCCAGAAATTACAACACAAGTCCCCCAAGTTTCTAAACACCTCCTAATCTTAATTAGGCAATACCAAAACGCGTTAAGTCGAAATGTTACTAATTACAGAAATTCCGAAACTTGGATGTTACAACTGATTGATAGCGTAGACTACTTCGACTCATCATGAATCGTACCATGTTTAACAAGGTTTGGTTTCTCCTTTTAGAAATACCATTATGTTGTGGTGTCCATGGAGGAGTCAATTGCTAGATAGTCTCACAACTCTTTAGATATTCCCAAAACTCAAGACTAAGCTACTCACCACCGCTATTGGACTTGTGTATTTTAATCTTCGCACCCAGTTGATTTTCTACTTCGTTCTAATACGCCTTGAAGATTTCAGACGTCTCATATTTATGTCTATCCAAGTAGACATTAATATATCTACAGGATATCAATAAACGTTACGAAGTGATAAAGACCTAATTATAGAGCCCAATATCATAAGAGAAAGTTAGCCCAATGCCCAACCCAGAGAATGGATTGTTTACAAAAGGAGAAAGGGTACACGTGTAGGGCTGTGATGGGAGAGTTGGTTAGTTTGTTAGAAGGAGAATCTTAATTAATATTTATATCCTCATGTATTGTGACATGAGGTATGTCTTTTTTCTTTTTCAAGGGTATTGTAATTGGCTATCAATTCAGCTTGGGCAAGGAGTCTCCATTTTTGGAACTCTTCTAATTGATCAATATAAACACTACCTTCCAGCCTAGTTTTTCATTCTCTGTTCTTAAGTTTCTATCAATTGGTTCCATTGCCGGGAAATCGAATTTACCATGGTGCAAATTGAGCCTCCTGTGTTGAAGTGTATAATATATTTTTAAATTATTATCGAAAAAGAAACAACTTGACACATTAAGTGCTTACTAAGCTTAACGCTTACCCTATTTGCTTATTCATGTTTCAAGTTTACAGATAAAGATGGAAATTTCAGGCTCCACTTTGATGTGCTCGGTAGAAGGGATTGTGTATTTGCAATGTGAGAAAGCGAGTTTGATAATCACTTTGTATTTTATACAAGGTAAGTTATATTTTCAAGAGTTACACTTTGGTTTAAAAATATGGGGCCTTACAGTTCTCCAAACTTAGGCTTGTCGTTTCTGATTTGAAGGCATCATGTTCCCATTCGAAGCGAAGTTTGCATCCCAAGAACTGTCATGATCAGAACCTCCATTATTCCTACCTCTTCCACTGTTTTGATTGCCATACCCCTGTAATCGGAGTCAATCGCCAATAACACCGCTTTGCTTCGTGCCCTTTCCCATGACAAAAAAGGTTAGATGCTTTATTTATTTATTTTGTGGATTGTGCTAATATTTTCTTAAAGACAAAAAGTTTTGATCTGAGTTACACAAAGATAGGTGGTACAAGTGAATTTTCAATGTTGAGATAAAACGTGTTGAAAGTAGAGTTGAAATCTTGGGAAGTTTGCAATACAAATCACCAATTGACTTCGGTGAATAAGTGATGTCCTTGATTGAGTTATAGTAAGTAGCTACTGAATTTGTACATTGTTTTACCAACTGAGTTCATAGATGAGATTTCTCTGCAAAAACATTTTGAAACAGGTATCTTCTATGACTTTCCACAACTGAGACGATGTGTTTTTATCTATTGCTAGGTGAGCAAGAGTTGGATCCAAAGGTCGCATGGATACACGCAAAGACATAATTGTCGATTTTCTCCCATTGTACATACTCTGCTGGGGGAGATACATTTGAGTTCACTGAAACGAAGTTTGAAAGATTTGAATTCTTTTTTGAAAGGGATCAAGGTAAGGTCGTTTGACACTGGTCTATTGTTGTGTTTGACTTGCTGAATTTGAACACAGTGTTTTCTATGAAAAGTTTATTCAAGAACAATTTTGATCAATGATGAATTTGACAGAAAATTAAGTTGATTAAGGCAGCTAACATAAACGACCTTGTTTTGAAAGAAAAAAACCATAAGAAAATTGAGTTGTTTATGTTTGACTCGAGACTTTCGATCATAAGGAAAAAAACTCAAATGAAATTTGAAGATTGAAATCGAAGTTGCATCACAGTCCCATGGATAAGCAAATGATATATGTGGTAATTCAACATATCATCTAAGGGGGCATTTGGTTCGCTGGAATTGGATGAAATTGGATTTGAGCATTCCTAAATCTTGTTTGTGTTTGGTTCGCGGAATTTATAGAATGGAATTTGACCATTTCAACGAATTTCTTAAATCAAGTAATTGGGAATTCCTTCCCCAAATAGATGGAATTCTTCAAATTCATAAGAAATCTCAAAACATAATTGTTTGTCACGCCCGAAGTTAGCTTAGCTCGTATGAGCATCAGAGCATGCTCTCAACTGTATTAGAACTTACCTTAAAATTCTTTTCAGGTAAATCTCAACTACATTAATTAATTGATAATGTTAAATTTACCAACACAAGTTACACAAATATTTTCATTAGAAATGTGTTTTGATAACAATAACTATTAGGGCTATAACTATGAAATAGACCCACCCAAAATAAAATTGTAGAATTTGTAGATGGTGATGCAATCGAGAGTAACAAAATAGAGAGGATTAAAGGGAGTATTCTATAAACCAATCTTTGAAAAGGGATACCATAATTTTTGTAGCACTAACTTAGTTTGTTTATCATCGTTTTACAATGATTTATAAAGTGCGTTTTTTTTTGTATTTATTGTTTTCTGACTTGTGTATCAATTGAGGTTCCTATTTTACTTAGATTATTTAAAACTTATGGATTGATTTATTTTTTTTTCGTAAATTATGTGTTTAGTTCTTGCAAATTACATTTAATTAAAGATCTACTCGTTTAGTTTTTACTTCCTATTGATTATTCTATGTTTTTAATGAGAATTAACTATGCATGATATAAATTAGTGATAAACTTGTTGAATTAGAGGGTAAACATTAGGAATAATGTTTAAGCATAATTAATTGGTCACCTAAATATTAAATTAGCTTTAATCTACCAAACAAGAGTTAGTATGTTAAATGACTGCTATAGGGCTATTGAATTGTAAACATGGTGTAATTAATTAGACGGTTTAGAAAGAGATTTCTCTGCTTTAGTTTAGTTGATTATCTCTTGGCAATTCATAAGATGGGTTAAGTTATCCATTAGAATCATAATCTTCATAATTCATATTTCATAATAAATAAACACTAGGTGGATATTCAACTCTAGGTGAAATAAATCTTCAATATTGTTTATAGTTAGTTCCCTTTAATTTTTATTGTTCGTTGACTCGTTAATTTCGTTTAATTAGATTTTATTTTTACTAAAACAAAACTCTCGATCAACCTCGTTTGTGTACCGCAACTTTAATCTTTTTTTTACATGTCTTTTGCATCTACCTTTGTTTTGCGCGTGCCACTCATCCCGACTTCTGTGCCTTCCTGCTACACAGTCGCCACACCACCACAGTCACATCTTCGACCCAACACCAATTAACGACAACTTGTTATAGATAGTGTTTTTTCTCTCAAATGTAAAGTGTAAACTATAGAATAGTTAGATTAGTACGTGAACTATATTATTAAATAACGAATTTTTAAATTAATTTTTTCATTAAAAATTTAAAAATTATGATTGTTTTTGAAACATTATATCAAAATTTAATAAATTACACACCTAATAAAAAGATAAACTAAAAAATATATATTATTACTTTTAGCTTCAGAAATCCTTAAGCAAGTTTCGCACCTGTTCCAGTGTCACAAACAGCACTATGGTAAATGGTCCTTGCCTTGATATTGTAGGAATGAACCCTTTATAAAGTGCCATTGGCCCTTCCGCTTTAACGGTTCTCAGGGCACAATCCACTGCTCCACTGTACGGTGGGGCTTTCCCAGCCTCTACCTTCATATTCATTACACGTGTCTTAATCACGTCAACCGGATTCGTTACAACCGCCGCAACGAACCCCGCGCCAAAGCTCGCCGTAACGTGGGTCCGCAACCCGTCCTTCATCAAACCCTTGGATAAAATCGTCTCCTTAAACTGATCGTACGATGCAAGCTGCGACGCTGTCACAAGCATCGCGCGGTTCACGGTAAGCGATGAGCCTCGCCACAGGCTACCGATCCCTTCGTTTTTCACCATTTGTGATATGGCGTCGATCACGCTCTTATAGTTACGTCTCTCTGCCGCCGGAACCCTTCCGTCTGCCTGCATGCGTACCATCGCCACGTCGGCCGGGTTTCCGACCGCCGCACCTATCCCGCCGGCGATCAGCCCGGCGCTTATCTTCTGCCACAGCGGTATGATCCCGGTATTCGGGTCGGTCCATTTCGTCTTCAACATATCGTAGAGACCCATACGGGTTGTGGAATAAAGTGTCTGACGGAGCATTGTCGCAGAGACGCCGGAGAAAAGCGCGGGAAAACCGTCTTGTCGGACGATCCGCATTCCAACGGCGATGGGACTGGTGGCGCGGGGACTGGTGGAGGGTGGTGTGCCGGTGGATTGGACTTCCCCTTGTAGCTGCATCCGGACCTTGATGAGATCCAGTGGGTGGGTGGGTGGAACATCCAGCGATTATGGATGCTATACCGCCTTCGACGAATCCTTTCAATCCCATTTTTGGATGGAATTTGAGTGTAGAATTAATGAGAAAAAATTGAATTAGGGCTATGTGATGAGAGGAAAACTAAGCAGATGAGAATTTGCAGGGGAGACATCAGACATGTGCCAAAATGCCAATACTGAAGAAGATGAAGGGAATCATGGTTTGGTATAAACTTTAATGGGTTGGAGAAAACATGTATAGGAAGGGAAAGCAGATGTGTATGTGTATATATATATATATATATATATATATATATATATATATATATATATATATATATATATATATATATATATACACTACTGTACAAAGCATTTTACATTCTCTCTCCTCTTAAATTCAATCGATATAAAATCTTGATCATTTATTTAATCTAAATTAATCTAATCCATTCAATTTTTAACTATTTTATTCTCTCCTAATTTACTTTAACTTTATTCAAAATATATTCTCTCATACTAACACAATTATTCACTCACATCAACATAATTTTTAAAATCTTATTAACTCTTCTCTTTATTTCATCAATATAAATCTTTTTTTTTATTTTATTGTCTTTTAGAATTTATTTCTAAAATTAATAAAATAGTTAAATGTAAATAAAAGAAAAATTGAAAAAAAACCCGGACATGTTGCTGTAGAGAACTTTTTCGTGACATTGACTCGCGCGAATAACATATTATTACATTCTTGAAAGCGAAATATTGTAAACCAAAAACTATTTACCGCCGCAGCATTGCGCGGGTATGATGCTAGTATGTATGTATATATATATATATACGTATCACACAATACAGCGGTGTAAAACAGGGATGATGTATTTCTTGTTTAAAATAAAAATGGGCCAATACAATTTTACATGGATAGTAAACTCTAAAAAGAGTGTTGCTATTATATATAAGTATATAACTCTATACTAATTTATTTATATTGTCTATTTAAAAAATTCAGAAATTTTTATAAATGTAGATTATATGTTATTTAGATTTAATATTTTTAATTATACGTAATATTTAATAGTTAAGTTAAAATATTTATTATATAATAGAATATTTAATCTGAAAGGTTTAATTGTTAAATTTTGTAATTATTAAATAAATTTGCATTGATTTGATTTTTAAAAATATTCTTTATTTGGAATGCTTGGTTATTAAAGGGTGCTACTATATAGCCCCCCTCTCCTCACAAACATATCTATCAAATCAAGAATATTACATTTTTAATGTATCTTTTTCACTCACATATGTCAAATCAAGAGGGGCTAAGTTGATAATAAGGGGGGCTATATAGAATTACCCGTTATTAAAATGGTATTGAAGATTGTCATTAATTTCATCAAATAGTTACTTTATTTAAAAGCCTCCATTTAGTTTAATATTAAGGGTCATTAATAATATCAAATCACCTAAAATTAAGAGATTAGAGGCTATTTGTTAAAACAGAATGATTAAGCACTGAATGATTATGTGGTCTGAATAATTCAAAGACTCTGAATGTGACATGTTGTTTGATAAAGGTTCTGGATGATACAAATTATCATTTTAACGTTAATGGTGATATATTATATTATAAGATATGATTGTTTAACAAGATAACGTGCGAAAGAAGAAGTATTAGAGTAAAATACTTTGTGCTTAATGATTTAAAATGCACTTTAAGGTAAAATGATTCAGCAACATTATGCCGAATCATTCAACACAGTCTTCATTCAGAAGCAACAATCAAACACTGAATGGTTTCATTAAGCAGCAAACTAAGACAAAGACCATAAATGCTTTATAAGATTGTGTGTGTATAGGGTTAAGATCATGTAAAAAAAAGCTTATGGTAAAGGTATAAGAAAAAACAAGAGAATGACACGTGTCATGTAGAGGATAAAAGAGAATATTATAAAATAGAAATAGAAGTAAATCATGTAAAGGTTGAAAAAATCAAGGGAAAATAGAGAAACATAAGACATATGTCACTCTCACATTTTTACTTATAATTTTTATTCTAAACATTTTTTTATTTGTATCGAACCCTATATATATTCATATATATATATAGAAAAGTTCAAACGAGAACTGCGAGAATCAATATTAGCCGTCCAATTTCCTCTACTTCAATTGGATTGTCCACCTATGAATTCCTTACATGCACCCTGCTACACTTAATCTCCCCACGCTCTTCATCCATGAATTTCACTTACCACTTGAATGACCAAGATTGGTTCTTGCAATTCTCGTACGAAAAACAGTTCTCGTTTGAACTCTTCCCATATATATATATATATATTGTGAGAAGTGTGGAAGGCAATTTCAACCAATGATTGATTTTTGATCTAATGGTTTACGTTAATCATAATTAATATTTTTACTTAATTTAAAAGGGTAAATCAGTAAATAGCAATATTTTCTCCCTACTCGCCCAAATTAAAATTTTCTCTCTCTAATTATTGTTTTTCCATATTGTTTGAATTTACTTTTACTTAATTATTAATACGGTGCTCACTACTGAACACAACTTACGATTTACAAGTTTTTCGTTTTCTATACAGTCTTAATTAGTAAATTCATTAGTGAAAACGACCATGCCCAACAATTACCAAAACAATAAATAGACATTTACACCGTATAATTCGAAGTTCACTAGCGAGCATGTTACAAGCATAATACCAGATTTTTGAAAGTTCTTTTTTCTAGTGTTTATTATCTAACATTAGACAAATTAAAAACCTTGATATTATGAATAGAATCAATTAACAACTAATAATTATGTTTAATCATGAACAGAAAAATTAATAAATTATAATTACATTCAACGCTTAACTACCTAATAATATCAACAAAAACCAAAGTTTTTTGAGTTCACTAATAAACAAAACAAATATATATATATATATATATATATATATATATATATATAGGGGATGGTTCATGCGAAAAATGTTTTATTTGCGGAAAGTGCAAGAAGTAATTTTAGCCACCGATTGATTTGTCATCTTGTGGTTCACATTAATCATAATTAATAATTTTATTTAAATCAAAAGGGTAAATTAGTGAACAAAAATATCTCTCTCCTCTCTCTAATTAATTTTTTTTCTTTCTATAAATAATTTTTTCCATATTTATATCTCTTTCTCATGCTTTTTTCTAGTGTATATATTTATAATTTTTTTTTGTCTTTATCTATTTTAAAACATCACTAATAAATAATTATAAAATAAACCTTTACTAATGAACTAATATAGTTAAGTACTTTTTTTTCAAATATTCACAGATGAACAAACTTAAAACTAAACCTCTTATTTAATCACCGATTAATTAATTATTCTGCTGAAAAATCATTTTTTCAGAATTCACTAATGAATAAACTAAAAATACTATTTTTGTAAAAAATATTTTACTATTCATTGATGAACAAACGATTTAAAAAAAATAAAGACTTTTGTGCACCTAAACTACATATCTTATTTAAATAGTAATGAACCAACTATTTACTTAAAACAATGAACCTACTAAAATTTCATTTTTCCAAAAGTTCAGCAATGAACAAACTAAAATAACAATTTTTCAAATGAAATATATTACCATTCTCAGAAGTTCAACAATGAACAAACTAAAATAACCATTTTTCAGATGAAAATAATGGAAAATGGAAGATGTTTGTAGCTTATATAGTTTAGTGGTGAAAAGTTAAGAAAATCAAAGATTTCTGTGGCTTATATATTCATACATCTATGAACGAAGAAAATCTATTTTTTCATGTTCATATGCTAATTGCAGAACTTAGAAAAATAAATGTTTTTATTCCAATATCTAAACACAAATTGAAATCCAAAATAAAATTATTTTAATGAATGCACATAAAACCCAATCTGGATTTGTATTCAAAAAAATCAAAGGAAAAAGAAAACTAAAACAAGAATCTAATCGATTCATGTCCGATTTGCTATTCATGCATATTCCAAATATGGATTTGAATATTAAAACCAAATCGAGGACATAGTTGCTAGCGACGGTGGTGGATAATATTGTTGTCGGCGGAAGATGAAGTAGGTGGAGGTGGAAGTCGGTTCAGGATGATTTCACTCGATCTAGTCAACTAGAGGCGGCATTCGGTAGAAGAAAAATCCTTAGCGATGATCGCAAGTTTTGTTGCTATTGTGTTGCCAAAAAAACGGGTGAGACGAGGATGAGGTCACCGGCGATGATGGAGGCGGACGATGGAGGCACGTTAGGATCGCAGCTCTTAGCATGTGCTATGTAATCTGCAAGGACCGTAGGCCAGTAGTGACCATGTCTCCGGATCTCTCGAATTTCCTAGAGAGAGAATAATGGGATTAAAGGGCTTGGAATAAATAATGGAGTTAAATTAGGTTAAATCGTAAAAATGGAGAGAGAATGAGGTATTTTAGGAGATGATCTAAATCATAATTTCATTTTTACCCTTAATCAATTTATTTATTTTCCTGAGGGTTCTACTTATTTATCAATATGCCACAATCAATCTTACCCATTAAATTTATCATCTAATGGTTAAAAATGCTTCTTTTACTTTTCGTAAAAATATATCTTTTCGCATGAACCAGCGTCTATATATATATATATATATATACACCCTCAAGTTTAATAATTAAACAAACATTTGGGGAAAAAAAGCAAAGGGAAAAAAAGAAAAAAGCAAAAGCAAAAAAGAAATAAAACCTCATTTGTTTATTTGAATCTCACGCTGAACAATAAGCAAACCAAACAAAAACAAAATTCCGTCGATGAGTTTCTGACGACAGCCTAGACAACGACGGCAACAATGGATCTGATCGACGGCAAGTAGCTCAGATAAGCGGCAGTTCTAGTGGTAGCAAGGAGACCTTCGGTCTGGACGATTTTGGGGCTTGGCGGTGGCGAGAAGACCGATGGCGGTAGCTAGAAAACCGGCGGCGCTTTACGGAGGTTGGCATGCGTCGTTTTCTCTTTGACTTGATTGGATCAACACATAGAGAGAGAGAGAAATGAGATGGGGGGCTACCATTAGAGAGACATCGGCGGTAGAGGCGAAGTGAGAGAGCAGATAGAGGGAGGGCGGCGGCGTAGAGGCCATCAACGGAAAGGGGGCGGTGGAAAGAGCACCGGCAGTAGGAGGCTGCGGAAAGGCACTGGTTTCAGAGAGGAGAGAATGATTTTTATTTAAGGTTAGACTTTTGGTGTAATTTAAATGGGGAGGTAGGAGAATGGAGAGACAAGAGATATTAGGTGTTAAATAGTCATTTTTACTCTTCTTTAGTTTAAATAAAAATCATTTAATGTTGATAAAATTACAAAACTGCCATATTTAATAAGGTCTATTGATTAAATCATGGTTAAGATTGCTTCTCGTATTTCTCATAAAAAAAACACTTCTCGCATAAACTTTTCTCTCTTTCTCTATAGAGGGGGTTTATTTAAGAATACAAATAATTAAGAAAATGGAAGACTAAATCTAGAACATCCATTTCACAAGGATAAGATCGTAAGTTCGTAACTCTACGATCTTTATTCTCTTAAGAGATTAAATTTTGACCTGCGTCAAATCCATCATCAGAAAAACAGATTTGCTATTTGCAAATCTTATATTTCTCAAAGCAGGTCTAGAGTTCCTTTGTTCATAGCCACCAGAGTTTTTCACCTTCATAACCATCGCAGCCTCCGCCACAAAACTACCAAACCGCGGACAATGTTTTCCACCATTGAAAACTTCTGCCACTAGCATTCAAGACCTCAGCCACATCCTTGCCATAAATCGCCGCCACCAATCGAGCCTCCACCACTAAAGAGCGCATACATGCAATTGAAGACCTTAGCCACTGCCACTAAATCACCGTCATACCTAGATCCGGTTTACATTCCAGCTTTATAATTAAAACAAAATAGAAAAGTATCCACTATTTTACTCTAGTTTCTTAATCTTTTAATTTTAAGTAGTTGGAAATTACTAACTTACACAATGTATTTTTATGCAATTTACCCTATTTGATATCTTGTATTTTTATGTAATTTACCCTATTTGATAGAAAGAGACTTTTTTTTCTTCTTTTATTGTTCTCAAAATTCATTTTAGAAGTTAATAAAAGAGTTGACGGGGAATAAAAAAAAGAGAATGGAAAAAAGGTAAAAAAATTAGATATGTTACTAAACAAAATTTATTTGTTGTCACCGTATTACGTTACTATAAAAAACGAACATGTTAAACAAAAATTATTTGTTATCGTTGTATTACGCGAATATCATGCTAGTTTAGCTAATATGTTGAAAATATTGAAATAATTAAGTTTACATGTAAAAAACTGTAAAATTTTAATTAATTGTTGAATTAATAATTAAGTAGAAATGAAATATCCTCCTACTTTTTGTTCCTACTTATCCTCTTACTTATTTGATCAAGACAAGTGTCAAAATCAAGGGAGGAGGTGAGGAAAGAGAATTAGTAAAGTACACATGTCATCTTGTGATGAGTAGGAGGATAAAGTAGAAATAAATAGTAGGAGGATATATCATTTTTCAATAATTAAGACAACATATTTTTTTTCCAAAGAAAGACAAAGATATTGCATGCTTGATATGGAAATCGACTAGTCTATTCATAAAAAAGTAATACATGATATGACTAGCTAGCTTGTTTAAAAGTGGTTTATAAATTAAGTAGAAAGCAAGCGACTGCAGACATATATTCAAATGAAAGAAAAGATATATATTAAGCGACTCTTGACACTCTTTCAGGTGCTTGAAAGTAAAATCTTGTCTACTCAGATCAAAAATTAAAAAAATCGTATGTATAAGTTTCAATCTTTTATCTTTGATTTTTTTTTGTACTTTCTGTTTATATGTCTAATTACATATTTAGTATGTTAATGTGATTACTGAATATTGAATACTGATTTGAAACCTTGACTCATGAGTGTGATTCTTGAAATTATCCATTTACTTACTTGTCTAATCTTTTGTTTAAGTATTTGACTATTAGTCTCAGCTTACATAATGTTTTTAAAAAAACTTTATTTAATGATACATATTTTCTACGTGAATTTTACTTAGTTGAAAAAAATTACTTTAGAAGGCTTCTTTTTAAGTCAAAAATTGATTGGACAAGCCATGTATGCCAACTTAACCATATACGATTTAAAAAAACACTCCAAGAAATCCTAATCAGGTTCTTTGACATAATTCATAAACTCAAAGCAATAAAGTTTTAACCAATAATTGAGATACTCACCAAAGAAGATCGTCATTGGTTCCTCAGAGTCCCTCAAGAAACTGAACGGGGTGGGGAGACAATGTATATATTTGTCTCATCTCTTCAGAATGTGATTTATTGATTTTTATGACAAATCTTTTTATGTAATTCTTTTTCTTAAGAGACTAAGATGTTGTTTGTTTGTTAGTGTCAGTTGTTTTAAAGTAATGTAAAGGATTTAGCTAGACTTTGTAAATGAGTTGGTGATGCATAGTATGTGAGCATTTGTTCACGTCTAAGTTGAATTCCTATACCCAAAACAGCAAGGGTCGAGAGCCCCCTCTCAGCGGCACGATCAATGTTCAAGGTAAAGGAAATTACAAAGTGAATGAGTATCGGATTTCTCTAATCTAATGATTGTTGAAGTGTGTCAACTCAACTAATGTTGAAACCGTTGTTTTAGTTTCATCTACTTTTTTTTAACAGCCAAATATGATCATCTACTTACTGTTATTTCTTTATCACTCACTAAAGAAGCTGATCTGTCACATAATTGTTCTCTAACTAACAATTAACTTTGAATAAAAAATTTTGTCTTTCATATTTCAGCTATGCCCTAGTTGCCTATGGCCCCAACAATTGAAGAAAAGTTAGGCCAAGCTCAACATTTTTTTCCTCACTTTCTTTCCTATTTTGACTTGAACTAGGCAACATTCATTTCAAAAATTCCAAGTTTGTTCTCTGCTTCTCTATCCTAATTTGTTGTGATTCGTTGACCAAATTACGTTGCAATCTTTAAAATGGTGACCAAAACTCCTAGATTCACCATTGCACCACTTAGCAATATAGTCTTCACTTCCCCTATTCATTAGTCATTACCACACTTAAGATAATTAATGACCATCATAAGAATTTCATGCATATAAATCTTAATTGTCAAGTATCATAATTCATAGCATATCAAATGTGCAAAGTTCACTTTCTCATAATTATCATTTTATCATGTATACGTAAAAGTTAACCCCGACACATAACATGTATAGTTTTGTAATCGTAATCATACCATTTAGAGTAAACTAGTAGACACGAATAAATTATTTATTAATTACCTAAATGTTATCGATTTCTTTTGTTTATTTTTTGTCAATTTTATTCAAATTAATAGTTATTTTTATTTTTTTTAAATAAAAAAGACCGCTTTTGACCCGACCCTGACCATGGCAAAATTAGTGAAAGACGAAAGTTATAATGGAAGGCGGGAACTATAAGGAAACTTGATATAGTGGGAGGTCATTTCGTATGAACAACAGACGCTCGAATCATGGCAAACATCTGCGTCTGCGCGAGATTCAGGCCTCTAAGTTCAAAAGAAGATGGTGAAGCTCTATGCATTGATCGCTCTGATTCTCAAACTTTTACTCTCAAGGTTGTTGATCATCTTCTCCGCTTTAAATTTTAATCATCCTCCGCGATTATGTATTATGCATCTCATTTCCGTTAAATTCATTGCGTTTGGCAGGATGAGAAGGATGAACAGTACATGTTTAGCTTTGATAAGGTATTCTATGAAGATTCCGAACAAGCTGATGTCTACGAATTTTTGGCTCGACCTATTGTTAGAGGTATAATGTGCTAATTTGTGTGTTTCGCTGGTCTATTTTTGCCTAGTTTTAACCAATTGTTCTTATTTCGGGTAATTAAAGCTGAATGTTCATGCTACTCCTAGATCACTTAACATAGAGACACACACAACACACACGTATACATATGATGAATCATCATTTGAGTCTATTTGAGTAACGTTTTCATCTTATTTCTTTGTTGGAGTGTTAATTTCTATGTAACAGATGCTGTTAATGCAATTAATGGCACAATCATCACATATGGACAGGTATGTATATATAGCATTCGATCTTATGAGTTAATTATGTACATGAAGTTTGTTTTAAAAGATTGATGTTTCAGAGTACCTAGTTTTTGTTAACAATTACAGTCATTTCATTGTGTGATTTGGTTGTTGCAACTTGCAAATATTTTGGGTGAGGTGATGATATGTAGATCCAGTCAACACCTGTAACCCGTTCTGGAATTGTTATTAATGCAAACATGGACTAATGGAACTGAAGCATTTTACTAGTTGTATGTCTTTGCAGCGATTGTATTATGATATTTAAAGGGAAAAACCATGCTATTTTCACCGTTAAATACCTTGAAAGATATCCCTGTGGCTTTAGGATCAGACTAATGAATTCTCATTTGCTCTTTAACAGACAGGAGCAGGGAAGACGTATACCATGGAGGTGATGTACATTTTAGTAAAATATACACGTACTAAAAAAATGTTTGTTTCAAATAAAGACCGTATTTGACTTTGTCCCCCAGGGGGGCAACATTTTGGAAACTGACAACTGCAAGAAAGGATTACTACCCAGAGTGGTAGATGAACTCTTCGAGGCTATAAACCTTTGTGGTGAGGCAACTGCTTACAAAATCAAACTGTCAATGGTACAAGGAAACTCTTTTGTTGATCCGATTTGTATTGTAGTGTGATTAATTGTTTTCCAAAAAGTTTTACTTGATGCAATCTACATATTATGGCACACGCAGGTAGAGATTTATATGGAGAGAGTAAGGTTAGCAATGCGTACTGATTGTATCTCTTGTGTGTTTCTCCTCCCAAGAACACACATGTTTTTTTTTCTTCCTTTTTGTAATGGAAGAACATCTTGTATCTTTAACTGTATTACATAACTTCAATTGGGAGTGTTTCTTGCAGGGATCTGTTTGATTTATCGAAGGATAATATACAGATCAAAGAGCATAAAGGACATGGTATATTGTTATGTGGAGTAACAGAAGTATGTATAAACATCTTTCATACTGATGCCTTCCAGGCTTTGCATTTCCTTGTATATAATCCTGCTATGACATCCAAGCCTTCTCCACACGCTTCTGATTCTTATTAGAATATGGTTCAAGTTGTTTTCTACTTCAATGGACTCCAAATCAAGAGTAGAAAAAAGTGATGTTAAAAAAAATTCAGCAGTTTTCATGCTCATGCTTTTCACTGCTACATTATCATCAGTTTTCAGGATAGTGTTCCGATAAAGTCATCCAAAATATCATATATGTGGAACTGAAACTTTCCAAGGGAATTCAGGCACTTAGTGCTTCTGATAAAAAGTATTGCTAACCATCAAACAGAAAAGTAACTATCAAGACAAATTTGCCAGTTAATAATGAAAGTTCAGCTGAGTAAGTAACACAAAGAAGAGAGGACCACACTGAAAGGAGGGGCCAAATAGAACACCTAAAAATGGCTGATGGCTTCCAGAGTAGATACAATTTTTTATGAATCTAAATTCCTAATACATATTGAGAAACAAATTGCTTTCTGAATTTGCAAAAGAAAAACTTTGATATTTTGTACTAACTCCACACAGTGTCTATAGTTTCCTTATATCACCATGACTACACCCAAAGTCATGGTTTTTTTAACGGGTTTATTTCACATAATAGTAACCAAGTTTGAAAACTTTTCCACCAGGGTCACCCATAAGAAATTTCACGATGTGAAATAAAGGGGGGAGTGACCTTGATCGAACAATTTTCAAACTTGGTTACTATTCTATGAATTTTTCCCTTTTTTTAACCTTCAGATCATTACAATAGAAGCGTCCACTGTGATTAGTGTCTCGCGATTTATTTGTTTAGAGGATAACTGACTGCTCGTTTTGCAGATCTTAGTATCAGATAGTGAAGAGACAATGAAATTTCTATCTGTAAGAACAGAATTTATCTTTAAATTTCATTACCTAAGAAAAGTAACAATCATATTGTCTGTTTCTTAACATTGGTAATGCAGAGTGGGATAGCAAACAGAGCAGTTGGAGAGACTCGTATTCCTCCATCTCTTTCTATATCATGATCCAGTTCAAGTTCACATATATGATATATGTGGCATAATAAAGTGTTGCTAGAACTTGTGTGTGTTTGACCGACTTGCTAACTCTTGTAGAAATGAATGTTGCAAGCAGTAGAAGTCATTGCATCTACATACTTACTGTTAAGAAAGAAGCAATAAATGAGAAAAGGTCTCATATTTCCTTCAAAAAAATTGCACATTACTAGAATTATGTCTGAAATTACTACTAATGGGCTATGATCAGGGTGAGCACTGGAAAGCTTGTTCTTGTTGACTTGGCTGGGTCTGAGAAGGTTGAGAAAACCGGTGCCGAGGGAATAGTTCTTGAAGAAGCTAAAACCATAAACAAATCGCTTTCAGCACTTGGAAAAGTGATTAATGCTTTGACTTCTAGTCCACAGGGCAAAGCAAATCACATCCCGTACCGTGATTCAAAGCTTACTCGGATCCTCCAGGACGCTCTTGTTAGTATTATCCAATGAGCTTCATTAGGAGGTGGCAAGACGGGTGGGTCAGGTGGCGGTAATGGGTCAAAAAATGTAATTTTTTGGAATAATAATCTAAATCTTTGAACAGAACTTCTTAGTAGATTTTAGGCATAAAAATAGAGTTTGAGCGACTTTTAACACGTTTGACCCATTCCCCTCTTTAGCTAGTTTTTTTTACCTTACCCTTTTGTGATAAAAGGCAACCCTAAACGATTCGTTCATTAAGTAAAGGGGTTGTAATTGCTTCCTCTGGCTCAATCTTTTTATGCTTAAAATCTTAATATGCATTTTTTTTGGTCATTCAGGGAGGGAGCTCCCAGACCGCATTACTTTGCTGCTGCTCACCAAGTCTTTCTAACTCATCAGAGAGTCTATCCACTCTACGTTTTGGAGCAAGGTATATCACCTATGTGTGTTTGTCTCTACTGTTGATGACAGTATAAAAGATGTTCTTCAAAATCTCTTTCCATTGAAACATTATTCTGCATTTCCTTGATCAAGATACAGTAAGTGAAAGTAATCTCCATGCCTGTAGAAGTGTAGAGATCTATTAGAATCCAACCCAACCTGTACATCAAATAACCATTTTGACCCAAAAAGTTTGACATGTTAGCCCAATCCACCCAATTTTACCACATCTATTACTAGAAATAATCTTTTTCGCTTTTTAATTTGTAAGTAATTACTAGTTTCAGTCTCTTGTAATGTGGGATAAAATATGAACAATCAATTGGCGTCTCCATTTTAACTTCTGGTGGCTTACATCTAGGCTCTAGCCTTTCTGTTATGACAAGAATGAATTGGTTGCTTAGAGTTTAATACTTGGCAGAGCTACGCATATAAAGGCATCACCACGCATCAATTTGAAGGAAGAAATGTACGACAAGAAGCAGGAGACATTGGAGACATCATCGTCTCTAAATGATGTGAAGTTGCATTTAGTTGTTCTGCGCCAGAGAATCCTAAGAAAGGTTTGGAATTAATTATTATATATCTTATAAATTAATATGTATATATGTTCCGATTTCAACCCATTTACTTGTGTATTTCTAATTGATCAAGCGGGTTAAACAGAAAGCCTTAGCTCAAAAGCAAACAAATCAAAAGTTTTAAGTGTATTTCTAATTTAAAAGTATTCAGATTATTATCAAAATAACATAATTTTAACAATCATGGTCGCTAGACTTATTATCTTTAGAAAAAGATTGAAACTTCGGACAAAACTATTAGGGCCAACCCAGCCTGAAAACATTGACCCCTTACCCAACCCACTCATTTTGCCACAACTAGTTACCAAGTTATACATGTGGATTTGTGTAGTTAAGAGAGAAGTCGGATGCTGAGACAGTGAAGATGGTTGAGGAGGAGTTTGTGGTGGATGGACTTTTGTCTGATGGGAGCTCAAGTGAGGAGGTGAATTCAAGCCATGAAGAAGATATAATTACTTCAGAAACAATAACCTTCTGGAAGGAAACAACAGATAAGCTTGTTAGGACTATTACCGAGGTAAGTATTTGATATCTAGTTTTTTAATAATTTCTTATTGTACCCTTAATCAATAACTACCTTTTTGATATACTAATCCAAAACAGACCACTTTTTGGGGATTTATATAAAAAAAGATATAAGCTATTGTGTGTATAACAGCCAGTTATATATAGTAAATAAGAAAATATAAAAATCAGCAAACAGAACAGTGGCAGAACTTACTTGCTAAAGTGAGGGTGAAAAAGGTTAATAATGTTGAATTTTGTTTTGGATGGATTCATTGTTGTTTGCTGACAGCTTAAGAGAGAGAACAATCGATTGAAGGAAAACTACGAAAAGATGGTGGTGCAGTACGAGATAATGAGGCACGTGATCAATACTCTCAAGGCCAAATTCCGTAAAATAAATGGTTATAGGCTCTTGGTATTATGCTTCTTTGTTTTGGCTTCCATGTGCATTTCTTTTATGATTCTAGTTGCTTTACTTTGATACTTTCATGATGGGAGATTAAAACTTGAGGATCTTACCACCATATATCAGATGGTGTCACTTGGATAAAGAATGACATGTAACGGTCGAGTAATTCGACAGAATAGACATATACATATTCCATATGGCTTTACTGAAGTCGTTTATAGTGGCATAATGCTTAGGGTTCTAAGACATAAGCATAGAAATCTGTTTTAACATTGTTTTAAAATTATTATCTCGAAGAAATGATCCATGATGTTACACTCACAAACTATCTAAATGAAAGGTAGTTTAGTCATTTTATTGATTATTCATTTAAATGATTTTTGAGTGCAACATCATCTAAAGGAGTGTTTCGACAAGTTTATTATGGACTTATTTTTAATATTCTCATTTTATTATTACCTGTAGGATTATTATGGCTTGAAATAAAAAAATAAGTTAAGTTTATCAAAAATAAGCCGACGTAGTAACTAAAACAAACCTCGTGACTTATGTGAGGGTAACATCGTGGACCATTTTCCATCATTTATTTGATAAGGAAATTAATTTTAGTAGATATTATTTATATATATCCTTAAAAATAAATAATGGGTAGAATGTCAAAATTAAGCGTGATTGCCATCAAACAATTCTTTCTAGCACAATTTCAAGGATGCTCTATCACAATTCGTAGGATGTAAATGGATCAACACAACATAATTATGTGGTGTTTGGTGATGAAGAAACTTAATAAGATAGAAGAAAGAAGTTGAGTCGATTGATCGATCTTCAAGATATGATGAGTTGCAAATAGAAAACAATCTCATGTGGGAAACTCAAGACACTAATTCACTCCCTGAAAGGGGAAATTCAAAAACATTGTTATAAGTATTGCTTGCAGGGTATTGTTAGGTTAGGGAATCAAACTTAGCGAAGACCATGGCAGGGAACTTCAACATCCAACGACCATCACGCTCGGTGTGGGCCTTAGCTAGGGGCCCATAATTTTTAGGCCATCTCCATCCCTGTATATTTATTATAGATCTAAGCTCGTCCCGGAAGGCTGGAACGTTCAAACTTCAAAAGAATGGCCCATGTACCAGAAACCCTATTCTAATTCCACTTTCGATCGCTTGAAGACTGAAGTTATGGATTATCGTTGAAAAACTTTTTAAAATAATTATAAAGTTTGAAAATTGTTTTATCAAGTTCACTATTTTACTCCATAATAGTAATCAATTTTAAAAAGTGTTCTACTCTCGTAAAACTTACCCTTTTTTATAAGTTACGAGATCACTTAATTATTGATTTACATTATTTATAAAAATAACCTATTAATAATCTAAAAAAGGATAATTTATCCATTCAATTGATTTATCCTCATTTAACCTAATCTTTGTTACAATCGTAAGATTTAAGGGTGTGCATAGGTCAGTTAAGGCTCGTAACTAAACCATTCGGTTATGGTTAATCATAGAACTCTAATGAAATATACGAGGTTATGGATTAAAATTAATGGGTCGGTTAATTTATACGATTAACCGTATCTTTTGAAGTTACTTCTATAGGCTTAATAATCAGAGTTAAGTAACTTTAGTCTTATGTAAAATGAAAAGGTTCAAAAAAACAATCATTGAAACATGTAATCGAAGATATGAACAAACATATAGAAATATATAGTTGGTTAATAAATAAGAAATAACAACATTATAACAATATATATTAATGCTTCAAACCTCGAAATACATAAATTGTAGAAAAATATTATACTGGACTGACCTCATTTACAACTTTTATCTTTCAAACCTGTATGAATAATACATTTTTAACCTACTTGTATAAATATTTTAAGAAAATAAAAAAGTATTTGAATCAAGTGAGTCGGTTGGTTAATCATGGTTAACCATAACGGAACCAATATAATCAGTTAATCAAAACTCATTAACTGAACTGGCGGTTTTAATAAATTTCAGTTAAAATGATTCGTTTTTATCAAGTGTTCCACTCTTTCAAAAACATGAAAGTCTATGGATTCTGAATCAGGTTGGAAACTTGGAAAAAAAGATAGAACTCCCGGCAAGTGTGGGCATCAAAGGTGCGTGACAACACAACCAACGGAGGTGCGTGTGGCAACGGAAGCCGAGGGAGATGCACGGCAACAGCGGCCAGTGAAAGCAAACGACGATGATGGAGGTACACAGCGGCAATGGAGGCCAGTGAATTATAATGATGTGTGGAAAATTCTAGAAAACTTTGAAAAACACTAATTTAACAAGATTCGAAAATAACCAATAACATCAAAGATTCAAAACTTTAAATATATGCTTCGAGAAAACCTCATGATCAAACTGTCATTTTAAATATATTAATTATTTACAAACGTTAGACCAACATGTATACTTGCCATCACATAAATAGAAAATAAAAATAAAAAAGATGAATAATAATCGAAAAGGCTAAGTGGCATGGTCAGTATATCATTTTACAAACAAAAAAAATCAATCAATTTCCTGCTAAAACTTAAATGCAAAATCAGGATTAAGGGAGCCAGAGAAAATAGTTAAACCTGAATTAGCTTCTATTATTCTTCCTCCAAAAACTTAAGATGCTGACTTCTTATACGATATCTCCCCAAGAAAACTGCTACTGAAATAATATAAGTCACTGTTGCAGCAACAATAAGCACCCCAAGAAGGACACAAACAGTCGTCACTACGACATAGATGTACCTGTGGTGAAATAACATAATCAGCTTCTTCAATTGGGTAGAATTGCCATTCAAAAAATAAAAATTGGGTAGAATTAGGGCTGATAAACAAACCAAATGTTCAGCACACAATTTATTAATGAACAAGACTCTTCATGTATTTAGTTAAACAGATGAACACTAGTCTTGTTTGTTCACTGCATTCATTTATTCATTCATCTATGTCCATTTGTCCGTGTATTATCATGTTAAATTTGGATCATATTGTTTCTATTTAGGTATTTGTTTGTTCGTTTACGAATGTTTACGTTGCATTTTAACAAACGAACAAGAACAAACTTATCCTCTTAACGAACCATCACAAATACAAGGATTTGTTCCTTTATGTTTTCGGCTAAAGTTAAACGAACGAACATGATTACATGAACAAGCCCCTTTCATGTTTATTCAGTTCCTCTACCTACAGCCCTAGGTAGAACATTAATTATATTATGGTGAAAACAGAACACATAGAGAGCATCATTTGAAGTTTCATATGATTACAAGCACTAATGGACCATAAAAAGGCAATTATGGTAAGAGAAAGACTTACTTTGGTGAAAAGACAGACCATATAAATAAATGGTTCCTCATGAACAGGAGTATGATGGTGTAAGCAACCAAAAGTACAGAATTCAACCCGAGTGGAACCACACATGGGAAGCCAAGAATCATCTTTAGAAGTTGACCCATATTTACTTCTTGGGTTTTTACAAGGGTATTTATGTCTTTCATAGATATAGACATCACCATGCTAAGGAGAGATAACATGGGAGATGCATATGTTATCCCGAACATTATCACTCCACTCACCACTGTTGAATGACTAGAGATTCCCTGCCAATTTGGCGAGCCAAAATTAGAAAAAAAAAACACATAATGTACACACACACACTAGTAGATACCCGTGCAAAACAGCATCTAATTATTGTATTTTATTTTGATTATACGAGCCACTTAAGAAAATCCGCACATGTTTATATGTTCAGGTTACAAGTTCTTTAGTTTATGATTTTTAATTAAAATATTTATTATTTGATCGGGGTATTTAAAAATATTATTTTTAATAGCAATTCTTTTCATTTGATTTTTAATTTGTATTTTAATATTATATAGGTTGGAATTTAATTTGCATTGACTTGATTTTTAAATTATTTTATTTATTATCTAATGTTTAGTTATTAGGATGATATATAAACATCTAATTGACTCCATTTAATATGGTCCATGGTTTCCATTTAGTTTGACATGAGGCGTAAATAGTAATTTCAGATTTCTTAACATTAAGAGATTAAGACTTTGGACCGGATGTTCTTATATATACAAGGGAGGGTTCATTTGAGAACCGTCCTTATTGAGAGTACCACGATAATCAATCTTGACCATTGATTAAAATAAATCAATGGCTAATAATTTTGGTGGCTCATAAAATGAACTTCTCCCTATATATATATAGGGGAGGGTTCAAACGAGAACTGTTTTTCGTACGAGAACTGCGAGAACTAATCTTGGCCGTTCATTTTGGATAATGGAATTCAAGGATGAAGAGCGTGGGGGGATTGAGTGTGGCAGGGTGCATGTAAGGAATTCATGGGTGGGCAATCTAATTGAAGGAGAGGGAATTGGACGGCTAAGATTGGTTCTCACGGTTGTAGTACGAAAAACAGTTCTCGTTTGAACTTTTGCCTATATATATATATATATATATATATATATATATATATATATGAGAGAGAGAGAGAGTGTGTGTGTGTGTGTGTATCTCAAAAGAAGACAGCATACAATGAACGCTCCAGCAACATCAATGGTAGCAAGAGTGTTGGTGTTTCCAAGGCTGAAATGGCCAGACATTCCCAAATAATATATAGCAGCAATCTGGATTAAAAAAAATAACAAAAATAAAGAAATCAGTAACTGGATGTGAAAAATCCATATGTAACTATATTTTCTCATGCAATGAAAGATATACATAGTTAAAAACAGAGTGTATATGAAAAAAGTCGGTATACATTCAGACATCAATACTTTAATGAAATAAAAAGAACTGAAAATTAACCTCAACCCAATGCTTAACATCTGAGCCACCACGTGAAGAATAAATAATGGTTGCAAGGATTTGCAGGAGAAGCAACGAAATCGGCATCGAGTTAACTGGTTGTTGTAGCAAAAGTTGCAAAAGACACCACCCAAATATGTATGTTGTCCCACTAAGGTACAAAGAATCTTTAATCACCAAAACCAGATTCTTGCTTTTAAAAGACATAAACCATGGTGATGTCATAACAGCTACTGCTACACATGTACCAATAAAACCATATATTAACTGTACGGTTATCATTCCATCATTATCAGATGCTGCAACTCCACCACCCTGATACTTCCTGATATACTGCAGAACCAGCAAACTGACACATAAGTAGCTTAATCCAATCAAAATGACGATATTGCCCTTTGACCGTAATGAAGAAAGAGTATAGAGACATAAGCTGATTACAAGCACCACCGAGATTATTTGGAAAGATTTTATGTAAACACTCCCAGAAATCTCAAGTGATTTAGAAATGTCAGGAAGGTAAGTCCAGTTAACACCACCTTGATGCCATCCTCTCAAAACCCTACCAGAAATGAGGATTGCTGCAATTAAACATAGTTGACTGCGGGTTGTATTGACATCGACTGTGGTTGACTTTATTGTTTTGTGGAGTAATACCAGAAAGAAGGTTGAGGTCATAAAATGCCATAGATATTGTTCTTCTTCAACCAGAGAACTTGATCCCATGCTTAAAACAATAATTATGATAATACCACCTACCAAAGCCTCAGGCAACTGGAACTTGTAGGTTTGTACATTTGGGTTAGTTTCTTGGCCTAATTTGAAAAGGAGACCCAAGAACATAACACATGAAAGAAGCATTGCTATAATCCCTGAGGCAAGCAGGCCAATGGGTTTCTGCAGTGGGTACAAAATTTAAAAGAATTAAGAGCAGACATCAATAGATGGATAAACCATGTATTCATCTATAGCTCGTCAACAAGAAGTTCCCATGTCACTAAGGGGGCGTTTGGAATCAAGTTTTCGAACTGATTATTTGATTAGTGCGACTTGAAGTCACAATAATCAGTTCTTAATATTTGGATAAACAAATACTGCTTCTGATTCTTCAGTTAAAAGATCAGTTCTATAGGGTGTAATTAGATTTGCCTATTTATGCATCCGTTAAATCTGAGTGGAGAGGCTTTCACTCCCATATCACAAAGTAAATTGTTTTACACTTCTTTTATTAAAAACCATTAATCAATGTCATATTAAAGCACATATCCAAACACCAATCTGACTCAACCCCTCCCTCCATCCATTCCATACAAAAACCTGAATCTGTTGTAAGATGAAATGCTTACATCTGTAGCTCTGTGTGACAAGTGCTTGCTTGCTGTTTTTAGAAACTCATTGTATGCCAAGACAGTGGTCTTAAAGTCATCATTGCTAGCAGACCTATGTGCAGAATTAATGAAGATGGTGATCAGATTTATCATCATCATGAAATAATTACTCGTTGATATGTGGAATTATATGTTTCAAATGTGTAGAACAAGTTGATTATAAATATAACCCACCTTAAAACATTCTTAGACTTCCAAGACCTATGGAGAGCAGCAGCATCAAGATATAAACAACAAGATATGTCCTCCAAACTTCCTTCATATCCACTGATTGCAGATGTACGATCCTTCTGACATGATAAACTTCCACAAGTAGAATCAGTTGATTGGGCTTTAAGTAACCTTAGCAACTGCCACGAATTAAGTTCCATTGCCCTTAATAGCTGGTCATCTGTCATAATCAGAACAGAATCAGTTACAAATTCAAGATAAAAGAACATAACATGCAATAGCAATTAAATTTGAGAGGTGATATATCCTCCTACTATTTCCTCCTACTCACAAGATCACCACAAGTGTCAAAATCAATAAAGGAGGTGAGGAAAGAGAATTAGTGGATTCCACATGTCATCTTGTGGTAAGCAGGAGGATGAAGTACAAAGAAATAGTAGGAGGATATATCATTTTTCATTAATTTTTGTACAGGGTTCCTCTATGGCTCTATGTCTAAAGCCCATAACTATATCTTAAAACTTAAGACTCCTATCACTATACCTGTCATTTTTTATGTGTGTGCGTAACTGCGTATACACATACATATACTTAAGTATGACTAAACACTTTCAAATAACTCAAGTAAAAGGTCAAACCTTGTATTGGATGAAATAGGTCAGTAATTAAATAGCCAGCATTATTTTTTGGAATAGGTACACCAAATAAGAGAGCCAATGTTGGAGCAATGTCAACCTGAACCAACAAATTAAGAGGAAGAATATAAGAAAAAAATCTTTAAGGTGTTATACTTATACCACAAAGAGGCTAAATAAGAGAATTATGTGGTGTTTGGTATGCAGTCACTATGGGTATGGGTTTGATAGTAGGCTGCAATGAGATTGTGTTTATGCATCTTGGGGATAATTACCAAATCTTGGTGGCTTAATATAACAACAATTCAGAACTTTTAAGAGTGAAATATAAACAGATACCTGATTAATAGTATCATCTGTGGCTGACACGTGACTACTTTTGGGGCCAATAAAAAGTGCCAATGAATCTGTTTCTTCAAATGAAGATCCCCCATGATTACCATTTTCTTGCATACCATGGTCACTAACTACCACCTATAGATGAAAATGAAGTTAAGGAATAGATTTTTATATTTACATAGGGAATTCAATTCAAGAAAAAAAATAAATTGATAGACCAATATACACACAAACAAAGATTGTTGAAAGGATTGAGCAGAGTATACATAAGAATACATGTAACAATGAGTGAGGCACAAACCAAGAGAGTTTTTCCATGATCACTTTCTTGAGACTGGATGTTATTTAAGTGAATCATTTTTATTACTTCATCCATTTCCTGGAGTTTTGGTCCCATCAAGATACTGAAACAGAGAATCAGCAGCAACAATGAAGTCTCCTCTGATACCAGTGAGTTGGGTAAAGTTAACGTACCTACCTACCGCGCCCACCAAGATGCCCAACATGATCCAAACCAAGATAATGAAGAATCTGAAATTAAATGGCACCAAATTCTAAATTAAAGTTGTCAAGCTGTAATCAATAGTTCAAGTAACTTTTTAAATGTGAGTCAAGGAAGGTACTTTATGAATTTATAAAAATATATGTGCATGTAATATAGACAGAAACATGTGGGCTAAGATGAATAAGCTAAGAGAATGTAATTAAGCTATATATTTTAAAGCTACAAAATGTATCTAGCAAGACATGCTGAGAAACCAAACCTACTCATAAGGAGCAAATTGAATTTTGAAGCTGTATATCAAAGATATTATGGTACTTAGGTTCCTTAACTAGTTCCTAAATTTGTGTTTTCTCGACTACTTGTAAAATAATGTAAGTGAGATAATTAGGGCTGTAAGCAGATAAAAGCTTTCCAATGCAGTGTATATTCTGCCATAGGAAAATTTCTACACAAGGCTCAAAAGCTTATAGTAGTACAACTGTACAAAAATACTAATAAGGCATACAAGGATGCAGAGAACTGGAACAGAAATAAGCATTGTAACGATAAGCTCAAAGAAAGAAGACAAATAGGCAGAAAATTCAGATCTACATTTGTCTCCTTCAAAATTATAATGGATGCCATAACGTGCAGTAAGGTTGGAAAATAACAAAAAAGGCAAAGGTTATAGACTTATAGGTGTAACTGTCTTGTTAGGTAACTAATGAGTAATCAACATAACAGCTCTAACATAGTGATCAACTGATCATGGATTAATGCTACCATAGAAGCCCTAGAATTATAATTAGGACTAAAAATAAGATTAATTTACCAGAAGATTCCAGTCATTCTTGTAAAGTTCATAACTTAGATGCCGAGAAACATTGTGATCCACTTGCACAGTATCTTTTACCTATGTCAAGAACAATTAAATAGATTTCGATTAAAGGCAAGTTTATGAACTATGTATGCATTATAACAGAAATCCATTAAGTTCTTGGGAATCTAGGCAACTAAAAAGCAAGAGCAAACAAAAAATGAAAAGAATCAATATATGGCCAATTGACCATAAAGATAATTGTTCAAAAACTAAAATGCCAAGAAAGATTATGTTATTTTATGTAGAACAAGACTATAAGTACATAAACTAGTTAAGGTAGGTGAGAAATGAAACCCAATAGAATTAATAGAAAGGTGATGTGATGTCCTGAACTAGTTCCTTCTCTTCCATATAGCAACATTTATAATCCTATCCCTCGTTATGTTGCAATATATCCACCTAAGAATTCACATTTCTACAACAAAGATAAAAGATTACACCTTTTTCTCATCAATTCGTCATTTCATCCACATGTAATTATCTATTCCCATGGCTAGCATCCTCACCAGCATTTATATTTATACATAAAATTCATGACAGATACTAGAAGTCCTCCCAATCAGTTCCTGTCTGAACATGAGTACTGCATTTTCACCCTGCTAAAGTTGCACTTCACATACTGAATTCTAGTTGTCTTGTCTAAAACCTACAAATTATGTATTTCTCCTTGCCTCCACCACATTGGGAAATTGATAGCAATCAGCCTAGTACTACACTTCAGTCCACTAATCAATCCAGTACCGAGCCCAATAATGAGCCCATCTCACTGAAGGTTTATTCCAGAAAGAGTAAGGGACATGTGTAGGGTGCTAATGCTAGAAGTAGTTATTTAATTCTGTTATCTAAAGGGAGAAAGAGTAAGGGACATGAGGTGGGTATGTTTTTTTATATCTCTAGTAGAATCGGCCGTTGTAGGCTTGGCAGAGGGAATTTGTTATTCCTTTCTGATTTATCGTTTTGTTTACGTTTCCATTAATGAGAAGAAAAGCTTTCATCCATTAAATTCTATTCTCTCTTCTTTGAATTTATAAATCTCTATCAGAAATTGTCTAATGTCAACAATCAACATTATATAGCTCTAAAAAATACTGAAAACTATGTGGCTCATTATCAAATGTTTTCATCCTCAATGCGGCATCGCTGTACATGTCTTTAACAACATTTACTCAGGCAAAATAGATTAAGCAGTCACTGAGCTTCTGTGGTTGCTTCAGTCACATACTTCACGAAAAACATTTATCAGTCACATGTTTATTATGTGTATCAAATATCAATTACATTAGATTCATACAATTTTTAATCATACTAACAAACAAACTGTAATTATGGGAATGGGACAAGAAAACATGGATAGAACATTTTGACACAGAATATGTCAATCATCTCAACCTTGACTAGTAGTTTATATTAGGTAATGGATTATGACTCATGTCACATGAACATGTCATACTGGCTTTGGGTGACATGAGGATGGAACCTATGGAGTTTGTGGAACATTAGTAAATTAGAATTCGCATTAGCTTTGCCATATCATGTTACAACACATAATGGCATAGTCCTAATCATGAACAAATGCCTCTAAAGTAGATGATAAACAACAATGCCAAAAAGTGTCGCCCAACAAGATGAATTTTATTGGTTGTCTTGCATAGCTTCAAATTTCCAATGTATGCAGAAGTGTAGAACACTAGAACTTCAATTCTTAATGGGTTTGTGTAATTTTTTTCTACATCAGTGCATGCAGACATTAAAGTACGGCCGGCAGTTTCTGGGTCAACCCGAAACCCGACACGAAAAAAGTGACACGAACCCGAAATGGGTCAAAAGCGGGTTGACACGAAATCGACATGAAAATAAATGGGTCGGGTTAGGTCAACCCGAAAATGACCCGTTTATTAAGGTAAAACTATAATATTTTAAAATTTTCTTTTAGGACAATAAAACCCGCCAAACAAAAGTATAAACCCCTTAAACGTTAAAAACTCAAACCGAACAATAAAAGGTTTACAGATACAACAATAGTACGTTATTTAGTATTTGTTATTTTCACTATATGATTTTGATACTTTCGCATTTTATTATTTGATAAGTGATATTTTAGTATTTTGGATCGATTCATAATTTTATTTAATGATGAATAATCTTAAATTATTCGTTTGTTCAATGACATTATTTATTGGTATAGAATAGTAATATATCATTACATCATAGTTTTTATTATATTCATTTGTATAAGTGAATAAAAAAGTAAAATTAAAATTTCAATCAAACTGAAATTAATACCAAATTTAAAGTTCGAATACAACGGAAACGAACGTTGATTATTAAAGTTAGAATATAAATGAAAATCGTTTTCGAAATTTGTGCCGAACGTTGGAGAACAAACATGGAATTTGAAATATTGATAAAGAAAATCGTAGTTGAAAAAAACCGTATTCGAAAATTGTACTCGAAAACCGCATTCGAAAATCGTACCCGAAAACCGCATTCGAAAATCGTACCCGAAAACCGAAAAAATTCTCGTCGATGACATTTGGCTTAAATGGGTTGACCCGAAGGGCGACACGAACCCGACACAAAAAAACTGACACGACCCGAACTTGACACGAAAATAAATGGGTCGAAATTGGGTCGACACGAAACTGACCCGAACCCGAATGACTCGAACCCGAATGACACGAACCCGATAACACGAACCCGACCCAAATTGACAGCCTTACATTAAAGAAACAAAGCAACTAAAAATGTAGAGGGAAAATACATATCTATGTTTACTAGAGGGAAAATACATATCTATGTTCTTTTACAATTTTTCTTTTTGCTCCTTTTCTGCATTGTGTTTAAGAGGAACATGAATCACAGCTTTAAGTAATTTCCGATTAGTGATAGTTTATAGGACAAGGAAATCTAATTCATAGTCAGTTAGTCACATTTATTTAACGAATCTAGTATAAAAAAAAGATAATTACGGGATGTGGATTTACTTGTGACTACTTGGTGTGATCTGATAGTAAGATATGCATGGAACAGATTTGAAGTACTGTTCCAGAGCTTCCTGTTTGTAAGTTGCTTAATGAATGTTTGAGCAGCAAGAAAATCAAGTAAAAGAAATCACCGAGTGCAGAAGACTTACAAAGAAACTACTAACTCCCTCATGCCTTGTAAATAATCCTGGAAACAACTTAAGCCATGTTTCATCACCAAGCATAACCATTTTCCAGCCTATTTTAAAAAATTGACCTGCAACAAATTATTAAGTAAAGCATCAGGCAGATCAACTCATAAAGGGAAACTTGTACATGATCTAGAAATTCCAAAAGAATTTGGTTAACCACCTATAATATTGTCTTCCAAAAGAGCCTGAGTGTTGAAATTGAACAAAACATCCAAGAATCCCGCAACTGACCCACTAGTCATGGCCTGTTGTATATGGTCAGCAGGTGGTGGAATTGAATCGCATATTCAAGAAGAAAGATGATTATTAGTACCTTCAAGCGTGGCAGAGTAACGGTTGGAGGTGCAGTCTTTGCATGGTAACCCAATGCCATTCTATCAGCCAACAAAGACTGAGTGTATGGCATTGCATCCATTAAACTCTTTGGTGGAGGTTGACCATTCCTTCCAAGAACAAACTCTGCTGGAAGACCATCAATAACCTAATAGTGGCACAGTAAATTTATCCTTTCTCTAGATAAGCAAGGGACGAAAAGTATTTTCTTGAGATTATGAATGTACACTATTTTGGAAAATTACATAGCATTGCTCCATACCATTAGTATCAGTCGATCATATGAAGGTGGGACCTCAGAAAGTTCCTGCATTATGGAAGTTTACTCGGTCTAATCAGTTTATATACAAGAACAAATTGTGATGCCTATACAAGAGTATTATTGAATAAGTAAAGGTTTTCAATTATGGAGCTTGTATGATGAAATGTAGTTAGCATTTTCGTTGAATTTTATGAAAAATAATTCAGTGATGAAGTTAAAGATTGGTCCCATTATACACGAGCATGGAACACCTTGAATCTAAGGATGGCTAGCAATTTACTTACTTAGATATAAAGAGAATATAAATACCACTACATTAATGCATAATATGAAACTCTGTATATAAATTTGTGGTAATTTCCCCTTAACAAAGCTGAGATTAGTTCGAACATCTTCTGTAATAGTTAAGGTCCCCTGCCTAGCAGAATTGCTTAGACAAGACAACATCCTTATTGCTTTCCATCTTCATGGTTTCAAATTAAATGACCTACTTTTGGTACCATTTCTCAAGAACTTAAACCTTTTCTTTTAAAGTTCTGTGAGGCCTAAACAATACTGGTTTGTGCATGGTTACACTGATAAAGCCATAACAGATTGCTAGATATTATATATACAGTAAATTAAGAGAAAAATTATATATATCCTCCTATCCGAAAAATCAAATTCTCCCAATGGACGCTTTGGCAAGAAAGCAAATGATTTTGACTTTAGTAAGTGTTTGATTTGTTAGTTAATTAGGATGGTTTTTATGAAGAAATAGCATTACTCAGCAAATTATCCTAACCATTTTACCTCGAATTAAGCAAAGGAAACCCAATTAACAAACACCGAAGGCTGATTTTAGCGTAATAAAATACGAAGCACAGGGATATTTGTCATACTATGAGTGGTAAGTGAGTTACCTGGTATAATGATTTGAGTTGAGCAGGATGCAGAGTTGTGTGATTTTGATCCTCGATTGAATCACATGAGGGAGGCCGAAAGCTTTCCAGTCCACTATTTCAGAGATTAGTCGATCAAAATCGTAACATTGATGATTTGGAAGTCATGAAAATGAAATTATACCTGACACCGGAGAGAGCTGGTTTAATGGGAAAGAATCCAAAGACGAAGAGGGAGAGACCGGTAATCTGAAGAAGAATTGCAGCTGCTGTGAGCAGTGTGAAGTTGGTACAACTTAAGGAAGCCATTGCCTGATTCTTGAAGGATATCAAGTGGCATCAGATAGTTGCAGTCATGGAGGTTTAGGATGTCAACTGGAATTCACAGATTCAGGGGTGTTCTGGGATTTCACTTGTGTTTTTTGGCTTTTGTAGGTTAGAGTATAGGAGTGAGATTAAATATAAAAGAATATTTTAATTCTGAAACATGACATCAACTTTTTTTAAGGGAAAATTAGGTTTATATTTTTTTTTTCAAATGGTGTGCTTCGTCGTTTTGATAAGCTGATGGCCTTTCTATGATACCATGTCCTCTTGAGTTGTAAAAAACAACTCATTTAGAATCTTTTGATAAGTTTGCGTGATTCAATATTTGAATAAGTAGACATGCTTCATTTAGATAAGTTGACCGTCTTTTTTAGGCCTTCAGTATAGCTTTCCCTCTTTCCTTTCTAACCTCAATGTCACATCAGCTTTTTTTACTTTTCCCTTCCCAATCCAAATCAACCCCAAACTCTAGTATAGCCTCTCCCTTTTGACCCAAACTTTTTTCCACTTTTTTTAATTTATTTAATTACACATTTATATATTTAACAAATTCAAATATTTAAACAATTCTATAAAAAATAAAAATATATATAAAATATTCATAAGATTTAAATAAAAATATTATTATTATAAAATAAAAATTACAATACTCTAAATCTAGATTAATAAATTAAAAAAAGTTACTCGTCTTTGTTATCCGAAAGTTGGATACGTGAAATATGCTCGACCAGATCCGACCGAAGGTTATTATACGTCTCTCGGTTTTTGACTTCTCGTACGTTAGCCGCGCGTGCTTGTTCACTTATTTGTTCGATATCCGACGATATAATGTCGTGCGGGTATAAACTACAAATGACATTGTCTTCGTCTTCAAGTATCATATTGTGTAAAATGATACAAGCGTACATAATTTTTCCTAGTCTTCTTGGATGTCATCCGCGTGCCGGATTATGAAGTACATGCCAACGTTGTTTGAGCACGCCAAAAGCACGCTCAACATCTTTTCGTGCCGATTATTGCGCCACCTTGAACTTTTTCCACTTATCGTCATGTGGGCACGTAAATGATTTTACAAATATAGCCCATTCCGGATATATCTCATCAGCTAGATAATATATGTGCTTGTAGGTGACTCCGTTCACCTCAAATGGACACTCGGGGGCTTTTCCGTCGTAGATATCGTTGAAGATGGGTGACTGGTTGAGAACGTTTATATCGTTGTTGGAACCCACAACGCCAAAGTACGCGTGCCATATCCATAGGTCTTGTGATGCCACCTGTAACACCCGAAGTTTGAAATTTAGTGATTTAATAATTAAACGAGTTTTATAGTTTTAGTGGATTACCTAGTTAAGATTAGGAGGTGTTTAGAAACTTGAGGGGTTAAAGTTGTTAAAATGAAACAAGAGAAGTTGAGGGACCATTTTTGCCAAATCTCAAAGATGTTTATATATATAGCTAGATTTGACTCTTTGAGAGTCAAACCTTTCATTTTTCACCAGCAACTTCATGTAAGTTCTAGAGCAGCATATTTCCTCTGAGATTTGGAGCAAGTATAGCTAGAAACAAGTGGATACAACTAGTCATAGCTAATCACAAGTTGAAGGTAAGGATTCTTGATCATGTTCTTGAAGTTTTTAGTGGGTTTCAAGTGATTCAATGGTGAATCATGGATTAGATCTTGTTTTTGTTGTTGTTTGTTGCTTAGAAGTTGTTTGGGTGTAGGAAAACACCCTAGTAGTGTTTTTATGAATTAAAAGTGAGTATTTTGGTGTTTTGGTTGGAAAAACAGTGTTCTGGCCGACTTACTGGTGCAGACCAGGGGAGGCACGGGCGTGCCTGTGAAGGGTACAGGCGTGCCTAATGCCCCGGTGGCAATACTTAGTCCATACGGTACTTCCGGTGCCTTTTGACTGAGGCATGGGCGTGCCTGAGAGAGGCACGGGCGTGCCTGAGAAGGGCATGGGCGTGCCTGGGAGGGCATAGCCATGCCTAAGACAGGCACAGCCATGCCTAGGGTGTGCCTAAGGGGTGCCCTGCCCTGTTGAGTTTGTTAAGAGCTGAGTTTGATTATGTGACTAATACCATGATTATATATCTGTAGAAATTATTATTTGACGTGTTCTGAGTATATCTGGCATAACTCTGTGGGGTATTAATTGCGGAGGTGAGTTTTCTAAACTCTGATTCATATCTGTGATATGTGTGTGTTACATTGCAATGTGGTATATTATCGATCGGAGAATCACAGAGAGAGAGCTGTAGCATGCTGCTTTGTGCAGCAGTGCTATGGACAGTGTTTTAGCCTTCTTGGCGGATGCTAAGATGGTGCAGTACTGTATCCATAAGACCTGTTGTGGCATTCGTATATGTGTATGTGCATGCTTATATGATTTACAGTTTAGCTTTCTCACTAAGCTCTTGTAGCTTAGCAGATACTGCTTGTTGTTGTTTTGCAGGTTATGTTAGCGCCAAGGCAAGGCCCCGGTTTGACTGTTGATGGTTGGTTGCTTAAAACGTGATTTGAAACAATAACGCTCCCATTTATGTAACGGAAAGTACTTTTGATTTAAATGCGCGCATATTTCTTTTTATACAAACCCGAGGGTTTAAACGAAATGTTTTATTGGCTTCCGCTGACGATAAGCTTATTGGAAACTGTTTTTGACATGAATTGTGGTTGTGTTACCTTTTTATACGAACCAGCGGGTTTAAGAATACTTGATTGGTTTCCATCGGCTTATCAAATTCTGTTTTTAGACAAATACCTTTTGTTTCAAGTTTTCTTTGAAATTGAGGAAATTGGGGCGTTACACCACCGCTTCTAGCATTATTGTTGGATGCTCGTGATCACCTCTCATGAACTGACCCGCCATGCAACCGGACAATTTTCCCACGCCCAATGAGTACAGTCTACGCTGCCGAGCATGCCGGGAAATCCGTGGTATTCCTCATGCGCGGTGTATAACTGTTGAACATCGGTGTAAGTAGGTTTTCATAAATAAACTCTACCATAAATCTCAATAATACCACTGCAGAAATTGTGTAGGCAATCCCGTAATGTTTTCTCTCCCATCCTCAAGTACTCGTCAAGATAGTCGGCGGCTACCCCGTACGCCAATTGCCGAATAGCGGAAGTACACTTTTATATTGGAGAAAAAAATTTTCCCGCGCGCGTCCCATCCATCTCTAAAATAATCGTACTCTGCTTGTAGATCGTTAACGATTTTTTCGAATAGCCGTCTGCTCATACGGAACAGCCGTCTAAACATCTCCGCAGAATAGACAGGGTTATCGCCAAAGTTGTCATTTAACAACCGCTCGTTTGCAGCTACCCGACCTCTTTCTATGTTTCTGCTTCTAATTCTGCTCGATGACTCCGCGGTGCTCTCATTAAGCAAGTTTTCGGCCTCTCGAAGCAACTCTATATAAATAGCTTCGTCTTGCCGGATCTGTTCGTCGGTTGATACAGAAGCCGACGAACCGCTCGATGAAGCATGTGGTGGTGATGCCATATTTTGAAGGAGAATTTTTTATATGAAGTGTTGAGGGGTGTTTATGTATTTATAGGAGAAGAGTGTAATTTTTTTAGAAGAGTTGGATGAAAGTTGGAAGTGTTTGGTATTTATAGGAGAATTAAAAAAATATATAAATGTATATATACATATATATATATATATATCCGTTGGGGGTAAAAAAAACTTTAAAAAAAAACTATCCGTTACACTCACAGAAAAAAAAAATCGGTTTCACTCGGTTTCGCCAACCCGGCCCTCGGGTCCGGCTATACGGATGGACTTATGACCTTCGGTTCCGGCTATACGGATGGACTTATGACCTTACTGTATTGCTCTTAACTCACTCCGAGATCAATCACCGTTAGAGACTTCCCGCTATCTTCGTTTACTCGGCCGGACATTTTTACTTCAAGTTCAATCCAAGATGTTTTCTTGCCCGAAATAGTTGCTGTGTTTTTGCCTTCTCTTTGACAAGAAGGCTCGGGCCCAAGTTCAAGGTCAAGTGCATGTTGGCTTTTGTTGCGGTGGTGGTTGTAGTATGTATTGTTGAAGTTGTTGGACCAACACTTGTTGGCGTACATACCACAATTGGTTGAAGTGGTATTGGATGAATTATTAGGGTTGTAAGTGCGCGTGTGTAAAAAGTTACTCGATTGTGTGCTCCCAAAACCGAGGGATTAGTTTAACACTTGTATAAAAATTATTAAAAAAAACATGCAAAATCCTTGTGATGGGCGTCATGTGCACAAGAAAATTAAAGATGGCAGAGCCATGAGGAGGGAGTCGTAGTGGCATCACGAGCAGCATGCACGCGTTGTGGCTATGAAGATGGCACAAGATGTGCCCAAATGCGAGCACTCGTGAGTTATATGATGCTCTTAAAAATGTAGATTCCGAATAAATGTTTGAATTAGCTTATGTTATCCATATTAAATTATAAGTTTAACTGATTTGTGCCGCTTAACACAATAACACCTACGGTAGTGTTTTTGATGACCAATTTACGCATGTTTATATAAACTACACATTAAATGTTGGTCTTTTCGGCTGCTATAAAAGACTTGAATTTTTTTAATTTTAACTTTAGTTATAAATAATAAGGCGGAAGTTTCTTTTTTCATCATGAATGTCAAAGCAAAACCTTGCAGTTGGCAGGCATCTTGACTAGAACTAAATAGAGGGGGAAGAGAGATTTTACCAAATGAAAGTAAAGACCGAAGCTGTGAATTACAGCCGATTTGCCACACATACATATAAATAAAATGATATATAAACATAGGCACAGAAATAATAGTGAAGGGCGAAATTCTTTCACACAAATTCATAATTTTCTACCTTTCATCACTTGACATCTTTAAGCCCACCACCTTTCTCAAGCTCGCCAACTAGGTCCCTGAGTGCCGGAACCTTCATGGCTAGTGTCCTGTATAATCTGGAATATCTAGCCCTGGTTCCATCTGCAGTTCTAGCCAGAGCAAGTAAGCTCAATGCCTCTGGGAGTTTACTAAACACCTCTTTTATCTCTTCCAAGTTCATGCTCTCTAGAACCGTAGGTCTAGGGACTACCCGAACAATCTCGCCACCTTTTGGTTCTTGTACCCGATCATCTGCTTTGATGACGAGTTCAGAATGGGAATTTGCTCCACATTTAATGATGAAAGGGGTTGTTGAGCCTGTATTGAATTGCAGGACGTTCCATTGTGCCACGTCAGTTTCAGCACTTGTAAGTTCATCTGAAGCAGCCCCCGCTGTCCCTTGGGGCTTGTCATCTTCTTCAACAATGGACTGCAAATAATTCATTCCAAACAGTTTATCAAATAAATAAAAAATTGAAATAGAATACTTTTGGTATTGTATACAAAAACTTGGACAATTGTTTTAGGTCAACCCAGCCCGTTTCAACAGCTATGAAAAATTAGACTGTGGTGATCACCTAATCTACCAGCCTAGCCAGCCAATTTTACCACCTGTACACAATATCTTACCTCTACAAAACGGCGTGCATCTGCAATGTTCCTCTGTGCACATGGGTGGTCAATCTCAAGCAAGGAAGACATTTGTCCAGAAAGATCATCTAATGATGTAGCTAATGCTTTCTTCTTACTTCTGCTCATTATATTTACTGAAGATTGCCTCATTATTTCCTGTCGATTCGAGTTAATTTAAAGATTTATTTTCTTAAGGTTACGATCAAGTTGTTTAACGAAGCAAAATACAATTTCTCTGTAGAAATACGAACCTTGATTTGTTTCAGAATGCCATCAAGAGCTATTAAAGATGCAAGTCGAGCATCCTCAGCAGCAGAAGAAGGATTCCGGATAGGGGAACCACCATCTTCTAAAGTTAATAATGCATTATCACCTTTCATCTGCTGCAGAATCTGATCATGATTTATAAAACTTGCTTAGCAAAAGATGCTACAACTGTTACTTGGTGTGCCACGTTTCAAGTACCTCTAATACTAACTCAACAGGTAAACGAATTAAAGAAAATAAGATTAAAAATGATGATTTATTGGCATAGAAAAGCAGCGGGCTTGAAGGCTTAAAAAGAGATCACAGACATTAGTCAAGCTTATAGGCTACCTTTCTTCTCTTGTGATCAACAGACTCGAGAGCTGAACGCAGTTTTGCAACTTGTGATGAGTCTTCTGCTGCCTCCATTGCTAATGTACCAGCAATATCCTGGTAACACACATATGTAAGTTTAGATGATATGAATATAAGAACTGTAGTTATGGCAATCTCGTCCCATTTACTTATAAAGAGTTTGATTCAGGTTATATTTTGTCTCAAACATGTCGAACAGGTAAAATAAAAAATAAAAAATTTAAAGGAACAGGTTGAATTGGGATGAAGGAAACCCAAGTGTATTTTATTGCTTAAAGCCTCCTGAATTATATATTTAAAGTTGCATTACTATGGGAAGAAAACAATATAGTAATCGTATTTGACACATTAATTATTTATAAAAGTATTTAAATTATTTGCATAAAAAGTGTTTTGGATCAACACAACATGAACAGTTTCAACTAATACCTAAAAGTTATCCGTTCTGAACTAAACATGTTCTAATCCCTAGCCCAACGACCAAGAGCATTTCCCTAAAAAGCAGGGCTTCCCTATTAGACAGCCCCTCAGAGACTTGACTTGGAGTACACCCTCCTTCCACCCTTTCTAGTTAGAATGCAACGTATCACACCTATTTTGCAACCTCCAAAGAATTGTTCAGCTTTCAAATACATCACCAATCCGTAGACAACAATGACCTCTCAAGACAACTAAGAGGGATCAAGTCCTTGACATAGATTCCTAATGCAAAAAGAAGGTACTGTGGAGAAAGACAGCCATTGGTGACAAGAAAAGTTTTTTTTTAATTTCAAGTCACTTAATCATTGTGTGAATATGAACCTGATATTTAGGTATCTTAATATCCCTCTTTTAGACAGAGACCTTTGATGACAGGGCAATTTGAACCCATTTATACATGTTATGTTTTTATCTCTAACCGATCAAACAAGTAGAACCAGAAAAATAAAATAGCTTTAAAGGAAACGTGTCAAACTTTTGCGTAATAGTAACTTTAATCCATAAAACCTCCCAAATCTTCCTCAAATAAAAAGAAAAAGAAAAGGATTGTATCTTTTGTTAGAAAGCATATACACACACTTGTCTCTGTTGAGAATTGAACCCACAACATTTTGGTAGATACCGCCAGACAAAGGGCCAGTTTGTTAATTAGATGACTTAGATCACTATTGAAATAATATAACTGTAACCATATAGACGGAAATATACAAAAGATTTTAAAATTTTTGGAAGTGTTCAAGCCTCCAGGTCAATTTGCCACCTCTAGAAAATTTCAGATTAAGCAACAATTTCATGAAAGGTGGGAAATACAGAACTATATGTATATGTATGTATGTATGAATGTATGTATATATATATATAAAAGAAAAAAAGGAAATATCATTCTAGTGTTACCTTGAGGTGCTGAAGTTGAGAATTATAAACCCGCTTTGCATACTCTGCTAACAGTTGCCCAAGAGCATCGGTAAGGGGAGGAGTTGCAGCACCAAGGCCAGCCATCCAACCATCCATTATTGCAGTAGAAAGAAGCTCCAATTGACCCGTGACACCACCTGCAGTATCCAAGCCACTGACAGAAAGAAAGTCAAAGTTCATTGCAAGCCACGATCTGATTTGACGTTGTAGTTCTCCAGCTGGAGTATGAACAAAAAGGGCAGCAAGAGCCTTATTCCCAGTTGCAAATGCTTTCGCATCCTCAGTTATTTCCCTTAGCTTAGCACCTGTAACGTGCTGCCTCCATGATTCCTGTACATTTCAGTTTTGATGAAATATTCCTCGCTCAGATGTTTCTTTCTTTTCTTTTTTAATAATAAAATGCAATATGGCCTAATTTTAAAACACAATGATGTCTTTTCGTTCTCCATAAATTTTGAGGTATTACATTTCTGTCATAAAGATTAGGTTCTATTTGCGGGTGAGAAAAAGTTGAAAATGTAATTATTGCATTGAGAAAGCCAGAGGAGAAATTATATATTTACTAGCACACATACCTGATCAATTCCACGTATCTTCAGAACAACAGATGATAATTTGGACTTCTTTTCTGGCTTTAGATTTACTCTGAAACCTTGCATCTGGCCATCAATTATTAGAGCATTTTTAATGGTGGGATCATAACGACCAGGAGATCTTCCAGGGCTGCTACTTCTGCTCGAGCTTCTGCTGTGTCCTGTTGTAGGCTTCTCCAGAAATCTCTCAACCGCAGGAACCTACAAGAACATCAGACATTACTTCCACAATCTAACAGAAAGCATATAGAGGTGACAATTTCAACCCACTTACCTATCAACAGGTCAGTACTCAGTAGGGGTTATCTCTTATTATTTCCAACGGATCAAATTGGTAAAGTAAAAAATAATAGTTACCTAAGTAGGAAAAATATTGAAATTTACAAACTTTGGACAAAAAAATGTTTCGAGAAACTACCCATTTTCTTCTGACCCATTACCCAACCTAACCAGCCCACCCATGTTGCCACCTTTGGCAGGCAAGGATATAAATAAATGACTTATGTCACCTTGATAGATTGCAGCTCAGGTGACCTGGCCAGCAATGATCTTATATACAAAATTCTGACTCGGGAAACAAGCATGGTGTCCATCACTCTATGTGGCTCCATTTTACGTATAAATGAGAAAACAGCATCTCTTATTTCAGCAAGTATTTCATGTTCTCGAGAAGCACCTGCTTTGATAACAGCAGCCAAAACCTGTAACATTCAAATCAAGTTCACATAAAAAAATTAATTAATGCAGCAAATTCAAACTTAAATAAAAAGCTGTTTGAAAATGATTTCAAATTTCAGAAAGTAACACCAACTGTACCAGCATTAGTAGCTTGTTAGCTCCATCAGAAATTGCTGCCAGACCATCATATTGTTCAAGGTCAAAGTCATTCAGAGCAGATGTAAGATACTCCCCTGCCGGGGTTGACTTTATCTTGTCTTGACCTGTCTTGACTAAAGCAACAGTACCATCAGTCTTTTTTTCTGTGGAGAAAGGTACAACATCCATTGCACGTTCTTTATGATTATTGCCATGCCTGTTAAACGGATAAAGCAAATGGTGTTCAGATTAATTATCAAAACAAAATATGTTAAAGCTTATATCAAACTAATATAATGATTTCACCTTCCAAGGTCAGGGGACTGATTTAGACTTTTGGGTGGTGCTCCTAATGTCTGTGCAAAGGAAACAAGAAATAACAAGACACTTGAGAACATAGGAATTTCACAAACAGTTATTTGTGAGAAAACTTCTGTCATGAAGTTAAAAAACCTGTTGATTTCCAAGTGAAGATGCCTTTTCTGTCAATCGCTCAAAAAGCTTCTCATTTTCTTCATGCAATCTCTGAAAAACCACAAACGAATAAGAACTATAATAAGACCTGAGATGATTATTACTGAAACTCCTAAATGAAAAGCACACAAAATCAGCAGCTTCTGAGAGGCACTATCTCTCCCAGTCGATGCTCAATTAAAATATTGCATTCAATTCTCAAATTCAGCATAATATTACATTCTCCTAAACCCTTTTTACACAAGTCCCTAGCTGCAGATCCTAACCTAATTAGGATACTAATATTAATCCTAATCTATAAAAAAAGAGAACACGCAAGTTGGCACGTACAATACTAATAAGAATAGTACAATATGAACAAAAATAGGGTCTAACAAACATGCCCCAGTGGTGAATTATGGATTTCTGTTTATGTGAAAGATAAGAATGCTAAATGAGAAAGTCAGGGGAAAGCAGAGATAGTATGTCACTTAAGTAGAGGTAACAAGCTTAAGAGCAATTTATGTCATCTTTTTAGAAGATAGTATCATAATATTCTTTATTTCTCAAAGATTGGAGAACAAACACAATTATTCCTTTTGGTTCTGTGCATATGTGATTTTGAATGTCCCTTTCTGACCAACAATAATTCATTCTTGATCTTTGAAGTCATGTTTCGGTATTCCTATATGTTATTTTTGTGTTCTATTGACCACAAAAAAATAGCATACCTCAATCAGGGCATCACGTTTCTGGAGTTCTTCTTCAAGTTTCTTGGTAACAGCGGCAGACTCTACGCTTTCTCCTGTTGAGTCTGAGCTGATTTTTGACTTATTCTCACTGGACTGAAGTGCAGCATTTAGCTGTGTCTCAATGCTTTTCAGTTTTGCCTGTATCATACCATAGCAGAAAGCCTCATAAGTCATATTAACATAAAGTTCAAATTCATAAGATGGACGGCTACTTTATACAACGTATTACAGCTGTAGTCTTATTGATCATTAGACTACTTTATCGTATTTAAGAAAAAGCTCCTTTTTCACTAACCCTACAGCCAGTCAGCCACAAGTTTCTAGACTTACGACCTTGTTTGCAATTAACCAAAAACAAGAGAATGGCTCTTATAACATCAATTTACAAAAAGAACTGATGCGATGTTGCAGAAAAGCTAGTTTCAAATGTTTTGAAATATATAACAAATAAAGAGGATTTCGACTATAGATGAGAACCAATGATGAAATAATTAACTGGATACAACCATCAAATATAGTAAATATGTTAGAGTCATGCATGGGCTTCATAGCTATTTAATATTTATCATCTAACATCAAGATAGGGGTTTGTTAAATATAGAGGATTAACTTAGACCATCTCCAAATGTATGCACCAAAACACCAAAATGGGTTAAATTTAGGTGTAATACTATTCATCAAACCAGATTTTCTCAAGTCCCATATTTATTACATATCTAACATAAACAGTAAGTTAATTTATAAAATAATATATTGTTAAAACCACCTCGTTGAAACCTTTATAACGAGTACCATCTTGAACATGTTCTTTTACAAGCTTTTTTACTATCTTTATATGACTGTTATTAATTAGTTTATTAGTTTTTTTTAATTAAGTATATACAATAATATAAATTTAAAGTTTATATATTATGATTTAATCAAAACATTTTAGTGAGTAAATCTATATTACCTACTTGAAAGACGCGAAATAAAGATTTGGTTCACACATTGGAATTAAAATAACTTGGTGTAAAGAATATACTCTACAAAATTAATTAGTGTTCCAAATAAATCGGGAGGCAGAAAAAGTATTTGTAAAGTCTATTAGCACATTTCTAGGGTTTTGTGAGAGACATCCAACCTCTCAAAAATAGGCCAACCGTTTCCTTCATCATTGAATAAAAAATGTCAAATCCTTTAAAGAAATTATTAGACAATAAGCACAACTTCTGTGCAAAACAGAGAGGAAGGATGAACTTGTGGTAATGTGACAAATGTAAGAATCTTAATGGATACATAACAGCACCAACAATTTGTTTTTTTTTTTGTTTTTTTGTTAGGGATCAAACTCATTAGGAACTAGAAAGCAGATGATCAACCTGTAAAGACTCGATTGTTGAATCACGTTGTAGTAACTGTAATTTCTGGTCCTGCACTTGCTGCAATAGTGGAGCAACTTGATTCCTCACATCATTGTTCTGATCCTTTTCTAACTTAAGCTTTTCAGCAAGCATAATGTTCTCTGCCTGTACCAAAGCATTGTTGTCATCTCATTGAGAGATTGTTCCGCTATCTCAGTTTTAAAAAAAAAGAACCAGACCGCTAATTTACCGTGTTGATTCAATTTATTTACAAAATATTACAATTTGGAAGTATAATCATAGATATGCACTAAAAAATGTACCAAACCATAACAATACCCAATCCCACTTGGGCAGGCTATGGAGGAGGTGAGATGTAAACAGTCATACATCTACAAGGGGTAGAAGGACTGCTTCCAGGAAGACCTTCGCCTTGAATCTTTTTGTTCAAAAACTACGCATTATTTTAGAAGATCTAATTTTATACACCTAAAACTGTACAAAGCCAAAAAGGTGAAACTCAAAAACCTTTAAATCTGACTGCAGCGTGAAAGAAACTTTCCAGGCTTTCTGAACTTCATTGAATAGTAGTATACATTGATCATTTGCAACTTTAAGTGCTTGTTTTAGTCCCACAACCTCTTGCTTCAGATCAAGAGTTTCTTTTTCTTTTTCATAAAATTCCTTGCGAGCATCATTTGCCTACACAATGGAATGCAAATTAGACTCACATAAATGTATACTTTTCAAAAGATTTCACCAACTTACAATATCTTTCCACTTCTTAATGGTATCACGGTTACCAAGACTCAGTACAGTGTTTCTTGCTCTAGCAGAGAAATTCAGAGATGACAATGTCTCGGACATATTTGAAGCATCTGGACATATGTTTACAATCAGCAAGGTTTTTGAGCTTCCACCTAGGATGACAGATAGACCAGATTAGTGATGTAGTCAACAAGTGAAACCCAGATTAGTGATGTAGTCAACAAGTGAAACCTAAAGAAACATGTCCAAAAAAACAACATGCATAGATGCAGATAAACAAAATCAACATATGCATAGATGCAGATAAACAAAATCAACATACCACGACTCTAAAAAAGAAAAAATTAAGAGTACCTAGTGAGTCAGCGAGAGCTTTTGTAAGCATAGAGTTCCCATAAGGAGGAAGATCTTCCTTCTTTGATGTCAAGGAAGCTAATACATCTCCCAACCTACATTCATGGATAGACAGTAAGACATAAAGGTAAATGAAGTAAATTAACCAATATCTCAGACTGCTAATAATCTATTTTCTTATATATCCAGCAAGCAAACACATGATTATTGGTTACGAGTTTGCGTATTATGAAAATTGTAGAATAACAGACATTGATTCACACCCATGTATAAAAAAATTGCATGATGCTATACTTATCAACATAAAGAAAGGATACAAGTGACATACGCAGAAAGTGATTTCATGACATGTAGCATATCTGTTGTCTGCTCCCCGTTATTATCTTCCAGACCTAGGCTTTCACTTCCAGCCAAGTCAACAAGAGAAAGCTTGCTATATATATTTTCGCCACTGATCAAATTGTCATAATATATATGTATAGTGATTATCCTGTGGAAAAACAGCATAGCAACAACTTTTTACGTTCTTTTTCTTTGAAATGAATGAATAGAAATAATTACAAAGAATTACAAAAAGGGAAAAGGGAATGAGTTTAAGTTAAACAGTAGAACTATTTCTACACAAGCTATTATGCAAATGCTTTAACACACAGCAATATTTGTTGCCACAAAACAGAGTGATTATGTCTTATGATAATTCTACAAGGTAAGAAAACAACCAAAAAACCTCATCAGAGGATCTTCATTATCTATACTACATAATAATGCATTTAACCTTCTCTCTTTTAAAAACTTTAAGACTACTTAATTTTAAGTAGTACATGTTTTTATGCTTAAGATACAAATGCTTAGAGCAATTGTTGCTTTAATAAATCATTAAACATCACAACAACTATTTAGTTTATCTAATTTTGGTTAAATTACTTACATTAATACAATTTCAAGGCTAAATTATCTTTTTCTCTAACTGTTTTAATAATAAAATTTTTATTGTTTGTTGAAAAACTATTTTAACAACTAATAATTGGTTGATTGAAAAAAAATAAAGAAAACAGTAAAAGGAGAAAGAACATGGATATGTTGTCGAACTGGTTCCATTTACTAACACCACGTTCTACACATACCATACCTTACATTTTTTAAATCGAACATATTGTTAAGCACAAACTATTGTTATCGCCGTCGCATTGCGCAGGTATAATGCTAGTAATGTATATGTGTGAAGGAACTCATAGTATATAAATAAATAAATAAATAAGTAGCAACATCTCAAGCAACAAAATCTTACTTCATTTTTACTGTGTAACTTTAACAAACACAAAATTCAACAGAGAGAACGCAGACATACCTAACATTCACACACAAAAATACACATATTCACATCTGAGGCTAGTGTAGCAGAACCAAGAGTTCTTTCAGAAGTAGAATCTAAGAGAATTTGTACCCATAAGAATTGGTTCCATTAATTGTAAAAAATACTATGAATGCATACTTATTGTTAGTTTGTTACCATCATGGTATCTCATCGCTTTGATGAAAACGTACCAGCCATAAGTTCTGGTTGTGACCTTTAAGTTCCAATTCAATTTGTTTATTTTACATTAATAAATAACAACCAGTTAAAGATGTCAACGATAGTCTTACATTTCTACCTCTATTTTTCTAGAAAAAATAGAGAAGATAAGTTTATTAATATTTCATTAAGGATCAAGATAGTAAATCAAGTGCCTTCCATATAGGATTCTTTTGGTGATCAAAACAAACCTTTTTTCTCTTTTTCCTGTTTTTTTGTTGGGAGTATGCACAGGTCAGTAAGTATCAAGATAGAATGACATCTCCTTTTTGGTTACCACTTGATGGTTGATATACAGCTTCATTATGGTGTTTCATACTTGAGGGTTCACTTTAAAGAAATATGTATATACTTTTTCATCTTCTATTAACATTTTTCGTAGTAGTCTCATAAATATGTGTTTATGGGCTGATCCAAACACTTTGGCCTGCTTATTATACCGACTGTATCATAGTATTATTCTTCTCAAGAAATAATACTCCCTCCGACCCAAGAAACCTACTATCGATCTAAAATTTGAAGTTATAATTTTTCTAATCAAGAATAAAAAGAATACACATAACTTATATACCAACAAAATCCTAATTTCAAGTAACATTTGGTTTAATTCACGCAACATCGTTTATAAACTATAAAAAATACATGCCATAAGAAGAAAACACCTGACTGGATTAAGTATATCCTGACTATATGATCCAGTACGGCAAATTTTCTTGCTATAACACAAAAGTATTCAACTGTCTATAAAGCTTCAAAAATCATTGGATAGAAAAAAATTATGGAAAGTCAAAAGAAATTGAGCACATACAGATGAGAAGCATTTATCTTGGTCTTGTCACCGCTTCTACTTAGAAGCGCCTTCTTAATGACTCTGGTAAAGTCTAGTGGATTGTCAACCTTTTCTTGTACAAGATCTACAAAAGAATCTAGTGAACCCATCCGAACCTTTGGTAGACTGCTCTCTGACACCGAAAGCAAATCATGCATCTAAAAAACAGAAAAAATATGTCATAAGCGAATTGGTATAAACTCATGTGTTGGAATGGTTGGGTTTGTGTTGATGAGGATACTTAAATGATGTAGCTATTAAAATATAACCTGCTCATTATAGAGGTCAACCATGGTTACAAAAAAATTATATCGCGAAGTCGAAGTTGTATCTGAGTTGGACACATCAAACAACTCTTCAAAGCATCTGACATATAAACCACGATCATGACTAGAACCTTCCTGCAAGGGTTTAAGTCACATCAAAAAAGATAACCAGCATTTATCACGAATATAAATTTTAAGTTCTAAGAAGATATGTACAATTAGTTTACCACACATTTGATATTAACTTTCATGGTGAAGGCTTGCATAATTTTACATCCATATCAATGCATAGCCATGTTTGATTTTTAATATAAAGCGGAAAAAAATGCATAGGTTGAGAAATAAAAATCAGACCATTGTATGCGTCTTTCCTGAGCATGTTTGGCCATAAGCAAATATTGATACATTATGCCCATCCAAAGCTGACTGAACAAATGGTTGAACATCTGTGAAAACTTCAGCTGCCACGCCAATGATGTCATATGTTATTTTAACAGCAAAAAACTACAAGTTATCACTAAAACCCCATATGAGATATTGTGGCATACCTTGCCCAATATGTGGTCCATAAACCCTGTCAAATTCATAATCTTTCTTCGGGTTGGATACAGTATCATCACCAGTATTGACTCGTATAGTAAAATCATCAGGAAACTCAACAACTGATGGCCCTTCATCCTCAAAAAGTGGTCTTGTTCGACAAAAGACCTTTATGTTTCCTGAAATTATGGAACAAACTTTCAGATAAAAAAATTATTTACATCTATGCACCAGAATGAAGTTGCCCAATAAAATAATAATACTCCACGTGAATATATTTCCTCACTTTCCCCCTTGGAGCTTATTTAATAATCCACCTGTAAAACTTGCTACCAAATGACTATTATACCCCTGATGAATAAATCCAAACCCATTTAGACCACTATTTGGCAAGTTGCCAGTCTTTTCCCTCCATTTTTAATATGCTACAGTGGAATAACTTCCAATGAAAAGATATTTAGGAAAATATGTGACAACTCAAGTAAGTTTAGTATGGCGAAAGCTCAAGTATTGAGATAATCTAGTGACAGATAGACTAATAAATATATGTATCATATCGTGGACAAAGTTGATGTACATGAGAATGCATACAATAGGAGATATTCCCAAATTGAAGAAATCGTAATTACCTTTGGCAGTCAATAATTCATTATATAATCTTTTCTTCTCGTTTATAAGTGGAGCAACTTTAGCTTCAGCTTCAAGAGCTGCCTGATCTGAAATGAATGAGATTGTTGGTGTTTACCATAAATTAACTAGAATGAAAACTAATAGAAAATTCAAGAACACAAAATGTGTAAGATAAAGAAAAGGTTTGTGAAATTCAACCGTATTCGACTCATCAGCATAAAGAAATGATGTATAAACTGAGCAGAGAAAATAATATAAGTGACATTTTAGCTTATACGACTTTTGAGAATACTTGACTGCAAGTCGGTATGAACTTTGAAGTCATGAAATATTGACTAAAGAGAAAAGAAATCACTTGTCCTAGGTTCCAAATATGAAGTACAACACCACAACAACAAGAGTACCCAATCCCGCTTGGGCAGGTTGTGGAGGAGGTAAGATGTAGACAGTGAGTCGGTCATACCTCTACCTGGGGGTAGAGAGATTGCTTCCCAAAAGACCTTCGGCTTATATCATGTTATTCAAAAGTTAAGCTTTATCTGAAAAAGTTAGTGAGTTGTAGTAAATGGTGGAAATTACCAATATATTATTAAATTATGTATTAATTTTGAATTGCTTATAATATATTATTACTTCACATTAACTTGATATATTGTACTTCGTATTTGTAAGTCTTGTATGTTTTAGGGTTAAATGAGGTTCAATTCCAATTTCCAAATACATTTTTACACGTTCTATCATATCCATCAATCTGCCAAATGTAATGCTTGGCTTGAGAAAGCAATAAAAGTTACATATCACATAATAATCATATTTCATATAAAAAAGGAATCAATTTGAAGTGTGTATTTATAGAGACATAGAGTATTAATCTTTTGATAGTACAAGAGCAGAAAGTGCAGCAAAATGTATCCATACCTAGCTTACGGGTCTTATCCGCAAGAAAACCTAGATATCGTGTTACTCGATCAAGTTTTGCATTAGAGTACTCCTGGAGATCAATGGCTTCTTGTCTCAATTCTACATAATCTTCTCTTGCATGCTGTCAAAGTAGTGTTATAAGTTTGCTAATGTCAAAAAGACATATAACTACTCAAACAAAACTATTACTAAATGACAATCACAAAACATGACGAGCTATAGAGCATAAAATAATTACTTCCACACACACACATAGTACATAAGTTCTGAAAAAATCTTTATAAATCACCACCACCTCTTCGCATTTGCTATGTTAAAAGGCTATATTACATTATTACTTCAATTGTTAAATGAATCCATTAATCTTGTCTGTTGGCTAAATAATCAGCCTGTTCACATAGATGTCAGCTGAGATCGATAGCCTAAACAATAAATGACTATAATGCCAATCACGTTTAGTTTTTCCTCACTCTCCAACAGCCTATAATGTTCACCAGATGTCGCTGTTTCCTGTCCAGCTGTCTTGCCATGAATAATGTCTATAAAGCATTATGGAAATCAATGAAGCCTGATTTACTATCCGTGTCGTAAGTTGCTCTAGCACCAAGAAGATTTGTATCATATTCTGTTAACCCATACCATGAAATCCTCTTTCCGGAAATTATTGACATATGTGAACAAGGGAAATTATAGATCTACATAATAGTAGTTACGTTGTTCCATTCAAAAACACAAAGGCACTTAAGCATCCGCATTAGTACATGCTACAAAGACAAAGTCACAAAACAAGTTGATTGCGAAAGCTAATACTCAAGGAAAGGCTTCAAATGAGTGTTCAACTGTTCATGATTAAGCTTCATCCAAACAGGTCTATTTTGCAACCACGCCTGAAAGTCCATCTTACTGTTGATAGCCACCCTCTTGTTACCAAAGTGGTTTCTTGAATCAATACTATTCTTTTTTTTATTATGATTTAATTCTTATGAACCACTATCAAGAATGATTTCTCAGTGCATCTTCTAGCAACAGGGTTTACATGGATAGGCTTATCAGCATATCGTATTATCGTATAGCTGGCTGATTTGAGTTGACATTGGCTTGTGTTTGGTCTTTGCAGTACCTGCTGCTGTGGCTTCTGATTCAGTTAGGTTTTTAAGGAGTTATGAAAATAATTTTGACTTCCACAAGCACCACCTTAGCAGAACAATTGTTCTACTCTCCGATGCATGTAACCATAAACATTAAAGATCGTGCTCAGAAATAGTTGACATGAAGAGTATTCTTGGGGGTAAATTTGATTGTAGCAATAATTTCCCTTGAAAGGATTGTGTGCTAAGATTTTACTTATGTTACTTCGGATTTTCAACTTTGAAGTGCACTATGTGCTTGTATCACCTAAGTACTTTAGTTTACAATGAACATCTATGTTTTGCACCCATTACAAACCTTCACGAAAGAAACAGCCTTATATACCAGAAGCATATGTTCTGAGATATGGGCACAAAGAATTATCAATTCTGCAGTTGAGATAATGTGAATCAATAAGCATGTCGGAACTGATGCAAGGAGAGAAGGGCTAAGAGGATAATTATAACTAAATTTTTATTTCATGCCAGTTAAATTTCAGGCTGGCTCCATCTTTGGGGTAAAAGCTTTGCTTGACAAATGAGCATCTTGTTCCACGCATTAATTCAGTGCAATTCACACTCCAAACAACATGTTGCACCATCAAAACTATCATGCTGATCAACATAACCCACAACCCTGGTTTGTTTTGCAAAAAAGAAAAAAACACTTAAACCTACACTAAGGACCCAATAGTAACAAATTCTTTTGGTAGTGTAGCACTAAGATCTTTTAAGAATGCGCCACAAAAGTTCACTAAAACATATATAGGTTGGAGTTTCAATTGAAAAAAATGAACCAGTTACCATAACCATTCAGGCAAGTTTTCACAAACCATATTCATATTACTAGACAAAAAGAATTCAAGGTACTAGACAGTAATAATATTTCCCTCTCAGAAAAAATTTCTAAATCTAGCGCCATGGCCAAAAAGTAAAATAAATTGCATACCACTTTCTCCTACAAACTTCAAGAAACTCAAAAGATGATCTGAATCTGATAAGCAATTCAAACATTCCATTTTCTCAGCACTTCACACTCCTTCCACTCCAATTGTATAAAAAAGGAAACTGAAACTATTGACGAGTAAACATATTGGCTGATAACATACCTTGACCTTATCCTTCAAATTATTAAGCTTGGTAGCAACAGACTGTCTATAAATGAGTTCGGAATGCGGTAGAATTGATGGAGTAGAGATCGAGTATCTCCGAACGAGAGGAGCAGGAGCAGACGGTGGCTGCTCCGCCGGAGATTTCCTCGGCTCAAAACCACTCACCTCCCAGTTCCACCTGTTATTCGACATTGATTGATTCTACCTTTGGAGAAATCCCTAACAACTGAAAAATCGTGCAAAATGAAGGAAATTTGCTGCTTTGAGGAAGAAATTGCGATGAAGAAGGTTAAAGATTGTCCGATGAGCTCCACACCACTCCTCTCTCACCCACGCTCTCAAATCTTTGGTTGTAAAAGTTTCCCTCTCTCCCCCTCTCTCACTCACTCCAATTTAATTTTTGTTACTATCAATTCTTTCTAAAAAAAACCTAGTTTAATTTATTCCGGCGTTACGTCATAATAATACATTTAAATTACCATATGAGAAAAGGTATAAATATACCATAAAATGATTCATGCGGAACATAAAAATCCTAAAGCATTTGAATAAAAAATATTTACGTTATCTAAATGGTTGATCATTTAAGTGGTTTGTAAATTCAATATCATATAAATCATCTGATTTAAACTCATAAACTATTAGAATAAAAAATTATTTACATCATTTAACTGTTTAATTATTTAACTTGTTTGTATGTACAACATCACATAAGTTAATTAGATGATGTTAACTTTATTTTTATTCCCCCTAAACGTGTGTGTGTATATGGGAAAAAGTTTAATCAAAAACTCTTTTTTGTACTAAAACTGCGATAACTATTTTTAACACTATTAGTGACTTACTAATAGGTGTACTATTTTGGTCATTTATATATTTACCCAACCTTAAATTGCGTCCGGATGTATCTTCATTAATTTACGATGTTTTTTAAATATATCTCTCGTTAATGTGTCATTAATGAGCCGTCGAAAATTCGTAACCATTGATTAATTTTAATCAAGGCTAAAATTGGTCATTGCAGTTTTCATACGAAAAACAGTTCTCCTTTGAACTATGTCATACATACATACATATATATATGTGTGTGTATTAAACATCACCTTTGGTATTATAAATTTTCACCTCAATTTAGTTTGCTAATTAATATAAATATAATAAAAAATATTTGAACTAATACAAAGTAAAATTTAATTGGATAGAATAAATTCATAGTTATAGAATTTGGACTTTTTCATAGTCGATAACAATGAAGGGAGTGGCACCCCACACGTTTATTAATTAACATTTTTTATATATATTAAAGAACTTTAGTATTTTGATATGTGAGTTGCTTTATACATAATAAAAGTGGTTATATAAAAAATAATTTTATATATTATTAACTTGGTATAATATATATTAACTGTTTATACTTTATTTTGTATGACTAAAAATTATTATGTACCTCTATTGATATATTTAATATCAAACAAGGCGGAATATTTGTTTCTAATTTAAGGTGAACAATAGTTTATAGGTAATTTCATTAAAAAAAGGGAAGTGAAGTAATTTAAATAATAAAAAAAAAAGAAAGGCAAAATAAAGAAAGAAAGTTGAAATAAAAAGAAGGTAGGGGCGGGGTATGGAATGGAAAATGGGTGATTTGGAATTCAAACACCCTACACCAATTTCGAACGCAAAATAATTTGCGCTTCACGTTTCTCCAAGAATCCCTTTCCTATTTGTGGCATGGGGTTTTGCGTCCATTTTAGTTAATCGACTTATAATAAAATTTGTTTATGTGATAAATTTTCAATAAAAGTATCTAAATATTAAATTTTATGGATAAGATAACGTTTAATTTTTTTGGTTAAGAAATAATCGTAAATGTTGCTTTCTAACAAAAAAAGGGGAACGTGTGCCTTCTTTTACCGTTAACTGGTTAAAAATCCGTGAGGTGGTTTGATTTTTTTTTAAATCATATATTTTTCTTTTGATTTTAAATCATCAAACTCTATCTTCTCTCTCCAACCACTCCTCTTATTCTCCCATCACTTTCTCTACCCTCTTACATATGCAACCCACGGGCCACTGTAGCTCCACCGGCACCACCACCACTGTCGTGCTCTCGTCGTCGCTCCACCATCATAATCGCTTCACTGCCATCGTCGCTTCACTGCCACCATCGCTTCACTACCACCATCGGCGGCTGTGGTTAATGACTTAGGGTTTTAGATCTGTGTTCGTATGTTGTCTTCAATGGTGTGTGACTTTAGGGTTTCAGATCCGTGCCGCCTCGTAAGCTCCACCACCACTGTCTTTTTATCTCTCTAGATTTGTGTAATGCCCCAAAGTTTAAAAGTTGTTAGGGCTAAGCATTGTAAAAGATTAGGGGTGTTTTGTGACACCGGAAAACTCAAGCCATTTTTTTAATTGCACTGCGGAAGCTTAATTAACAAACTACTGATCATATATTATAAATATTTACAAAGTACAAAATATATGTTTACAACACATCAACGATTGTCTTGGTGTTACTAAAATAAACTGGCTCGTTTCTTTTAAAACAAAATATCAGAGCGGGGTCAACTCTTCCTTCTACAACACCAACAAACACAAACCTACAAAAGCAACAACTGAGGGGAATTAGCACAAAGCTAAGTAAGTAGAGGCTAAGCACAAAAGCAAACATCAACAGTCAATATAAAAGCATGTAATCACGTATCCAAGAAGACCGGCAGTTCGGCGCAAAACCTACAACCAATGTCGGCCAAAGCAAAGGTTTACCGATAGCCCTCCACTGAATTGGCACAGTGAAAATCCCCCTCTGATGCAACGTATGCACCAGTAAGGCTATCCCTGTTCAACCAACCAGTGAACGAGCCCAGCCCAATTCTACTTGTAGCTGACTTCTCAACGCAACTCGATATCATCCAAAGAGCGTGTATCGGCCAAATAGTCATGCAACAGATATCATCAATCAATAATCACAGTCAACAATTCAATCAATCAATCTTCCAACCACATTCACATGCATCACATCAATAACATTAACCATAATCTTTACCATCCGTGATTAACGTCCACTCACCTCTTGATCTCAAATCGTGAAACTCGGATTTCTTATATTACTAAGTCTTTGTGTTTCCTGAAAACACAACAACACCAAAATTAGTTTCTGATTCATAAATATATATGCCTTCATATATTTATCTCATGATTTTCAATATAAACCCACAAGTAATAATTCAAAAGATCCAACAAACAAAATCCCACATTCTGAAAAAATAGCCAAACATGTCACAAAAAGCCTTCGAGTGGTTCAGACTTCGAACCGTAGGCCACTTCGAACAGAAGGCCACTTCGAGCAGAAGGCCACTTCGAGCAGAAGGCCACTTAGAATAGATCTCCATTCGAAACAAGCCACTTCGAGCGGATCCCCCTTCGAGCCAAGACCACTTCGAGCGGAGTCCCCCATAGGCCACTTCGAGTGGATCCTCAGGCACTTCGAGCTCCACCCAAAGGCCACTTCGAGCTCTCCCCAAAGGCCACTTCGAACTCAAAGCCTAAAGGCTGGGCCCTCAAATTAATTAATTTTTATTATTTAATTATTTTTTTTCATCATCTTCTTCAACAAATAGTCACCAAAAACTCCATGGATCAAACCCAGAATTTACAAAACTTACCAAAACTTACTAAAAACATATTCAAACATTATTAAACATGTTTTCATGCATCAAGAACACGTTTTAATCAATTAAATCATAAAAACCCATTTAATCAAGTAAACTTCAAACTTTTTCATGATGATTCTTCATAAAACTCATAGAACACATATCATGATAATCATAAACATGTTAGAATCACAAACTAACCTTGTTCTTGATTTATAGAACACCCAATCTTCAAATCAAATATTCAAGTCTTGCAAGTTTTTGAGGTTTCTTCACAAAGAAGCTTAAGAACACACACACTACTGAAGGTTTTTGTTTGGCATAAACGAGTAGCAACGGAAACAAGATACAATACAAATATATAACTAGCCAAACAAAGACACATGCCATGGACCAATATCTAGACATGAAATTGCAACTAAAATAAAAGAACAAGATGGATAGAAATGTACCACTATGCTTATACCACAATCTCCCTCTTGTCAAGCTTCAAGAATCAAGCAAGTCAAACTTCCAAATCCAAGCTAGGATTTCTCTAGTGTAGCCACCCCAAGTTATGTTGATTCCCAAATGCTAGCAAGTTGGTGTTACCACCAAAACAACAAGATTAAAGTATGTCTAGCGCCTATGTGCATCAAACCTTGACCACAAAGTGTATCAACTCTAGAGAGAAAGTGTGTATATTCTTCATATGTTCTTCATAGCCATTCAACTCACAAGAACACAGAGAATTTGTGATCCTTGAACTGCCCAAATTGAATGAATACTTAACCCCATTAAAATGAGCTTTAAAACCAATCAATTATGTTGTTACGGCATATGTACACGGCCCGTGTTGTTCAACACGGCCGTGTAGGCCCAAAGCCCACGGCCTCAACTGGGCCAAGCTAGCCCGTGTCTAACAGACCCAACACGGCCCGTGTTCATCTACACGGCCGTGTAGGCCCAAAGCACACGGTCTCTTCTTGGGCCAAAACGCCCCGTGCTAGTTGGGCTGGACACGGCCCGTGTTCAAGAACACGGCCCGTGTACCATGCTACCAAAATCCATTTTGGCCTTTTTCTCTCTTTTGCTTGATCGTGTTGTCGGAATCAATACTTGGTGTGTGACCCAATAGGCCTATACTTCATCAGCAGTGCTATTAACTCGTTCGTGTCAGCGGGCATATTCCAACAACTACACCTTTTCTTTTGAGAATAACGAGCTGATGACTTCTGCATGTTACACCTATTCATACAAATTCTAAATATCTAGCATGAGGTGTCATATTGAAACTTATCCATGGGCATATTACTCATATACTCCCATATCTACATACATACATATTATACAATAAATTCTCCTCTTTCCTTTTTAACTTTCCAGTAACATATATATTTACTTAAATCAATTAATTAACTTAACATAATTAACTCATAATATCACACAAATAAATTAAACACAAATAAGCACGTACCGCTAACCCGCAAATGACTAGCTCGGGTTTGCGGGTGTTACATGTTTATAAAACTAGAGGGGCTAAAAATTGTCATTTTAAAAGATGATAAGTCCAGGGCTAATTGGTAATTCTTGGAAAGTTCTATTATATATAAGTGTTGTAGTTTGACTTAGCAATGTCAAACTTTCAACATTTCTCTAGGCACTTATGGCAGCCTCTTCCTTAGGATGCTTTTGGATCAAGAACAACTAGATTAAGGTGTTTCAACATTTTCTAAGCCATCTTGAGCAGCAAGGTATGGATTTTGCTTAAGTTTTGTGTGTATAGAGCCAAGTAAAGTGATTCCAAGGAGGAATCATTGATTTGAGTATGTTAGTGTGTTTGTAGTTGTTGTCTAGTAGTTTCAGAGGTTAAAGTATGCTTTTCAAGTACTAAAAAACTTTTGTATTAAGACTGAAATCAAGAACAGCAGCTGTGTTCTTCACATAAAGTTGCATGTCGTCATGTACACGGCCCGTGTACATGTATTTTAAGCCGGTGATAGGCCATGTAGATGAACATGGTCGTGTAAAATAAGGTACACGGCCCGTGTAGAGGTCAAAGGCGGTGACATGCCATGTAGGGTTACATGGTCGTGTAGCATAAGAGATACACGGCCCGTGTAGGTGATGTGTCAACACAGGGCATGTGGCCAAGAGTATTCGTGTAGTATGCAGGGTACACGGTCCATATAGGCTTACACGGCCCGTGTAGCCCCTTTCTCAGTTCAGTTTGTACAGTTTATGATGTTCAGCTTAATCTCTGGTACAGGATGGTATTTAAAGACTTGACAGCATAAGCTATCTGTTTAGCATTCTACATAGTTACCATGTAAGTGTACTAGTCCTCTAGCATGTTTAGCATATGGCTTTGGTTTAGATGAATAGCATGATATTTGTATTATGTGATATGAATGTTATACGTGTACAATGAAAGTAAGCTTGGTACAAAATATGTGCGAGGTGTAACCTTGAACAAAGAACAATATTATGATATATAACCACGCAGATGGTGTAACGGTACACCAAAGCAACATAAGTATTTATGAGTCAGTATGTGTTTATGTGCACTAGAAGATATGTTATGTAATGACCAGATATGATGTAACACCGAAATCTCAAGCCAATTTTTTTTTAAATCGCTGCAGAAGCATTTTCTAATTTCATTTAAACAAATACCCACAAAGTACAAAGTACCATTTACAAAATACTGCTTTGGATTGTGTTACAAAAGATTTATAAAACACGACTCGTCTCTTCTCAAAATACAATATCAGAGCGTTGGTCAAATTCCCCTTCCCACAAACACAGCTAAACATCAAATCACAACAATCTTGCAAAAAACAATCAACCGTGGGGAATTAGCACTAAGCTAAGTGAATGGAAGCAACAAACAAGCTAACAACAACAACAGTTCACAATTGAACTTCTGAGCAACAATCACCAACAATCCGTCAATTCAACAATCTCTCGAAGTTTGAGGACCGACGGTTATGCCGAACCTACAACTAGTGCGGGCCAAAGCAAAGATTTATCGATAGCCCTCTGCCGATCTGTAATACCCGTAATCTTAAAAGATGTATAAGAATATTTTAATGAATATTATTGGTGATTTATGCACAATATGATTGGGAATTATTTAAGTGATGGACTTATGTCTTATAAATGTGTGTATGTTGTGGATGGAAATTTATTAAGAAAGTTTGGGCTTATATATGTTATAACCCAATAAGAATTATGGTTGTATTTGGACTTGGAGGCTTAAGTTGAGCTTAGGCACACAATAGATTTGAAAATGAGTATAAATAGGGGTTTAGGGACAGCCTCCCACACAAACCCTCAAATCACTGTTTCATTCATTCAAAGGTTTTTGTGTGTGTGGGTGCCATTTGAAAGACACGAGAAAGAGGAAGAAGGAGTTGCTTCAAATTGTGGAAACTTGAGATTTTTAGCAAAGAAATCATCAGGTAATGTCTCTCTATTCTTTAGAATCATGTAGACATCTTTCTTGCTACATTTAAGTGATGAATGAATGTTTCAGAATATGGGTTTTTGGGTTTTGAAGGTTTAAGTAAAACCCAGGAAAAGTAGCTCACCAAGAACACCATGTAAGTTGATATAATGTGGTTTTAAGTTTAAAGGAAAGTTTTATATGAATGGAGAAATGTTTTGCAACAAGTTTGAGTTGAATTGGTTGAGTTTTAAGAAAACTTGATTATGGCTATGGAGTCTGGGTTTTTCAAAAAGTTGAACTTACAGGGAAGAAGATGGTTCATGCGACAGTCACATGGGCACATTCATGTGCCATGCGACAGTCGCATGGACACATTTATGTGCCATGCGACTTTCAGATAACCCAGATATATGTTCATGCGACTTTGGCACTTTGTATGTTATTCCATGCGACTTTAATGAGATATATATCAGTTCATGCGACTTTCAGTATATGAGTATTGTGCCATGCGACTTTCACATGATGAATAGTGTTCCATGCAACTTTCATGAGATAGATATCAGTTCATGCGACTTTCAGTATATGAGTATTATGCCATGCGACTTTCACATGATGAATAGTGTTTCATGCGACTTTCATGAGATAGATATCAGTTCATGCGACTTTCAGTATATGAGTATTGTGCCATGCGACTTTCACATGATGAATAGTGTTCCATGCGACTTTCATGTAGTAGATGTCAGTTCATGCGACTTTCATATGCATTCATGCGACTTTCATGTGTTGAGTATAAGTCCATGCGACTTTCAACTCCTGTGTATGTTCATGCGACCTTCAGATGAGTCGTATGCGTAGTTCATGCGACTTTTAGACCATGCTTGTATGTCATGCGACTTTCAGATTGAAGTTATGCTGTTTCATGCGACTTAGTGTAGTCCTATGCGACTTTCAGCATGTCACATGCGACTTTCAGCATGCCTCATGCGACTTTCAGTATCATGTAGCAGTTCATGTGACTTTTAGGTGATGTACAGTAGTCCATGCGACTTTCATAGTAGTCCATGTGACTTTCATGTAGCAAGCATAAGCCCATGCAACTACAGTAAGTAACAGTTAAACCCAGTATTAACTAATGTTTAGACTTGGTCAGGTAGCAGTCAGTGACAGAGTAAAACAAGGAGAGTCTTTCAGTAAGAACCAGTAGCTAAGACAGCTGACAGGTGAGTATTCTCACTTATAACTTGAATAGATTCCAGATGTTATGCATACATGTGAATACCAGAGATTTATGAATATACGAGTTATAGTTTATTGTATTTAGACCGTTCACTCCGGTGATGGGTATGTTTAGACCATTCACTCCGGTGACGGGTATGTTAGACCGTACACTTCGGTGTCGGGAATGTTTAGACCGTTCACTCCGGTGACGGGTATGTTTAGACCGTTCACTCTGGTGACGGGTATGTTAGACCGTACACTTCGGTGTCGGGTATGTTAGACCGTGCACTTCGGTGTCGGGTATGAGACCAGCACTCTGGTGCCGGGTATGTTAGACCATTGTGACGACAACGGGTGAGACGAGACCGTCCTAGTGACGGGTATGAAGAGACCACTTACTACGGTAGTGGGTATGAGTTGAGTAGTATGTGAACTTTTTTGGTTGTAAGTAGTATACTCGCTAAGCCTTTGGCTTACAGTTGTTGTTTCATATCTTTTCAGGTAACGACCATGACGGGGCTCCAGCGCAGCGATGATAGCTCAAATCCCAAGCTTCCGCAATCTTTTAACATAGTTTTCATCAGTAATGGCTTTAATTATGGACAATGATAATGATTGTAACTTAATGGATTATGGGTGTTTATTCCGCGAACAATTCGTTGTGTAATTACGTTATTAATGGTTTTGAATATCCTCTATGAATGAATTATGTTTACAAAAAAAAATAAAAATTGGGACGTTACACGATCGGCACAGTGAAATTCCCCTCTGATACAACACATGCATCAGGAGGACTACCACTGTTCGACCAACCGCATACGAGCCCAGCTCTTTCAACAGCAGCTGACCCCAACCAGCTCTTTCGCAGAAGCTGATCACCACCAACCCGTTACAACAGCAGTTGGTTCTCAAACAATCCCAAATACACATGCAACCATGATCGCAAACTAAACTCTACCGCATATAACATGTATGCAAACATATAACTCTTAATCAACAATTACCAGACTAATAGTCTATCATTATATTAGAAACAACAATTTATCATCGCATAACAATCAATCTTTAAATCAAGCAATTCGTAACAGTTACCACCATTACCACTCACGAGTAAACTTCCACTCACCTCAGTCCTCAATCACGTTTGCTCAGTTGTCTAATATCACTGAGTCTTCGCAGTTCCTTTACTTTGAATTATTATTCAACAAGTTTTTCAATTCAAATTCCAAGTATGCAAGGTTCTTCAATGGGAGGTTAACACACATACACACACTTCATTTTCTTCTTCTGCAAATAATGAGCAAAGGATTTCTTTCTAATTTTCTCATATACATACACGTACATATTGATTTATTAAAACCAAGCAGGAGGTGTTAACCTCCTATCCATTTACAAATCCGCATGCATACATAAATATTAACATACATACATACATGACATACTTATCTTTCTATTTTCTCCACTTCCAGTGACATATATATTTTAAATTAATTACTTTAATTAGTAAACTTAATTAACCATATAATTAAATTTAAACAATTAAACACGTACCGCTAACGCGCTAATCTACTAGCCCAGGTTTGCGGGTGTTACATATGATATGTATACGTGACCAGATATGATATGTTATAACCAGATATGATATGTTATGACCAGACATGATATGTGTACGTGTCCAGATATGATATGTTATGATTTAACCAGATATGATATGTTATGTTATAACCAGATATGATATGTGATACAAGTACGGGTGTATAGTCATGCCGTGAGCATAACTGTGCACAAGAACAGAGACATGGTATACAGTGAGTTGTGTACCAATAGCAGCTGGGATAGGCTACACCCGTGAGGTGTAGATAAGCCTGGCACAAAGGATACTCAGCACGTGCAAGCGTAGCTTTGTATCCAAGATAGTAGAAAGGGGTATATCGAGCTCTTTATACCCAAGAAAAGCGCAAGGGATATTCTACACTGAGGTGTAGATTAACCCTAGCACAGTTACAGTTGTGCGGGTTTGCAGGTGACACAACTTGGGACAAAATCACCATGGATTTTGTTACCAAGCTGCCCAAGACTGCTCGTGGAAACGACATGATCTGGGTAGTTGTTGATAGGCTAACCAAAAGTGCACACTTCTTAGCCACCAAGGAGAACGAAAAGTTAGAGAACTTAGCTAAGTTGTATATTCGCGAGATCGTCACGACACATGGGATACCTTTATCGATTGTCTCGGATCGAGATAGCCGGTTTGCATCAAGGTTTTGGCACAAATTGCAGGAGGAGTTGGGTACACGAGTGCACTTGAGCACGGCGTATCATCCTCAGACGAACGGCCAGAGCGAAAGAACGATTCAAACTTTGGAAGATATGTTAAGAGCTTGCGTGATAGAGTATGGCGGAAGTTGGGATTCTCACTTACCTCTAGTAGAATTCGCATACAACAACACTTATCATGCAAGTATTGGTATGGCTCCGTTTGAAATGCTTTATGGTAGAAAATGTCGCACTCCTACCTGTTGGTTAGAACCGGGTGAAAAGCAGTTTGCGGGTCCGGAAATTGTTCAGCTCACTGCAGATAAGGTAAAAGTGGTCCGTGAACGTTTAAGGGTAGCTCGGGAGAGACAAAAGAAATACTTCGACAAGAAGCACCGACCCAAAACTTTTGAAGTCGGTTAGAAAGTAATGTTGAAGGTCTCGCCCTGGAAGGGTATTATCCGTTTTGGGAAACGGGGTAAGCTTGGACCTCGTTTTATCGGTCCGTTTTTTATACTTGAACGTGTTGGAGAGCAAGCTTACAAACTTGAGTTGCCACAAGAGCTGGAGGGAATACACAATGTGTTCCATGTATGCTATTTACGAAAATGCTTGGCCGAGGAACCAAGCATACTACCACTGGACGAACTCCGCGTTGACGAAAGTAAGAAGTTGATCGAGGAACCCGTCGCAATCTTGGATCGTAAGGTCAAACAACTCCGAAAGAAACGGGTAAAACTAGTGAAAATACAATGGAAGAATAAGCATGGTGGGGATATGACGTGGGAAACTGAAGACGAGATGAAGGCTAGGTACCCCCAGCTGTTTTCTGAATCGATTCCGAGGACGAAATCTTTGTAAGGAGGGGAGAATTGTAACGAACGGAAATTTGAAACAATTATCGTAATATTATTTACCGATAAATAAATAATATTTATGGAGATTATTTATTTTGATAATAATTAAGGATATTATTATTATTATTTAATAAAATGATTGAAAGCTGGAAAATAAAAGAAATTTCGGAAATTTGTGTTCGTCGCGGCGCGACCCGTTGAAGGTCGCGGCGCGACGCATTGTCGGATGCATGCGTCAGCCGGTTGCGTGTGTCAGACTGTTACGTGTGTCAGAACCTTGCGTGTGGCAGACTTGGCGTGTACAGGGAGTCGCGACGCGACGCGTTCTCAGCAGCTCTATAAATATGAGTTATTTGGCTGCCATTTTCACACACCAACTTCAAGAGTCGTTACTCTGCTAAATTTACGAGTTTTCCCGAGATCCTTGAGCCTACGTTAGTGTCGGGTTTCGTTTGTAAGCGTATCTTTAGTTACGGGAGTTCGGAAACACCGTAAAGGGCGTAGTTTTGACCAAGGCTTTGCGTGGGTGAACACGAGAGGTATTTGTCTATCATATTACGCTTCTAGTTCGATTATTAAGTTACGAGCTGCATGCATGTCGTGTGTGTGCGTTTTACGAAGTTTATTAGCACGTGACGCGTTAATCTTTGGTCGCGAGTTGTTTTTCGGCATGTCTTAGTATAATAAGCTAGTTTGGACTCGTTTAGGGTCTTTGGATCGTGTTTTTAACGTAGTAACCTTCAATAGGTTATTTGTGGCGTTTGAGTTCGCGTTCTTGACGATCCGTGAGCGTCGGTTGTCTTTTCGAGCTCGTGCGTTTCGTTATCTGGACTGAGGTGAGTTCAATATTTCTCAAAACCGAGTACTAGACAAAAATGATATATTTTCAAAAGTAATGATTTACTATAAAATGGTAATATGTGTTTATATATTACCTATGCATGAAATATGTGATATATATATATACATGATTGTTACGTGTTATGAAATCGTATGATGATTATGCTATGTTATGAAGTTATGAGTTTTAACGTAATATTGATTTACGAGACCTTGGGATGGGGGTAGTCCAATCCTTATTAATGATGCCTAGTAGGTTGAACCTTCTAGGAAAAGTGCTAGCCATTGTGGGTTACCGGACGTTCATGACAAGTCCGGGATAACGTGATGATGTATTTATACTCATTGGAATGATATTTGGTACTAGAGGTTGTACCTTATTAAATATCATACGGGTGTGAGGAGATGTAAGAGGTAAAACACCGTTATTACTTCACCTTAACGGCATTGTGGAATACATTGTATACCACGTCGCCGGAGTAACGATAGCGGGAGATGTTGCAGTCTAAGAATTATTGGAAGTCGCGCTCTAATGATTTTTAGACGGGTAATAACGTAACTCGTGAACCGGGTCTATATCTTGGGTTAAGATAATATCCCTAAACCATTAATGATGATTGTGATGATGACGATAGTTATGATTTAAAGAATTACGATAACGGAGTATATGAAATAACTGTTTGAGGTACTATGATTAGTTGACCGTTATGTGCTAAATGTCAAATGATGGGTTGGTCAACTACATGAATGGGCGGGAATGGATTATTATTTATTCTGATATTACCGCTTAAAGTATGTTATGTTTTAATTGAATCTTTTCTTAACTCTATTGACTCACGAGGCTTTAAGCTGACACTTGTTTCTTGAAATGTGTCTTGTACTCATGCAGGTTGCTTAGAGTTTGCTTGTGAGACAAGGACTTTGGGTAGTGTACTGACTTAGATGATACCATTTTGTTTTATCGCATCAAACAATTTATGTCTTTACGATTAATGTTTATGAACGTGATGTCGTGATTTTCATACTGATATAATCTCTTATCGTTTCGGTAAGATGTATTTTATGGCTAAAGACTTCCGTTGCACGTTTTTCTGATAAAATAACAAGATTTTTGTAATTGGTAAATTTTGGGAAATCGCGGTCGTCACACATGACATGGCATTGACCGAACTGTCACATGTATTGCCACGTCACTAGTAACGTACTGACTAGGCGGTTAGCAGGTCTAAGAGGTCATCATACCATTTTTTTGTTAGAAATTGAAATATATAATCATTTCCGTGTCAAAAAAACTAAACATTACCTTTATTGACAAGTTATGTTATTTTAGTTACCTTTTTCGACAATTTGTTCTTATTTATATAATTATTAAACAATACATGATATAAATTTGATAATGTATAACTAATTAATAAAACATTATACAAATTAATAATCCATAAACCATTATACACGTACCGTTTAATAATGCACAAATTAATAATTTTTTAATCGGATAAGGCGGAAGAAGATAAGGGATGTGAGACCTCACGTGATTGGTTATGTGAATAAATTTTAAAACGCCTTTTTTGGGCCGGACCTTTAAATACTAGTACTAAAATTTTATTTGAATTGGGTTTGTTTGGTAACCGTTGGTTTCAATCTTTGAAGCCTCTTTTTTTCTTTTTGGTGATTTGTAAAGATATGGGTTTTTTCATAAATTGAAAATTGGGATGTTAAGATTGTGTGTGGTAATTAAATTATGTGTTTGTTTGGTATGTAAATTAAATTTTATACACGTTCTTTTATAGGTATGGATGGATGGTTCTCAAATTTGACAATATGATTTAGGGGGGTTTAAGATTGCGTTTAGAAAGTGAATTTTAGACTACTGTGATTTTAAATTTAAGATGATGTGGAGGGTGTGTATAGATCGGAATGTGTCGGTTTTGGACAAAAAACGAACCGTTAACCAAACTAATTGGCTATAGCGAATTTTTTTCAATTGATCATTGGTTAATATTGTTTTCGGTTTTAACCGGTAGAGTTTTATTGGTTGCGGTTATCTATTGTTATTAGTTAACCATTAAAGTTAGTTGTTTTCCGTTTTTTTATGTCCAACTCACACTCTTATTTTTTTTTTTTTGCATGCTTAAATAATGTATTTATAAATGAGATCCAATTTAAAGTTGTAAGTTTTACTCTTTTAGTTACCTAATGAAAATCTTAAGCACCACTAGTAATTAATAATATATTTATAAATGAGATTCAATTTAAAGTTTTAAGTTTAACCGTTTTAGTTACCTAAAAAAAAAAGTTTGCATGCTTAAACAAGTTTCAAGCAATATTAATAATATATTGATTAATAGAAGAGACTAGCTAAGGATGAGCGTGGTTCCAGAACCTAACCAAAACCGAAAATGTCTCAATGTAAGAACCGAGGAGTCGAGGACTGAATTGTTTGTTTCTGATTGGTTCTAGTTCCGGTTCGGTTTCAGGTAAAAAACTGAACTGGTGGAACCGAAAACCAAAACATGAGAAATATATAAACTGATAACCGTCCCCAAAATGTGTAAATAGGTTGTTCCAATTCTAGTTCGGGATAAATAGGTTTTTTGCTCATCCATAAGACTCGCCATGCATCAAGACAGATGGAGGGTGCCGACCCTAAGGATCTTACATCCGGTCATAGTTTTGTTTTAGGCTACAATTCACCTTTAACCAACTCAGCTACACATCTCTAGACAGGTGAGTAACATTTTTTTATATGATTAACTTTGAAAAATAGAAAGTTAAAAACAAAAACAAAACGTGCATCCAAAACTTATTACCGGCGCATGATATCGACACAAATACTCAAATGTTTGGTATTGTTATCACATAAGCAGATTGGAATACAAATTATATATACTAACATTTATCATCAAGTTATAAACACCGGCTTTTGAATAAAATAATGGGAGAAATTCATATATATCATTCTAAAACTTCTTAATTATGTACAACACTTTAAAATTACATCAATATTCTCTTAAAACTTTTAAACTCTAATCTATATCCAAAACCTAATTAAAATCATTTAAATATTAAAAAAACATTAACTCCAAAGTCATTTATATATAAAATTACTAGACTACCCTTACCCAAACTAAAAACATAAATCATCTAAAAATATAATCTTTGAGAATTGCAAACTGTTTCATCTTCCATGATTCCCTGACACTGTTCCATTTTGGCATTTCTTGCAGATGACTTGTGTGTTCTATGTATTGCTCATCTTTATTTTTTGATGATTATTACGTTAGTTGCGATTCCACGTATTGCTTCATATGATTGTTCCTCTTGTCATTTCAGTTATATAATCCAAATAATACCTCTTGATTTATATTGAAACTTCGGTTTAACTTTTAAAAAAATTAAATCATGTTTCCTTTGAAATAATTTTAATTGTGCATTTTACTTGAATTCAAGTTATAAAAAATACACAGATAGTTGATGTGAATACTTCATAAGTTCGTAACAACGATTTCTATGTAAACGACGCGGAAACACTCGATGGAGATTAAAATGTAAATGTAGGTGATTTAAGTTTTTAGTTTATACTAGCATCATACCCGCGCAATGCTGCGGCGGCATATAGTTTTTGGTTTACAATATGTCGCTTTCAAGAATGTAATGATATGTTATTCGCGCGATTCAATGTCACGAAAAAATTTTCAACAACAACATGTCCGTTTTTTTTCAAATTTTCTTTTATTTACATTTAACTATTTTATTAATTTAAAAAAATAAATTCTAAAAGACAATAAGATAAGAAAAAAGATTTATATTGATGAAATAAAGAGAAGAGTTAATAATATTTTAAAAATTATGTTGATGTGGGTGGATAATTGTGTTAGTATAAGAAAATATATTTTGAGTAAAAAGTTAAAATAATTAGAAGAGAATAAAATAGTTAAAGATTGAGTGGATGAGATTAATTTAGATTAAATGAAGGGTCAGGATTTTATATTGATTAAAATTTTAAGAAGTCTTAAAATTTAAGATGAGAGAGAATGTTAAATGGTTTATATAGTAGTATAGATAAGGTTATTTTAGGAACTTTTTATGTAAAAAAATTTGGAGATAATGTTTCCTATTTTTTAAATGATTTTTTATAATTAATTTAAATATTTGGACATACAAGAGAGTTTAAAGATTTTAAGAGGATATTGATGTAATTATAAAGTTTTCAAAAATATATACATAATTAAGAAGTTTGAAAAAGATATATATGAAATAACACTGGAACAGACCAGTAACAAACAAAGGGAGTGAATAAGGTGTAGGTCGAAAGTTCGACACTTGCCTCATATATTTTGCTTAAGCTTGGATATATCATACCTCTTCCCACTTCTTTGCAGGAGATAATGGTTTAATGACTAACAAGAAATTAATGTAGGTTTTCTTGGGTTAAAATTTGAATAATTATTTATTAGATTGCAAACACAACAAAGTATTGGATACCAATCAAATCAAAGTGTTCAATTCATTTTTAGTTTAAAACATGAAAATGGCGTTTTAATAGCGAGTCTTGCGTGTGTAAAATACCAAAAGAAATGCCTTTATTCTACTTGTTTTTTTTTTCCTAACAACCGTATATTTTTTCATTTTTATTCTTTTTTTCTTTTCATAAATAATTTAATTAATTTGTATTTTACAGATTTATTAATTTGGTCTAGTTGAAAAATTAGAATAGTTATGTAAGAACTCTTTTTCCGGTCTTCAAAAAAATAATGAATATTGTAATTTTTAGCTTGTAGATGAAAATATTAGAATAGTTTTATGAGAGTTTTTTTTCTTTTTTGTGAACACTTTTTTTCGAATGTAAAAGATTTGTAATGCTAAAGCCTAAATGGTTACAATGAAGGTAATATGAAAATATAAAAAATGAAATGAATTGAATCTGGTTCAAATGTTGCATTACAATCCTAAATATTTAAAATTTTCTTATTTTATTTTGTGTGTTTAGTTGGATATTAGTTTCTATATTTATTTAACATTATTTTTAAATTTTTTTGCAATAGCGTGCTGTTCATACACGTGGTTGCTAGAGCATGCATGGTAAGTAGTAACTATAAGCATGGTCTTGGCATGCTGACTTGGACATTGTTACCGAAGATGAACACACCATCCACCATGCTCTAGTACCGAGCCCAATCATGGGTTCTCAACATTTCAATACTGAATGAGAGAGAGAGATGAGATAGAAAGAGAGAAAAAAAGGGAGACAAGATGAAAATAATTTTTATAATTAACCTTTTAAGTATGCAAACGTGGATATTTTATAGGTTGAGGCATGAAAAAATAAAAATAAAGTATTGCCGATATGCCAGAGAAAAGATATCTTTTAAGGACAATATTCGGTTTTGAACAACAACATTCATAATTTCTTATAGGCAATTGGGCCCGACCTTTAAATAAATACTACCGAATTTGGGGTGCATCGGATTTGTTTAGGTAGCCGTGGTTTCATTTTCCAATATATCGTTCTTGAAAGTTCAATACCATGTTCAAAACTCAAAATACTTTTGTCAACATGTCGTCTTATAGAGCGTGTAATATGGATAACATCTAGGTTCCATTGTTAGTGCGTAGGGACACATTATTTTTAAATATGTTTTATGTTGTATATATGTAAGCCAATTTTGCTTAGCCTAAAACTAAATACTTCTATAATAGTATAGTATGGAAAAATTTATATGTTTCTTTAGGTGATATTTTTTTATTAATATTGTTTCACTACCCATGAAGACTTTTGACAACCCCTGCATGTGTAGCAACTACTGCATTTGTTCTACTTTCAACATTTGATTAGTTGCTATGAATGGAAATCTGCATTAATAAAATGTAAAATAGGATTAGTTGTTTGACAATAAATCAAACTTGAAAAAACATCTACTTTTTATTAACCAATGTTTAATCATTTGTTATTTCTCAAAAGCTGTTTGGAGTGGGTTTTGTAATTGGTAAGGACAGGGCAATGTAGTTTTTGCTAGCAAAATGTTACAGTAAAACGATTGTTGAAAATAGAGTATGAAAAACGTGTTCTGAAAATAAGTTCAGGAAACATATTCCAAAAAGTCCGATCCTGGCAGTAAGTTCAAAACGAATTCTAAAACTACGGCAATAAAGAAAGACCCGAAGAGTGGTTGAGACTCATTTGTAACATAATTGTCTTAAACATATTCGCCGTCTATTTTCAAGGTATAACAATCTAAGCAAATGCGCTGCCGGATATGACTACTTGTCTGAAAATATCGCCGAAAAAGTTATGAAACAAACAGAGAGCATTTTTGTAATTGTTGTGTGTTGTGTTTAAAATGAGACTCTAGAGTCTAGAACTCTTTTTATAATGAAGATAGAAACCGAGATAATCAATTCGTAACTAACAAATGATTAAACAAATTAATTATCCTTATTTATCTTCAATGTATTACATTTACAAAGATTGAAACCGGGTAAAAAAGTAAAGTAGCAAAACCAAGTTGCGCCAATTTGAGATTTTGAAGTTTGGCAAATTTAGCCTATGAAATCTACAATCCGCACCCCCTGCGGGTGGGTAGATTTTGGAGTAAAACCTCACGAAGGAGATTCTAAGCCCCTTACACTTCAATAGTTGTAAACTCACAAATAGTTTATTCCTTCCTTCAATGTAGGACATTTCACATACCCACTTGGTTTTACTAAAATTCATTTTATGTACTCGGCTTTGAGTATCGATATCATAATCACACATACACCGTTTTGGACAATTATATATTGTTTTGAATTCTTAAAAAGGTACAACATTCGATCAAGTAAACTTTGTATTTATTATGGAAAGCAAGGAACGAACTCTTTTGTCAGAATAATCTTCTTCTTCGATCGCTTTAGTGAAAATTCATATAAAGTAGTTTAACAAGAATTCAAAAATACTGAGATTGAGTAGGGGAAGTTAACAGAGTCCGACGACATTCAGGGATGGATGTAGACCCATCGGGCAGGGATAATCATTACTAAGCTAGGATTAATGTCTCTTAGGAACGAAAATACGCAAACCAATGAGAAATGGTAAAAATACGTGAACACTAATAGTTTCGACACATATTTATTGTTTTGATCTTATATTACTTATACGAATTCGGTTTGAAGTGATTTAAGCGACCATAAAAGCTAAATAAGAGGGTCTAGGGTTATAAACGAACCGAACGAACATGAACAGTGGTTTGTTCGTGTTCGTTCATTTAACTTTAGCCGAACAAATAAACGAATAGGAACAAATAAATAAACAAAATTTTGTGTTCATGTTCATTCGTTTAACTTTAGCCGAACATAAACGAACACAAACGAACAAACACATCAAACATTATTATATATAAACAAACACTAACTACGTATACATATAAGTGTGTGCGTGATAGTGTGTGTATGTATATGTATGTATACCCCCACACATATATGTATAGATGTATACATACATGTAAACTAACATAAACTAATAGATAACCGAACGTTCATAAACATAAATGAATAAACAAACGCTATTCATTTTTGTTTATTTAACTAAACGAATAAAGAATTTTGTTCGTGTTCGTTTGTTTATTAATTTTCCGTCAAACAGTTTACGAATGATTCGTCAAACGTTCGGTTCATTTAGAACCCTGTGGGAAACAATTACATTTAAGGTTGCAGTATTAAACGAGGGCTTGAAAATGGGTACCTGGGCCGAGAAACAATGAATTTCCTCTCATTTACCCATTACTCATCCTTGGACTTTGGGCTTAAAAAAGTTAAACCGACAGTTTTTTGTGTGGCTATTATTTTTCACGAATGGAGTCCAAGATAAAAAACAAAATTCAAAGCATTAAATTATATTTTTATTCTACTAAATCTTTTAAATTTATCTTAATACTTATTAAACGATGACATGTACCTATTCTCTTCATTTATATTCTTTACACTTATCTTAAATTTTATAGGTATGAGAATAAGTATGAATAAAAAGCAAAGAGATATAAAACCTCTCTTTATAATTTTTATTTTTTAAAGATGGCACCTAAACACGCACCCTATAATAGAATATTCAATATAGTTTATATTTAATTCATAATCATAAGGGACTAATGCTAGCCTTTTGATCAAGGGCATATTTTAACATTTTGGTTGGAATGACATTTTCGTAATTCACATATAATTGTATGCTGAATTACTGAATATTAAAATTTTAGGACTATACTTTTTACATGGTTTTTATTGAACACAACTCAGTATTTCTAATCTAAATGTTATGCTCATTATTGGACTTGTACCCATAACTACAGGAATCACCTGATCATCTTATATCGTTGGGTTGTATGTTATTTGATAAGGAAAATTATATTTATTCCTATTAAATCTTCTCACTTTATCATCCTAATCATTAGATGATAACATGTGTAATCTACTGATTTTCTTTTTTCATATCTTCTATTGATTTTGACATTTATATTAATTTTATGAGTAAAAAGATAAGCAGATATACAAAGTGAAAGCATATAAAACACCTCATTTGATTATATGGGAAATTAGTTTGGGCTTTTTATCATTTTCAGTGGGCCGAGAATTTGGCGGTGTGTGTGCATACTGTAGAGGTGAATAAATAGGACTAGTCTGACGAAAACTGCCAAGACCTGACCGGTCCTGAACCAGTCCACGGTCCGGAGGAGAGGACCGCCACGAACTGGTCCGAAAGTCGGTAGGGAACGAGCCGCTCAAAGAGTCTAAACCGGTCCTAAAAAACGAGTCGGCCCGGACCGTTCCGGTCTCAACGGCTAGTTTTTTAACAAATACTCTATAAATACCTTACCACCTCTTCCATTTTTCTTTACACCAAACTTTTTTCTACATATTCTCTCAACTTTGTCACATTATTTATTTCGAACTTTATGTAATTTAATTTCGAAGAACTTTTTAGTTATTTTTAAAAATATGTAATTTTATTTCGTACAAGTGCACAATCATTGAAATTTTCAATAAGACGAGCATATATTTTCAACAACTATACATGTTTATAACTTGCGATTTTTTCAATTTAATTGTCAAAAAACTGTTAACGAAAAGGAAGCCGAAAACCAGAAATGTCTTAACCGAAACTTAAAATATAAAACCGGAATTGTCTAAACCGAACCGAAAAATATCCGAACGAAAACCGGACTAGTCTGAACCGAAGTCGGACCTGTCCGAAAAAAGACCAAACCGTCTAAAAACCGAATGGTCTTACGCGAGGACCGGACCGATCCCGAAAGATTCCAGTACCGTTTTTGTTCACCTCTAGCATACTGCATTCTACGTAAGTCAGTAGTCACAAAACTTTGTTGATGGCCACGTGAGAGGAAATAAAAACGGGATTATGATGATGTGGCATGCAAGCAAGTCAAAGAGTCGGCAATTATATAGTGAGAAAATATTTATTTGGTGGGTGGAAATTTGAAAAAAAAGGTGAGGGTGCCATGACTGCCATGTGATCGATGTTTATATAATTAAGTGGGCTGAGAGTTAGAAAGAAAGAAAGAAAGCCCAATAATTCCATATATATGCGGCTGGTCTGGTCACTGGTGTGGTGTGGTCAGTGGTTTGAAGCAAATTGGGTGGCTGACTGGCTGCTTATTGTGCAATTATTTGTTTTGGGAGTACGTAGGAAGTTGTTACTTATAATGCGTCAACAGGTAGCGAGAATTAAAACGGGAAGTGTAATTCCTTCCTTCCTTCCTTCCTTCCAGTACAATTAAATTAAGTTACTGTTTTATACATATATAGTTACGGCAGCAATTTAAGGGGGCGGCCGGCTGGCTATCTCTATTTTATTATTCATATACGAGAACACAAAGGACAGCATGTTTCGATTTTAATTCTTTCGACTATATATGCGGCTGTGTTTGCTTGAGATGGAGTTGTAGGTTAGTAAAGGAAGCAGTTTATGATCAATATTGAAGACAGGAGGCTGTACGTAACATATATATGCGTGATTGACTCGGGTTGTTATCATCGGTTTATAACGTGTTACGATTTGTTTTTGTTTTCTTTGATGTCTTTTGTTCGACGTTAGTTTAATGCTAGCTAGTTTCACGTCTATACAATAAAATTCCAGTTTTCATGTAATTATGTGATTTGATCTATGCCAATTAACGAGATTATGAACGATAGTTTGTAGGTAGTTGCGGTAATTAACTTAGGCTATTGTTCGGGGTAATATATATGAATCCGATTGGGTTGGTAGATTGCGAGATAGATTAATCATGCATGTTAATGACTTGCAAAGGGATTTTTCCTCATTAGATGCATGGTATAATAATTGCATAATACGAGAGTAAAGTTTGGTGAAGTGAAATCAAGCTAGACCAATTAAATTGATTTCAATATATTTCGTGTTAGGGGGAAATCAGTGTAAGTGAATAAATCTTTGTTATTGCTCATACATCGTTTTTCCTTGTTGTCCATTAGTCATTAATTTGTTTCGTTTAATTAATTATTCGTTTATTTACGTTTTTATTATTATACAACAATACTCTCTTTTTAAATAGCCAATAGGTTAATTAGAAGTAGTTTGTTTATTCAAATTAACATTAACCTTCCATGAGGATTCAAGCATGACTTACCTTTGTTATACTATACCCAAGATAATCATACTTCCTTGTAGTGTGTGGAAAAACTTAGATATATCTTGTACTTAATTTTTACGTATCAATGCTGAGTGGGCTGTTGTGCCTACACCCGGCGCCCTACAGCTAGATATTAAGTTCCTTTGGAGGGGCGCCAATATCCTGAAAAACGAAAAAACCATCGGTAGTCTTCCGATCACCTGTCGAAGTGGTTTCGAGGCAACACCTTCTAGTCTGGCCTCACTTTATTGTAAAACAAGCAACTCATTAGATAGCGAATAAATAAACGTACAAAACATGTAAAAATAAGTTGTTATTTCGTTCGTGATTGTAGACATTTTCTCCAAAGTACTGGGCATAAAATGTTTTTGTTATCTTCTTAATAAGTTGGCACCTGTAACTCTCATGCTCCATCTTAAAGGGGAGTAAAAGAAACCGTATATTTGATGAGGATATAGGATATATTGCATATATTCTCTTTGGGTTTACTATCCAAAAGTGTATCGAAGTTGTCACTTTTTGCTATTGTGTATACCCATCTTTGAAAACTACCATTCAATATACTAAAGTTTTAAAAATTACCATTTAATGTATCGTTACCTTTTATAGTAGGTTATGGGTGACGTGGCACGGTTATGGGTGACTTGGCATCTTACTTGGATGCTGACATGTACTATCTTTATTTAAAAATAACAAATATTTAAGATCAGATCTTCATCTTCTATTGTTGCTTCATCTTCATCCATTTCAACTATTGTTTCATCTTCATCGATTCAACTGCTACCTCAACAGTGGCTTTATCTTCATCGATTCAACTGCTACCTCAACAGTGGCTTCATCTTCATCGATTTCAATTGCTTCAACCGTTGCTTCGTCTTCATCGATTTCAACTGATTAGGGATTCATCTTCATCGATTCCATTCGATTTCAACTGCTTAAGGTTTGAACTGATTGGGTTGCTTCATCTTCATCTTCGTTTGAACCATTCAAGAACACCATAAGTTGTGGTAAGTTCGATTCGAGTTCTTTACAGATCGATTTGTGGTTCATCTTCAAAGATTGATTTGGGGTTCATCTTCAAATATCTGCTTGAGTGTTCATCTTCATGATTCGATTTGGGGTTCATATTCACAGATCTGCTTGAGGTTTGATCTGAGTGTTTGGTTCGATTCCGATAAGGTAAGTTTGATCCGAGTTCTACACAGATCTGTTTGTTTCGATTTTGCTCTTGGTTCGATTATTTTAGTTTTCAATTTTACGGTTTTCATTGTCTGTTTTGAGTTCGATTTGGTTCACAATTTTTTAGGGTTTTCTCTTGTTTCTTGATTTCTAGATCTGGTTTGATTATGATTATACGATTCCATATGATTTCAAGATTTAGTTCAACTGTTTCTGAATCTTCATGAGATAAATCTTCATACGATTTCTTGATTTCTAGATCTGGTTTGGGCCATTCAAGAAGATAAATCTTCTTAAGTTTTTGAATCTTCATGAGTTTTGTTCTTGTTGCCCACAAGAAGATGAATGCCATGAAAATTTAATATTGCATTTTAATTTCAATGTGTACTGATGTGTCAAAATTAATGACGTTGAAAAGATAATAATATAAAAATAAATCAAAATTCAAATATTTACCTGCTACCTGAATAGTAGGTTTCACAATACATTAAATGGTAATTTTTGAAACTTCAGTATATTGAATGGTAGTTTTCAAAGATGGGTATACACAATAGCAAAAAGTGACAACTTCGGTACACTTTTAGATAGTAAACCCATTCTCTTTTTTATATTTATACTTGTATAGTGTATCCTTCCTGGTTTATATCCTTCTCCGTTTTAGTAGGATTCTATATCCTCTTATATTTATATACGTTTTGCTCTTTAATCAAATTAGAGATCTAATCAATCGATACTTGTAATAAATTTTGTTAACATAGTGAGAGCTGATATAGTTTGATTAGCTAGGGGTAGGGGTTAGATCGGTTTAAAAATTGGATAGAACATAAATCCGAAATCTATAAAAACTAAGACCGAAGACCGGACCGACCAGTTCCGGTCTAGATTGGTCTTGGTCCGGTTTGGTTCGTCGGTTTTTTTGGTCTACTGGTTGTTTTATACATGATATCAAACAAACCTGACCGGACCGATCAGGGCTAGTCCAGTTCGTCAGTTTTTTCGGTCTATCGGGTTGCAATTACGTGTTATTTTCGGGTTATCGTGTTCGTGTCGTTTGTGTTTCATGACAATTCCGTATCGACCCGTCTTTGACACATTTATTTTCATGTCGGTTTCATGTCGTGTCATCTTTTCTCGTGTCAATGTGTTTCGTATTGACCCATTATTCGGCCAAACATGTTGGACGAGATTCTTTTTGGTCTTCGAATATGTAGTTAAGAAGCTAATAAGGTTTTAAGTTTTTAATACATGTGGTCGAACAATTACGTGAGATAGTAACGTAGATGGCGACGACAAGAAAGTAACGGTGATGACACGACTCAAGACCGAGATATGAGTGACAAGAGAAATATAGTACTAACAACGACGACATTATCCATTTTGAGAAATGAGAATGAGAGGGAAAGAAATCAAGAAGCTAGTAAGGTTTTAAGTTTTTAATACATATTTTGCCCCGGTTTCATTTTAAAAACTTTTACAATTTTACCTTCATTGTGTTATTTGGATTATTATCGGGTTGTCGTGTTCTATTTTTTTCATGTCGGGTTCTTATCAACCTGTTTTTTAAAAATTTTCAGTTTCGTATCTTCATGTCACTTTATTCAAATCGGGTTCGTATCGTGTTTCATGCCGTGTAAGAAATTACCAACCCTAATTAGCAAGCTAATATTCTGGACTTTTTTCTGTAATTAAATGGTTAGATTTTTCTGGAAGATAGAATTTTGTTTATACGTTCTATTTTTTCGTATAGGATTTCTACACCTTGTAGAAAACTCGAAATTGTGTGTTGTACTTGGATGCTTTAGTTGCTATAAGTTTTTCATTTTTTATAAAGACCTTTTAAAAAGAAAATATTGAATAGTTGTATTTAGTCAAAATTAGCAAAATTATAGTATTTTTTTACCTTTAAATTGTAAAATATGTTAAAAGAAAAAGGATTAAGATATCATCATTTTATTTTTTGAATTTTTTTCATTAATCAAATGACTTACGAATAAATTATTTCATCAAATACAACTTTTTAGATGATATAAGTTTGTTAACACTTAAATATCTTAATAAAAACATTTATTCAATTCATTTAGTAAATACATATTTTTTATTTTTATGGTTATGTATGTAAATACATGTAACAATTGGATTAAATTAAAAAATCAAATTTGAGCATACAGATGTTTTACAAAAAATTTAATGATAATATTATGTATAAAAATTTGATTTTTAATAGATTTACTTTCTTTTAAAAGATTTTATATCGCTATGTATGTGTTATAATTGTTTTATCATATATGTTAATACTTTTTAATACGAGAAATATTTAAAATTTAATTTAATCATTATCATGTTTAAACTTCGTATACTTTTTAGTCCCTGGCTTCTAGCATAGTAGTAAGGTGTTTGTCTATTCGAGTTGCGTAATTATTAAAAAAAATTAAAAAGAAAATAGAAAATAGTGAAAAAGGTTGCTAGGCAGAGGAGGATCAGATGATAGATGATGAGAAAGCAAAAACACCGTTTGTTCCGACATCGCTCGTGGGTAAGAGTCGAGCATTTGCATCGAATTCCCCTCGAAATTCAAAACTTATTTGAGATGATGATAAAAGGGAGATGTAACTAATCACCCCAAGCATTTTGTTTCACCATAAAAGGAATCTTTTATTTTTTAAATTAAAATTTAATAGAAAAAATGAAACCAAACAAAAATCACTCTTCCCTCTCTGGACTTTTCAGTTATTACACATCAGTTTTTACCCAAAATTCATACCATTTCCCTTTCCCTGAATTCACCAATCAACCACTGACATCAACTCTAAACCATAACATTTTCTTTAGAATCTACTCAGAACTCTGCATTTTTTGATGGGATTTTCGTTTTCTTTCAAAGTTCCATTTTTTTTAATGAAAAAGATTCATCGTATTCATCAATCAGGCAATTAATCATCAAGATCATCATCATCTTGTTCTTGATCTGGATAAAACAGTGAATCGGGTAAATGGGTGTTCTTGTCTGCTGCTTTTGATTATGTTTAGGGTTACTAATTTAAGTAGTTGTTTTGCCCACCAAATTTGGCAAAAGAAATAATGCAATCTTTTTGGCTCTTTACCTTCAAATATAAATATTTCCATTTATAAGAAGACCCCTCTTTTGTATGCTGGTTTATTCCCTGTTCTCTTGAAATTAAACCTAATTCCAGTAGGAATTTGATTCGGTGTGTGTGTGTTTGTGTGTAATTTTGCTTCTATTTCACACACACAAAGTGAGTACAGTGATGGCTAGGGAAAAGATACAAATTAAGAAGATTGATAATGCTACAGCAAGGCAGGTAACCTTCTCAAAGAGAAGAAGAGGGCTCTTCAAGAAAGCTGAAGAGCTTTCTGTTCTTTGTGATGCTGATGTTGCTCTTATCATCTTCTCTTCTACTGGCAAACTTTTTCACTATTCTAGTTCCAGGTAATTTTTTTTATCTATTTGTCTTTCTGGCCCTTTCTAGATTTGTTTCCTTTTTTGGATAAAGCTTCAATATTTCTGATGGGTTTCATAATTAGGGTTTGTTTTTCTGATATCATTCAATTTGGTTCTTGATTGCACACTTAACTATTAACTATGGAGGAATGAGATGTTAATAGGCAACAAATAGTGAAAATGTGAATGTTAAAAGAAAAGGAAATTACTGTTCAATTTTCTTGTCATTCTGTAAGGTAAAAGGTTTTTTTCTTAGGTTTTGTATTTTTGGTTTGTACTACACGCTAGCTTGGTTTGTACAGTGCCCAAACAATGAAATTTGATCTTGTTAAGTTTAGTTGTACCTACTCCAAAAAGTAATTTTTTTAAAAAGCAATGTGGTTGGCAAATTGTTTCCTTCAACTACAATAATTTTTTATCAATATATTGATGTTAAGCTGCAGTTTGATTTTCCATTTGAGACGGATCGAGTAATTTTTTCGTCAAAGTTCATCGTCTTTTCCTTAAGAAACCAAGAGAACCACATCTTTGAGAGGCTAAAACTACATAGTTCATAAGTATATGCTTGATTTGAGGACCTTTAGTCATGTCAATGAAGTTTCAACCACTCAAGCAAGAATTGCTAGTCTTTTTTGTAATAATCTTTTCTTGGGTATAAATCCATGTAGATCATATATACGGAATGGAATCAACATTACATGCAGCAGATCTAGCTGTTCTTGTATATTGAACTTGTGTGTAACGTGTTTTTGACTTGTTAATTTGGTAAACATAAGGTCTGAATTAATTATCTCTAACAAGTATAGTTCTTATATTATGGGTGGGTCTGTTCTTTTAATATAAAGACTAAAGTTGTGGGTTGTAGTCACATGTTGATCGATCTGCATGCTATGGACTTTCGATGGTGTTTACATACATTGTTCATAACTATGATGCCAAAAGTTGATTCTGGCTTATATATATCTAGTAATTAAGTTGTTTGTATTTCAATATGATGCATTGTTCAAACTAGGCATGTTTCGCAAAAAATCTTTAACCACGTCACAAGAACACTTCTTGTATGCTAAAATATTACTTATTGGAAGATTTGGAAGCAAGCAGTTCTAATTTCACAAATTCAACTTCATTACGCAATGAACTTGCTAGAAGTACCTCCTTTGCTCGCAAAAGAGCCTGATTTTCAAGTGTAAATTAACGAGTTATAATCAACTCGATGAAAGTTGACAATAACCATTTTCTTATGCTAATAGATATAGAGATTTAGTGTGCACTCACAGAATTGAAGTAATAGGCTTGAATATATAAAAAGATGAGTTTAATTTTGTGATATTTTATTTCAATATAGTACATAAATCTAAATGATTTGATTGAAAAATTACATCAAGTTATTATATTATATGGTATGTCTTTAGCTAGTACTTTAACTGTACCCCACTAATTTGTCCTTAAATTTTATTTATCTGTTTTATTGCATGTTTTTCAGCATGAAAGAAATACTTGAACGACATAGCTTGCATTCAAAAAATCTTGAGAAGCTTGACCAACCATCACTTGAATTGCAGGTGAGCTTATTCTAGTTCAGATTGTTATGTCAATTTCTGTTTGAATACATGTATGACCAAAAAAAGTGGAGTCAATCTTGCTAGTGAGAACAATTTCTTTTCCTTTATAATTAAGTAACAAAAATTCTGATACGTGCGCAGTTGGTTGAAGATGCCAACTATGCCAAATTAAGCAAAGAAGTTGCAGAAAGAACTCTTCAATTAAGGTACATTATATTCTCATGGTTAACACGTTGTTAGTACTAGAATACTAGTTTTAATTCATTTGTGTTTGGACTTTGACACGATCCATCATGAAAATAGGCGGTTGAGAGGGGAGGAGCTCCAACATTTAAGTATCGAGGAGCTGCACCAGCTGGAGAAGTCCCTTGAAGCTGGATTGGGGCGTGTCGTTGCAAAAAAGGTACATTTTTTATCAGTTAAATTGCAAATTTTGACAGGGTACTTGTTATGACTCATATATATCTTAAAAACACCACAAAAGATGGGAATCTTGTAACGCAAAAGTTACCATCAAATTGGTGGTTTTGGGAAATGGAAATATCATTTCTATTATATGCTACGTCACGTTGTGTGATCACTTTCACAATAATTTTTATTTATTGTTGTTCTATGTAAAATTACAAAACCGCATGAACTATATATACATGTACTTTCACATTCTAGTTTCCAAGCAGTGGGCGTTACATTCACTGATTAGATAAGTTTATTTCTTTCAGAGTGAGGTAATTATGCATGAGATTAATCGTCTTCAAGAAAAGGTCAGAACTACAATCTTACCCATACGTACTACAAACTTTTGTAAATCCAAAAGATCAATCTTGAAGCATAATCTTTAAACAATGCAGGGAGTGCAACTCATGGAGGAGAATGAACGACTAAGACAGGAAGTATATATGCGTCTTCTCTGAGCATTTGTTCTTTTCTACTCTCCTTAAATTCTTTGTTCTAACTCTTCATTTGGTACAATTTTTATCCGAATTGTCCATTGAAGATGGCAGCAGTATCGAATGCTAGAAAACAAATCCATGGGGACACTGAAAATGTAATTGGTGAAGAAGGTCAATCATCCGAATCCGTTACAGACATTTCCAACTCTGCTGGTCATTCTCAAGACTATGAAAGCTCCTATACATCCCTCAAGTTGGGGTTAGTACATCATTTGGCTTTAAAGTTTTATAACCTGGTAGTTCATGAAACAAAAAAGTCACAAAAAACAAACAAATAACTGAATTTCCTCCGAGCCTAAAACGATGAAAATAGTCAAATGATCTTAGTTCTTCAACCATATTTGTTAAGTACTTGATGTGTGTTAAAATTGAAAATTGTGAATTGAAGAGTGACAATCAACATGGAGTGTTTGGATAAAAGCAATAAGGATTTTTGTTAATTAATGTGATGATTACTCAAGGTTTATAATCATGTTTGAATAAGCATGTAAGAAACATATATGTTGCAGACCTGCAGCCTATTATATTGGATGCCATTTCACTAATCAATCTTTTGGCCAAATGATTATAGGAAATGAACCAGGTTTTTCATTTCAGATAAGGTGAACGCTAAAATCTACGCATGCTTCTGTCAATACAGGAATTGAAATGAATAGGGTTTTTTTTGTTTTCCTTTAATTTCGTTTCTTTATCCCGTTCTCATGAAAATGAGACCCATGCATGAAATGATAGAAACAAACAAGCTAGTCTATGGACTAACAATATTAAGTTCGCCCACCAACTAAAAGGTCACGCCTGCGGGTTAAAGTCACAACAAAGGCAAATGTGTGCGAGTAATTGTCGTTATGAGAAGAAAAGAAATGAAACAAGTACCGAATCTATATGGCTAACCTGTTTGTTCGGATTACTGTGCAGGCTACCTTACACAGGATGATTGGAAAGCTAGCTAGCTAGTATGATTTATGTACTATGAAGCATGTAAATGTTCAATTAATTAAGATGGTGACTCTGCTACTTATGGATATATATGGGTTATTTAGTTAACCATTTGGGATTTTATATGGGGATAATATTTATTTCTATGTTAAGTTTTTGCAAGCAAGATTGTGTGATTTGACCCAACTAGGGAAGGTTCTTAATTTATGAATATGCTTGACATGGAAGGATGTATGATCAGTTGCTGACTCCCACTGATTTTTTTTAATAAAGCAAGGCAGGGCATTTTATTCATAAGCATCAAAGAACAATGTCTCCAAGATAGAGACTACAATACATCCGACAATAATACCAAAATCATAGACAGGTTAAGCCAACAAAACAGAACCAATCAGTTAATGAAATATATCCAATGGATCATGACATCAATTTTCTAGGCTAACCTTCCCCTTCTTACTTAATTTGGATAATCCAAAGGCTCAAGTAATGAACATGCTGGATTAATATATCCGCTGCCTTAATTTTTCTCCAAATCTTGCAAGTTCTCAGCAAACAACACTCGATTTCTCCATTTCCAAGTGCGCCATAATGCCACCATACATATGGCATTTGCCCCGGTGTTTCGATTCTTGAAATGCGGCTGAAAAAAGATTCTATTTTGAAAAGCGACAGACAAGAACAAACAAGCGCAGGAAAGATCAAGTTTGGGACATTTGAAAAAACAGTGATCGATATCCTCATAGCTAGATCCACATAAAAGACATTTTGCGCTATTAATTTCCACTCCCCTTTTCAGTAATTATAGTTATGATGATGTGGAAGTTAGTAATGCGTAGGCTGTTTAGTCATGAGATAGTACATAGGTTGAAAAAGCTGATGTGATAGTCAAACATGCATGACAGTCATACATGTCATGATCACAGGTGGTCTTAATCTTTATCGGGACAAAGGATGACTATTTGCAACGAGCTTGCAAGGAATTGAAAAAGCCGAGCTCAATCTTCTATGAATGAAAGAGTACATTTTCTTGACCGATCGAAAAGACATCTTTACAAACTTGGCCGGTCTCTGTAACCAGCGATCATCTCCAGATTTTGCAAAATGTGTATTTAAAAGTAAAATTTCCAAGTTATTTAGCTCTTTCACGGATATCATTTCTCCATTTTCCTAGCAACCGATCATCATCCATTCCCCTTGATAGAGATGCCATCGTTCTTTAAATTAAACAAAACATATATATATATGTTTATTAATTTCTTAGGGAAAGGGTTCTTCAATGCATGCATCATCCCCCGATCGAGCCTACCCAAATACCCTTCCAAAAAACAAAATTAGAAGCATTGGCCACCTGTTTTTTGAATGTCAATAATAAAGGAAGGGCTGAACTATTCAGTTTTTTAAATTTCAGGACAACTGCAAGCCATTTGGACTTCTTTTGCAGCCGATCGACAATGGCTAAAAAAGCCTCCATCTTTTCCATATATAGAAATCATCTATGATCTCCCTAGCTCCCTCTACAAAGAGGTTTTTTCCACGTACACAAAATCTCCAAAGCCATTTGGATAGTAAGGCCACATTTTTAACTGATTCCATACCGACTCCAATACGAAATATGAACATGCTTTTGGATAAGTTTAAACGCGACCTGAAACATCATAAAAACAATGCAATAAACCGATTAGGTTATGGAAATTTTCCTTCGACCAGCTCCTAAAGAACGTCATCTGCATGTTGTAAAAGAGATAGATTTTTTCCGTTATTCACCAACTTCAGATCGACCTTTGAATAAGCCTTTGTTACAAGCCTCCTGCGTCATGACTTGCAACCCCTCGCCAATAATTTTAAAAAGATTAGGATATAAAGGATCCTCATGTCGAAGGCCTCTTTCCATTTGGTATTCAGTCGTGGGGACTCCATTAATACATGTTCCAAAATATGTATCAAACACAATGCAAGTTAATGTGGCGCAAGAAAAGTGTACAAGATGAATACTTATAAACATATGAAGAAGACATACTACACCAAGAACACACACTAATTCTCAATAAAGTTTTCTCCGCATATATTTGGAATGTTTAGAATTCAAGTTGTGCCTTGAATTCTATTTATACTATAAAAGTCACACTACTTACCGAGTAAATACAAAAGAGGCCTATGACATGTAACTTAAACTAGTATATTACAAGATAATAAATACAAACGAGACCTTTTATTTAAACAAAGGATCACATTTTTCACCCAATAATATATTTTCTATGTGGATACAATTAAAATGGACCTACAATCTCCCCCTTTGTATTTAATTAGTAGAAATAAAATTTTATCCATATAAGCTTCTTAACAACCTCTCTTCTAAAGTATGTAGAAACTCTTTTTCTTTCTACATACTTGTAACATGGAGATTGTTCCTTGTTTTGAGTCTCGGTTCCTTTGTTTTGGATTCTACAAAAAATCATAAAAGACTTTTCTTTAATGATCATGTTGTACTTAGAGTTTGTAGTGGAAATCTTAGACTTTCAACCTTTGGTTTTGTGATATATTGATCACACATAATTTACAACAATGACAGTTTCCTATGACTTCAGAGGAGCATTAGATCTCGAGTATTGAAATAGAGTAATATTTCATTTTTGCACGGGGGAATTTATGGTCTTTCCGTCTTTCAAATTTTCTTTACACAAGACACTCCGTCTCCATAGTCCCTTCTTGTAGGTGACCCTCACTTATAAATAGAGGCATTCATTTCCATTCTCTGGTACGCACCTTCAACCTTCCTATTTTATATTCTATTGCTAAAATCCATGACCTTCGGTGACTTGAGCATCAGAGTGGTTTAAATAGGCTCCCTTATAAGCCCTTTGACGTATATTTCCCTTTTCTTAGTAGATCTAACAAGGAAAAAGAGTATATGTGTAAGTGTGAACTATCATAGATAAAAGAATAACTTAGAATGAGGGTTTAAGAAGTTTTAAATGTATTCAATAAGTAAGCATCTAGGATATGTTGTTTCGGTATTTTTGTTAATGATTGCAAACTATAAAGCACCAATAAATATTTAGTTCAAAAGGTTCTATAAGACTTGTATAAAAATATAAGAAATTGTTCACTTTTATAAATAAGACATGCAATATGCTTTCATAGACCGTACAATGTCTAGTACATATTGATAAAGACAACCATACATTGATCGATTTGGACTCTCCTCACATACTAGATTTTTCAAACTAGTATATATACGATAACTAGAGAATATATTCAAATTTTTTATAATTTGATCATCTACCCAATGAGGTTGGTTCTTTGCCTTTCGAATGCTAAAAGAGTTGAACTAGATATTTTTGGTACTAAAAATAATGTAAAACAGAAGGAACTTTAAGTTGTATAATGTACACTACTAGTGTCCTTTGTTTTTAAATTTAATGGCTTAACATTATAATCTCCACTTGGTAATACATATACGGGCGTATGTTTAACATTACTTGTTCGATGTTGGTAGAGAAGTACGCCGATATGTAGATGAATGTCGATAGTGAAGTCAACGGGTTGGAGTCTCGGAGAGCCTCAATGGAAAACATTTCTTATTTACGTTGAGTTGCAGATAAGAGTAAATGGAGTGGGCTGTGTTACCTCCGTGAATATGTCTCCACCGCGCCGTAGATGGAGCAGCCACCACTCCATGGCGGCGTGCTCATGTTCTTTGCGCGGCATATACCGCGCAGTGAAAATGGCATGAATCTATGAGCTTCCTTTTTTCTTTTTTAAATGGTTTTTTTTGAATTATTTTATTCTTCTTTTTGCTTTTATTTGCATGGTGGACTTATATGACAACTGTACCAAACTTCATTTGCATGTGTAATTTCATGAGTTTTTATGTTTATTTTGCATGCCCACCGAATTTGATGTTTATCTATTTTAGTTTCTTTTTTATTTTAAGAGTTAGTATTTTATTTTTATTAAGTATTATTAAATCAAGTATGAATTTTAAAAATATGGTGGGTTCCGGAATTAAGATAGGGAGTGTCCACTACAGGGTCTGAGTGGTGGGTTAGGTGATGGATGTAAAAAGCTGACGTGACAGTATGATGAGTATGATGGAAGGTAACCACTCCCAACGCTCTAAAGGCAGAAACAAAAGGGTAGTTAAGTAACTTAAATGATAATAAGCTTGCTAAGCGCTAATAAGATTTTTTTAAAAAAAAATGGTTTACTATTTGGGCTTATTAAGAGGCTAATAAGCATAAGCTAAAAAACTAACCCAAACACCTTTAAAAGTCTAAGCTAGTAACATGCCCACTTAACAAGCTAATGTAACATCCAGATTTTCGGCCCAATTATTTTAAAACATATCTCTAGTGATAAACTTTTAAAAAAGAAAACTAACCTTTTAAATAAATAAAATAATTTTAAAATAATCCAACCTATTTTACTCATTTCAACAAGTTGGTGTTAATGTTATTTACATTTTCTTACCATTAATCTATACTATATTATAAACATTTAAGTTTTTTGCTTAAACTTTTAAATTTTAAGTATTTTAAAATTACTAAATTACCCCATATAAATTAAACGAAAACTACTAAATAGAGTTAAAAGATTCTTACATTCTATTTTAGTAACTAAACCTTCCATATTAAAAAAATCAACTCAATAGAAAATAATTTAGACTATTTAGTTATTAAAAAATAATTTCATAGCGAAAATTTTCCTTTTACATATTCTATCATATAATAATTAATTTAACTTAATTATTGAAAAACATGTATAAGTAAAACTCATAAACCTGAATAACCTATAACCACAATTTATAAACATTTTTAAATAGCTCATGTAATCAAGTAAAATATAATAAATATCCACTATTTTACTCTATTTTATTAATCTCTTAATTTTAAATAGTTTTAAATTTCTAATTTACACTATGTATTTTCATGCAATTTACCGTAGGAATCTTTTTTTAATTATTTTATTGTTTTCAAAATTTATTTTACAAATCAATAAAAGAGTTTATGGAGAACAGAAAAATAAAAAAATGGAAAAAGGTAAAGAAAATATACATGTTACAAAAAAATTATTCGTTGTCATCGTATTACGTGAATAACACGTCTCTACGTTTTGAAAATGTACAGGTTATCATATAGAAATTATTTGTTACCGCCGTATTTGCGCGGGTAACATGCTAGTATACATAAAATACTCCTAACATGTTTTCCGAACTTGCTACGAGGCTAACCGTGTCACATCTAAAACAACAATCTAACCATCACTTGCGAGTACACATTTGAAATAACATGAACTGGCTTCTGTAGGAATAATACATGGAGTTTTAGTCCAAATTTAAACTTTTCAAAACAAATTTTAAGAATCATATTCAAATAACAAGGAAACATTATACAATTGCAACTTTTCATTATACAACATATATGTCGGAAAAAATTGAGAAAAAGGCCGTGAAGTCGTGAATGAAACCTCGAAGGATAATTTAGGACTGCCACTTCGTTTTGATTTTGTTTATGACAATCTAAACTTGCAAACCCCTTGATTTTCTTCTTTCCATCAAAATCGACCCGCTGCTTTTTGTTTCCTCTGCCCAAATGATCCGTTCATCCTATACAACTAACTTGTTTCAGCCCAGTTTTACCCATTGTAAATCACACTACAACCCAATACGACCTATCTTGTTAATTTTAAAGTCCAAACACACCAAGATTTAGATAACTGCATCAGGATTACAAGTTTATCTTTCTATCTTTTACAACTAGAAGTACTTATTTTAGGTGTTTATATATATATATATATATATATATATATATATATATATACAAACACTTAAATCAGGAAATAATAAAATAAATAACATACCTCTTATTTTAATTATTTGTGCTTAGTAAAACCTTTGAGATAAATACTGATAAATATCTTCGGTATATCTATACTGGTACTATATTAAACATACAACATTCTCTCTCCTTTAAAAATTAAGAATTCTTAATTTTTCAATCAAAACTAAATCTATACCTTTAATTTTATTTACATTAATCTCATTCATCAATTTAATAAAACTTTCACCTCCTCTCATTTAACAAATAAAGGTCTCGTTTAGTCATTTATGACAAATTATAATTTACTTTTCCAAAAACCATACATTTCGGTTTTCTTTTAAGTAAAAGTGTATAAACAGTATTACCATACTATTAAGTAAAACTTTTATATAACATAAATTTGATGAATAATACTACTTAAATTATTTTAAATTTATTGTAACATTCAAGCTTTATTCACAAGCATTATTGCCTCATTCGTCTTCGTCACCACAAGTATTCACCATCATATTTCTTTGATCGTTGCCGTCGTATTAAGCGGATACCTAACTAATCTATACTATCTATAAAACATTTACACATTTTAAATCTCTTAATTTTTAAGTAAGTTGAAATTACTAATTTACCCCTTATTTAAACTTATAAGGAAACCATTAATGAGGTTTATTAGATTCTTAAATACCATTTTTATAACTAAACCTTTCATAATAAATAATATTTAAAAATTAATTTTCAATCTACATGATATTAAATACAAATTAAAACCTAAAGGATCTTTATAAAAATAATAGTTTAAATATTTTATCATATAACACATTTTAATTTAAGTATTAGAAAATACGTATAATTATAACTTATAAACCTAATAACATGTAACCTAAATTTATAAAATTTTCGGATTTTTTAAATGGCTCATGTAATTAAAGCAAAAGGTTTAATTTATAGTATATATAATATTATTTTTGTTTCTCATTTTATTATTTTTAAAATTTTATTTTAAAAATCTATAAAGAGTTATAAAGAAAAAGAGAAATAAAAAAAATGAAAAAAGGAGAAAGAACATAACTATATATTACGAAAGAAAATTATTCGATGTTATCGTAATACGTGAATATAATAGTCTTACGTTATAAAAAATAAACAAATTATCGAGTAAAACTTATTTTTAACCGCTACATTACAAGAACACTATACTTACTCGTATATATTAAAGCACCTAAACCCTAGAAATATTCGGTACAATAAATCAAACTTCTCCTAGTACAAATATCGCTGCCATATATTAGTTGGTTAAATTGGACCATCGCCCCTTGATTTCTCTCCATCAGACGACAGGGGTCTTCAATGGCGGGATACGTGTCAATTCTTCGGCGAATGTATTTGACTATATACAACTGGGCTGTCTGCGCCGGATGGTAATTCAAATTAAATTCCAACTCATTCTTCCCTTCTCTCATATTCCTCATGTTGCAGGTTTCAAGTCTTGTACTTGGCCTTAAAAACCCTAATCGAATCAGGACACATCCATGTTTATGGAGCCATTGAAAAGCCGTTGTTAGTAGCTCAATCTGCTGCCCTTTTTGAGGTATTCTCTATTTCTGCTTAAGAGCGTACAAAACCATCGACTATCTAGGTTCTCTGTGCTTTAATTGATCATTAGAAACTTCGCGAGTCTGCGATCTGTTTGAATATTTCCAAAAATGTTAAAGCATCTATAATTAGCCCACCCTTCTTTAAAGGATGTTCTAACCCGTGTTAGGAATAATCAGGTAATTTCAGGTGTTCACCAATAATCAATCACCTAATTTGATTAATTTGACCTAGATAACCTGCAAACCATAAAATAACCAGTTTTTGCCAAATGAGGACAAATAAAGGTGTTTGACATTGCTAATTGTCGTGATATGGAAATGTCATAAGGGGCTTACTCCATCACAACGCCACACACAAGCCATCAGCTTACGCATCACATTAAACCGTCACACAATCACAGCAACTCCTTTAATACACTCAAAACGTAAGAAAAAACAAAAGAGACAGCATGACTCTCCTCACGTTGGCACCAACACGCCCAGCATCACCTTGCAACCCCCATGTGGGAGCATACCAGCATGAGAGGGCATCACGCTGGTGATCACCCCAACTACGCCCCCAGCCCCCTTATAATTTGAGAAATGAGCGGTAAACGTGTGCCATGACATTTTACTTGGATGTACTTCAACAGTTTGAAGTTGTAATGATCAGATAAATAGTTCAAGTTTTTGGCAAATTTTAACTATCTAAAAAGAAGTGCAGATTTATTTTTCATTATTCAAAGATAGATCACAGAAGAAATAATGGGTGGTATCTAAATAATCTGTTTTGTTGCAGTTTTTCAAAACAGAATATTTGACTTCTAAATTACCACATACTTCACTGTACCCTAGCACTAGAAACTGATCATACATGACTTGAAAAATGCAATAATGATATTATCACTTCCTAAATTCAATGTCAAACAAACCTAAGAGTTAAAACTGTATTTTAACTTTTTTTTCTTTCATTTGTTTCTCCAATCTTGTTATTCCTGTCATTACTTCCTCTGTAACTTAAATAAGTTACACTTAACAAAAAGAAATTGTAAGAAGAAGTGTCTTTATCATAAACCAACTCAATTTACTTTAGATTAGTGCTCATGATTTCATCTTTTCTTACTCAAATATTTCTGAAAAGCAAACATTTAGTTGTAGACCCAAGGGACAATCAAGACATCAATATGAATCGATTTAGTCATATTGAAGAATTTATGAAAGTTGAATAATGGTATCAAGGAATTTTAGTAGGTTTGACACTTTTTAAAGCATCGTCAAATGAAAACTTTTCTTCTTGCATTTAAACATTCAAGTCATGCAAATGTACAACTGCTTACCTTTTTGTTTACTTGTGGAACAGATACTTCATGGTACAACAGGTGAGTGCCATCCATTAATAAGACATACTACCAGTTCACATGAGATTGTTTTTGTCATATTACATAACCTAATCTAATTTCTCTGTTCTTTTTGGCATTAAAAGGTCTGGTAAGATCTCCAATTTCTGCTGCCCTGCCTCAAATAAGTTCAAGATTATTTGTAGTGTGGGGAATCCTGTATAGTTTTCCTGAGGTTTGCGAGCTTCTCACTTGGGCTTCTTTTATTTCAATTTTCATTCAGATTTAATTCAACTTTATTGAAGTGAGGAAGGCTTGGTGGTGACAGGTTCAGACTAATCTCCTTGTTAGTTCTATGGTTATCAGTTGGTGTGTCACTGAGGTTAGAATTGAGCAACTTATAATATTATGCTATTGTAGGGTTCATGAATGGAAGTGAGGGTATGTTGTGCATACCAAGATCAAAAATTAAAATGTTTTGCATTGCAAATAAGAAAAATATAAAATTATTGTTCTAGTTGATAAGATTTGTTAATACTAATGCATATTATAATTTCTTTAACTGCAGATTATTCGATATTCTTTCTTTGGCATGAAGGAGGCATTTGGTTCTGCACCTTTCTGGCTATTATGGCTCCGGTAAAATAGAAGCCTTAATTATATGGTCACTAAAGTTCTGTTTCCGTTTTTCTTTCTTCTGTATATCCTTTTGTTGAATATGTAAAACACTAAAACCTGACTGCAGGTATAGCACCTTTCTTTTATTGTATTTAGCTGGTATTGCTAGTGAAGTTGGATTAATCTTTAACGCCTTGCCTTATATAAAGGTGACAAGAAACTACTAACTTTTTCATTGTTATTATTCCTTCCAAACGCAAAATGAGAACCCTCTTTTGTCTTTTAAGTGACAAAACAGATTCAGTTTTTAACTTCTAGATTCGTAAGAATTGCCTTAGTTATTAAGAATAGATTGATAGGTTATTATTTATAAGAAATGGGGCTAAAAAACAAAAAACAATAGTGGTATTTGGCTCTTAGTTAATTTTATAATTCTTAAATTGTCACTTGGCAAGGAAATATTGCTCAATAAATTGAATAAGTAGTTTTGAAACACCTTATGGAGTTATGGATGTAATGTCATAACACGGGAGCAGATGGCATCCATTAAAAGCAAAATTACAAGAAACACATCAATATTAATGCTCTAGAACCTTTCTAGAATAATGCCATACTCTCTACTTGACACTGTTGATTCGTGGGACAAGAAGTATTGCTGCTGACATTTTTAAAGCGTTACATGGAGGTAGGTAGTTAAATGATGTTCCAGTTTTACTTAATTGGACGGTTAAGCTGAAACATAATCAGTTTTGGTAAACGAATCAAGATAATGCAGTTATGGTACAATTATTTTTCTACATGACTAGTTCCATTGTTACATTGATACAGTTATGAAGGAAGGATTCTAATGTAAAATAAAATTATGTAGGAATCTGGATTTTGTTCAGTAAGGATGCCCAACAAATGGAACTTTTCATTTGATTACTTCTATTGTGCGATCATGGTGCTTGGAGTTTACATACCAGGCATTGCTTCAGATCCCTCTTTATTTTATGAGCATTACATGTCCTACCAAGTAATCTTATGAAAGGAACACCCTTATTGCAGGGATCCCGCATTTGTATGGTTATATGCTTGGGCAGAGGAAGAAAACTTTACGCAAATCAAAGGTCGAGTGAGACGTTAGTAGATAACTCATTTGTTTTGCACTTAGAAATCTATTAAAGCCAAGTATATATCCTTCTTCTTCTTGTTAGTTATTAGATGAATTTCTTGCTAACCCTTGCAAGCCTATAAGAGTCTGGTGCAATAGGAATGTCACCTTTGTTGTTTGTTATTCACATGAAAACTTGAAATTTGTTGAGTTAATTTGTCTGTTTAGCAATGAATAAGTTCATTAGTGGTGGCCTTCCTGCTATCGCACAGCATGGATGGATTTGGTTCGAGGTGTAAATGATGTATACAGTCTGCCGTACCACACCATCACACTTATCTTCCTAATGGAACTCTTGATTAAAAATTTATTTTATTTTATTCTGAATGACAAATTCGCACACACCTTATTTACACCTTGGTATTGCTAGGCTAAATGACTAACTCAAAGATGGCTTACGACGAATATTAGTGACAAGCAATAGTCAAAACCTATTAGCTACAAACTTCACCTCACCATCCTCTTGTCCAAGCGATCCTTGCGTATTGTGACAATGGCATTGTTCTTCATCTTCTATAACCCAGTTCAACATCAACACACATAATGCATTACATCCATGTATCGTTTGTGTGGGAAGAGGTAGCTTGCCGTTTGAATGATTTCTTCCTCCTTACAAAGTTAACAAGTGTTACCTTACTAAGCAAAAGACTCGTTTCTTAGGGAATTGATTAGTTGAGATCTACTTTTATGAGTAAGGGTCTCAATTTTAGTTCATATTGTTTGGTTGATTTTGCAGATTTCAAGGTATGGAGCTAGTGTTCCGATCGCTAAATTTGTCATGTCGTTATCTTTCAGGTTTTATTTATTTCTTCTATGTTTTTGTTTTTTTTAACAGCAAAGAAATCACTTAAGGGGAGAGCTTCGACATGATCATCACCCACCCAAGAGCACCCGAAATTTTATTACAAATAACAAAAGTACAACCGTCAAGCTCCCGAAATTTAAAAACAAGAAGAAGGGATACAACACCAATCACTCCAGTTTAAGACCACATTCCTTTGACTTGATATATTCTTTAGCCAAAAGAATGAGTACGCTTGAATTTGATTGCTGAGCAATGTCTCCTTATCTTTGATTACACCCGAGAAGACCTTACCGTTTCTAACTTTCCAAACAATCCACATATATGTATATATATAACCCCATGAAAGCCTTCAATTTTTCTCCTTTGTAGTTTAAAGAACGACTCTACGATAAAAGATTTTGAGCATTAAGAATTCCAGAGTTATCTTCTCCCTATCATCTACCAATTTCTAGAAGAATACCCCTAGAAACATGACATCTTGCAAATATATGATCTTCGGATTCGTCTTCTAAACCACATAAGGGGCAAGATAAGGAGAGTAAAATGACCCCTCTTTTTTGGAGATTGATTTTAGTAGCCATCCTTCCGTGAGCTATCCTCCAAGCATTTAGACATACTTTAAGAGGCACCCGGTTATTCCACATAAATAGCTCAGCCATATCCTTTTGAAAATAAACATCATCAAAAGCTTGACGAAGGGAAGAAACTGAAAATTTCCCTGAAGGGTCCATCGCCCAAACCACCTTGGCAGCTCTCAAACCATCTGTATAATGTTCTTGAAACCAACCATTCAAAGGGATATGGACTTTGTTACAAGACTTATGTACTTTAAGAATATTCCTCCAAGTCCCCAGGAGTTTTCCAATTGAGTTCACTGCATTTAACGCACCGTTAGGGTCATGAATAGCCTGAATAACTTGTTTACAAAGCACATAATTTTTCAGTTTTAAATCTCCAAATCCATTTAGACAATAGAGCAATATTGAAGGATTTAAGGCTCCCCATACCTAGTCCACCATTACTTTTATTATTTAACACAACACTTCAAGATATCTAAGCTATTTTTCTTTTACCTTCTTTTGAACCTCAAAAAAATTTTGAGCGCAAACTTTCAAGTTTATTAATAATTTTTTCTGTTGCTTTGAACAAAGACAAGAAATAAATCCCAAGGCTTCCCAAAACTGATTTTATAAGTGTCAATCTCTCTTCAAAAGATAAATTCTTAACTTTCAATTTTGAAAGCTTAGCCAAAAAGGTATCCTTAAGTGAAGCCCACGATTCACATTTTTTCATGGATACCTTAATTGGAAGGCCCAAATAGGTAAAAGAAAAAGAGCCAACCTTACAATGATATTTGTTGGCTAAAAACTCCACCTCCTCTTTAGCCACCCCAACACCCAACAAGCTACTTTTAAACATAAAAATAACGCATAATACGAATAACGTTAGCAATATTACTTCCCGACCATATTGAATGTGAAAAAGATGGAATATGTTTCGAATGTGTGATAATAGATTTTCAAGGACACAATATTTCTTTCTTTTAAAAACAGACTTTTCCTGTTCGGATTCTTCGGAGTGCGCGTCTTTAACTCTGATGTATCGGTCTAACCTCTGTTATCTGTGAACTTTTTCTGAAACAACCTGAGTCCAACCCTTAATTTAAGTCCGAGGATTTGATCACTTAGCCGCCACTATGTTACTTGTAAGTAACCATCAAATTGGGCTGGAATGTTCTTTCTTTACCAAGTCAAATGACTATATTATATCATTAGCTAAAACAAAATTAAGCCAAACGGGGGTTTAAAATGTTAAAGGTGTTATTAAACTTAACGATACACTTTTTGTTATTTTTCTTTGACAATTTACTAGGCATCAATTTCGACCCACGTGCTTAAAAATAAGTCAATTTGGGTTGCATTTTATCTTAACGATATAGACTATTAAATTTAACAAGATATAGTCTTTGTTATTTTTTTCATTACATTAATTATATATGCATTTAGGTTAGATTTTAATGGAAGAAAAGGTTTGGCAGGTCGCCCAACCCAAGTGTTTGGACCCACATTAAATAAAATAAATGTTTTATATTTCTACGCATTCTATTACTCACAAGATCGAGATAGGTGTTAAAATAAAGAGAGGAGATGAAGAAAGAACATTAGTGGATTGCACATGTCATCATTTAATGTGTTGAAGAATGAAGTAGGAAGATTTAGTAGGAAGAAATATAATTTTTCTAAATTAAATTACCTATTTAATGTGTTAGCCTTTAATTTAGAAGTTAATTTGCATATTAATAACACATTGTTTATTTGCTACATTATTTTTTTAGCATATGTTTCCTTCAAGTACCTAAGGCTTAATTTTCATGTTGGAATTGGTATTATCATTGAGGGACAGTGTATTAAGATTGTAATCACAGAAATGACTCTCAAAACATAACATTATAAGTAGCTAGACAATGGATTTATGTTACACATAGTCAAATTTAGTTAAAACATAAAAGTCAACAACTCATTACATCATATGTAGTGTAAAATGGTAAATTATACTTTCAAACCTTACTCCTGATTATAGTAATAAAGCATAAAAACCTTTTCCTTCACATTTTCCCCCCTTTGTTTATCTGCTTGGTAAACTTGACTAGAGGTAGACTTTTTGGAGTGGGTTTACAAATGAGGAAGTTGAGGCCACGACCAAGGTAGATCAAGTGTAAAACGAGATCATTGCCTTTCAATTATCTAGGTCTGCAAGTCGGGGCGGTCATTCGTTAGAAGAGCGTGTCATTGGACTTCGATTTTTAATTCAAGTCAACGCTTGCATATTGAAAGGTTAGAATGTTTTCTATCATTCCCTGACTAAATCTGACCATTTCACTCTTTCTCAATGTTGTGTGCACCTTTTGAGCGTCATAAAATCTCGAGTGTGTGAGGCATGGGAGAAATCATTGGTGTAGGTGGGTAGGGAGGTGGATTATAGGTTGTGATCGAGGGAATGTTGGAGGTGGATGAGAAACAAGGAGCACACTTAATTTCTTGAACATATAAATAGAGACATGTTAGAATAAGTTAATTCCATGTAAGATCTGCAATTTTATCTAAGGTGTTGCATAATGAGGCTAGCAGTTCAAGAAGAGTTAGATAAGAGAGATATCGACTTGCAATCAATCTTATGCCTTGTTCTGAAGAAGCAGTTGAAACTGATGTTCACCTTTTATTTAAGGGTGAATTGTACAAAATTACATAACTTTGTCTTAGTTACTTTAATATATAACTAGACTAAATGTTCGTGTAATACACGTGTTGGTTTAAACGATAATAAGTATTAAATATTAATAAAACGTATTAAATAATAATAAAATGCGAATTATATGAGAATTTAAAAAATGACGACGTACGGCATTAACACTCTAAATAGAAATGGAAACATCGACGAGAGTGGGAGTGCAGACTTGACGGTAGAAACGTGGTATCATGATATGAAGAGATGTGATTGTATTTCTTATATAAGTCATGAATCATTATTGTTACAATTAAAGGTAATAAAGTTAAACGTTATTGATTATAATTAAAAAGGATTTAAAATGATTATAAAATATAAAACTAAGAATTTAGTTAATTATGATATTTTAAAATATTATAAAAGGTAAATATGATACTTGTAAATTAAAGTGGACAAATACGATTTTATATGATGTAATAAGGGCATATATGGAATTATCTCTAATAATTTTGACTCTAGAAAGTCAAAATTGATTTTTTAATTATAAGTGAATGAATGATCAAGATTAAATATTTTTTTAAATGAATGGTTCAGATCGTCTAATAAATTTTATCAAATTAGTCTTTTATTTATATTAGAAGATTAATTTTAAAGGACAATCTGCTTCAAATCCAACGAACTTTGGTTAAGCTATCATTGTATACACCGAACTTTTTTTTAAACGAATACAACCAACTCCTTTTTAAATAAAATACAACCAACTTTGCCATGTTACGGGTCACTTTATAATTTTCTGCTTAATTTTTTATTTTTTCATTGTCATCTTTGTTCTTCAAATCCAAGAACATTCAAACCTTAATAACGCAACAAAATACAGTGAACTTTGGCTAAGTTGTCATTGTATACAACGAACTTTTTTTTCTAAAATAAATCAACGAACTTACTTAAATCTCCCATTGGATGCAATCTGTAACCTAAAGTGTAGGTTACCAGTAATTTTTAATTTTTTTTAGATTTTTATTTTAAAGGTTACCTATTCTTCAAAATATTCATATTTGTTCTTCAAGTTTATGAACACTTCACATGTATATGTGAAGATGAAAACCCATGGTGTTCTTCCTTTATCTTAAGTAGACCCAAATTGAAAATAAATATGAACACTAATAGTGTTCTTCACTTCAGATCTGGAAATAAAATCCATAATGAAAAACACGAAGAAGACTAATAGATGAAGATAAGCTAAAACCGATTCTGATCTGGAAACAAAAATTGATCCATAAACCCCATCAACGGTGGCCTATCAGATTTTGGCAGAAACCCTAATCATTTCTATGGTGGCGTACCAGATTTTGGCAGATCTGAAACACTTGTGGGTTTGAAGGCGGCCATGGCGATGACGGTTTGAAAGCGGCGATGGTGGTTTGAAGGCTACGACGGTGGTGGTTTGAACTAGGGAATTGGCGGCGGTGGCATGGTGGTTTAAATAAGAAATGGCAGTGTTGGTGGTCGCGAATCCGTGCGCAAAAACCCATTTGCAACTTGCGATTGTGGTGTAAAAACCATCTGTCAGCGGTGTTTTTGAAGCAGATTTCAAACCTTAATACCCAGATTCGAAAAACCCATGAAGATGATGAACTTGGGTGTGCTTTTGATTTGAATCCCTAACGTGAACATTAAAATACAAGATTTGTGAGTGTTTGATGTGTGAAGAAGATGAAACCTGGTTCAGAAACATTCAAAGAATATGAACACAAACAATTATGGTGAAGTTTGTTTGAATGAACAATATCAAGATCTTTAAGTAGAAACTTCCTCTTCAAAATACTCATGAATCATGATTTTTAATTCAAAAGTAAAGGAAAAAAAAAGAAAAAAGACAAAAAAACTTAAAAAACCGGATGATTACCTGCAAAAATAAGTAAACTGTATACAATGTCGTGATTTTAAAAGTTTTCTGTATTAATTTTAAAAAAATAAAGTTTGTTGTATACAACAACTTAGCTAAAGTTAATTGAATTTTAATACAGTTTGCCATTTAAATTTTTATTGATTTATTTAAGAAATTTATAATTAGTTTGCAATGTTCACAAAATTTGAAATATCTCTGATCTTATTAAAAGTAATAATTATAATAAATATAAGTAAAAAGAAAAAAAGCAAGATAACTTAACTTGATGTTTAAAGTGTTCTTTTTTAGGTTGTGAGGATATAAGTATGTATTAAAATGTTTGTGTTTGTTAACCCTTTTAGAAAATTATAAAAGATATATTGTCAAATTATATATTTCAGTAAATATAAGTAATAATTCAAAATGATATAAAAATCAATAGAATTATTGTCTTTTAAGAAAATAGAAAAAAAGAGATATGGAAATGTTTAGTGGTCTAGTGAGAGGAGGATAAAAAAGAGGCCAAAAAAGAAATCCATGGCCGGCGTTTACTTTCAGAATTTATTTTTATTTTTTAGAAAAATTTTCTAAAAAAACTGAAAATTAGAAAACATATTTAATTGCACATTTTTTTAAGAAAACAGAAAACTCTCGCACTTTTTTACTTTTTCACAAACTCAATAATTTTTTCAAAATTTCATACTTTTTCAAACAACTTTTCAAAAAAACACTTCAACCAAATATGTTTTATATTTTTTTCTATAAAAAGAAAAACTTTATCCCTTCATCTAAATACGTTTTCTATATTTTTTTAAAAATAAAAACTCCACCATATTTAAACGAAAAACAGGAAAAATAAATTCTGCTAAACGTTATGTATAAAAGGTAGGAATAACTAGTTAAGCTGAGCAACACTTTGTCTAATTATGAGAAGCACAACAGATATTTATTATTAAACTTATTTATGAATAGTATTTTAGACACGGGATAAAACCTTGATTAATGTATATATTTAGAGTTAATTATATTTTTGGTCCATGTGGTTTACATGAAATTTCACATTTGGTCCTTAGACCTCATTAATTACGACATTCATCCTCATGGTTTAAATTTCGTTTCAATTTTGGTCCGGACTCACTTTAAAAGACAATAATACCCTTAACTTTTTCTTTATTTATTTTTTAGCTCCAAAATAATTTATAAATACATTTTTAATCATCATTATTTAAATGAAAAAAAAAACAAAATATAGGTAACAAACCCTAGTCCTTTCTTTCCCCATTCACGTTGCACCATCAGCCGCTTATATGGCTACCATCCCATCTCCGACCGGCCACCACCAAATGCGTTTCTAACTAACCATCTCCGACCACCTTATCCGTTCTCTCTTCTCTTCGATTCCTACCCTATGTCAAAACAGCTCTGCTGCTCTGGAGTCAAGAACAAAATCAAACATTAAGAACAACAATCAAGAAATGAAATTGATATGAACAAAAGCCATGGATTTGGAATAGCAGATGGTTTTTGTAGATGGTTTGTCTAATCGCATGTGAAGATGATTTTAGTGCTGGTATGATTCGATTTTAGGGTTCCGTAGATGCATCTTCATGGTTCAATTTCAGGGTTTTGTCGATTTGGGGGTTTCATCGATTATTCTTTGTGTCAGTGTGTTTTGAATTTGGTTCGGATGGTTTTGAATCGATTGTTCTTTGTGCCCTTTATACGGTTTATCCACAATTCTTAAGCCTTCATATGGGTTTTCAGATGTGGTTCATCGATTTGATTGTCGATTGTTTGGTAGGGTTTTGGTTTTCAAATATATTCAAGGATGGTTCTAACTTAAATTCTGGTCGATTGGTGCGACGGTAAAAACGTAGATTTGATCTTGAGTAGAGAGGGGAGGTTGGACGGAGGGATCACCGGAAAGAAGGGAAGTAGATAATCGAGAGGGAGAGAGTGAGTACTACGGATAAGAACAAAAGTGGGGTGTGTGTTATTTATTTTTTGTTTTTATTTATTATTAATTAAAGGAAACTAAAATGAAAAAAAAGAGGCATAATAATATTTTATTAATAAAAGAAAATGATTTTAGAATTAAAAAAATGAATAAAAGAAATTGTAAGGGTAGTTTTGTCTTTTCAAGTGCACAAAGGACTAACATTAAAATAAAATATAAACCATGAGGATGAATGTCGTAATTAATGAAGCCTAAGGACCAAATATGAAATTTCATGTAAACCACAAGGACAAAAAATGTAATTAACTCATATATTTATAAGAGTTAATTTCATAAATGGTCCTTTAACTAACCGCAGATTGCAAGTTTAGTCTTTTTTTCGAAAAAGTTGCAAGTTCTGTCCTTAAACTACCATTTTGTTGCATGGATAGTCCTTTTAAACATTTTCTGTTAACTGAATCCGTTAATTTGTACAAAATGACTATTATACCCCTAAAATTATATTTTTACTTTATTATTATTATTATTATTAAATATTTTAACATAATAAAATTTAAAACCATCCCTCCCTTTTTAATTCCATTAGCTTCTTTCCCTTCTTTCTCATTCTCTCTCTAACCTACCAGTCTACCACATCCCCACATTCACATCTCCCCCAATCTGAGAAAACCACCACCAATATAGAAACCACCTTCACACATCCCCTTTTAATTCCATTAGCTTCTTTCCACCGAGAAAACCACCACCGATATAAAAACCCCTAATCTGGAAAACCACCACCAATATAGAAAACCCTAAATCTAAAAACACTGTTCTTGAAGCATGATTTCCTCGGCGTTTATGTGAGTGTGTTCGATTACCTGCGATTTACCTTGTGTGCGTGCCAACATGATGATGGCAGCGGCGTGAAAACCTTAAATAATTGTTGCCGTTGATGATGGCAGCGGCGGAGGTGGGCGGTGGGGTTTTCTGGTGGTTGGAATCTTAGAGAGAGAGAGAGAGAGAGAGTGTGTGTGTGTGTTCTTGGCGATGATGGTAATGCCCGCGGCGGAGGTGGCATGGCGGTGGTGATGGCAGTGGCGGAAGTGATGGCAGAGGTGGAGATGGGTGGAATCTTAGAGAGAGTGTGTGTCTCTGTGTATGAAATTTTAGAGAGAGAGAGGGTGTGTGTGTGTGTTCTTGACGACGGTGGTAATGCCCGCGGCGGAGGTGGCGTGGCGGTGGTGATGGTAGCGGCGGAGGTGATGGTAGAGGTGGAGATGGGTGGTATCTTAGAGAGAGAGTGTGTGGTGATGGTAGAGGTGGAGATGGGTGGTATCTTAGAGAGAGAGTGTGTGTCTCTGTGTATGAAATTTTAGAGAGAGAGAGAGAGAGAGAGTGTGTGTGTGTGTGTGTGTGTGTTCTTGGCGGCGGTGGTAATGCCCGCGGTGGAGGTGGCGTGGCGGTGGTGATGGTAGTGGCGGAGGTGATGGCAGAGGTGGAGATGGGTGGAATCTTAGAGAGAGAGTGTCTCTGTGGATGAAATTTTAGAGAGAGAGAGAGAAATAGAGTTATGTGTGTTGTTAGAGAGAAAAAAAGAGGATATATCTATTTAAAAAAATTAAATATTTAAAAGCAATTAAAAATTAGAAAAATATTAAAAAGACATAAATACCCTTGATTTAACGGACCTAGTTAACAGAAAATGTTTAAAAGGACTATCCATGCAACAAAATGGTAGTTTAAGGACAAAACTTGCAACTTTTTCGAAATAAGGACTAAACTTGTAATTTGCGGTTAGTTAAAGGACCATTTATGAAATTAACTCTATTTATAATGATAAGTTTGTACAAGTCTTTTAAGATAAAATTTACTTTATTTTAATATAATTTCTCTTTATTTAATTGTAAGTTTCTATTGGCGACATAAGTTTGGTGTTATTTTCCATTTGATAATATATATAAAAAATAAAAAATAAATAAATCAGAATCTTCCATTGCATTGCAAATAGACGTAGGCATGCATCGCAGTGGCATAGTACGTGGTGGTGTCGTGGATGGCGGTGAAAGAGAAATCCAGCGATGGTAACGTTTTTTAGAAGCTTCAATTATACGTACGTACTCATGCATGGCCGCTGCAACTTTTTACAATCTATATATCTATATTTTCATAATAATTACTTTTTTTAGAGTTAATTTCATAGATGGTCCTTTAACTAACCACGAATTGTAAGTTTAGTCTTTTTTTTGAAAAAGTTGTAAACATCGTTCTTTAACTACCATTTTATTGCAGTTATAATCCTTTATAACGTTTTCTGTTAATTTGATTTGTTAAGTCACCAAGCACATGAGGGTAATTTAGTCTTTTTACTTTTTTAAATTTTAATTGAGTTTAAATGTATTAAATCATTTTAAAAGTAAAAAAATCAAAAAAAAATCCCATCCTCTCTCTCTTTCTTAGTCTCAGCTTTTCTCTCAAACACACTCTCTCCAAAAAGGCAAAAACCATCCACCGGCCACTGCATTTTCAGGCAACACCTTGCCGCCGCCATCATCGTCGGATGTAGCTTTCGTCGCCCATTGCAACACTCACCTTCGCCGCTATGGTGCTTCTTCTTCTCTCGCTCTCTCTCTCTTTCTTCAATTTGTGGTTCAATCGATGATGAAGAGAGAGATGGTGTTTCATATCTAAGTTTTCAGATATAAGTTTATGGTGAGTATGTGTTGCCAGATCTAAATATTGTCTTCCAAAATCTTCAAATCTCATTTCTTTTTCGAGTTCTTGTCTCCTCCAGATCTTCAAAAAAAAAAAAATCTTTCGAGTTTTTTATACAAATCTGATGATGTTTATGGTTGTGGTCAGATGGTGGTGTTGGTGGTGGTCAGATGGTGTTGGTGGTGGTTCATGATGGTTTCGTGATGGTGATAGTGACCTACAACAATTATTTCTATCTTTACAAATCAAAAACCCTTAACCCAAACAACATAAAATCACACACATAAATTTCATTTGATGTTGATCTTGTTCATAATGTTCATGACAGTGAGTATGAGAGAGTTGCAGAGAGAGAGAGAGAGAGAGAGAGAGAGAGAGAGAGAGAGAATAGGAAAGAAGAGAGGAGGGTGTGTGAAGTCTAGGGAAAGAGGAAGAGTGTAAGACAAACCATGAGAGAGAGAAAAGAGATTAAAAAAAGGAGGTTTTCTATTTTTTTAAATAAAATATTATTTAAATGTAAAAAATTTGTTATAAATATCAAGAAAGTAAAAAGACAAAAATACTCTCACATGTACTGCACATGAGGGGACTTAACGGAGCACAGTAACAGATTCCGTTATAAAGGACCGTGGTTGTAATAAAATGGTAGTTAAAGAACGATGCTTGCAACTTTTTTTAAAAAATGACTAAACTTGCAATTCTTAAGTAGTTAAAGGACCATTTATGAAATTAACTAGTTTTTTGAAGAAGAATAGGCAGCTTTTATTATTAGTTTTATTTTGTTAATGATAGCTACTATGTACTAGATACATAGTTGGCTTAGTTTTCTTCAAATAGTTGTTCTCCACAAATCACTTGTCTATATATATATATATATATATATATATATATATATATATATCAAGCATCCCCTATTTATTTGTTCAAAAAAAAAACTCCATACTTTCTCAACAATTAATTAGAAAGGACTATCGGCAAATTTCATCTTCATTAGATGAGAAAATTATGGAAAATGTAAGGATCATTGCTCAATAGTTAAAAACCTAGCTAGACCTTTTACCGTTAACAAATTAAGAAGAATCATGTATACTTGCATAGTTTTTCATAATATGATTATTAAATATCAAGGGTACGCAATAAACCACGTGAAAGAGGGTCTAGAAATTCCCGACATTAATTCACAACGTTCGGTTGCCGAAATATTCGCATTGCAGGTCCAGTACGTTAGAGATATACGTGACAGAGATACATACATTAAACTTTGAAGTGATCTCATCAAACATATTTGGTAAATCCTGGTTTCTTTCCAAACTTAATTTATTTTGAATTTGTATTTGTAACAATTTAAGTTTGTACTTTCATTTGTGTTTTTTTTTATTGTAGGATTTTAAAGTTTGTATTTTTATTAATGTAGAATTTATATTTCTACTTTTTAAATATTAGTTGTAATTTATGATTTATAATTGAAAAAAATTAAAAATAAAATGAAAATAAATCTAAGTGATGACATAAAGATTAATCGTACATATGATAACTATAAATGTTTATTTGTGACTATAAATGTTATATCATAACCTGAAAAATATGAAAGTTAATTATAAAAGTTATAAATATTATAATTACAGGTAGTGTTATAGCATATGAGAGAGAGAGAGAGAGAGAGAGAGAGAGAGAGAGAGAGAGAGAGGGGATGACATTGATGAGGTACCATGAGGGGTGTTATAGCATATGAGAGAGAGGATCAGTGGATGACATTTATGAGGTACTACCATGAGGGTTTAAAGGCGGAAGGGCCAACGAGTCTTCTTGAAAAACAAGAGGAGATTCATATAGGATTATAGGGTTGGTTTTATAAAAAAAAGTATTAAAATATAATTAACTTTGTTTTAATTGTTATTATAGATAATTAACTTTAAATTTTTAAAAATAGTACAACTAACTTTTAAAAAAAATTATTGTATTGAAACAACTTTTTTTTGTTTAGTCTTTGGCTACCATTGTATATAATAAGTTTTTTCATAATTTTCATAGTATACAACAATTTGTATACAATGGGAGAATTATAAAAGTTGATTATATTATTTTTAAAAAAATAAAGTTGGTTGTATATAATGATAATTAAGACAAAGTTCATTGTATTTTAATGCAATTTACCCTTTACAAAGTGCAAATTATATTAAAATACAATGAATTTTGTCTTAATTACTATTATATATTTAACTTTATTTTTTAAAAATAATACAGTTAGTTTTTATAATCCTTACATTGTATGCACCTTGTTATATATACTATGAAAGTTATGGCAAATTTTATTGCATACAATGATAACTAAACAACACACATAAAAAAATTATTTGTATACAATAAAAGAATTATGAAAGTTAATTATATTATTTTTAAAACCTTTAAAATAATTATATACAATAATAATTAAGAAAAAGTTTATTATATTTTAATATAATTTATTCTTTACGAAGAGAAGAGATAGGTAGTTAATTGGTAGAAGAAGAGATAGGTAGTACTTTTTAGTTTGAATGTGTTGGATAAGATAGGTAGTCCTTGTGTACAAATTCATTAATTGTTTTTTTTAATTATATATGTTAGTTTTATTAGTATTTAATATGTTAAAGAAAAGCTAGCGACCCCTCTATCTCACACCACACGTCGAGTAAAGGGAGATTAATTATATTAAGAATGTTATTATTTATACCTCGGATATATTTTATTAAGAATGTTTAATATAATTTATATTTAATTTATAGTTATAAGAGATTAATTTTAGTTCTTGGATTAATTGTCTAAATTGCATTTTAGAATTTTGGTCGGAGTAATATTTTTGTAATTCATATGTAATGCTTTTACAAATCATATGTGATTATATACTAAATCACTTGTGATTGAATATTAAAATTTTAGGACTATATTTTTTACATTGACTTTATTAAACACAACTCATATTTTATTATTTAATTTAACTATAATTGAAAACACAAGATAATATCTAATTTAAATATTTATGTAATAATAATCTTAAATGTATGTGATATTAGTTTAAATATAAGAAATTTTAAATAAATCAAATCATTATGTAAAATTTTAAGCTGTAAGAATAAGTGCAAAACCCACTTATGTGGCAGTTATTGGCCCAACTCCACTATCCGGTAATTATGTTAGATTATAAGTCCCGAATAATTATTTACTCACACACTAACCAACAAATAAAAATTAAAAAACTGAAACGTAAATATAAATAATAGTTGGGGCGTTACACAATTGAAAACTACAAATTAGTTTTCCCACTACTTGTACATATGAGGCCATCATTGTAATAGGTTTTTTGTTATCAAGTTAGATTTTTTTGGTTTGTTATCATCAACATTTTTTTCCAGCTTTTAATTTGCAATTTAAAAAATGTCATGTTACTACGACAATATTTATATCAAAACGTTATATAAAAATGAGACGGGTCATAAATATATAATAATTTTACACTAAATAAAATATACCACATGTTAATTATTAGCAAAACATTCATAAATAGCCTATAATTAATTACACTAATATAATAAAAATACAATTTTCATAAATCTTTCTTACAATTTTCATACAACCCCGTTCCAATTTAATTTGAGTTTGAATTTAATGATACGGTTATGCACACATCCACACTTTCAATCAATGAGAAATCAAGATTTATCCACGTTAAATTTACACGTCATCAATGAGTCATCATATTTGCTACATTAACATTTTCTCTCTACTCTATCAACAATGTGTGTGTATATATACATAATTTGATTAGAAATTAACTTATTATATTTTACTATTTGTATTGCCTTTTATACATATAAATGATCAAATTAAAAATTAATGTATCACGTTTTACTTTTTGTTATCTCGTAGATTTGTCAAGATTAATGGTAACAAAAAATAAATTTATTTTCTGTTTCATATTATTGTTTATGCTCTCAATTAAATTTTGTATAAATAAAAAAAATAAATAATGAAATTTAATTAAGAAAAAGAGTACTAATTATTTCATATAATTACTTAATTATTAGGTCACATGCAAAGCTAAAGAGACCAAAGAATTAAATCATTATGTAACTATTGTAGCTTATTTAAAGAGATTTAGTAAAGCAATAATGAGGAGTATGTTTAGATTATAATTTATAAGAGAGGGAGTCTTTACCTACTCACATTATAATGTCAAGTTTTTCCTCATCATATTGATAATGACATGATTTACATCCCATCACACTTAATATGTACCTCATAAGTCCATTACACTTTAAAAAAAGAAGCTCACACACCTTCAATGTGAGAATCTCTCACATTGAGTTTCACATTACCTATAGTATGTCACACACATGTGAGTCTCACAAACCTCATTTCAACTCTCACATTGAGCCATTTACACGTCTTTAAACGAGGTCTGAATAGACTCATCCAATTAAAAATTAGTTTAGCGTGTCATGCGTAAAATCCAATTCAAATTTAAAAGTGGAAGTTTGTCAACTTAAACTTTGGAACTAAAATTATATTAAAAAATAAGAATAAGAATAAAATAATAATTTAGTAAAGTAGAATGATTTCTACCCAAATCTAATGGATTAGAAGGTTAAAATATTAACAAGTTGTTTGCAGCATATCACATGATCGACTTGGTTAAAGAAAAAGATAACGTATAATCAAGTCAAAGATTGCCGCAAGAAGACCAGGTTCATTTTTCTTTTTCTTTTTTTTTTATAAATAATTCTTTCAAATTGAATTAAAGAAAATTCTTAAATAATTAATTCGAAAACACGTTAAAATCTTAATAAACTAAAACAAGAAGATTGTTCAATATATTTCATAATTAATTCATAGGTTAAAGGACAAATTTTAGCTTTTGGATCAATAATAAAATTTTTAAAAATTTAGGCTTAGTGGCATTTTCATAGTTTTTCGTAATTCACGTGTGAAAGCTTTACACCTTTACAAATCACATGTGATTTTATACTGAATCACCTGTAATTGGATATTAAAATTTTATGACTGTGTTTTTTAAATGAATTTTTTGAACACAACTCTACCACACAGATATTTTAATCTAGTCTAGTTTTTTATTATACAACTATATAAAATGAGCAAAAAAATTCCATTCTTAGACATTATAACATATGACTAACTACTATTATAAATACATAACACGAGAGTAAAATCTCGATCCTGTTTATATTACAGTATACCTTATGTATCGGTGTCCCCGTAACACATACAACTACAACAGCACGGGAACTCCCCTATCGACACTCGAACCCGTGTGGGAAAAATACAGTATAAGTAAAATCTCGAACCACTGACACGCCTTATTACAAGTAAATGACAGACCAGAAACAATGTGTGACTATAAAACTACACAAGCAATTTTGTAACGTTAACGTTGTTGACACACGCAATCAGGAACCGGGTACGTATATATCGACTGTTTCGGTTTTCGTTCCTTGATTTCCCCGAGCCTGTTCCGTTGCCCTTCGACCACTGCGTCTTGGAAATCCGACCAACTCATGCTCTTGTTCATGAAAAGCTGACCTAACAACACCATGTTTGGCCTTATCGTCTTCAAGTTGAGGTAGGTTCGGTGTCCCAACTGTCAAATTAATTAGCGGATCGTTATATTGTGACCACAGATCGATAATGAGTTCAAAAACGCAAATCCAAACACCCCTTATTGATATATATCAGCTTACCATTGCATTGTGCATATTTCCGGGTGAAGCAGAAATGAAAATGTCACTATGCATGCTAACATAGTAATCAACCGCAGCCGACAAAGAAGCTTTTCCTTTTATTTGGGCCCTTTCAGCTGAAGACGCCAAGCTCTTTTTGTCTTCCATATACGGAAAGAGTTTCCGTAAAGCCGCGATCCTAGCTTCTCCACCGTACACCTGTGCTATATACTAGTCAGATGTCTAATACATATGACAAAAAAGATGGGTCGGGTGACGGGTCTAAATAGGCAATATACATTATACGACTTAGAACTTAATTATAATAACTCAAACGTAATTGCAAAATTATATTATGCAATTCAGGAGGTTTTATGTAAAAGTACACTTTGCGACTTTTGTCGTGTAAACTTCTAAGATATTTTTTTGTTATTTTACATGTTTGATTCTTTAGAGATAAAAACTGACCCAAAGCTGACCTTATGTGAAGCAAGGTATAAACGGGTACTGTTATCAAAACCCAAAGCTGCGAGCAGCAATCCAATTTCTTCAGGTGTCAACGGGCATCTCCCTTGGTTCCTTAACTCCTCATCCGTGAACCGTGAGTTCATCACTCTTCCTTGCCAAATCGCCTGCCGGTATTTGGCCAGTGCCAATTTCTCTGCTTTTCCTCCACCAAAATCACACGCCGAATGTGCAGCCATATCCTGAATACACAATAACGATATAGACTTTTAATAATTAAATTACACATTTTCATTAGGGCAGACTACATACACCAGAAGGTATGTATCCTACTTCATAACTTACCTTTTGATGTGAAAATAATAGTTTAAACTCACTTTTGCATATATTTAACTTTTGCAATTAACATGATCATGTATCAAACTTGATCATCTTTTCCTATTGTATGTAATGAAATTACATCAAACATAAAGTGCACGTAAAAGGAATGTGCTTTCAGTCACTTTCTACGTAAATTTCAAAATCAACATCTAAGTCTCTATGTTATATACATCTGGTTACAAGATAACCACTGTAATGTATTCTTCTTACTATGAGTGAGGTTCTAATGAAAAGAGTATTTCACTTATTTCTTGAACTTCCATATTTTGCCTAATCCTATCACTTTTCATATTCCTGCATAACATTAACCAAAGATCGGGGTAGAGATGTAGAGTCTGCCTAATCATGTCCTAAAAACCGGTTTTATTTAAAGAATTCTAGTGACGGTACATGGTCTTACTTTGTTATTATCATGATTCATGAACTTGTGCAAAAAGATTGAAAGTATGCTCCTTTTACATGCAATTTGTCATCAAGTACGTGAATAGTGATTATCAGAGATAGGAAGTTGTGTGTACCTTGTCAAAGCGCAAGTGTAGGGAAACAAACTTGCCTGCTCCATGGCCATCTTTGGTATCAATAACTTGTCTTAGGTACTTGGTCCCAACCGCATCAATACTTTCAACAATTGGGTACCGAAGACGACTAACAAGTGCTTCCCCAAGACTTCTCACATGAGGAACAAAAACCAAGGCTTCAAAGTTGACTTTGCAACGCAGGCGTTGGATTTCAATCGGCATGTTGTCAAAAGCTAGTCGGTGTGAAAATGGTGAAATCGCAGCTATCCCGTAGCTGAAAAACACAATCAGATTTCAATCCCCATGATTTCAACATACGTTTTGATTCTCATTTTAGTTGACGAGTTTTAACATTTATTCTTTTCTCTAAAAAAGTTCCATTCTTCATCTTTCTTCAAGAACACGAGTTACAAATGATTATACATTCGCGTCTATTTTCCCAACAGAAAGTGCATGTTTGACTCAAAAGTAAACTACTTTTTGAACAAGGGGTAGTATATAATACTGACCTCTCTAGAACGGGAGCGACGTTCTCAAGATACCAATTTGCTGAAGCATGAAGAGGTGCGTTTTTTATTCGGGTAGATCTAATAGCTGAAGCATAATACTCCCTTGTACTCCATGCATATTCATCAGGTAACTCCCTAATTATTGATATATCATCCTTCAATATATTCACAAAATGATCAACATCAAAAATATCCGTGAACGAACTGCAGAAACACAAAACACCACATATGAATATCATTTCTGATAAGTATGTAAATATAACAGTTCAAAGGATATAAATATCAAAACGGTTAAAGGACCTTGTGTCTTGCCAAACTGGATTCACTTCAAGATATGGTATCATGAGTGTCGCGTTCAGGATTTTAGCAACAGCAACTGCATCACATATCTATTTAAAAAATGGTGAAGATACGTAAATGTACTACTGCATGAGAGTATGAGAGACTTTATATTGATGTCTCGTGAATATTTTAACAGTTTTTTTCTATTGAATTTCACCGTAAAGATCATCTAATTCACCATAAAATGTATTTCGGTATATATGGTTCACAAAAATTCCATTTTATTATTTTAGAAGGCCAAATAATTTTCTAAGAAACCAAGTTGTTTGTTGCAATATTCAGCAGTACCTGAAGAAAAAAGCATATCGATAATTTCAACCCGTTTACTTTAAAAAACGATTAATTTGAGATATATTTTACTTCTAAACAGATCAAATTGGTAAAGAACACTAGCTAAAAGGATGAGCTACAAATGGTTCGAACAAGATGAAGGTCGCACGAAGTAAATTCGATGACTTACAAAACCTCCTAAAGCATTTACTCAAGAAAATTTATATTCTTATTTCATATATAGTATTTGGAATCTAATACATTGCTTTTCAAATTGGAAACAAACAGGTGCGGGCGGGTAAACCCACCCGTTATTTTGAGTTTTGACCCGAACCCATTCTAAGCATCTACCCAACAGACCAAATCAGCCAAATTTGCAAGTATCGCAACCTCTAATTGCTATGAACTGTGAATCTTTTTGATTAAATATGTAGAAAACATACCCCCATTCTCTGCTGGTTCAATCCTCCATCAAGGAAGACCTGGATGTAACCCGAAGATTCTGGTAATGATGCTTCAAAATTATAAATCAATCTATTAGTAAAATACTAAAATTAAACAAAAAAAAACAAATATTTAGCGGGTAAAAATCGTCTCCAAATTCATATTGCTTACAGGGGGCGGAAGTAGATTCGACAAACGGCTTCCATCCTTGGCTGGACAAAGGTGTCCATAGATCAGATACTTGTTCATTTGACTAATTAAACAAGAACACAAGGAAATCCAGTATTAATTAATCTATTTAAAAAGATTTATTAAGAAATAAAGTTACTTCTATTAATCAAATCAAACTCACGGCTTGGTGCTGTAATGCGCTCTTGAACAGACGAGAGTGCCGAAGCTTTGAAGCATTCGATTCCTGTTGAAAATTTGTAAAAGATGAAAACTTTTTTGGCAAATTTATAAAATTATATATAAATTAGAAAGAATAAACAACTTTCCAAAATCCAGACAGATATTTTAATCAATATCCAAATCTTGAGTTCTTCCTAGGTTTTATGGGTCAATTACTTGTTTCTTGGTGTTTCCAGTAAGGGGAATTTTTCCTCCTTTCTTTATGGAACTTTGGAGTTTTCATTAATTCTATGTAATCCCAAAATACATATTGTAAGTATGGATTTAAGCAACTGAAGATGTTGAAATTATGTTATTTCTTGGAAACAAATAACACCCAGAAAATCAACATTCACAATCTAAGCAATAAAACAAAAGAACAAGCGAATTGGATATATGACATAAAAAAACCCATAAAGGAATGAAAGGCTGGAAAAGGGAATTCAAGAAATTAATTTTAAAAAAAAATAAAAATAAAAACAAACCCATCTTCCTAAAATGCTATACAAACGCAATAAGAATCATAAATCTAGAAAAAAAAGAACTTTTGATCAAACTGCAAGGGAAAAAAAGAAACTCACCGACAGACTTGGGGAAGAGGCATGAACCGGGTTTAATGGAGGAAAAAAGACCAAAAGGATAAACAATAGAGTTGAAAATGACACACCACCGTGAGGGTGGGGGTGGCGGTGGAGGTTCATACGGCGGTGCAGCGGCGGTGATGTAGGTGAAATGAATATGGGAAAGAGAGAGGAGTAAGAGAAGGAGAGTGGCAGAGAGGTCAAATAAGAGAGAAAAAAAAGCAGCTAGCAGCTCATCACATGGGGTCGCCTGTGGTTGTCGTACATTCGGAAAACAATATAATACTGTCGATAATAAGTGCTGTGATTTATGTGATAATTAATAATAAAAAAAAGGAGACGAGGGAGTTAAAAAGAACAGCTGCTAGCAATCAATTAGTTGGTTTGTTTTGCTTGCATCGCTTACTTTGTTGGGGAGGAGGAGGATGATGAGATGAATGATGCATCGAAGGCGGAGAAAGTCACCTTATAGTAAAACTTACGTGTCCTCAAATAACCACATACTGCTGTCGGAATAGTATATATACCTTTTTCTCCTCGCCAAACAAACACTAATAATTATTTTTTAACCTAAGCTTACTTCTAAATATACTGTATTGTTTATTGTGGAACTTAATACTCAATCTCTTAGATCATGCGTAGTGGTCAACTCGAGAGCTTTCGAGTAAGTGTGGGTTGAGTGGGTTCCTTTGGGAACACTACTACTACCCTTTCGGGTTCCTTCCCTACTTTTCATTTTCGGTTTCGTGAACCCGAAAGAAATGAAGCTTTATTATTATTTTTTTTGTTGAGAGAGTAGGAGAGAGAAAATGTTTGGGTTAATTAGAAAAGGTGCTACTTGGGTTTTGTGTTGATTTCGGTTGAGAAAAAAAAGTAAAAAAAACTGATATGATAGTGATGTAGCATTTGGGTTAGGGAAGGGTGCTACGCATGGCCTTAAACCATAAGTAGTAGTCTTTTCAAACCTAAATCAACCCAAATGGCATATCAGCTGTCACACCATTTTTTTATCTCTCTCACACTCGAAACCCAAGTAACACATTACTTAAACAACTCAAATATTTCTTTCTTCTAATTCTCTCTTATACACTCACAAAAAGCAAAAGGAAAAGGAAAAAGGAAAAAGAATTTCGATAGGGGCAGGTGTAGGAAGCCGGGAGCCTAACCTGAAGGTGGGTGGTACCGGTGTTCTAGAGAGAACCCGAGGAAGCCAATTATATTGTGAATATAAAATTAACTAATTTTTATTCTTTATCGTCTATATTTTAATTCTATAACTTGTCATAATCTAATAAGTAAGAGAATATGAAAAACCATATAAAATCTCTCCACACTAATATCAGAGGTGACCACCGGCGGAAAAATTCATAGTTAAATATTTTTTGAACAAAAAATAATATTATTTATTAAAAGTAAAATGTAGCAAAATACTAAATGCTACTAAAATCTCATAAACATAAAGTAAAATACAAAGAGATGCAAATGAAAAAAGATCGGACTTATCAAGACTCTTGATCCATTTTTGCTCCGCAACTTCCGCACGAGGTAACATTTTTTAATAAGATTTGCATTAACCTCCTCCAGCTAAGGTGTTTATGGATGGTTAACCGAAGTATCGATTCATAACTTTCATAAACCTAAACTGAAAAACCGGTTAATCGGTTAACCGGATTTTTCGGTTCGGTTTTCCAGTTAACCAATTAACTATTTTTAACTACTAAATATATCTCTAAAACAAAATAATTTGAAATTTAATATTCATATCTCAACTCGAACGAAGCTAGAATGAGAAATTTATAAAACATTACGAATTAAGTTATTTATATATCAACTAACTATGACATAAAGAAATATTCTAAATAAAAACGTAACTAAGATAGAATGAACCTAAGTAAATAAATAGTAAATGATAAGATTTATAAATCTAGTTAACTGGTAAACTTAAATAACATATAGATCTAATAATATTGATATTGAAAAACGAAATATAGATATTGACTTTGGGTAATATTTCGTTATAAGTCGACCAAGACGTAAGTTTTGGAGCTAAAACATGTTTCTTCGATGCTATATATCCACCAACAAGTAGTCCAAGAAATTAAAATATATAGAAAGATACCCACCCGATATACAATTGATGCCATTCTAGCCACTTTATATATGCAACTCCGAGCCACAAATATATATATATATATATATATATATATATATATATATATATATATATATATATATATTCGCTTTTGCTAAATTGACTTTTATTAACCCATATATATATTTATATATTATATATTCAACATCTTAGAATTCGTATCAAATTTAAAGCATTAAGACTGGACCACTTCAATTCATAAGTAAATATAAAATACTTTTTTTTTTGTATTCTTTTCTTAAAAATTCGACTGGGTTATAGAAGAAAGAAATTATATAAAGTGTACATAAAAAACGAATATATATATATATAGGGGAAGGTTCATTTGAGAACCGTTTTTATTGCGAGAACCAATCTTAGCCGTTGATTTTGGATAATGGAATTAATGGATGAAGAGCGTGGGGGGATTGAGTGTGGCAGGGTGCATGTAAGGAATTCATGGGTGGGCAATCCAATTGAAGGAAGGGGAATTGGACGGCTAAGATTGGTTCTCACGGTTCTCGCAATAAGAACGGTTCTCAAATGAAATTTTCAATATATATATATATATATATATATATATATATATATATATATATATACTCTTCAATAATTAAAAGCGGGTCCTTCTTAAAATGTAAGAATATGATGTCGACAAAATTGAAAACAACAAGTACCATAATATATATGTGATATAATAACAATGATGATGAGCTAGAAATCAAATATGAGAATATTTTTTATATATATAGGGAAATGTTTAAATGAGAATTGTTTTTTATATGAAAATTGCGAGAATCAATCTTAGCCATTGATTAAAATTAGCTAAGATTTTTTGACGGCTCATTAATGCTTCATTAATGGCTTATTAATGATGCATTAATGAGGGTTATTTTGAGAAAATCAAGACTCGCAAATTAATGACGGTTTATCCGGACGCAATTCACGGTTGGGTAAATATATAAATTACCAAAATACCCTTATTAATGAGTCATTAATGGCGTTAAAAACAGTTCTAGCTTGAACTTTTGTCTATATATATATATATACATATATAGTGAAAAGTTAATTTAAGAACCGTTTTTATTGCGACAACCGCGATAACCAATTTTAGCCGTCCAGTTCTCCCTCTTTCAATAGGATTGCCTACCCATGAATTTCTTAAATGCATCTTGTCACACTCGATTCCCCACGCTCTTCATCCATAAATTCCATTATCTAGAATGAATGACTAAGGTTGGTTCTCGCGTTTCTCAAATGAACCTTCTATATGCCAAAAATAACCTCCTTTATACTATACGGTTGATTCTTAATTACTCGAAATCATTCTATACATATATACCCAAAATCCATAAAATCATGAAATATATCTTATCGTTATCATATATACGTATGTGAAGAAGTTCAAAACAAGAATTGTTTTTCATGTAAAAACATGTTTTGACTTCTTATTTAAATAAATTAATGACTATTAATGTTAATGACTTATTAATATGCTCATTAATGACGTATTAAGAAGGGAGATTTTGAAAAAATCAAACCTCACTTATTAATGACGGTCTACCCGAACGTAATATAGGGTTAAGTTAAAATATAAATGATCAAAATACTCTTATTAATGACGTTACATACATCTTCAAAACAGTTTTGATTTGAACCTTTTTAATTACTCAAACATTGTACAACTAGGACGAAATCCGATCCTTCCCCAATCCATAACCAAGTAAGGCTGTTTTAGTGTTTTCTAATAATTTTGTGGGTTTTGCCAATTATTGAAAGAACAAAAAGGAAACATAAATTACTTCCTTTTTAAAAGCAAAACACGCTGATCACATGGCAGCAATAACTTTTAAATACATTTTTAAACGTTTTGATACCGTTAAGTTATAAGCTTTATAAAAAACAATAATTACTGGATAATGGTTTTTACTTTTTAACAAAAGACATTACTATTATTATTAATATACTTTAATAATTCATGATAAGTTTGTAAACTAGCTAGCAAACGTAAAAGTTGTTCGAAAATATCGATGTTTATATTACTTTATTATTATATTATAATTATAATAATAATAATAATAATAATAATAATAATAATAATAATAATAATAATAATAATAATAGTAGTAGTAGTAGTATAATACCGTTAACTAGGCACCATCTCGATGAATTCATTATGGTAATTATGTTGTACACAAAAGGGTTTGCTTTAACGGTAAAATTTAGAGGACTCCTTTTCCATGTAATTATCAACGATATTAGTTTATTTACCAACGAACTTTGGCCAGCTGTTGCTATTCATACCTTTTATAGTAGCTAGTTGTACCAATACCTATCATTAAAAAAGAATTTTTGGTGGTGAAGGCATTACCTCTTTCTTATATATTGAGTAGTCTAATCGTTTATGGGTTTTATTTTTACGGAATAACTTTAACAATTATGTTAGTAATCCAATATCCAACATCACCATTGGGAGGGGGTGTTATTTAGGATTAGGAGTGTTTTGGGTGATTAAGGAGAGTTAAGTATAATGATAAAAACTAGTTCAATTGCTAAGCATATATATATATATATATATATATGTATATATATATAGGGATGAGATCAAATAAAAAGAAAATTAAAGTAAAAAGTGTAAAAAAGATGATTATTTGATCATTTTTCGATATATATATCAACTGATAATCGTTAGTTCATCATCTTTATTGATTAAAACTAGTTCATCAAATTTTTTTTATTTCAAATACAGATTTTGAAAACAAAATTTTGGAATAATTTGTTGATAAACAAAATACTTTCATCTAAAAAGTGATGAATATGTTGGATTCATTAAAAAGAAATCGATAAAGAACTAGTTTTAATCAATAAAGATGATGAACTAACGATTATCAGTTGATATATATACCGAAAAATGATCAAATAATCATCCCCTTTACCCTTTTTACTTTAATTTTCTTTTTACTTGATCTCTACCCTATATATATATATATGAAAAATTTAAACGAGAACTATGAGAACCAATCTTAGCCGTTAAATTTCTCATCCTTCAATTATATTGCCCACCATGAATTCCTTACATGCACCTTGTCACACTCAATCACTCTACGCTCTTCATCCATCAATTCCTTTTACCTCTTGAATAACTAAGATTGTTTCTCGTAGTTTTTATTAAAAAAACAGTTTTCGTTTAAACTCTTCCCTATATATATATATATATATATGCATAAATATATTTTAGTGGGTAATAAATGTTTTTCAACAGGTAAAATACAATACTAGAAGCTCTCTTTATAAAATATGGTCCATATGGATGGACCAAGCACACGTCTTATGTAAAAAGAAAAGAAAATTAAAGAACATGAACAAAATAAAAAAGTAAATAAAGCCATGTTAGAAAAAAAGTTTTATCATCTTCTTACTCGATACTTGATTAATAAATTAAGATAAACGTTAAAATTAAAGAAAAATCGAGAAAAAGAAATACATAAATTATGCATAAAATAATAAAATTATGATGATTGATAGGGAGTAAATAATATTGTATTTTTTTGGGTAATATTTAAGTTTTGTAATTAATAATAGTTAGGATAAAAGAAAATAAATAATATAATTAGGATGTGGGTACGTGTAGGAATATGGGTGCAGTGCACATAAATCATAAATGATAATACGAGTGCAATGAATGAATGAAGAGAAAGTGGGCCAACCCAACGGAGCACCGACGCTGAATGTGGAGATGAATTATTAATTAGTGCCTGCCTAATACCACTTCTCTAACATTCCTTTTTATAAGCATTATCGGTTCTAGTTCATTTCACGAAAAACATACGAACGAAATACGAGAGAATGATATACGATTTTCATAGTCGATATTCTGTCGAAATAGTCTCTGATAAACGAAAATTAAAGTAAAGATATTCTGTGTTTGGATTTGAATAAAGCTTGTAATTCTAATCAAGTTTATTGGATTATCCTATATCTGAATTCGTGATACCCAGACATAAGAGTCGAATTACAGATTACGGAAAATATATTAAACACGATCAACGAAATTATCCAAGATATTATTGTTATTCTTAACCCTGTTTCAAACCTCTTTCCTCCAACAATAAACACACTATCTCTTTCTCTCTCTCTCTCTCTATATATATATATATATATATATATATATTAATGGATAAATGAACGTTCACGAACATAAATTAACGAACGAGACCAATGTTCGTGTTCGTCAGTTTAACTAAACGAACAAGAATTTTGTTCATGTTCGTTCCTTTATTAAATAAACGAACTTCTTGCCAAACAGTTTACTAACGATTTATCGAACGTTTAATTCGTTTACAGCCTTAGGTTTGGATCAAGGAGGAACTTACATGTTGAAACAAGGACGAGATGAAAGTGCTTAGGATGTGTGCTGGTCACCTCTTCCAACCCGACGAAATCCCCTGAAACACAACCCCATACACGTTATGGTTTCCTTTGTCAGTTTTTTATTCTTTTCTTGACATCCCTACGTGAGGGACTCAGGGAACTTAGTGGTCAAAGTTAACGAACATTCAAATTAAATACTATGGGTGCATTAAAAATAAACATTAAAGAATGTCGACGTTGTTTAAAAAGCTTAAGAACAAAACGTGAATTCAAGGTAAAGTTTTTTTTACAGCACATTAGGACTTGAACCCCCAACCTTAAGACCAAACGTACCACTCCTCCCGAAGGGGTCTAGGGTTGTTCTGGTGGCCTGAACTTTGGTCAGGAACACCGCTACGGGCCCCCTTCAGGTTAGCTTTCGGTTTCCTTAACCCAAGCTACCCGTCACTTTTCTTCTTTTGTTATTGTGTACGAGAGAGTAAGGAGGGGAAAAATATGTGGGTTGTTTTAGTTATGCTATACTTGAGTTTTATGTAAGAGAGAAAAAATAATGTGACATAGATATGTAACTCGGATAAAAGAAAGGAAAAGGATAGATGCTACTTAGGGGGTGTTTGTTTTAGCTTAATTTTTTGGTTTATTAGCTTATGAGCTTATTTTTTGAGTTTATCATGTTTTATGTTTTGGCTAAGCTTATTAGCTTATTTTTATAAAAATAAGCTATTTTATATAAGTTATCTTGAATCAACTTATTTTCTTTCTTGTGAGTTTATTTTTACACATTTACCTTTATACTTCTTTTTTGTCATTTTACATTAATAAGCAAATGTAAGTGATAAGAAATAGACAAGTGGGCAATTTAGAAGGACTAAAATAGTAAAATAAGTTAGGAAGGAAAGTTAATAAATAAGAGGATAGCGAGTCTTTGTGAGTAGGGAGAAAAATACATTTACGTTTGTGGTTTGTACCGGGCTCGTAGCCTTTGGCTATCGAGAGAGGGCTACGCCCTAGACTAATCTTCCGCTTGTGGAGGATTAGGGTTAATTTTGTGTTCAATTTCAGTTCTATATCATTTGAGATTTCAATGTCTGACTATCGATTCGTATGCACTGTTGTTCGTAATTTCCATTCTGCATCAGTAAGGATGTCCTTTTTTATCATTTTATATTAATAAGCTAAATCAAACACCTTTTATAAGTTATAAGCTAATTCAAATACTTTTCCCTCTCAAAAGCTTATAAGCTCTTAAACTCATAAACTTAAGCCCAAAATAAAAAGCTTAAACACATACCCCTTAATATATTTGGTATGTGATATGAAAAGTATCCATGTAATAGCACATTCAAAGAGCACTTTAGCTCACGGAGATTATACCGTTAAAGTTTGACCGTATCCGTGACACTACATCAGCAATTCCGTGGTCCAATCACTATCACCCCTCCACGCCCGTGCAAAACTCACTGGATTATGTTTTAGTTTCTATTTTCATTTCTACTAAAAATAATAAATACTGTAAAGGAGTAATCAAAACAATTTTACAAATTTCTATACTTTATGATTATAAGTTACAAACTCGATTTTTATGTTTCATCATTTTTTTTGAAATTTAAACACGTGTCAACTATGTGAATTTTAATAAGTTGAATATGATTTTGTGTTTAATTTGAAAATCTGATTTTTTGAACTTTTTCCTTAAATATGTTTTCGGTTATTATGCAAAAGAACGTTTTTTGATTGGGTAAATCGTATGAAAAACAATGAACCATGTTCTAGTTATTATTCTATACAATCATTTTTAATTCTTCAAAAATAATACAATCAACTTTTATAATTTTCTCTTTGTATAGACACCAGAAACTCATTAACCAATCAAAAATTAAATAAATAAAAAAGAAAAAAGAGAAAGATTAGAGGATGACTCACAATTTACTCCACCACACAACCTCACGTGGGGTGGTGGAGTCTTACCAATCACGACAAGCTCGAACCTCACCCCTTTGCCACTCCACTCGCTCTAATAGTTTTTGTAGAAACAGTTAATAACTTGAAAACCAACATACTTTCAAATTATTTCCGATTTGGTCATAATATTTGTTCCTTTTTTGTTCAATTTAAGTCGATACTAAAAGATAAACGATGTCAATCTCACTTTTATCCACCAAATTAATTACAACTTGATTGGGAAATAATCAAATAAAGTCTTTTCCTTTAAGACCTACCCAATTGGACAACACATGATATAGTGACTTGATATGAATAAATAGAAAACGAAATGTTTGTTATATAATTAAAAAAAATCCAAAACTATTAGACCACCCATATGGTAGGCTATCAGGTTTAGTCAGCTGATTTATGAACACCGATAAATCCCCTCCCCCCCCTCTCAAAGGTATCGGCTCACCACACCCGATGCTAATTCCCCCTCTCTCTTCTATCTCTCACCTCTCTTCTCATTCCTCCCTCTTCTATCTTTCTCTCTTTATATAATTAACAAAAGTGAGTAAAAGACTAAGTTAGTTTAGGTTAAGCTATACTAGGTATTTGGTAAAAAAGAAAAAATAAGAAAAAAATAATGTGTCGCTAATGTGACATTTGGTTAAAAAAGTGAAAAGTGTGAGCCATACGCATGGCCTAAGAGAGGGTATGGAACTCGACATATTAATTTATAGCTACTACTAGATATCATAAAACTTTCTATCATTTTTTAAGAAATATTCGCACCCTAACTTTACTTCTAAATATACACCTTATTCATAAGAGACTTGAATCAGAAACCTTAAGGATTGCCTTAAACACAAGATATTGCTAGAGTGCTAGGTGTCTAGGCCAAAGAACTTTGGTAATCTTTTATCTAATAGACTAACACTACTTATAGCGGCTATAAACTGTATGCAAACCTGTACATAATTATTAAAGAGATATTCTATATCCTTCTTTTTACGTAAAACCTATATATATACATATATATAGGGGAGGGTTCAAACGAGAACTGTTTTTCATACGAGAACTGCGAGAACCAATCCTGGCCGTTCATTTTGGATAATAGAATCATGGATGAAGAGCGTGGGGGGATTGAGTGTGGTATGATGCATATAAGGAATTTATGGATGGGCAATCCAATTGAAGGAGGGGGAATTGAACGGCTAAGATTGGTTTTCGCGGTTCTCGTTTGAACTTACCGTTCTCCATTTAACATGTGTTCTCACCGGATCTCTCTCTCTCTCTATATATATATATAGAGGGAGAGAGAGAGAGAGGGATATGATATAATGAGAACACCTCCTAATGTAAGAACTTAGAGAACAGTTTATAGCCCTTAGATAATGTTTATTTAATGACTGATATTAATTTTGGTTAATTAAGGTATGTTGAATTTCAATGATTTTAATTAGATAAGGTAGGTTGATTTTAGATCTCTTATTTATTTAATTAAATGATTGGCCTACAAGTGTTCTCACCGTTTTTCATTTAACATGTGTTCTCACCGAATCTCTCCTCTCTCTCTCTCTCTATATATATATATATATGGGAGAGTTCAAACGAGAACTGTAAGAACCAATCTTGGCTGTTCATTTTGGATAATGAAATTCATGGATGAAAAGCATGGTGGGATTGAGTGTGGCATGGTGCATGTAAGAAATTCATGGGTGGACAATCCAATTGAAGGAGGGGAATTGGACGGCTAAGATTGGTTCTCGCGGTTCTCGTACGAAAAAACAGTTCTCATTTGAACTTTTGCCTATATATATATATAGGGATGAGATCAAATAAAAAGAAAATTAAAGTAAAAAGTGTAAAATGGATGATTATTTGATCATTTTTCGGTATATATATCAACTGATAATCGTTAGTTCATCATCTTTATTGATTAAAACTAGTTTTTCATCAATTTCTTTTTGATTTTAAATACAAATTTTGAAAACAAAATTTTGGAATAATTTTTTGATGAACAAAATGCTTTCATCTAAAAAGTGATGAATATGTTGGATTCATCAAAAAGAAATTAATGAAGAACTAGTTTTAATCAATAAAGATGATGAACTAACGATTATCAGTTTATATATATACCGAAAAATGATCAAATAATCATCCTTTTTACCTTTTTTACTTTAATTTTCTTTTTACTTGATCTCTACTATATATATATATATATATATATATATATATATAATCAATATAGAACCATCTCTTATACAAATTTGAACCATCTCTTTTCGATTTCAATACTTCTCTCTCTTTCTTTCTTTCTCTCTCTCTTCATCACTCAAATCTACTGTTCACTCAAATCTATTGTTTCTCTCTCATCTACTCCAGAGACTCACTTTCTTCTCCTTGTATATATGCCACTGCCGTTTTTAGAGCATGATGGTTGCCATTTTGGTATTAAAATTTCTAGGAAAAAGGCGGTTCCCTTCTTGGATCGTGTTTCTGGGTCAGCCATGTTGACTCGTGTTTTGGGGTTTAGATTTCTAGGCAAAAGTATATCTGTGGTGGTTTACGACGTTTTTCGGTTGGATATTTTTACAGATTTGCGTTGGAGACTGTTGGAACTCACATCAATTGGCAACGACAATTTTGCCACATACGTACACACTCACGGACTAATTTCTCCATCTAGCTGCCGATCACCATGTTTAAAACATACAAGATGTTTCAGCGGTTTTTTTTTCTCATGGAAGCACTAATTTCATAATGGAAGGATGATGTAAAGGTTTTCATTTTAGTGGATTTATAATTTGGCTTATGCATTCGGTGCTTTTGTTTAATATTTCTTCTTATTCACCGGTATGATTTATACCATTAGGTTCAGTTTAAGAGGTGTTTCTATATTGATCCCGAAAATGCAAAATGATGACCAAAAAACAAACCAAATGAAGAAGATAACCAAAATACAAATAACCATAAATACAAATAACATTAAGTCATTAACATGCAAATAACCCAACAATTTCATTTCAGATGTATAATTTACAGATCTTAAATGGCAGTTTTCGGTCTTTATTTTCATCTAGGTTGCATTTTGGTTATCATCTTCATCTAGATGAAGAAGATAACCAAAATGCAAATAACACAACGATTTCTTTTCAAATCTATAATTTACAGATCTTAAATGACGGTTTTCGGTCTTCATTCATATAAGTTGCATTTTGTTCATCGTCTTCATCTAGATTGCATTTTAATTATCATCTTTATCCACATTTGCATGTTCAAATTTAAAATTTGCATTTTCGCAATTGCATTTTCAGAATAAAAATTTTAGAAATATGTGAGGAGTTGTTTTGAATTAAAGAGCAAGAAAAACTGAACCTAATAGTATAATTTTTTTGTTAAAAATCTTAAATATGACATAGTTATAATCATTAGAAGAATTAATGGGTATTTCTTTAAAAAAAAACTGGTTGCCTGAGATTTTTTTTCTAGGAGACGCGTGAGTTACTAATTAAAATTTCAATTCCTTTTTTGTCCTTTTAAATAATTGGCTGATATTTGTTTTTTAGGTTCTATGTTTAATGGTGGTTCTACATATAACTTAACCATATATATATATATAGGGTAAGTTTCAAGGAAGAACCCTTTTAAGATACACAACAGTGAGAACATGAGGAAACTTGTAATGTAGTATTTCTCCTTTACGTTTATGTTCACCTATAAATACCCAAAAGTCAAGTTTACATCATAAATCTTAAAATCAAAAGTATTTTTACAATATTAACAATTTAAAGATTTGTATGCATTGATGCATAAGATCAGCTATATAGATAAAAACTTTTGTATGCATTGATGCATCAGGTATATAGTCAAACAGAACATCAAAAAACGTGATAGTTTTTAAACCATCAAATGAAATGCCAAAAAACGTGACAGTTTTTAAACCATCCGATTTGAGAACCGATCTTATTGTGAGTACAGCGAAAACAATTTTAGCCGTTCATTTGGTAAGTGGAATTCATGGACGGAGAGCGTGGAGGAATTGAGTGTGGCAAGGTGCATAAGATAAATTCATAAGTGGGTGAAGACACTGAAGGGGGAAATTGGACATGTCAGATTAGTTCTCGCGGTACTCGCAATAAAAACGGTTCTCAAATAATCTTTTCACTATATATATATATATATATATATATATATATATATGTATATATATATATATATCTAGCATCATGCCCGCGCAATGCTGCTGCGGTAAATAGTTTTTGGTTTACAATATGTCGCATTTCAAGAATTTAATGATATGTTATTCGCGCGATTCAATGTCACGAAAAAATCTTCTACAGTAACATGTCCGTTTTTTTTCAAATTATCTTTTATTTACATCTAACTATTTTATTAATTTTAAAAATAAATTCTAAAAGACAACAAAATAAGAAAAAAGATTTATATTGATAAAATAAAGAAAAGAGTTAAATAAGATTTTAAAAATTATGTTGATGTGGGTGGATAATTGTTTTAGTATGAGAGAATATATTTGAATAAAAAGTTAAAATAAATTAGGAGACAATAAAATAGTTAAATATTGAGTGGATGAGATTAATTTAGATTAAATGAAGGGTTAAGATTTTATATTGATTGAATTTTAAGAAGTCTTAAAATTTAAGAAGAGAGAGAATGTTAAATGGTTTATATAGTAGTATATATATATATATGGAAAAGTTCAAACGAGAATCGTTTTTCGTACGAGAATTGTTTGTAATATCATTAATGACTCATTATAGGGGTATTTTGGTCATTTACATACTTTTCCCAACGTGAATTGCGTCCGGGTGAACCATCATTAATGTGCGAGGCTTGATTTGCCCAAAATATCCCTCATTAATGTGTCATTAACAAGCTAATCATTAGTCATTAATGAGTCGATCATTAGCCGGCAAAATTATTAGTCATTGATTTATTTTAATCAAGGGCCAAGATTGGTTCTCTCAGTTCTTGTTTGAACTCTCCCCTGTATATATATGCAAAAGTTCAAACGAGAACTGTTTTTCGTACGAGAACCGCGAGAACCAATTTTAGCTGTCCAATTCCCCCTCATTCAATTGGATTGCCCACCCATGAATTCCTTACGTGCACCTTGCCACACTCAATCCCCCCAAGCTCTTCATCTATGAATTCCATTATCCAAAGTGAACGGTCAAGATTGGTTCTCGCAGTTCTCGTACGAAAGACAGTTCTCGTTTGAACCCTCCTCTCTCTCTCTCTCTCTCTCTATATATATATATATATATATATATATATATATATATATATATATATATTAAAATAGCACTTCTTTAGACTAAGGGTGTGTTTGGTAAAGAGAAAAGAAATTAGGAGAAATGGAAATGGAAATAGGGGATAAATGGAAATGGGGAGAAATAGAATGTGTGGAGAATTCGAATTGATTTCCTTGTTTGGTATCAGAAAAGAAATGAAACAGAGAAATGGTGTCTCAAGTCGCTGGACGGCAGTTGCGGCGTTGGTCGCCTTGCCAGACGTCGACGATGATGATTAGAATGTCGGAAACATATCGCAACCGGACATCGACAATGATTACTAGACATTGGTTGTCATTTCTCTCTATTTCTCCACAATTTTAAGAGAAATAAAAATACAAAAGAAGGGGAGAAATGGAAATGGGTGGAGAAACCATTTCTCCTCCCAAAACTATAACCATTTCTCCTAAACAAGAGAAACAATTCTTCCATTTCTTTTCTCCCTACCAAACACCCCCTAAAGTTTAGTCTGGTAAATAATTAAAAAGTTCGTCTAATTACGTAAAATTCTTACGAATTTGTCTAAATGGATAGTAGTGTAGTAGTAATCAGCCCTTTGCAAATAGCCAAAGTCCACAGCAGCATACAGCATTTGTTGCACGAGGCATATATAATTAACTGTTACTTCTCTGGGTTGGAAAATCAGCGTACAGCTTGTAACAGCAAGAAACCAAAATTTGGGCATTTCTGTTCCTCAAAAAGTATCATATAAAACCCCAGTCCATAACATATATTTATGAGGGAAAAACATATATAAACGAAAACATACCAAAAAGTAAGCCATAACAACCATCTCAAGTGCTACTGCTTCCCCTTCTTTGAACAGGTTTATAGAGTACAACAGTCACGTTCTTGGTTCGAAACCGATGTGAGAGCCCAAGTGCGACTACCGAGCGTGGGGCTTCTCGATTTTCAATGTAAAGATGGTTCAGAACCACATGCTGTGGGTTGGGTAGGGGGACGGAAGGGTATACATTGTTGGGATAGCTCAATACAGTGTGCTGCAAGTGTTGCGGTACTATGGGTGGGTCCCGCTCCTCGTCTTCACTTGAAGTGTAGACATTGTTGTAACTAGCATCTGGTGATCTTGGAATTTCAAAGCCAGCTACAACTGGTGTTTCCTACAGCAGAATCAGTGATTGATTGAGGATTGATTGATCATAAATGTGTCAACACACTTTTGGTTTCAAATATAGTGGCAATTTCACACCATTACTTATGAGCAGGTTAATTCGAGCTCTTTTTTATTTCTAAAGAAAGTCAAACAGAAACAAACTTGTAAAGAATAGGGGTCCAAACAGGCTGAAAGTCGTCCGAAGTTATGTTTTAATGCACAAGACCTCATTTAAACAGTGGTGTTCATTTAGATGGTTCAGTTTAAACCAATCCAATCAGATTAAACCAAGTAGTTTTTGGTTCCTAAAATCTAGAACCGAACCATCCAAAATACTTCAAGTACCAAACCAAACCAATCCAATTTTTCAGGGTTACTAGTTGGCTTGTTTGGAGTATTTTGTTCTTACAATAATAATCAAGGCCAAACTGAAAACCGAAATAAAGATCAAGTTTTATCCAAAGCAATCCAGAAAACCAATCCGTTGAGTTTGATCCAAATTGTCCAATTTGACATTTTGGTTATGTGCAGTATTAAACATCCCTAAAAATATGTAACTACACGCGAAGTATTAATAAAAACTGCCCCGTTTCACAGTTTCAATCTGATCCATTTGACCCGTTACTAAAAGTCCCAAACAACCCCTCACGACCCACCAATACTGGCATCAATAGTTTTAAAAAGACCGGAACAAATTAGCAAGGGTTTTGTCACTTACTTGATCTTGTCCAACTAAACTGTTCATATCGGAGGATATAAAGTTTGTTGTTAAAATAAACCCTATGAGAAGCGATTAACCTGAAAAAACACCACTTTTGCAAAGTCAAATTTTGAGTATGTCACAGATGAAAAGTAGTAAAAAATAATGTTTATGGAAAATTGAAAACTAGTAATACAAAGTACTTCCCCCAACTTTTGTTCCTATAAAAGAAAAGTGTTCTGTTTCCAGGTAGTGCTGGTGCCAATCCAGGGAAGAAATTTCACGGTCATTTATGACTACTTGTAAAAAAAAATAGTTGACATGTCAAGAACACATGATTTTCATGTTGGGAATCTTTTGTCTACATTAATTAGGTACACCTGTACAATGATCTTTGTGGCCCTGTGAATCTTTTTTTATGTATGTTTTTGTTTGATATAGACCCTCTCATAATCACATGGAAATTGTTCAAAATTTGTAACTCAGGTTCACAAAGGTTACACCCTGAAAACTCAAAATATTCAACTTGAATTTCTTTGCAGTTTTATATAAATGGAATCATAAGTTGAATCAAACTTCGTGCAATTTTATTTAATCTTTTTGTAACTACTCTTGTTCAAAGGCCTTTTTTGGTATTGCTGTAGCTGATACAATCGAGCTCAGAAATGAGGGTCAGTTTCTTGAAGAAAGATTAACTAGCAGTCTTGATATATGGGCAATTGGGTTACTTATAGTATCACTAAAGGTGTCTATGTAGGCTGATTTATCACGTGACAGTTTTCTTGGTTTGGGGCTGCTTTTGAGGGAACTGACAATAGTACAATACAATTACTCACATGTAATCTGGCCAAGGATCATTAAGGAAGACGAGCAGAAAAGCATAGAAGTGAGTCTGTGACTTCGTATTGGACTATTTGCAACTGAAGGTGAGTATACTCAAGGGTTCAACCTTACAGACTTTACATGGTGAATATGAAGAGTTCATTCACAAGTTAGTAGCCAAGTAGTATGGAACATTCGAGATTGTAGACAGAATGCATGAAGCGCACAATATTAAAAAAAAACTAAAAAAATATATATAATGATATAATATAAATAAAATAGCATCTAAATATCAAAATGATTATAAAATTCATAGCATAAACATCAAACATAATTCTAAACTACATAGTTAAACATCCAACATAGCTAAAGTGTTAAACATCAAACATAATTCAAACAAAGTACAGACAAGAATAGAACTCGATTAACATGGATCAAAAAGTCAGAAATTAACAATAATGTTACCTGATCAACTAACAAGAACACAAAAGGACAAATTGTTGATGGGTTGCTATAAACAAGACAAAAATCGAAGCTTTCCTAAAAAAAATCAGAATCGATGATTTTGTTGTGAAGAACGTAAAATTCCACTGTAGTTGAAGAGAATCAGAAGAAGTTTTGAGTCTCATGAAGTGTGTCGATGGTTATATAGGTCTAAAACTAAGGTCAAAGTTTAAAAACTGGTCAAAAGTGCTACATGTATCTGAAGCGTGCTTTTTTGCGCCTCGGTGCGCCTCATGCATATGGTGTGCCTCGCTTCCTAAAAAGCCCTTGCTTCTGCGCTTCAGGGCATCAGGGCTTTAAGCGCAGCTGAAGCGCGCTTTTAACAACACTGTTATTGAGTCCACTTAATCTGTTTCATGTTTCCTTTTTAAAGAGAAGTTTAGGTGACCAGACAGTAGCTTCTATACTATCAATGGTGACTGAAAAATGAAAATTAAGAAATTAGTCCTGTATCCCTCAAGATCTGCAAGAAAATATCTTTTGACTCCGATAGTCCTATTGGTTACCTGTTCTAGCTTTTTAGTTTTTAGTAGCCATTGGAAAATAATCTTGAGCATCCATGGCTTCGGTAAAATCGTTAAGGTCAACTTCCTTAATTCTTTTTTCTTTTATCTTCTTTGAAGTTTGTATTTTAAATTTTCTGCAAATACGCAGTTGGTGGATCATATGATAGTTCCAGTGTAAAAATATACTACTCCTTTCAATAAAAAAAGCATACAGAAAAAGGAGGAAAAACGATGCACGAGACAGAATCCAGTAGAACCTCAACATCCTCCCCCATCAGTGAAATTAAAATATGCATATATGCACACACGTTAGAATATAAAGATAGATGCCAACAATAAATACAAGTGATGCTCATTATCAATCAATTGACACACATTTCGTAATTACTATTCCCCTTCCTTCTATTTCGTTTCTTTTAACAGCAATGATGTCATGAACTCATGATAGCTCGGGAATGGAATAGGAAGAAGAAAAAAAGAACATATGCATCACTCCATCTAGAGGCAAAATATATCCTCCTAAATCATGTAAACTACAGGACGGCATCTTACATACTTCTAACATTTTAAAACAGATGCAAGAACCCAGAGCAATCACTCTTAATGTGTTGGGCAATGAAGCTATAGAACCTGTTTTGCACAAAAGCAGGGTAGATGCAACAGTCTTAAGCATGACACAGCATGAGTTAGCCGTTAGGAATAGAATGTGCTAACTAAGCATGGATTTAAGCCCAATAGACTGTTGTTACCAAAAGTGTGACCTCAGGCCACCAAGACTCCTTGGGTTTGAGGAGTTGGGAGAGAAATCTTTGTACAAAGCTAATATAAGCTAGATTTGTGATATGAATCAAATTGATAATCAAAAATTATTGATAATAGGCACCCTTAATCAGATGCTTGAATAGATAAACCCTGGAATTCGAGAACCAGGAAGTCTCCCAAGAAAACAAATGACAAAACAAAACAATATTTCTCTCCCCCCTAAAAGATGGCCGGCCCTAATCTTATATAGACCAACCCATTGACCTAACTCGATAAAATAGGAAACTAACTCGATAAACTAGGAAACTAGATAAGTACTAATAAAGTTCAAATACCACCTAATTAGATAGATAATACTAATAATTAATTCAAATCCCACAATCATGGGTCGTATCATCACCCCCGCCTCGAAAATCCACCTTGTCCTCAAGGTGGAGCGCTTGTAACTACTCAGCATGTGGGTGAGGGTCTTCCAAATCACACCCGTCTCCCTCATCAATCACCAGAATCTGTAGCATCTTTGCCAGGCAACGATGTCCTGGTGCATATTTTCCATCACACCGAAAACAAAGTCCTTTAGCCCTCTTCTCGTCTAATTCCGCTACAGACATCCGTTTAGGCTGTTGTTTAGTTCCGTTCGAATTCGGTTGCTGCACCACGGCATTCACTGACTCAGGAGTTCGCATTGCCTCCCTTACGATGCGGCTAGACGGAGCTCCGGTTTTTCCTTGCTCTTCCGAACGGTTCTCATCTATCAAAAGGGCCAACTTAATGGCCTGATTAAGCCCCGTTGGTTGTTGAGTTTGTACCATAGTTCTCAGCTCTTGTTTCAATCCTTTAATAAAAATCCCTTCGAGCACTTCCTCTTGCAAACCTGGTAGTTGGGCCGCCATTTTTTCAAACAAAGTCACGTACTCTTGTGCAGTACCATTTTGACTGATGGACAAGAACTGCTCGTGCAAGCTGCCCTCGTGAGAAGACTGGAAACGATCCAACATCCGTCTCTTGAGCTCTTCCCAGTTACGGAATGGTTCTCGATTCTCACTCCACCGAAACCATGATAAGGCCGGTCCTTCCATGCACAGCACCGCGGCTCGTAGTCGTTCTCCAGTGGTTACCAACCCTTGGATATCAAAAAACCTCTCTACCCGGTATACCCATCCATAAACATCTTCCCCCTCGAACAATGGCATTTTCAGTTTCCTTAAACGGTAATCAGCCCCTGGAACCCATCCCTGATCAATCCCTTGAGTAATAGGCTGCATCTGTATACTAGGGTTCGGGAATACCCTGTTTGTATTTCCTACAGAATAACCTGAAAAGTACCTTCATCACTTATTGGTGGTCTGCGGTTATGGTTGGCACTAGTCTCCCCGGTCATATACTGTCGGAAATACTCGCCGACTTGCCCCATAGGCAACAGATAGCCCTGTGAGTCAAAACGGAGGCCGGAGAAACTGGTATACGCGGCAGAGGGTTGCACGGTGTACTGGTGGTGCTGGGGTTGATTGATGAACGGCTGATTTAGGGTGGATATAGGCAGCGGCAGTGGAGCGGTGCAATAGAGAGGTGGTGGTGGGCTAGTTTGGTTAGGAGGTGGCGGTGGGCTGGTTTGGATGGGAGGCGGCGGTGGTTGGGTGGAGCTGCTGGTTGTGGCGGTGGTAGTGGGAGGTTGGAGGGCTTTCAGCAGTTGTAGCATCTCTGCCAATTGTTTGTCAGTTTCAGCCTTGTGTTTTTTCAATTGTCTCTTGCATTAGGTCAAGACGATTCGATGTTTCCACTTGGTTAGCGGTCACATCAGCCTTGTATTGTTCCAACGTTGCCTCCAAATCAGAAACTTTTGTCATGATTATCTGTCAAGTTAAAGTCCAAAAAAATTTTTTTTTTGAATGAACAGTAACTTTCGCCGGATGAACAGTAGCGTGAACAGTAGTCGATTTTTTTTTTTTTTTGTGAGACTAGGCAAGGATCAAGTAGCTCTGATACCAATTTGATATGAATCAAATTGATAATCAAAAATTATTGATAATAGGCACCCTTAATCAGATGCTTGAATAGATAAACCCTGGAATTCGAGAACCAGGAGGTCTCCCAAGAAAACAAATGACAAAACAAAACAATATTTCTCTCCCCCCTAAAAGATGGCCGGCCCTAATCTTATATAGACCAACCCATTGACCTAACTCGATAAAACTAGGAAACTAGATAAGTACTAATAAAGTTCAAATAACACCTAATAAGATAGATAATACCAATAATTAATTCAAATCCCACAATCATGGGTCGTATCAATTTGTTGGTAAGCTTTGAAATTCAACTGCTCAATAAAAAAGGCCAAGACATAAGCGTAACTTTAGTGAAAGGAAACATGTAAAAATGTGCCAATTCTGTAGACACAAAGGCACCTAAAAACTAAAAAGTGTATATTTCATATATGTGTCAATGCCACGAAAGAAATAGCAGATCACTACCAATGTTAAACTACGGATCACACAAGTGGCAAGCATTGGCATAGTTTGGGAGTTTTTAATAATCATATCCTTGAGGACGTCTAAAGATAATTTTTCTCATAGCAAAAGGTAAGTTTTATCAGGCAAAGGTGCAACATGATTGGTTTTATAGGTTAACTTCTGAGCTGCCATACATAGATCCAGAATCAGTGGCAAAACTTATATATAAATAGGTTGATGCAATTGGAGATGAGGACATATGGCACCAATTAAAAAGAAAAGGTGGACATGTACTATTAAAAGTATAAGAACAAGCAGGAAAACAAAGAGTTTTCGATAAATAATGAAATAGGAGATGATATGAACAGGCTATTCGCAACAAATTTGCTAGTTCCGGTTCCTATTTAATCATGGTGTACCCTGACTAATTTAGGGTAAACCATCTTGCTGATAATAGTGTGCTTTTTCAATGAGTGGCTGGTGAGGTTGATGGTACAGTAATACAGCATGCACTCATCCACATCACAAGAAAGGGATACCAAATACGTGCGCTCGCACACACAATAAGAAAGAGGAATAAGAATCTAAATTTAATCAGCAAACTGATATCAGTATCCACTATCTTCCAATACATGCAGGTGAGGGCCTTACTATGGGTTATTCATCTGCTAATTCTACCACAATCACTGGATGTATCAAAGTACAAACAATCAACATGAGTCAGAAAGATGGTCAACACCGTCACGAACAATAACAAATGCTATCCAGTTATAAACCGACTACTGACGTACAACAAACTCAACGACTCAATTATGACTTTTTATCGATATAAATTCCACTTCAAATGACTAAACAGATAAAACTGAACTCACTTTGGTTTTAGATTTCCCCCCTTGATGTGACCCGAAAAAGCCTGCCAGACAAGTATAACAAAATTAACTTCAGGAAAAGAACTTCCCATATTTCGAAGTATACATATATCTGATCAAATATCCCTATGCCCTAAAAATAGAAATTAGATCGTGGAAGTAAGACATATGAGTCGGACAAATCTTTTGATAACCTAGAAAACAAACAAATTGCAAAAAGTAGGAATCAATTCGGTAAAAGAAAGAATGTCGAACCAATTGCAGGATAAATCACAATCGAAGATAATCATTTTGCAGAAACAGCGGAAATGCATGAATCGATGGATGATAAATCGAGATAGATTGAAGGAAAACAAAATAAAGCACCTTCCGGAGGAGCCACCGATGATCCGTGGATTGGCAAGCGAGTGCGTGTTGGTCTTCCAGGTTGTATTAGGGAGCGTCTAATTGCGTAAATCAAACCGTAGGAAGGTAAAGCCACAAAATTAGAAGGCTAAGACAATGGAATGAGAAAAGAAATGAAAAGATTCATTTATTAAAAAGGTGTTTGTTTATAAAGGTTTTATTTAATATAGTTCTTATTAAAATCATAGTTATGAGACAATTTTTAGATATTAGATTTCAAGATTAATAGTTTAGATTTAATCTTAGATAATAATTAAAATTAATATAAGAAAAGATAATTCTGACTTTTTATATATTGATTCTTACTTTCTTTTTTCTTTAATTTATTTAAAATTAATTATCTTATAAACCGTTAATCGTTAGACGAAACCAATTATACCGTTACGATCCTCGTGTTCCCCTCTTTTATTAGAGAAGTCATTTGATATACTTTTGATAAACTTTTTTTTCTTCATTTTGTTAGGTTGAACTTAAATTTTATTAATGTATAATCACATGTGATTCATAACAATATTACATGTGTTGTTTTATTAATTTTTTTATCTTCTTAAATTGTATATCATTTAACGTTTATTAATTTTGAATGTTTGCTTAAAAAAATCAATGTTTGCTTAAAACCGTTTATACATGTATATACATATTCAATTTCACTCAATCCAATTGCATTGTCTACTAATAAATACATACATTGTGTACTAGCAACACCCTATCCCCTCTATCAAAGGTCCAGATGTGTTCTCCTTCAAATTCGATGTCTTTTATATTGGTTCTCGTAGTAAGAATGGTTCTCGTTTGAACAATCCCCTATGCAATCATATATGATTGAATACAAAATCTTATGTTTTTGGTATTCAATCACATGTGAATTTGTACAAACTCTCGTGTGATTCTGTACAAAATCACATGTGATTAAATATGCAATCATATGTGATTGAATACCAAATCTTATGTTTTTAGTATTCAATCACATATGATTGAATACGCAATCACATGTGATTGATTCTGTCAAATATGTGACATAAAAATGCTACATTTAATCAAATCACCTGTAATTATGTGCATGTATAAGAGATAGATAATCACATGTGTTAAATGGGTGGTAATGGAATCCCACCAAACCATAGCCTTGCCTTTGAGCATCCGGGTGGCAAAGCAAACTCGCATCTCCTCTTCACAATTACACGCATCTAAAATCCTCCCTGTATCTCTCAACCAGTTCAAAGTTACATTAGGATCTGTGTTGCCATGGTATTCGTCGGGTTTATAATCTAGAAACTGCTTGTAAGTGCATGGTTGTCTGAATCCCATAGTCTGTGGATATCCCATGAACGGATAAGAATAAGATCCTTGAGGCATCGATCCCTGTGGATAAGACCCCTGTGAAACAGATCCTTGCGGATAGGGCCCCTGAGGAAATAACGGATAGTAGAAAGGTTGAGTCATCGGTTGGGTAAATTGTGGTATTGGCATTGACATCGGAGGAATCTCTGCCAATGTAGTAATCGCTGGAAAGATAGGAGGTATCGCAAAACCGAGGGTTGAACTATAGGAACTTGTCTTTGTTGCTCCAACTGAAATATGTATTCATCTCTTTCATCCCCTGCGGTACCAGATGTACCGGCATTAAGCAATGTTTCCACTGTAGTAGTAGGGACTTCAGCAGAAGACGGGACAATAGGGGCAACAGTCGAGTGATCACGATCAGCCATTGTTATCTGTAACAATCACATCACTTCATGATTTATTAGATAAATATGTTAGTACACAACATACTAACTACACCCTCTCCAATTCACCCCAATCCCACACCCAAGGAGTAATCGACCTACCACGAGCCAAGATTCGGGAATGTAACACTTCCACTGCGCCTACACTACCAAATCAAGGCTCTGATACCAAACTTGTAACATCGTATTTTTAACCCAGAATTTTTCATTTTCATAATCATAGCGGAAGCGAATAATTAACAGAGTGTTTACAACTGTACAAACACTACTTGTTTAAATATCAGTATTACAAAACACGGCTCGCCACAAAATAAAATATCAGAGTCCTAGGTGATTACTCCCCAAGCTAACCACTCTCAGCCGAGCCGCTAACTTACCAAAACCTGTAAAAAGAGTGAGAGGTGGGGGATTAGCACAAAGCTAAGTGAATGGAGTCAAACCACAACAGATATATCAGCAAATAACCGCATCAATATCAACAACACATAACAGATAATCGTGCCCCGGAAAGACCGGCGGTTCTGCAGGAACCTTCAACCAATGCCGGCCAAAGCAAAGGTTTACCGATAGTTCATTTGCTATTCTCACACAGTATTACTTTAAGTTGCAACAAATGCATCAAAAGATCTCAATACTGATTAGCCGATAGCAAACAAACCCAGCCCATATGCCCAGCCGAAGCTGACTTCCCAACCTCATGTATACATATCAATGACGCACAATTAATTAACAATCAACAGTTAATCAATTATCAGACAAACAGTCTATCCCTGCGTCAAACCCATAACAGTTGCAACCCAAGCCAGTTACAACTAATAACATTTGTGTGTAAACGCCCACTCACCTCTTGCTTTCAGTTTTCTCCACTCAGTGGTCTTATATTACTGAGCCTTGCTTGTTCCTGAGAACACAACAAACTGAAATCAGTATCGATTCATAAATATATGTCAAACACATAAATTTATATCCTTTTAATCAAACATAAGCATGTATGATTCCCATATGTATAAACATATAACCCACAAATAATATGTTAACTTAAACCCAAGAACAACATATTAAAAACAAGTCAAATTCTGTAATAGAGCCCGTCGCGCCGCGACACAATACCCGTTGCGCCGCGACCCTTGTGGGATTTCAAAATCCGGAACCTTCAATCGGATTTCGGGTCGGATTTTGCTAAATCCGAATCCAAGTGTCAGATTCTGCCAAGTCTCGGATTTCCAAAGGTTATCTTTGAAACTTTCAATCGGATTTCAACAATCCGATTCTATCTCTCGGATTTAAGCTTCGTCGCGCCACGACTTTAAATGTAGCGCCGCGACACCCAAAAATCCAGATTGTCTTCTCTAACAAAATGTCGGATTTCCAGCCATAAGCAACTTTCCAAATCCGATTATATCCCTCATAAAACATTATGAACATTTCTAAAACATGTATAAACACCCTTAACATGTATAGAACATCAAGAACACATCAAATCCCTTTAAACATGACATTTCATACAAAACCCACCAAGCAAGTTTACTACAAAACTCCAACCATGGTGTATTCATGTTCTTAGCATATTTTTACAAACAAAACATGTTAAGATAATCAGAATCATGCCATGATCATAGCTATACCTTTGGTTTGAATTACACACAACAAATCAAAACCTTCACTTTTCAAGTTTGTAAGCTTCTTGCTTTCTTCTCTCAAATACACATACACACACAAGGAATTGGTTTGCAAGTGATAAGGATTTCAGATGTTAATTCCATATAAGACCCACGTATGCCCTTTTCTTTTATTTGAAGCATGAGGTGTCATACTAATCATGCAAACCCAAAACATACATACATATATATTTATATACAATCTGCTCATGAATACAAACATATATATAATTAAACATATAATTCATATATTTAATTAAAACCATGTAACTAAATATTAACAAGAAGTTAATCACAATTAATCACAAAGCAACATACCAAATCCACCTAATGTACTAGGCCCGATCTGAGGATGTTACAAAATCGAAACAAATATCAAATTTAAAGTTAGAATATAAACAAAAATCATTTTCGAAATTCTTACCAAAAGCTGAAAAACAAACATAGAATTTGAAAGATTGATAAAGAAAATCGTAGTTGAAATGGAAAACCATATTCGAAAACCGTATTCGAAAACAAAAAAAATTCCCGTCAACCACATTTGTCTAGATGAGTCGTTCTGAAAATAAATGGGCTAAAATCGGGTTGACATGAAACTGACCCGAACCCGAACGACACGAACCTGACCCAAATTGACAGTCTTAGATGTTTGGTCAAACATGATCCATCACGTTCTCTCATAAACATTATATATTTGAGAGAAAATGATGTGTGACCATAACATAAAAAGATCTTCACCCTAATTAGAAATACTTAGTATGTATATATATGTATAAACATTTAAAAAAGTAAATAATAAAATAATTAATATTTTTATTATTTAAGATATTTGTCAGTAAAAACATTAAAAATAAGTGACGGTAGAATTATATATTATATTTCTAAAGAAATAAATGCTAAAACAAGCCCTAGGTGATTTCCCATTTACTCGTGTTGCCTTTCAAACAAAATGTTCATAAAACATTAGCAAGAAGAAATAATTCATATAACTGTGTATAAGATTAAGAACATATAATCCTTACAATCTGAAATCGCTAAATTACTTTTTTAAGTGTTTTATAAGTACAACACTATAAAATTTTGGTGATTTAAATTATGGATCTTCTTTTAGATACAAAGACTTTTTTAAAATTATTCCTACAAGTATCAATTATTGAAGCTAAGAAATACATACATAATATGGTGGTAAAAGATGTAGAAGATAAAGAACATTAAAGAACACACACTTCACAATCAAACATACACTAAATATCTTTTAAAGGTTTATTATATATTGAAAACTTAGGATTCAAGTTTGACACTTGAAACTTATTTATATAAAGAGAAAGTTTGTTTCATACCCATATGAATAGAGAGGGTAACCGTGGTGGCATGGTTACCAGTGACTTGCAAGTGGGGTTGGCATAATGAAAAATCGATAGTTTGTTTTTCGTGTCGAGTGTAATGCTCTGTATATTAACATGTATGTGTTTGTGTACGTGTTGAATATATATTGTTGCAAAATGAATAATTATATAAAATTACTGTAATTATTTAATATCGTTGTAAAAAATTTAAAAAAAAGAAAGTAAATTTCAGGGACTAAACGTGTTATTTATCAAAAGCTAAAAATAGTTATTTCAAACGATAAAAATTACTCTTTGAAATGTTATTCAAGTTAAGGACAAAATTAAAATATATATAAACAAGGATGGTTGATGATCTATGGAACCTTAGGGATTATGGGAGCTGATTCGTACATAACGATTTTTAGTTATACATAACAAGATACATGTAATTAATGCATATGGTACAAGTTGATAATGCATAAAATTGTTATGTATGACCACTTTTGTTGTGTAAGGATCACCTCCAGGGACCATAGGTGGCAAACTACGCGGATGTAACATTGTATTTACTCCTAGTTTTATTATATCTTTCCAAGTTGACTTGGGTTCTGAAGAAGTATTACCAAATATGACGTTTCTATATTTTATGAATAACTATTATCCAGTACAATATTGATCATTTGATTTCGTAAATAGAAAATTGTTGGTTTTATGCTCAAATCAAAACATATAATAGCATGCTAATAATAATAATCAAAGCCAACGAGGTGTTTTTTGCCCACACGGCCACACATTACCACGGGTTTTAAAATACATTTTTATATAGAAATAAGAGGGAGGTTCAAATGAAAATGATAAATTAAATGAGAATGAGAGACTTAATCTTAATCACATTCACCTTGCCACACTCTACCCTCACGCTCTCCATCTATAAATTCCACTTATAAAATAAACGGCCGAGATTGAGTCTCTCATTCTCATTTAATTTTCTCATTCTTATTTAAACCTTCTCATATAAATAATATTCTATAATTCTATTATAGTTGTTAGCCAACACCCCTCTAAAGTCTAAAACTCTTAATCGTTTTCCCTTCACGAAGTTACCATAATTCGACCACCATTATTTCTGTCGAAACCACCGAAATCTTTTGATAAAAAGATTACTTAACTAAATCACTTCGACTTTTATAGTTTTATTCATGGGTTAAAATAAAATTGAAAAAATATATAAAAAAGATACGTTCTTGATGTTAGAATTTACAAAAATATTTACATTCGGTTTTCAAGAAAGAAATCTACAAATCCAAAGGATAATAATATATTTTATTTATTAATAACATTGTTTGGTTTAAATTCCTTAAAAAATTCAATGTAAACGTTTAGTTTAATCATTTAATCTATACATCTCAAAAACAAGAATAAATTGCCTAAATCAACAATAAAAGGAAAATGACAAATTACGTTTAAACTTACTGAATATAAAATTAAAGAAGAAATCGAATCACTGAAATTTCATACAAAGTCTGTATTTTGTTTTCTTAACATACTGTTTTTGAGTTTTTTGATGAAGAAAATGGGAGAAAATGAAAGTGTAGGAAAGGAAAAGAGATATATAGGTTGTGTTTTTGACTTAAAAGGAAAACGAAGAGGAACCTGTTCCTTATAAATCATCCTATATTTGGAAGGATGATTCTTTAACCAAATAGCCCTTCCTTCCCCCTTCCTTCCCGTCCCTTTCCATCCTTAAAAAAACTTAAGAATACACCCCACTAATTATTTTATTTCCTTCCCCTCTTTTTCCTTTCAAAATATAATTCCAGAACAGGGCATTACAAGGTCCACCTAAACACTCACCGGCTTATAGCCTTCGAAGGTCCACCTAAACACCAATATCTCTTTCTCTTCTCAAGGCAATAACACTTCATCTCTGTCTACCCCTGCCCCCAAATCTATTACCAATCCACCACCACCACAACCGGCCCAAAATCAACCATCTTCTTTCGATCAGAGTCTTTACGGTAACCTCCTCAGTCTTTAAAATCGACAACATCACCCATCGGCGCACCATCAAATTGCTCTCCCTCACTCAATGCAACCTCACCAAGATTTGCCGCCGCCAACATGGTCTAGATCTGCAGCAATAGAACGACGTGGCTTCAAAATTTCATATCTGTTGCTATATCTCGCACTCTGTTTAGAAATGTCTCCATCGCTCTTCATTTTCTCGTGTTTTCTTATTATCTCAGGAAAAATTTAAAATATCGCAAAAGTTTTAATTTGTGAGGCGGAGACGAAATTACCAGTATGCCCCTCAAAATCTCATGAGACTATGGTATCTTTTTTTTTAATGGCAAGAAAAGTTACAGTAGGAAGTGCTTCGGCATTGCCATCACACACCTATGGTAACATAATTATATTAAACAAAGGGGACCAACAAGATGCTAGAAACCCCAAAATTACTAAAGTACAATCAAAGAAACCAGAACAAAATGCTAGCTAAAAAGATACACCTAGATTAAGAAGAAAAGCAAGACAATGGGAAAAGACACCAATCACTCCAATTATATGCCGAAGATATTTTCCCAAACTCTATTTTTGAACAAAAAAAAAGGAAAGCTTGTATATGATTGCACACCAAGATATCTTTGTTCGAAATTGTAGATGAGAATACTTTCTCATTCTGACATTTCCAAACAAACCAAAGATACGTGTAAATAACCCCCGTAAATGCTTGAAGAGAATTCCTAGTAAGCTTAACAAACTACCCCAATTATAAAGGTTTTCGATATCATTAATTTGCACCTCATCAATGACCCACCACCTGCAGATTTCAGTAATTTTACCCATGATTCTTCTATTGAACTGGTTCTGCACAAAAATGTGTTTTTCTGTTTCATCAGCTTCTCCACACAACGTGCAAGATACTGACAAAAAAATAACACCTCTCTTTTGTAGATTGATTTTAGTTGGGAGACGATGGTGAACTATTCTTCATGTGTTCAAACAAATTTTGAGCGAAACCCAATTCTACCAATGGAAATGGGAAGTTTCCTACCTTTTTAAGATAAAAATCGTCATAAGCTATCTACTATGCAAATTGATAGATAGAGTAATTAGTAAATAGAGAAAATCAGATGAGTAAGAGGTGAATTTGAAGAGTTTTTTCCTTTTATTCATACATTTTATAATTATATAAATATTCATACTTTAACATTTCATTATTATTTCTTAAAAAAATAAAATTGTAGAATTATCAACATTCTTTATGTTCCTCGACTGAAAAACGAATCGTTCATTTAGTTTTCTTTCTTTTTTTTAACTCGAGAAAATCAATAAATTATTTTATTTTATTTTCTCCATCCTTCTTTTCTTTCTCTCTCTCTCTAAATTATTTTAAGACCCGCAAAAAGGTAAAGTTGCGACTTGCGAGCCAGCCCAGGTCCCTTGCATACGTGAAGCAGCCTTGGTCCGTTCATAGCGGTCCAATATAGTATTAGTAGCCCATTTGGATGATTTTGGGTTTGACTACTTTGGTTATTTATTACTAAGAGCAAATTTAACTTATATTAGTAGTCTATTACATTGAATAAGCGGTCATTTAACTTCTTTTGTGACTACTTAATTCTTTTATTTAATTTAAAAATATATATTTTTATTGGGATAAGGGGTTTGCTATCATGCATACTTTTCTTTGATCTCACAGAAAATGATGGAAGAATTAGTTACATAAAAAATCTTTCTTTTAATAACGTCATGAAATATATCTGATATATGTTTTACGCAATACTTATCTTAGGTGTTTTTACACTCACAAACAATTTCAATAAAGATATGTTAATTATTTCATCATTTATTTATTTAAGTGTTTGTAAACATAAAAGTACCTATCACAGGTGTTTATAATTATTTCCCCTAAAACTTAAGCATACTTAAATCACTTAACAGTGAACTCTTTAAACATATGTTACCAAGAAAACACTAACAAGGATAAACACTAAAGAAAATGCACCTTATAGATCAAGAAAAAAACCCCAAAATAAGAAAGAACGGTAGATGATGTAGATGCCGGTGGTGAACACTTAAATTGGAGATTCTGAGATAGTTGATCTGAGATTCAAACCATGGCTATCGTATTCAAACTAGAGAGCATCAAGCCGCTAGTTGTTACTAAGACAACAAATCCGTGACCTTAAAACCAGATCCATGAAGACCACAAACAAATCTGAGTTTGATATCAGTAGCTAGAAGATGGACATGCATGGTGACGACCTACAAACTAGAGCATAATTATGGTAGTATCGGCAGCGGCGGTACTCAAAGAAAGAGGGATGGATGTAATTTTCGATCAAAGCAAATCCACTGGTGGATCATCACCGTACCTTGCCTACTAGGTCGTGGTGGTGGTGATGGTCATCGGCAGATGCTAAATGGTAAGGCGATGGTTGTCTTATTTGATGCAGCAATGGTGGCTGAGTTACGACAATACGGCGTTACGGCTCCAGCATAGCTAGTCGGCGATGGAAACAGAGAGATGGAACCTACTGGGTGCGGTGGGGGGTAGATGTTTAGAGTTGACAGTTACAGCTCTTGACATAGCTCGTGGGCCACTTTGAGATAGTAATTGAGTGAAGATTTAGGGTTTTAAATAAGGAGTGGTAAGAGACTTGGAGAGTCATACAGGAGAGAGAGGGGAGAGAAGATAAGAGAGAGATGTCTATTGTTTATATTACCTTTCTATTAACCATTAATTAATTAATCGTAAAGTTTAGATCACTTTTTATAAATTAAACACTTTTCACATAAACTATCAAATAAAACACTTTCCACATAAACCATCATCTCTATATGACAAAAAAGTTAAATAAAGCTCAAATTTAAGCTTTTTCATGGAGTTCATTCACAAATTGTACAACTGTTTTTTGTATGACGTTTCCCAATTCAAGCATTTGAACTAGCATGTCCAATCCGGTTTTCAAAAACAATGCATAGACTTTTCATCTTCACTTATCTTTTAATATAAATAAACAATTATCCTTTATCAATTAACTAGAGAATCGTAGCCGACTAGCCGTTTATTTACTCAAAACAAAATCCTAACCATTCATTTGGTTAAAAAATTAAAACTCAATTTTGACTTTAAATGATCAAATATGAAACTCAACTTTGACTTTAAATCAATTTAATTTGCGATAAACTATTTTCTTTAATTAAAATTTTCTATCTACTACAATATTTTGGCAATAAATCTATTAAATCTTAGGCTTTATCAATAATGAAATTTTTTACACATTCAAATTTTTTTGTCTTTAGCTACGTTTATTATATATACTACAAATTTTATTGTAATTAAATTTCACTATCCTTTCTAAAAATGTCAAAAATTATTTCTCTGTCAACTAAAATTAGTATAAAAGCCTGTTAATTCTTTTAAAAAGCTCAGATTGGGGTCTTGTTTCGCTTATAAAAAAACAATCATATATTTAACTAAACGAATATAAAATAATACTTCCAATAAATAATGATGGCTACTCTTTTCTTTTTCTTTACGCGAGTATCTAAACTAGTAACATATGAAAGACTAAATACGTTCATGAGATTGTATAAACTATAAACAGCCCCTTAGTTTCTGATGCTGAATGTGCTAAACGTATAAACAAGTTCAAGTAAAAATGTTTTAGAATAAACTTTGCTTTCGTCACTCTGTAGAAAAATCAATCCTTTTGAGCTTATGAAAGACCAAGCCTTTGTTTTTAAAAAACTCAAATTCAAGCTTCATTGGTTGACAAAGCCTTTTGATTTCTCCGCAAACACAAGAAAAAAAACGATTTCAACTAACTTTAACTTTTGTGCCACTCTAAATTATCCATCTAGGAGGCTGTTTGTTAAAACAGAGATTAATCACTGAATGATTCTATAGTCTGAATAATTCAAAGACTCTGAATGAATCTGCCTCTGAATGTGACATGCTGTTTGATAAAGATTCTGAATTAACAATCTGAATGATGCAAATTATCATTTTAACCTTAATAGTGATATATTATATTATTATATATTATATTATAAGATATGATTGTTTAACAAGACAAAGTGTGAAATAAGAAGTATTAGGGTAAAAATACTTGCTGCTTAATGATTCAGAATGCACTTTAAAGGAGAATGATTCGGCAGCATTATGCTGAATCATTCAACACAGTCTTCATTCAGAGGCAACAATCAAACACGCTGAATGCTGAATGATTCAACGTTTAGCACTGAATGATTCCATTAAACAGCAAACAAACAGCCCCTAAGTCTATTTTGTCAAATACCTTTTTTATACAAATATTAGCTTTATCTTCTAGCTTCAACTATAGCTAGTCTTGTCAAACATACACATTGTCCTAAAAGGGTAAATGGAGTGCAGCATTGTGGGCCGGTTTTGACCACCAGCATGCTGTGGTCCAACCTTTATTCCACTTGGACATGGCGTGATGATGGTGTAGTGGGAAGTGACCATATGAGGCTGAGTGTTTGAGAGTTGAAAATTGACATCATGATGTGGTGGAGAGTAATCGTTGCTAATACTCTTACAGATTAATAGACTCTTACAACACGATGTGCTTATAGATTCTTAAAATTTTCTAATTGTTAAAACTATTAAGAAAAAGAAACATTAATCGAGTACTTTCAACTAATCACACACACATGGGTGTTGTAATCTATCTATAAAAGTGTAAAATTAAAGCAGTCAAGTATAAGCACCAGATAAAAATATCGGTGGGAAATAGTTCCAAGTATTTAAATTCTTGGCTTTAGGATGGTAATCCGATGTCCGATCAGAGGTCACATAACAATATCAAGAACATGGTTGACTCTAAGGTCAAATTTTTGGAAGAATAAGGTGTAATTCACTACATAAGTTTCATATTGCCCGAGATTGTACCTTATATCATAGAGGTCATAACATATACTTACGTCAAACCTTGCATATTCCTGATTCAAGAGAAAAAACATCACCCTTCGTTTATACATGGGTCGATGATCAAGAGGTTGAGCCAATATCTGTCAAGCAAATGCACAAAATCCATAAAGCATCAGTAAAAGCTTGATCAAACTATAAATATCATGATAATAGATTAATTTAGCAAGAAAAAGACAACAAAAGGATGATGATATTTTCAAGAAAGAAAACCACTTACATATTCCCAGACAAAAATCGACACAAGAGTTCAATACCATAGGATAAGCCTCATGCCCTATAGTCAAAAAACGATATTCTTGGTTTTGAAAACTCAAAGATCCTTTTCCCAGTCATATCCCTCCTGCAAATCATTCTGTCAAATATTGGTGGTTTGGTTATCTGAAAAGGGGCTAGACAGCAGCTGATCCAACATATGATTGTTATCAGATAGAACATGAAAGATGAATGGGTCAGAGTTTTCATTCAATGGTGAATCAGACACGAGATCCATATTCTCAAAAAGATCTTCAACTTCATCAGGAGTAAGACCCAGTTCTTGCGAATCTTCAGCATTTGAGCCTGGAGTTTCAGATGGTGCCCTATATTTCACAATTGCACCCTCACATGGCCGAACAACTGGTTTACTATCTTTTCTCACAGGTTTAAGTAAGGTGTTACTGCTTGGTTCAGATATTGACTGAACCGGGTTAGCCAAAAAACCAGGGCTTTGCATGGCTATTACTATGAATGACAGCAATTCTCGCTGGTTTTGTTCCATACCTTTTAGTTGCTCTCGAAGAACCAACATTTTATTTTGTGATGTTTTCTGGTGTTGCCTCTGTTTTATGAGCTCCTGCATCAACATGTTTTTATCAGTTTTAAGACTCTCCACTTCCTTCCATATGCCAGCATATTTGTTTCCTTTGTGTGGACTAGCATTTATCATCTTCGATTTCACATCTTTTTGCTGATTTGTGACCTGTGATGCTTTCTTTCTGTTGATTGACATCAGTAAATGCTTTTGGTCTTTGACAAATCCATCATTTGCAAATTCCCATCTATCAGTATCGCTTTTCTTAAACCCCTGAAGCGATATACAGTTGGAGATCATAAGAACACAAATGTAAAAGGCACAAAATCCAGACACCTTGTTAAAAAATTAACATTTTTGAAATCAATACCACAAAAATTCAAACGGGTAAGGATAACTTGATAAGAAAAACCTACACCAACGCTCCGTTCTCGGGATTTTTAAAGAGGGAAAGTGGAGGAGGAAAAGTGAAGGGAAAGAAAGGGAAGGTACTGACTAATTTGTCTTATTGAGTTGGAAGAAAATGGAGGGGGACTTCTTTCCTTCCAAATCATCCCATATTTTGAGTTTTGAACAAATTAACCCTCCCTTTCCGTCCCTTTGGAGAGGCAGGATTCAAACCTAGTCACCTATGTAGAAAAACTTCAACAGATTTACAGTCTGTCGCTTTCCTTTCATTCCCTTCCTTAAAAAAATTCAGTACACATAAACTTGAAGGTTTCCTCCCCTTCCCCTCCCTTTCCTTTCATACAGAGCAAAAACAACAACATTTGTTGCTAAGAAAGAGAACATGTGACATAAACCCAGAAGCCTACTTGTTTGTACACATCATAATCCTCTCAAAAACCACAGCTCAATTGACATAAACCCGTCAAGCAGACTGAATTAAACATATCTTGCATTCAAGATTTCAAGAACGGAATGAATTTACTTAATTTCGAGTTAAAATGTTCATAATCCAAAACAAATCTTATCGGCTATCAAATAGTCAAATGATTGATTCCTAGTTCATCAAATAATCTGCTTCTTCGCATTCTCATAAATCTGTATATCAAAATTTAAACTAGAACTTCAGCTAACATAGTCCCAATACTGGTATCGTTCTATGAAATTATCTATGCATCTAAATTCGATAGAAGAGTAACACTATTATACACAATCAGTGCAAGAACATTCGACATAATTGACTATCGAGTCGGTACACGTTATCCAAAAAGCAAGCAATTGAGGGAAAAAGAATAAGTAATAAAAAACTCACATATATATTGAGTTGGCGTTGAAAACTGGAAAAGGTGTTGTGCTTAAAGTATTTAGGAAGCAATTCAGAAGTAAACTTAGCTTCATTCCACACAATAAAGCTATCATTCGCCAGACTCCATGAAATCAAAGCATCTGTGGAAGGATCATCCACCATCTCGTAGCATTTCAACAAAAATGGCGGAATCGGTAATTCACTGTTCTCCGATGATTTCTTCACCATATTCAATAATTGCGGGGTGTTTCCTGGTGAAATTATTGGAAGAAGTAGCGATCTAGTATGATGTGAATGCAGAAATTTTGAAATTGAGATGAAAATGAAAACCCTAAATAGCGAGGAGAATCGAGGAGACTTTTCGTTGGAGCGACACTGCCCAGTACAGAAACAAATATCTTGTGCTTCTAAGTGTTTAAAAAACAATATAAAATAGGGAAAAAATTTAACAAGAATATTTAATATACTCTATATTTAATTTATATATTTAATTTCTAATTTTAGTTTTTTAAATCAATAATATTAATCATCTAAATTGTATTTTAAAATTTTGGAGGGAGTAATATTTTTGTATTTAATATAGTCTTTATTTAATTTATAGTCCTAACAGATTTATTTTAGCTTTTGGATAAATAGCATCAATAGTTCAGATTACATTTTAAAATTTAGTGTCCTCCTATTATAATGATGTCATCCCATTTTAAAGTATTGCCTTTACTACCATGTTTATAAAGTGGTAACTTGGCGACAAGATATCGGTTGGGATGTAGGCGACTTGATATTAAGGGGGTGTTTGGTTTAAGTATTGTTTTTGAAGGGATTGAGATTTCAAATGGGATTGGTATTTGGTGGGATTTAAAATCCCATCTTGTATTTGGTTCATATTTCTTAGGTGAGATTTCCACCATCACTAAACTCCATCAACAGCCAAAGACAGCGGACGATGAACGATGGTAACGACGGCGGAAGACGAACGATGACGGCGAACGACGGCAGACGATGAACGACGGCGACGGCGGAAGACGAACGACGACGGCGAACGACGAACGAGCGACGACGGCTGACGAAGGCGGACGACGAACGAACGACGGCGGACGGCGAACGAACGACGGTGAACGACGGTGGATGACCAATGACGGCGACAACGAACGAACGACGGCGGATGACCACCGACGGCGACAACGAACGAACGACGGCGGACGACGAATGACGAACGAAACACAGAATTTAGAAATCTCTCATCTGTGGGATTTATAAATACCATGAGGGGTGGAGGGATTTAGAAATCCCTCATTTGTGGGATTTCAAGGATTCCTGAGATTTGAAATCTCATCCCATTTTTACAAACCAAACACAAGATTTCTAAGGATTTGAAATCTCAATCCCAAAAATTTCCAGAAAATACCACGAACCAAACATCCCCTAAGTATATTTTGTAGTAAAGATTGAATAGGATTTGTAAAATCATCCTGTTATACTGCATTCAAAGATTCATAAAAAGTAAACTGGTAAGCAATGACGGATACATGCTTATACCGGTCCAACCATATATTATATCTTGATTTTTATTTAAACGTCCCTTGTGATTTCATTCAAGGGTCCCCTTGCGATTTCATCCCTGCCAAGCTTCATTATGCCCCTCGAGAAAATCGCCTACCATCACAATTACACAAAGTTTGAGTTACGTTGTAACACCTACGGTAACAAAGACGGCAGCAAAAAATAAGGTTGTCAATTTGGGTCGGGTTCGTGTCATTCGAGTTCGGGACGGTTTCGTCGTCGACCCAATTTCGGTCCATTTATTTTTGTGCCGGGTTCGTGTTGACCTTTGTGTCGATCCATTTAAGCCAAATGTGACCGACAACTATTTTTTCGGTTTTCTAGTGCGCTTCTCGAATACAGTTTCTCGTTTTAATTAAGATTTTCTTAATCAATCTTTCAAATTCAATGTTTATTTTCTAACTTGGGTAAGAATTTCAAAAATGATTTTCGTTTATATTCTAAATTCAATATTCGGTTTTCGTTTTGATTGTATTCGAACTTTAAATCCAGTATTTGTTTCTGTTTGATTCAAATTTTGATTTTACTTTTTTATTCAACTTACATAAATAAATGAATATAATAAAAACTATGATATACTATTATTCTATATACCAATAAATAATATCATTGAACAACCAAATAATTTAAAATTATTCATCATTAAATAAAATTATGAATTGATTCAAAATACTAAAGTACCATATATCAAGTAATCAAATATAAAAAATACCAAAATCATATAGTCACAATAACCCAAAATGACATACTATTGTTTTAATTGCAAATCTTTTATTGTTTATTTTAAGTTTTTAACATTTAAAAGTTTTGTACTTTTGTTTAGTGGATTTATTGCTTTAAGATGTCAATTCCTTATTTGAATTTACAATCATTTTTTAAAAATTTAAATTTAAGTATTAAAGAAAATTTTATAATGTTATAGTTTTACCCTTAAACGGGTCACTTACGATTGTCAGGCTGACCCTGATCTGAACAATTTATTTTCATGTCAACTTTGTATCAACCCGCTTTTGACCCGTTTTGGGTTCGGGTCGTGTTTTGTGTCGGGTCAGGAATTGCCGGCCTTAGTAAAAAAGTAGTGTCAAAAAATATTATATTTAGCATTTATTTACTCTTCTTGATTATTTTAGTTAGGTTAGAAAATATGAATGGATTATTTGATTTAGGTTATGTCGAATGTTGAGCATAATGGAATGTTAGATTAGAGCTTTCATTTTCAATCGGGCTAATTAGACTTGAATGTTTGTTATGTTGATTGTTGAATAAGTTTGACCTGAACTGATTGACTCGAATTTTTTTTGATTCGTTAACTAAGTCATCTTAAATGAATGGTGCTTCCCATAAGAAAATTTTCTTGATCCGTCATTACCGGTAAAGATGCTGCCAAATCTTTTAAACACCTTTCTGCAAGCAATAATACCTTGATTGCTTTTCAACTTTCCCCCTCTCCAATCCAACGTCATGGTGCTTGAAGGCTGAAGCTTTCTTCGTCGATGAAATGAGATATGTTCAAGGCATGTTCTTCAAGTTAGTATGTAATGGTCATGTGGGCCTTGCATGAATCTTCTGTAATTGAATTCTAAGAAGTTATGAGCAAATTGCAATTGAGGTTAATATATATGGGCTTAATTAAGAGCATGGGTTGATCCGTTGATCGACTAAAGCTTAATTAATTTTAATGTGTAGGATCGTAGGTTTTGTGTTCTGAAAAAGGAAGGTGACTCTTGTCCATATATACAAGGGAGAGTTCATTTAAGAATCATTATTAGTGTAAGAACCGCGAAAACCAATCTTAGCCGTTTAATTGGTAAGTGGAATTCATGGATGAATAGCGTGAGGGGATTAAGTGTGGCAATATGCATGTAAGGAATTCATTGGTGGGCAATCCAATTGAAGGAGGGGGAATTGGACTACTAAGATTGGTTCTCGCAATAAAAACGGTTCTCAAATAAACTTTTCACTATATATATTTATATATAGGGGAGGGTTCAAATGAGAACTGTTTTTCATACGAGAACTGCATGCAAAAACCAATCTTGGTCATTCAAGTGATAAGTGGTAATCATGAATGAAGAGCATGTGGAGATTGAGTGTGGCATGGTGCATGTAAGGAATTTATGAGTGAGCAATCCAATTGAATGAGGGGGAATTGGACGGCTATGATTGATTTTCGTAGTTCTTGTACGAAAAATAGTTCCCGTTTGAACTTTTGCCTATATATATTATGTGTTACATACTTAATTAATATCGATCATACTTTTAATCGATCTATTTTCGGTTAACATTTTGAATCCTAAACTCGACCCAGTTACTTATGTGTAAGTCACCTTGGGTAGTACTTGAATCAGATGGGTTAAATTATCGAATGAAGTGGCTGATTGCATAAATGATGTATGCACTCTATATATATGGGCATCATAAGACAATCAACATCTAACCCAACTTATTCCACTGTCACATCCGCATCCACATCATCTTTCACCCTTAACTCAACTTACCCCACAAACCCTCACATCCAACCCTTTTCAACCCTATATCTTTTCAATTTTTATTTTCTATTTTTTTGTTTTAATTTAAACAATTTAATTATTTCAAAGACATAAAAATATAAAATAATTAATAATATTTCATATTAAAGTTTCATTACATAATTTCAAATAAAAAAGTGAAAAATACATAATTTAGAAAATAAAAACTACAATCTACCACCCGTGTTGTCGTCGAAGCTCCTCTTTTTGTTTAAGAACGAAATCCAATTGCTCACCCGAGAGATGAGTGTGTGGAGATAAGAAAAACTCGCGATTTTTTCGAAGCTCTTGTTTTTTTGCCACCTCTGCTTTCATAATTGCCGCCTCAGCTTTCATCTTTGCAGCTTCGGTTTTTTCCCTCACGGGTTGTAATTTTCTGTTGCTTCATGCTGAGCAATTTTTCGTTCTCTAAATTGAACCTGTCGATATATTCCAATACATCCGCCATCACGTCATCTCTATTCGTGCTTTTTTCTTGGTTTGCACGTTTTGCTCTGTCCTGCCCATCGGTCGTTGAGGTTCCTCGATCTGAACCTCATCATCCTCGTCGTTGAGGTTGATATCACCCAAATTGAATAGTTATTTCGGGGCGATATCCGGTCGTTTCGTATGGTTTTATGAGTAATTTGGTCTTAATTGATACTTAATTCATTATTTTTTGATATCTCAGGTCTTTAATGACTATCCATGGCAAAAGGAAACCAGTGTTTTAAGTTTGTTGTTTTCTTAGGCTTAGTTTGATTTTCTGTTTGGGTTTCTGTTTTTCAGATGTCTACACCAAAAAAGAAACCAGCACTTAAACGAAAGCGGGAGGATACTAACTCTGGCTGAAACTTAATGCTGTGTAAACATGCCGTTAGTTACAAAAAGAGCTTGAAAGCAGTTAAGGGATATGGGATTCAACCGCCTGTGATACTGGATTTTGAATTTCTGAAGAAAATTAACATTGCTGATCAGATACTACCATTCCTTACACCACCATGGATGAAGTTGTTGTCAATCAATCAACCATACTATCCGGATCTGATGAGAGAGTTTATTGCATCCTTTGAGTTACACAACACCGATACACCATATAACAAGGACGGGGCAATCAGTTTTCGCTTACATAACAAACCCCACATGATCTCTATGGCAGAATGAGCTGAAGCCACCACTTTGTACACCCGTGATGAAATCGCATCTGCTGAATTCAACAATGCCTTGTTTAAATGGACCGAATCCATACCGACCACGGCATTAAACTTCTGGAACACAATATCCTCTACCACTTTTACCCCATCCCGCACGAAGGCTAGTTGTCTAAACAGCACCATCCACCGAATCCTCTACAAGATAATTGCTAGCACAGTGGATGCACGGGGTAATAAAGGGGTGGCAGTCATTAAATCCGATATTTTCTACCTATACTGCCTCATCAACAACACCCCTTGCAATGTGGCGATTGCTTTAGCTCAATTCTTCAACAAATATCGCTCAGGAAAACAAACCAATGTCTGTTTTGGTGCTGGAGTTATCACTGTCCTTGCACAACACTATCAAGTTCCCCTCTCCCGTTATGAGAAAAAGACTGACATCCGACTTCTTGACGAGGCATGGATGCTTCGGAACAACTTCATAGAGAAGTATAATGGCAGGTTCAGATTGACAAACTCTTCAAAATCCTCACCTGAAGCCACACTTTCAGACAATGGTGCCGAATGTAATGCAGTCCCGGATGCTGATGCCACACCTGGATCCCCTCACGCTCGTGCCTCCTTCTTCACCGCAGACTCCTCCATGCACACATCACGCCGCCCTCACGATTCAATTCCTCGTCATGATGATCGTTATATCGCAGAAATTGGTCGGGTAGTCGGATTAATTGCCGCTAGATTGGGTATCGACACATTTTTAGCATCTTCATCTGATGATCAGGTTGGACATCCCATTGACCCGACTGTTGATCCATCGGCTACTCCTGCTGTCACGCCTAGTGTTCCATCAAATGATGCTGCTTCCACGGATGCATGATCTTCTTTTGGCATCTATTGAAGACTCCTTCTTTTGCCCTTTTTGCTGCTATTTTTACTATTTGGTCATGTATTTGAACACAATCACCACACCACACTCCTGCACCCTCTTTTGCACACTCTCTTGATATATATATATATATATATATCTATGATTGTTATGGTTGTGACCTGATTATTTTGCTGATTTATGTGCCATGTTTGGTCAGGCTGCTCCAGGTTCTTGCTGGCATTCAGTTCAGCTCGGTTTCCTGGTCCATTCAGTCTGGCAGAAATTGAAGATCAGGGGAGTTCTTGTCTTTTTCCTTGCTTCTTTTCCCTTTTCGCTTTTCATTTTCAAACATTGAGGACAATGTTTACCTCACGTGTGGGAAGGGGAGTAGTTACTACATTGTTTGTTGTCCCTCTTGGAAATCCTTATTTTTACTCAAAATCACTCATTTTTTTGTTTTTATTAAAACAAACACAAAAAAATTAGATAATTGTTCTTAGTTTCCGTTTTAATAAGTGATTTAAGATTCTTTTTCTGTTAATCATTTAGTTCAATTTGATTTTAGTATTAAATTTGATTTCAAATTTCCATTTTTGCCATCTTTCCTACATTAAATTCGAGTCATTGTGTATTCGGGTTTTTAAATCTTTTACGGATTTTTGATGAATTCTTTCGCTAGTCTCTTCTTTGTTAGACTCCTTGACTATTTTGAGTGCTAAAAAGATTATTATACGATCTATCATACCCCCCTTTGTAGATATAAAGTGAGGATTTTGGTTCTATTTTCACCTTTTGTTCTTGAGAAATTTTGACGCTTTCGGATTAGGTTCCATATTAGACCTTTTCATCCGCTTGAAGTTGAAAACCATCAATAAATGGCATTTATGCCATCGCAATTAATAATTGGCATTTTTGCCATCGCGAATCAATAAGGCCTAAAATGGATAGCGGGTGTGAAGCATAATATGGAAGCAATCGATTTTAGATCTTTCAACCGAATAATTGGCAATTGCCGAAATGCTAGAATTGATTGCGGGACCTTAAAAACATCGAATAATTGGTTTTTACCAAGGTTTTTGAGGTTTCCCTTTGAAGTGAGCCGATTTTGATCGAAAAGACAAATTCTGGTAATTCATCCAATATCCAAGATCTTTTGAGCAAAGGGGGTTTGTCCAAGTGTTCTTAACAAGTTTGTCTTATCTCGATTCTAGTCTTGTGAGTTCAATGTGGGAGCTAACTGATTTGGATGCATTTTAAATCCTTATTTGATTTGTCTATCCCGGATTTCACTTTTTGACAAATTATATTCAATATGGGTTTTGGCATGTTTAGTTAATTTGCTATCAAATTTGTTACTTTAATCTATTGAAATCTATGATTGCATTGAGATAATCCTTTAGTCACCTTGTTTAATTCCTTAGTTTATGTTAGGTTTAGTTGTTCTAATAATTGAGTGCATTTTAGTGAAATTGGGAGTTGCTTAGGGACAAGCAACCTTCAAGTGTGGGAATCTTTGATATCACCCAAATTGAATAGTTATTTCGGGGCGATATCCGGTCGTTTCGTATGGTTTTATGAGTAATTTGGTCTTAATTGATACTTAATTCATTATTTTTTGATATCTCAGGTCTTTAATGACTATCCATGGCAAAAGGAAGGAAAATCCCCAAAATTTGGAAGAAATGGAAAAATCATGTTCCAGACCCGTTTGTACGGCCCCGTAAAGTGCGATGTACGGCCGTTCATCTTCCAGACGCTGATGGCATATTTAAGCATTTTTTCTCCCCCTTTTGACAGAACCCATTTTTTCCAGCCCTAGAACCTGAGGGGAGGCGATTTTTCTGCACATTTTCCAGAAGTTCAAGTCTAATTTTCAAAGGATACATCCAAAGAGAACAAGATTTGGAGCTTGGATCTTGACTTGGAAGCTTCATCTTCATCTTCTTCCTTGGTTTCTTCAAGGGTTTAAGCTCTCCTTCATGTCTCCTTTCAATTTCAGTTTTGTTTACTTAGATTTCGTAATGTTTAGCATGGAGTAGTTAATTTTAGTGCTATTAGATGAGATTCAAGTAGGTTATTGACTTGGATTTGGGATTTTTGTGGGTTTCCCCAAATTCCACCATTAATGGAAGCTTCAAGCTAGGGTTTCTTCTCAAATTGCTTGAATTCATGTTTTTCCTCAAATTTCCTTGACTAATTGATGTAATAGACATATTGTGTTGATTGGTTCTTGGTTTCTTTGCAATTACTTCTAGTTGTGATGCCCAATTTGTGAGAATTTACACTTGGGTTTGGGTTTTCACCATTGTTTGAGCAATTTGTTGATAAAATGGACTTTGAAATGCCTATCTTATGATTAGTCAAGTGTTGGAATATCTTTAAAGTTGATTTTTGTGAAATTGGCTACTTCGGAGAACTTCGGGGGGTAGTTTTCAAGAATTGATTGTTTAATTAACGGAGAACTTTGTTATTAAACGTGTTTAATACAACACTAAATCCTTGCTTGAAAGTTTTTGCAAAGTGGTAGATTCTAGTCACTCCTTATATCTTGTAAAATCATTCTAAGGAGACCTTCTTGTTTGATTTTATTTAATATTTGAAGTGTTTAGATGCTTTAACTTCTTGCCCATCAAATTTATCAAATCTTTGTCAATTAACTCTATTTGTAATCGAGTCTAGTAGCACTTCCTTCTCAAATCGAAAAGTTCTAAAAAAATATCTCGTCTCTTTTATCTCGCTTGTTTTGATTGTTAACTTTAGGAATATAAACATTTAATCATAGATTAATTAATGACGACAACCTAGTATTGAGATTTCATCTTGCTTCCTTGAGGTTCGACACTCAGTCTTACAAACACTTTACTACTATACGATGGGTTCACTGCCCGGTGTGTAGTTTAGTCTAGTATTTCCGTTTTATTTCAAATCATTTTTCATATATATAACTGCACAACATCAGAGGTCGAAGCGAACACGTGCATCGGAAGACGCCGTGTTCGGGGTTGAATCGGACGTTGTCTTGGACCTTTTAGAAGGTCTTTCAATACCCTCCTCCATCGTGGGTACCGTAAACTATCTCGGATGATCTTTCAATACCCTCCAAGCCTCCTCATGAGGAAAAATAGTGTGACTAGCTATCGTTGCCCGATATTGGGCGTTTGTCTTCGTGAGGATGTCCAGCTCACTCCATCCAGATCGACAATTAGCTACGAAATTATTGTAATTCCGTTGAACTTATAAATCTTTCGGTTCATGTCACTCCACTTGGAGTGGAGTTGGTCTCTGGTGCGTTGAGTTTGGCTTCGAGCGTTGAAAAAGTCACATACCTTTCCCCAAAAATTGTCTACAAATATATAAATTTAAGTAAGCGTATATAAATATATAGATTTATGTAAGCGTATATAAATATATAAATTTATGTAAGCGTATATAAATGTATAAAAACGTACATGTTTTTTGAGCGTTGCCGACTATACAATTTTCCGAAATTGTAACCCATGCCGTGGCTAGTAAGGCCTCTTGATCCGAAGTCCACGCCACCGCTTTTCTTCTATTGGCGAATTTTTTTGTGGCTTGGGTCTCGGGTTGTGTTTTGGGTTGGATTTCGGGAACCTCATCATCCTCGGGTTGGATTTCGGGAACCTCATCATCCTCGGGTTGGGTCTCGGGAATCCCCTCCTCGTTCTCGGCCTCATCCTCCCCCGGATATGTTCGGGTGTCAAGTAGTTGTTGAAGCCTCCTTGAAACCCGCCATCAAATTGTTGAAATCCGGGGTTGTATTGTTGAAATCCGCCATGTTGGATGACACCCGGCAAGGGAGTAGGTGAATACAAAGGCATTTGTTGTATGTCTTGGTAAGTTGGGGGTGGAGTTGAAAACCCGAACATATTCTCAAGCGGAGAGGGTTGCGAGCTCGTGCCTCACGATTTTGATACCCGTTGTGGGGTTTTGAAACCTTGCTTTTGCTTTCCCTTGTCCATTTTTTTTATAAAGAATGAAAATTTGAAGAATGAGAGATAGTGTATAAAATATAGTAGAGAGGGGAAAATGTGTAAAATATGTGTAGATGTGAATGATATTTATAGGAGAGAAAAAAAGATATATATATATATATGTGTTTTTGACCGTTGTAACGGTAAAAAGAAAAAAAAATTGAAACACCCGAACGGGTTGGAGGACTAGACGGCTAGGGAGCCCGACGAAAGCCAGTCTGGCGCGATGGTGTTCCCATCGAACTCGATGGCACCCGGCATCGGGTAACACCACCGATGCGGGTGGTCTAAGGTAGATTAGTACTAGAGTCAAAAAGTTGTCATATAATCATATGTTGCAGATACACACACACAAAAAAAAAAAAAAAAAAAAAAAACTATACTTAATTAATAATGCTTTGTCCAAGTTTCATGTATATTTGGGTATCTTTCCAGCTTTAATATATCAGAATAGCCTCCTGTTAACTCTAAGATATGTTTCAAGCTACATAATTATCATCCATTCTTTGTTTTTTAAATGGTCAATTTTCCAAATTGCTTTTTTACGTATATATGTGGGATAAGATCGAGATGGACTATCGTTTGCTTTTCCATTTCAATACTTCTTTTCACACTAAAATTGTCAAACTTTAACCCTAAAATCTTCGAGGAATATCAAATCCTATCACTGTTTAATTTCCCAATTTCATATTAATAACAAGAACAAAATCAATTTAATTTCACCTCTAGACTGTTAGTGATTTTAGACATAACAAACATCATTTTAATGTAATAGAAGCTAATAAAACGAACTGAAACACCCTGCCAAAAGGGATGAGAGAGAGAGAGAGAGAGAGAGAGAGAGAGAGAGGACCTCTAGCTAGGCAACTGAAATCAGATCATGAAAGGAAGCAAACAAACGTCCCTCTATCACTAAAAAAGTAGGAGAAGTTTTTGTAAGCTACCTAAAGATGATAACCAGCATTAAGTTTATGATCCTAGTTAGTGGTAAAAAGACACGTCCAAACCTCATTAAATGAATTCAGCCACCAAGTTAAACCAACTTTTTGCCGTCTTTCACGTATACAAATGATCATGCGTATTTGCAAGGTACAACCGTGCTTCAAAAAGTTTAATAAAGCATAGCCATTGTGCATCATGTACCATGCACGGCTATGCAACTTAATAAAGCACAGTCGTATTTCACAAAAGTACATCATATGAAATTTTAGTGGAACGCATAGAAAGATGATTCGGTGCTTTCTTATTCATACTCACTTATGAATATGAATGTAGTGAGAAAGAGATAGTGGATTGGTAGTTTTGTTGTATCCAATCCGTTCAACTATTATGATCTGCTTACAAATGTAATTTGATAGGTATGCATTTAACAACGGTATCATTAATTATTGTGCATTTGGCGGATTCTCAACAAATCTTTTCACTTACACATTGCACACCTACTATAAATGACACATACAATAATTGGCAAATGTGTTATTGCTCTTGTACCAAAATGGAAGTACTTATCCATAGTAATAACTCAATGTACCTTGTACACCAGTCCCTTATTGTGCCCATTCGATCATCCGTTTGTTGTTGATATCAAAAGTTGAATATATGTGCATAATGGATCGCAATCAATCTCCGGTATCAAACACCCAACATAGTCAACATTTGAATTTACAAGACAAGCTTTTCATCGATACACTTATCTAGAGAGTCTGAGTAAAGCCATAAATTTTTATAATTCAAACTGTCAACAGTCAAGTTGATATCATACTCGAAAGAGCAACAAAACTCTTTGTATAATTTCTTTAGCATGGAAACACAATGCACTGAAATACCTGTTTTAATCGACTGTTATTCACCTCTAGTTTAATTACGAAGTATCACACCATTTTAAGAATTACATGTTACTATTATCCATGAAATGATAACTTGTTTTGGGTTAGTCGTCCAATGTCATCCCGATGCTATATTCATATTTAAGAATATCAACCAACCCCGTCATATCAATCTAAGTCAACTTTACAAATTCATATACATTTTATGATTTTTTTAATCTTTGGATCAATGACATCAATGGTCCAGATTGCATTTTAAAATTTTGGATGAAATGACATTTTCGTAATTCACATGTGATGCTTTTACAAATTACATTTGATTGTATACTGAATCACTTGTGTTTGAATATTAAAATTCTAGGACTATGTTTTTTACATAACCTTTATTGAACACAACTCTAAAGTTAATATATTTTCAATTTTAAAATTACGGGGCATTTAGTTTAAATAATTACGATCTTTGAAGTTTAGTTTATAACTGATTAACATGGTTAGTTTGTTTGTTAACTTAAGAACTTACAATAACTTAAAATATGAAAATATTATGAATTTTTAATAATAAGCCAACCTTATAAGTATAAACGACGCAGTGTATTTCAATTAAATAATACAAAAACTTGATTTAATTTTGTTTCGAAATTTATGCTATAAAAATTTTAGCTTCCAAAATTTGGTATTTGCGTTTTTCATTAATTTTCTTTTTCGTAAAAAAAGGAAAATTAATTTCTTTTTATTCTATTTCGAAACTTGTGTTTCAAAATGTCTGCTTCCGAAGTATCGATATTTGCCTTTTTTAAAAAAACATATATTTTAATTAAAATTTTAGATTTAGGAAAAGAGCTTATTAAAATTAGAGTTATCATTAAAATTTCTAAAGGTGAGAATGTGAGATTACTTAATAGTTGTTAAAATGGGTACTATTTAAATAATTTTCCTTCTTTCCAAATCCAAACCCATTGTTAAAGCCCAAAAAGCATTAAGAAGCCCTTATGAATAAATGAATATGGAAAAAATTTATATATAATTGTCTTATTGTTAAAGAGAAAATAAATAAAATTTTAACGGTCAAATAGGCTCAACAACTGTAGAATTTCAGACATATAATAAAAAAAATACCCCGGTGGCATGTGGGTCTAGATGGGAAAGAAAATAGGGACACCGCTCGGGTCAAGGGTGATGTTCCTCGTGAGGCGAGTGTTACTTTTCAAACCACCCCGATGTCGCTAGCCTTTAGAGGGTGTTAGTTGTGAAAAACATCCATATTTTTACATAAACATTTTCTATGAAAAGTAAAAAAATGAAAGACATGTTAAAATAGTTGTTTTTAAAATGTTACTCCAAACTTGAAAAAGAAAAACCCAACAACCTATTATAAGTTTATAACCACTAGTTAGAAAAAGGGTGAATATAGTTTTCTAAGATTCTTCATTCTATTATTCAAGTTATTACTCTTTAAGTTAAAAAGCATCACATACTTTTATCTTCTTTTTTAAATATTTTATTACTTGAGCTCAACTCGATTTAAACCGAACTGATTTTATTTTGGGAGACTATTTTGAGTATGTCATGTTTCTCTCCATTTCATTACACCCCTAGGATTGATAATCCTTAGGTTTTCACTCTCTAAGAATGGTAAGGATAATGTCAATTATTTTTTCACTTTCATACTATTTTATTTTCTGTCACATCACTTTTACTTAAGGCTGTTAATTCGGGTCGGATTCCTGTTATTAGGTTGTGTCGTTCGAGTTTGGGTAAGTTTCGTATCGACCTAGTTAGGCAAAATGTGATCGACAAGTATTTTTTCGATTTTCAAATATGGTTTTCTATTTCAACTACAATTTTCTTTATCAATCTTTCAAATTCCATGTTTCTTTTCCAACTTTCGGTTAGAATTTCGAAAATGATTTTTTGTTTATATTCTAACTTCAATATTCAATATTCGTTTCGATTGTATAGGAACTTTAAATTCAATATTTGTTTTGGTTTGATTCAAATTTTGATTTTACTTTTTTATTCAACTTATATAAATGAATATAATAAAAACTATGATGTACTATTATTCTATCAAATATAAATAAATAATATATTAAACAACTGAATAATTTAAAATATTCTTCATTAAATAAAATTATGAATCGAATTCAAAAAATTAAAATATCGCTTATCAAAGTAATCAAATATAAAAGTACCGAAATCATATAGTCAAAATAACAAATATCAAAATTACGTACTATTGTTTTAACTGTAAGAGCGATGGGTGTACCATTGGCATTCAATCGACATGCTCACATGCATATGTGGTTGTTTGGTACCAAGAGGGAACACCCCCTATGATCGGTACCGAAAATTTGAACATGGATCGGCACTTTAATGTTCAGTAGAGAGAGAGAGAGAGAGAATCGAGGAGAGAGACCTTAATGGTCATTTGACCGTTAAAACGCAAAAAATAAATAAATTACCCACTTTATATATAAACACCTCATTTTTTTAACAATTTTACACAACACTTATACTCCTCTCTATATTTTTTACTTTTTATAAATCTCCTACATTCTTTACACTTTCTCTCATTGAAAATGGAGTCTTCTTCAAACACCCCAAACTCATATCGATTAAAAAAACGTCAACCAACTCCGTATTTTAACGGAAGTTCAATTACTTAAGGATTTAACCAATTACTCAAGGATTTCGGCGGTTTTCGAAGTTCAATGGACTAGTACAACGCGAGACTTCTTGAGCAAAATGAACAGAAGCTGCGTTTACGAGAAGGAAAAGAATTCCGAGAAACATCACAAATTTTAAAACAATCCGACGAAGGTTGGAAGGCAAGGTTCTTGAATTTGTTGAACGGGCAAAAGACGCGATTAGAGAAAAATATGGATTAAAAAATAAATTATTGATTTTTTTTATTAGGTGTAATTTTTTTATGTAATGTTTTTTATTTTAATGAAAATTAGTTATTAATCTTATTTTTTTATTTTTTCGCAATATTTATAAATGTACAATCTAATTTTATAATTTTTATTAGGTTTCGTAATAATAAAAGTTTAAATGAAATAATATATAATTAATTTAAAATAAAAAAAGTTTGAAGCCTGGGGTTTAAGCATGACAGAAGCATAGAGTGAGTTATGCTGATATAGCACTAATGTGACGCTAAGGTGGTTTATAGCATGGGGTGCTCAAGTATGGGTACACCCATGCTCTAATTTTTTTTTGTTTATTTTAAGTTTTTAATGTTTAATAGTTTTGTACGTTTTTTTGACGGGTTTTATTGTCATATTCCTTATCTACATTTACAATCTTTTTTTCAAAATTTAAGTATTAAAGAAAATTTTATAATGTTACGATTCACTTTCGGGTTGTCGGATTAACCAGCCCAACTCATTTATTTTCGTGTCTACCTGCTTTTGACCCGTTTCGGGTTCGTGTCACTTTTTTCGTGTCGCATTCAAGTTAAGATCTATACCGACCTAAAAATTGTCAGTCTTACTTATACTCTCCAACTACTTCAAAACTTACAATCGTATCGCTCCCATCTTTAAATTTATTTTTTTGATTCTTTTACATATGCACTCATTTAAGTTTTATTAAAAAGTAACATATTATATTAAACATAAAATGCATTAAACAAAATAAGATAAAATAAAAACTCAAATTAAAATAACATTACAATCTAATTAAAAATCTTTGTCAAGACGTAGCACATAAACGGTCGCATATGTTTGACAATAGCGTGAAGGATGTTGATACATGTCTCTACGAGGCAATTCATTATTTTTTTGAAGGCCCACTACAAATTTTTCGACAAAAGTTCGATAGTCATCCGTATCCCTTGGCGGATTTTATCTTCTTAAAAAATGTGAGAACAAAGAAATTTGATTGTAAAATAAGAAATAATAAAATTGTGTTAATAAATAAGAAAGGGGTATTGTATTTTTAGGGATGGAAAAAAAAATATAATTTGACTAAAGGTCAAAAGTAATAATAAAAGGGAAGGGAAAAAGCCATCACTAGATGTGATGGACATCACTCGAAATAAAGCAACTAGCGGGGCTGAAGCTAGCATGAGCAACGACCTACGACTTCACATCATGATCTCAAGAACAACCACACTGTATGCTCTTATAGAATTAACAATCGTCGATGTCACTCATTATAAGTTGTATTATTCTATCATTACACACAGTGATGCTCTAAACCAAATTCTTCCTTTTACATGTCAATATGTCATTCAAAAATTGAAATTAAAACATGTCGAAATCAACCCCGGGTTAATTCATTTGAAGTAAAATTTCTGTATTTGGTGTTCAACCTCATAAAAGAAACCAAACAAATATCAAGAAAATGCTTCTAAGTTCACACCCGTATCAAATTCCATGATGCAAATACTAAGGGGGCGTTTGGTTCGCTGGAATTGGGCGGAATTGGAATTGAGCATTCCTAAATCTTGTTTGTGTTTGGTTCGCGGAATTCATGGAATGGAATTTGACCATTCCAATGAATTCCTTAAATCAAGGAATTGAGAATTCCTTTCCCAAATGGATGGAATTCTAATGAATTATTCAAATTTATAAGGAATCTCAAAACATAATTGTTGTCTTCTATCCCACCCCACCCCCCGTCACCACCCCAACCCTATCCGACCTCATCCCACCCTACTCTACCCTACCCACCCCTACCCCCCACCCCATCCCACACCCAACCCTACCCTACGGCCTACGTCATCCCACCTACTCTATCCTACCTTATCCCCACCCCCACTCCTACTGTACCCTACTCTACACCATCCCACCACCACCACTGCCGCCGCCACCACCACCGCTGCCGCCACCATCACCACCGCCGCCGCTACCGTCACCGCCACCACCATCGCCACCGCCGCTGCCACCACTGTCACCGCCACCACCACCGCCACTGCCGCTGCCACCACTGTCACCGCCACCACCGCCGCCGCCACCGTCGTCAACACCACTGATCCCCGCCGCCGACCATCGCTCATTGCCACCCTCCACCACCACCCACACCCGCCGCCGTCGCCACTGCCGCCCTAGGTAGACTGTAGGGTGGGGTGGGGTACGGTGGGGTGGGGTGAGGTAGGTGGCAAAGGGGGTAGGGGGTGGTGGGCGGTTGATTGTATAATTTATTTTGGTTTATACGTATTAAATTAATTTATTTTTTGCTAAATTCAAATTCCGGTCTCTACAACCAAACAAGATATAGGTTTTCACAAATTCCAATTCCTATGAATTCAAATTCCTATGAATTCCAATTCCTTGGTCAAATTCCAATTCCTTCATATTCATTCCGCGAACCAAACGGACCCTAAGAAAAAATGCCTCAAAATCTATACAATCACCATGATATAACAAATTAACAATGGTATTATGAACCTTACACATGTTGCAACAATTATATGAGTACAAAGATATCTTCTACCTTAACTAGTACCAATTTCTCATGGGTTTACAACAAAATGTCTATTCATAACTTCATGTTTTTTTTATCAACTTGTAACAAATTATATATTTTATATATATATTGTGTATAAACAAATAATATTATACACAAATCAACTCTAATCTTTTAATTTGTAACATCAATTTAATGAGTTTTAATAACTTAACATGCCTTTTTAGAGTTCATACATGTCATTTCTTATCCCTTAAAAATGAAGTACATATTCATTTAGTTCTATTAAAGTCCACAATTCAACTAATTCATAGATAGGCAAAACCAAGTTATCAATAAAAAGAAAATTTACCTAAAAGTCAAAGTAAAATTGATGTAGAACAACCCCATCACACTTTTATAGAAAATTATCCTAAAAAGAGAACCTAGAAACAAATAGTTTTTCTTTAAAAGTTATATTTGCATTATTGAGCAATTAATCTTTAGCAAACTCCAATAAAAAAGAGCCAGCAATGAGAGTAGATAAGGTTATACATGTAATTAAATATTAATTTAATTAAAGAAAGGATAAGTATTAATTAATTAAAAAATAATAAAAAATAGGTAAGCCGGCTAATGGTATTCGTATGTAGCAAGTAGAGACAGAGGGGAAATTGTGAAATATCTTGCTGCCTGTTTTCTCCGCTGACCGTTCAGGAGGTCTTATTGGTTCACATTTGGAAAATATTATTTTTAAAATTTTATTTAAAGAAAAATAATATTTAATATGCTTATCTAGAATCATCTTTGCAAAGTAAATACATATAATTATTATTAAAAAATACAATATCAAATGCCCTGATAATATTTACAATCTCAAAATCTGAAAATCAATTTTAATACTAAAATCTCAAGCACTTCTTAAAATGGTTTGTTTAAAAAGACTTTACTTAATGTATTATAAAAGAGGGTAAATTGTTAAAAAAATTAATATAAATATTAAAATTTACTGATAAAGGCAACCTCTAATTTATTTGGCTAAAAAAAGATCGTAATTTTCAGATTGGTGTAAAAAAGGTAGGATTAGAATTACGAAATAATCTTCGTACCGAACAAATCCATAGTTTATGAAACTAGTTTTGCTTATTTTTATTTTTTGATTACTAGTCATGACTAAATTTGTTCTTTGCTTGGTTTCTAGTTCTTCCATTTAATAGATTAAAAGACAATCGCACATATGATTTTTTCCGTACAACATCATGGTGTTTGAGAATTTGTTTTGAATAATAGATTAAGATGATTTTAATATTCAGAATCAGATAATCGATTATAACAAAATATGTTATAAAATAATAATGATTAGATTTGATTATACTGTTTGATATCATAATATTATAATAATAAGATAATGAGTTTTGTGAGTGTTTGAAATACTAGGTTAATTTATGTTTTAATTAGTAAAATGGCCAAACTTGGTATTACATGTATTTTATCAAAGTTCTCTCAAGAATATTTATGTAATATTGTAGATTTTAAAATCGATATATAGAATCACGTATTCCTACTTTATATGAGGAAGTGATTTTTCTATTTTGTGTTTTGTATTTCATAGCTCAAATAATTGATTTTTTTAACTTTATTTATTAACCACTAATAAACAATTTATCTACAAGTTAAAATTACAATAATCTAAAAATCATTTTCTAAACGCAATCCTAAACATCCCATACACATATTTCATATGATGGGCAAAGTGGTATTTCTCTTTTGATGCCGAGTTCTCAAGTTTAGTTGTCAGATTCACTATTTTTGATGACTGGTGAGTGGTGACACCAAGAAATGACAAAAATAAAAGTAACCAAATATTAGTAGTGGTGTTTAAGTTTTCAATTATCATGGTCAGTTTAATCGAAAACTGGTTATTCAGTCAAATTGTCCAACTAAGGTTAAACTTGTTTAATATTTCTTAAGTTCAATTTGGCAAAGTCTTTATATTTTTTTATTAGCAATTTGCAATAGTTTATTGGTTTAACAGTTGAAATTGTGTATTCCTAATAATGAATTTATAAGACAAACTTATGGAAGTAACAAATTGTACTTAAAAATCCTTAAACAACTAATGAACAAAAAAAAAAAAAAATCAAAGTTAGAGCTGCAAAATAGCATACCTTTGATGATACAAGAATACAAGGGGTCAAGGCCAAAGGCTGTTTGTTTCTTCAATGTCACCAAAAAAGAATACAGAACATAACAAGATACCTTAAACGCCTCTTCGATATCGACAGAGTGAAAGAAGGCCGAAAAGAAAGGGTGCTTACTTCTTCGGTTCTTCGATTTTGACAAAGTAGGGTAGAAGGGTTAAGGCCAAAAGGGGGTACAGGAAGTTAGAGTTGCTTCTTTAAATTCTAACTCAACATATTTTGTCTATATTTACTCTATTGTTAATAATGTTGAAGAAATTGTCTTACTATGTTTTACTCCTATTCTGTATATAATAAACATAAATTCATCCATCAAAACCATTTCCTTTCTTGTTATATTTTTTCCAGATTAAAGTAGCATTATATCGTTTTAGGAGTCCTTCATATGTTTTTTAAAATGCTTTACAAAAGTTTAGACTTAGCATAAAATAATTTAAGCTTAAGATAATAGTTATAGACATGAAACACAATACATCACATGTCCTTTATAAATCTACCTACCTCTACTATAAGAATACATGGCGTATTTAGAGCCATTACTCTTGGTCTATGAATGTTCTAGAAAGGATTTAATTTGTATATATCATTCTAGAGGTATGCTTTGCATAGTTAATAATCAATTGAAATAATAGCAAACATACCCAAACTTCATTTTTAAACCTATAACCAATACAATCTACACCATCCTGTTTTGTAGCTCTAGAAAAGAACAAGCTTTGAGAGTCTTTAAATATTATACATATACACATAATTAGGAGAATGAATGAAATAATACAACTAAGTACCATGATGGCCTTTTCCAATGAGATTCATGTCGATTGTGGAGCATCTTTAAATTGGCTAAGACAATGACCATAATAAGCTAATTTGTTAGAATCAATGCGTTTACCACTAAGACAAAAGAAATTTCAGATGGTCAAGACGCTACCTCTTTTGTATATATTAAGTAGCCTAGCCGCCCATAGGTTCCATATTTATGGGGTAGCTTTAACGGTTATGTTGGTAATTCAATATCCAACATAATTTTATGCACATGCCTATTTTCCGCCTTTTTAGTCTAGATACACTTTAGACTAATGAAACCTTGATTATGGTCAATTTTATGATGCTAGCTCAAGTCTTATTCAATGTTTCAACCGGGACGATTAATCTTAATTTTGATTTACTAGAACCACACATATTAGAAAAACATTATGCTAAACTAGGCTGTTAACAGTATTGATCAACAAAGAAATACCTTTTTTCCACACGTGATAGTACAATAACAAACGTATTATACTAACCAGATCATATCATATAAATATCTAGCATATAGCAGTCACAAATAATAACAATAAAAAAACGTATATGCAAAACACGTTCATTTCATCAGGCAGACGTGCCTAACTCAAAAGCCTATAAAAACAATGTTTTCCACCAACTGAGAATGTAAGAACGACCTTATAGTGAGTTTCGGATATCAACACCACAATTACTCTTAATAGGTTATGGTTTTAAGACCCTAAATCAAATGGTTCATATATGAATTCCAAGTTTAATACCCTTAAGTTTAAGTTGATAATTCAAAAATCCAAGAAAGAGCACATTGATTAGGATATTTTAGGGTTATAGTTTATAAACCACAACTCCAATAGCTCAGAAACAACACAAATTTACAACCCTAGTTTTTAAAAATTAAAACAAGATTTTAGTTTTTAGATGGTTACGTTTTGAATCCCACTGATCTAGAATAAACCTGTTTTGATCGAGTCAATAATTGGAATTGCCCTAGTATACGAGATCAAAACCTGTCTATGAGAGTTTGTAAGCTAAGATCAAAGCCTGAGCTTTGATACTATCTACATAACTATCATCACAAGGTCATTAAAACAAGATACTCAAAAGGTGTAACTAATACCAACCGAATGTTTAGTGCCAAATGATTAAACTACAAGATAAGAGAACAAATTAGAATCAAATGGTTCAACAAAAGACAAGAAACACAAACTTCTTCGTAGAAGAACACATACACATAAGAACCTTAATTTAAACACACAAGAACACTACAAACCTTAGTTTGACAGAGAGATATCAACCATGTGTTTTGTTTAGAGGGTCAATGTTCCTCCAAGGTCTTTCATATCTATCTATACTATTTTATAAACCATACAACATTCTCTCTGTTCATCAATTTAAGAGTCTTAATTTTCAATCAACAATTCATCCTAAAGTCCGAAGACACCGAAACTTCTTTATTTACCTTTTAGCTTCACACTCTAAACTCATGTTTTGTAGCTTTAGAGAAGAAACCCCTTCAAGAGTGTTTAAACACTTTATGAACACGTAATTAGAAGAATGAACAAATACAAATTTCACATTTAGGCTAACATTCTAACACTTAATCCATTCCGTCATGTGTCTCAATCTCTTAATTAACTATATTTAGAAGCATATTTTAAACAGTGATCTTCACAAAGTTGGTAAAGTTTATAATAACATACAGAACCGAGTTACTAACTTTATTCTAAATGTATGTCATGTTCATTAGGGGAGTTAAACAAAAAATCTTGAAAATATATTAATGCCCTTTTTCTTATAAAAAGTTTGATAAAATCCTTGTTTTGTGTTATAGGGGAGGGTTCAAACGAGAACTGTTTTTCGTACGAGAACTGCGAGAACCAATCTTTGCCGTTCATTTTAGATAATGGAATTAACGGATGAAGAGCGTGGGGGATTGAGTGTGGCAGGATGCATGTAGGGAATTCATGGGTGGGTAATCCAATTGAAGGAGGGGGAATTGGACGGCTAAGATTAATTCTCGCGGTTCTCGTACGAAAAACAGTACTCTTTTCAACTTTTACTTATATTCACGTATTTATGGCGAGAAATATAGTTCGGTTGGAACAAGATTTTCATTGAAGAGGTAGAAGACAAAAATTAATAGTCGTCCTGATATTATATTTATACGCGGTTGGAACGTCGTAAAGTCCGAAAATCTTGAAAACTGACTATGGAACTTTAGGATATCTGGCTATCTGCTACGTGTCCTCCCTTGTAACTCCTTGTTTCCTAACAAATATTTATGGACCAACACAACCACTTCCCATCCAGTTACAAATCAATTACTGTCTCTTAAAAACAAGTAATAAATATTTCATTATCTGAAATATTTAATATTAAATTTAATTAATTATGTGATTAATCTGCAATCTATCCCTCAACATGTATGTGAAATACGGGAAAAATATAATCCAATGTGTTCTCTTACAAACATTAAAGTGAGACCTATACAGAAACTCACTCTTGACTTAAAATAAACAACCCGCTCTTATGTTTATATTTGTGAGAAAACAAAATAAGTTATGTTTTACTACAACATAATAGTATCCTAACCCGTGAAATATAGTGCTTTTTTTAGTTTGAAATACTGGCCGGTTGAGTAATACAAATCAAGATTGAAAAATTATAGTTTATTGATTAATTATATATAAATAATATCAGGGAGGGACTAATCATCAAGCATGCTGTATATGCACACACATATATATAATAAAAAGAAAAAAAATGGTGAAACACTTTTTCTTGTGCTATCCAAACTCAAGATGACAGGTCACATGATCACAGTACTCAATTTAGAATTTTAAACTATGACAAAGAAAAAAGCTTGTTTTTCTCTGGAAAAAGAAAACAAATAAAAAATCTTATCCAAAACTATATTTAATCATTTCCCAATAAAAAATGCAATATATATATATTCATTATTATACAATTTAATTGTTTAATCATCTACACACTTCTCCACAACCTAAGTTTTCAAGTGCAGGCTATTGTACAAGAAATATAACAAAGTGTACAAGTCGTTTACCATACTTCTAAATGTTCCTGAATTTAAAACTGGTTATTTATTTATTTAAGACCCTAATATTGATTTTATCAAAATCCCTAAGCAAAAGTATTTTGTATATAACAAGCTCCATAAAGCTTAGAAAGAAACATCTCTCTCTCCCCCCTCCCTCTCCCTCTCTAGGTTACTGTTCACCAAATCTCTCCTGGGATTCAAAGGGTCAAAAAACAAACCACCTGGTAAATTTCTTAAACTTTTATTCAAAAATTTCATCTGGGTTTGTTTAATATTGTGTAATTAATAGTATATCCATTCCAACATATTAGTGCATCTCAACAGGTACCATGTGGGTTTGTTTTTAGTTAGTTGTCTGCTGATCTCTTAAGTTCCTCTAGGGTTTATCTTTCATCAATTGTCAGAAATTAAAGCTATGTTCAGTTAAGTCAGTCAATTGGGTATTTGATTTATGCAATTTGTTTTAAATTTATGAGTTGACAATTTTATGGGTGTTTAAAATGGTGTCAAAATCATATTCAAATTTATTAGATCTCGCCTCCGGCGAGCTTCCGTCGCCGTCCTTCACGCGTATGAGCCGCCAATTCCCTCGGATTATGACCGTGGCCGGCATGGTTTCTGAAGTCGACGATGACCCATCAGAGAGTGTGTGCTCTGATATATCATCATCGTCAATCCAACATGACCGTTTGATCATAGTAGCTAACCAGTTACCTATTCGAGCTCACCGGAAAACCAAAACCGATGGTTCGAAAGGCTGGACTTTCAGTTTAGACGAAAATTCACTTCTTCTACAACTGAAAGACGGTTTAGGAGACGATGAAATTGACGTTATCTACGTAGGATGTCTCAAAGAAGAGATTCATCCAAATGAACAAGACGAAGTTTCACAAACCCTTTTAGAAACATTCAAATGCGTGCCTACTTTTTTCCCACCTGGATTATACACAAGATTCTATCATGGGTTTTGTAAGCAACAACTATGGCCTTTGTTTCATTACATGTTGCCATTGTCACCGGATTTAGGTGGGCGATTTAATCGATCTTTATGGCAAGCTTATGTGTCTGTTAACAAGATTTTTGCTGATAGAATCATGGAGGTGATCAACCCAGAAGATGATTTCGTGTGGGTTCATGATTATCATCTCATGGTATTACCAACCTTCTTGAGGAAAAGATTTAATCGGGTCAAACTCGGGTTTTTCCTACACAGCCCGTTTCCTTCTTCAGAAATTTACAAAACCTTACCTGTTAGAGAGGAGATTCTAAGAGCTCTTTTGAATTCGGATTTAATCGGCTTCCATACATTTGACTATGCCCGCCATTTTCTATCTTGTTGTAGTCGAATGTTAGGGATTTCATACGAATCAAAACGGGGTTATATCAGTTTGGAATATTATGGGCGAACAGTTAGCATCAAGATTCTCCCTGTTGGGATTCATATGAAGCAACTTCAGTCGGTGCTAAACCTACCAGAAACAGAATCAAAGGTTTCTGAGCTTATCAAGCAGTTTAAAGATCAGGGGAAAACAATGTTGTTAGGTGTCGACGACATGGACATATTTAAAGGCATTAGCTTGAAGTTATTAGCCATGGAACAGCTCTTGATTCAGCATCCCGAGTGGCAAGGAAAGATTGTTTTAGTACAGATAGCAAATCCCGCTAGGGGTAATGGAAACGATGTGAAGGAAGTGAAGGCTGAGACATATTCAACAGTCAAACGAATCAATGAGACCTTCGGGAATCCCGGGTACCAGCCCGTTATTTTGATCGATGAGCCACTTAAGTTTTACGAGCGGGTAGCTTATTATGTCATTGCACAGTGTTGTTTGGTGACGGCTGTTAGAGATGGGATGAATCTTATACCTTACGAATACATTATCAGTCGCCAAGGAAATGATAGGCTTGATAAGGTCTTAGGTTTCGAGCCGCCAATTTTAAAGAAAAGCATGTTGGTTGTTTCTGAGTTTATCGGGTGCTCCCCGTCTTTGAGTGGAGCCATACGGGTCAACCCATGGAATATTGACTCGGTTGCGGATGCAATGGACTGCGCTTTGGAGCTGAGTGAGCCTGAGAAGCAAATGAGACACGAGAAGCATTATAGATACGTGAGTACTCATGATGTCGGGTACTGGGCTCGTAGCTATCTGCAAGATTTGGAGAGGACTTGTAAGGATCATGTAAGGAAAAGGTGTTGGGGGATAGGGTTCGGGCTGAGTTTTAGAGTCGTTGCTTTAGATCCAAACTTTAAGAAGCTCTCGATGGAGCATATAGTTTCGGCTTATAAACGAACTACAACAAGGGCAATTCTTTTGGATTATGATGGTACCTTAATGCCTCAATCTTCCATTGATAAGAGCCCAAGTTCTAAAACAATTGAAATGCTCAAGACTTTGTGTAGAGACAAGAACAATATGGTTTTTGTTGTCAGTGCAAAGAGCCGAAACACTCTAGAGGAGTGGTTTGCTTCTTGTGAGAAACTTGGGCTTGCGGCAGAGCATGGTTGTTTTCTAAGGTACTTGTGCCTATAGTTTTACCAGACTTACATTTATGAAATGGTTGTATAATCTTGTTGGTTTTTTTCAGATTGAAACAAGCTGAAGAATGGGAGACAAGTGTACAAGTCGAAGACTCTGGTTGGAAGCAGAATGCTCATCCAGTTATGACACTTTACACTGAGACAACTGATGGATCAATGATTGAAATGAAAGATACATCCATGGTGTGGTGTTATGAAGACGCAGATCCTGACTTTGGATCTTGTCAAGCAAAAGAGCTTCTTGATCACCTCGAGAGTGTGCTTGCCAATGAACCAGTTACAGTGAAAAGAGGGCAGAATAGTGTTGAGGTTAAACCACAGGTATAACTTAGGGTTACAATTTAATCCAGTTGACTAAGTAAGAAGCAATTTAACCTGTATATGGATTGTGTCAGGGTGTAAGCAAGGGATTGGTTGCAAAACGACTGCTTACAACGATGCAGGATAGAGGAATGACTCCAGATTTTGTGCTGTGCATAGGAGACGATCGATCAGATGAAGATATGTTTGAGGTAATTACTACTTCTGTAGCTTCAAACATATACATTGCTCCAGATGCAGAAGTATTTGCATGCACAGTGGGAAATAAGCCAAGTAAGGCCAAGTATTATCTTGATGACACAGTGGAGATTGCTAGAATGATGCAGGGACTGGCTTCTGTATCTGAACAATCTGTCAACTTTCTTGGTTTTCAGTAGCAGATTTGTGAGAGAGAGAAAGTCTTTGTTTCCTACTTTTTAGCTGTAAATTTTATAGTAGGCCAATAGAAGTTACAGAGCTGAGGTTCCATATTGCTCTTGTTAAGACATCTGATGTATTTGATCTGTAAATATCCATCTTTTTTGTGGTTTCAATTGATTTCTTTATAGTATTGTTCGTTATTTACATTTTACAATAAATCGCATGTTGCAAATTTGATCCTCAACTGAGAGATTCTTCATATATCAACATTCATGAGAAGCAAGGCTGAACATATAAAAACTGTATGGTGGGTATCAAATTAACAGATTACTCGGTGTGAAATCGTAAAATTACTTAAGACTGGAATTTCGCAAACCCTAAACGATCAAATCCAAGAGTTTATACCAGTGCAACAGCGAAGAACGAATACTTGCTAGAATTACTTACTAATAAGAGAGGCGAAAGTAAGGCTAACCGTATCCGGTAATTGTTGCTTCTTCTTTCGATCGAGTGGTGTGAAATTGCAAAACTGAAACGGCCAACGGCGTTAAGGTGGGAAATTGTAGGGATTGATCAACCATTAGTGAAGAAGTTTAGTGAGTAAGATGAAGAGATTGACGAAAGCAATGAGACAAATAAATCGATCATTCGATAAATTAAATTTGAAATTGCAAATCAAGCGTCACCTTTGCTCTGTCGACCCTGGTAATCCACAATCGGAAGCCACTGCATCTTGCGATAGGGTTGACACTTGGACAGACAGTGTTGTGCAGTTGTGTTGTGGTTTAGTTTCCGACTTCCCGGTATCCAATTTGACGAATCCCGATTTAATTCATTCATTTATTTATTTTAATTCTTATTTCTTCGCATCTACGAAAGATATGTTGGAAAACAGTCTCTCTACTTATAAATAAAGGTACAACTGTTTAGAGCCGGACCGAATTTTGTGCGCCTCAAACCAAAAAGGAAATAAACTATAACAACTTGCACAATCTTTAAACAGATCTTTTAATTAATATTTAAAGTTTTTGAAAATCCTGAAAATGAAAATAGTACAAATAATATTGAAGAAAATAAAGAAATTATTCAATATCATTAAAATAAGATAATGCAAATAAGAGTTAATTGTTGTTTTTAACTATCTAGCTTTTATTATTTTAGGCTTTTTAAAGTTAAAGTGGTAAGGATAATCTTTCATGATTCATTTTGTAGTGAGTTGGACCTATTAGGTTCATCTTTGGCCTAAATAAACACTACCTCCCACCACCACTACCTAATCTCCGGCCATCGCCGCCGCCCTTATCTCCAAGACCACCAGTTTTACTACAAACCATTGACATTGAATTCTAAAAACTATTGGACAAAACCTATTAAATCGTAAAACTTGAAGAGTGAGGTCATTATCATTGGATAAAACATATTCCACCACTGCCCTAGATAAACACTACCAAGATCGGAGCAAACATTGCGGGATCTATAAGACATCCATCTCTTTCTCTTTCTTGATTGTAAAACAAACTACCCCAAGACCCGACCTAAATACCACCATGTCACACCAACATTAGGAGAACCAAACACACACACTCAAATTGAACCCACATGAAGATGAATAATAGATTTAGGGATGAAGATGAAGATCAACTATTCAAGTCAAATGTGGGGAGGAAGATGAAGAACGACATCCAATGGAACTTTGGACTGCAGGTACTTGTTTTCCTCCAAATACCGATCACCAAAGTGTGTAACACCATCGATTAAATTACCACATCGTAAATTTGCAATTCAACAATTTTAAGCTCTAAAACACTAATTTGTTTTGCAACAAATCGACAACTAGTACAGTAATGGATTATAATCAGAGTGTAGATCTATGATTGCCAAATCAAACCAGTTACCCCCATGGGGTCGTCACTCGCATCGCTGGTCTAAGCCACCTCATGCACCGTTGCGGCGTCACTACACAAAAAAACATAAGTGGCGGTGGTGGAAGCAAAGGTGGTGGTGGAGGCCATGGAGGAGTGGCGTTGCCATTTTGGTTTGAAGAGCGAGAGTATAGTGAGTGAAAGAGAGAATCAAATATACATGGGAAAAAGAGTGTGACCTTTTTTATTATAAAAAAGATAAAATATTGTTAAAATTTAATTAAAAATTAAAAAAATGATAAAAAGACCTAAATGATCTTGATTTAACAGATATAACTAAGGGCTAACGTTAAAATGACAAAACTTAGCACAAAATGGCTCTTAAAGGACCATTCATATCACCTTAAGTTTAAAAGATGAAAGAAATATGATGGTTAAAGAACGATTAAGACAATTAACTCTACAAATAATGTTGATGAAAATAATTAAAAGTGGTTATTCAAAAATCCTATAAACACTAAAAATCTTGAAAATGAACATAATAAAAATCATAATGGTAAAGGGAATACTAATATTTTCACTTCTACATTTCATTTGTCACATTAGCGTTACATCAACTTTTCTCTAAAACTCTTTCATTTTTCTATCTCTAGTACTCATCTTTCTATTCCACCAACCTTTTTAATACATATATACAAACAATTAAAATCAAAATACTTAATTAATTAAAACTATAATATAACATAAAATTAAAAATTACAACTAGATTAAAAATAAAAAATACTACTACTAGACTAAAAAATAAAAAAAAACTAGATTAAAATACTTAATTAACTACAATTATTCTCACCCATACTCTTTTACGATTTGGTCCTTTCAAGTTTCAAGCTAATACAGCATTCAAACTCGCGTCCGTCAACTTATTGTGCGGTCTCACGAAGGACTCAAAATGCTCTTTTTTGTTTTTTTTCCCGTTTATCCTTCTATTGTGAAATACGTAACTTTTCTTTATTTCATCTTCTCGAGAGCCGCTCGGTGTAGCATCGTCATCGATGTTTATGTTGGTTGTTTTCTCTAAAAGCTTTGAAGCTATCAACCATTGAGAAAAAAATGTTCCTCTGTCAAGGTGGATGCTAGTTTTCTTCCTTTTCGGTGTGGTCTTTCCAGCTCTGGTATTCCTTTGTCAGCGGGAAATTGGGCATCAGTGAAGATTGTGTAGGTGTTTGAATCGGACGTCTTCGTTTGTTTTGGATTGGACATCTTGGGTGGAAGTGTTAGAGTTTGTTTGCACATTAGCAATATGGTATCACAACCAATATCATAGAGCACTTAAGAGTCACATATGCAGGTGCTATAATTTGAGCAATATTAGCAACCAAGAAAAAAAGATATCATTTTGTAGGGTTTTACGGAGTAAAATGTTAGTAAACTAATTATACTTAATTTACCGGTTATTTATCCAAACAAGTTATTAACTATGTATATTTATTTTGGATTATATATATATATATATATAATTAAAAAAGGTTTTATAAAATAAATGAAAATTCAAAACTTTTTTAATTCCATGCAATGTCGAAATTTCTAGATATGTTATGTTATCTTTTTAGGTTTTAAATAATTAAGGATAACAGGATTTATCTTAATTATTTAAATAGTTTTCTTATCCACAAGAAGTTACAATTCATTTCGTGGAATAAACAAAAAGCTTCGTGGATCACAATTCCAATAGAATACATACTTAGGCTTACTTCAAATGATAGCAAAGTTTGATTAATTAATTATGAAATAACAATATACTTGCAGATTATCTTGGTCATAAAATTCAAAATAAACCGATTGAAATGTAGGGTAATAAATGCAATAATAAAAAAAAGACTACCAATAAAGTGGTCTAGTGATAAAGTGATACATTGTCCTTTTTGAGGTCATAAGTTTGATCCTTACCTTAGGTATATACCTTGGGGTGGTATATTCTCCATCCGCAAATGCTTAGTAGGTACGGTAAGGGAAGACTTTGACGAAAATGGTTTCGGGTTTAATTGCGACCCTTACTTAAGTAGCCAAGACAGGTGATCATTGTTTTCGGACCGATTCTTAGGAAAAAGTCGGTTCGGATCAATAGAATTGCAGACGCATGATTAACCCGGCGTAAACAACCTTTTAAATGAAAAAAGATCAAAAAGACTATTTTTCTATTGTTCTCCCAATGCAACTCATAAAGAACAAAACACTTTATTATTAAATATATTTTGATGATTTGGTCGAGTTCTTCTATGAAAGTAGGGGAGTTTTTCCTAGAATTATTATTATTATTATTATTATTATTACTTTGTCTTGGAAGATACATCATGTTCTAGTTATTTTCAAAGTGCTACAAAATGTCTTGATAGATATTAAATATATTAAATGTCATGCAAGCTTAAATACCAGGATGTACAAAAAAGAGTACTTGTTAACCTACAAAATTTGGATATGCCTTTTGGTTGTCATCGTCTTAATTAGGTTTTGTTTTGTGAGATAATAAATTCTTGTCACAAAACAAAAACCTTTTTTCGAATTGTTCAATCAATATATAATGTCTTTTGTACTTTTACAAAACGGTCAAATGTCTTACTTGAAAATATCATTGATTTGACTTTTAAATCATTGTTAACAACTTACTATGAATTAAAGTCACGTAAACTAAAAAAATTTATATAAAAATGTTAATAAAATTATCTCGTATAAGTTACGATGGGTAAGCATGTCGACATGCGAAATTATTGGTAAATGTTAACATCTTAAGTTTTGAATTTTATTTAACTTTGATGATTTAGCACAAGAGACTGTATAAAATCAATTTAGTTAGTAAGAAGTCACAGTTGAAAATATGCTTTGTTGATGTTGTGGTGAGAAATCTAGGACTAGTAAAACATTATTTTTTGTTTAACAACGCTATTATCGAAAATAGAAAATTGAATTAACCATTGGATTTTAACCTAAATTTTTTGTAAAACATTATTTTTTGTTGTAAAAAATCGGATAAGATTTTAAATACCGAGAGATAACAACAATCTGCTCTAAAGAAATATTAGAAATGATTACTTTCTTGTTTTAGTTGATATGACTCCTTCACAATTAAAAAGTAAATTTGAACAAATAAAATATGTTAAAAATCTATTTTTGGTTTTTTGTTTGACAAATACAAGTTAAGTTAGTATATTCATATGAAGACATCTTGAATAAATGTCGTTTGAATCTTCAATTTGTTATAATAAATGATAAAGAAAACGATATTTCTGGTAGCATCCGCTAGGAGTGTTCAAAAATTCCAAAACCCAAAAACCGATACGAAAAATAGATGACTTGTACCGAAATTTAGGTTCACCGAAACTAATAAATTTATTTTTTCAGTGTGGTTAACCAAACAGAAAATGTTTTATGTTCGGTTACGGTTTACGAGTTGAAGGACGGACGGTTAACCGAAAACTGAAAGGTTAAAAACCAAATATTTACAATATATATGTATAGTATGTATGTATATGTGTGTGTATATGGATGAGTATGTAGCATCCTTGAGAAGTTGGTTCTTTTCGCACGTATTTGTTCGGTTTTAAATAATCTTAGTTGCATTTGAATAAGTTTTATGTCTCATCAACCGTAAACTCTTCTCGTATAGTTATGGATCCTCAAAGCGTGTTTAATTACACTAACAATTAACAAGCAATTTCTTAAACTCCTTGATATGTTGGTGATTAACAAACAAACTCATTTGGACCGGTGCATATCATATTATCATTATATATAAGGATACAACAAACTCATTAGTTTTACTAATGCTTGAGACATAAATAATATCTAGTTCATGAATTATTTAATGTTATATAAAGTTTGTTAAAATTGATATCAATATTACTTGTTGAGATTAGTAAAATTAAAAAGTATATTTAGTAATTTGAATGATTATTTGGTTAACAAAAAAACCAAACCGAAAACACAGGTTAATCGAATTTTTCGGTTTAGGTTAATGTTCAAGAAGTTTGCGAACCACTAATTTAGTTAACTGATTGCCCGATTAATTATCCATAAACATCCCTAGCATCCGCTAAACAACTTTTTCAAAATTAAAATTGTCAAAGTCTCATTTACGGAGTACAACGAGTGAAGAGAAGTTAAACAAGTTAGCAATTTTGATTATTGTAATTAATTTTTAGCAAATGTCGATTACGACAACATGATTACTTTTTTTGTTTTGAGAAATGCACGAAGACATCACTATAGGTGATGATCCGTGTCAATATTGTATAAAAGTTTGTCATTAATTATAACGTTGTAACATTATTATTTATTTATTTATAAAGTTGACATGGAACTAAGCCGTCTAGCTTGATATATTTGTTTCATTTTCTACGTATAATAGAACTCAACAATGATGTTGCTCTAAAAATACTGAAAAAAGTTGTATAGAATGAGCAAAACATATGTAAACGAGCTGAGTCACTTATGAGTTAAGCTCATCTAGGATTTACTAAGCTCAAGTTCAAGTTGTTTTGAGTTCATGATTTTAAACTCGAGCTCGACTAGTTTAAGATGTATTAAGCTCGGGTTCGATTCATTTAGGCTTGACATGTTTGCGTTTAGGTATTATTTTCAAATTGTAATATATGCAAAACGAATAAAGAAATACAAAATATAAATCAAATATATAAAGCTAATTTAGGCTCGTCATCTTAAACGGTCTAGTGAGTGATAAGAGTAGTTGCCTTTTGAACTTCTCGATAATGCACAAGAGATTAATATGTGATGTTGTGCAGTTAATCTTGTCGAGATCTCGGTTCTCGAACATAAAGAAAATCTCGGTTGTAATATCAGAACCGATAATCTCGCCAAGATTTTCTCCTATCCATTTTAATAGAACCTAAAACCTAATTAACACACATTTCCTAACTTCTTTCGTTCTTGTACAAGCAATAAATAGGAGACTAGCCCTAGTTGTCACAACTTACACACAGAGAAGATGTAAAATGGTGAAGGAACCAGAAACCAGATCTGGTTCTTGATGATGTTTTAGGCGACATCAGAGCTTGATGATGGTGGTATCAGTGGCGGTTACAATAGAGAAGATGACCCCGTTGGTGTAGTAGTCTCGGTAGGGGCGCGGCAGTGGTTGATAATGGTGGTAGCAGTGGAGGCGGTGCACAATGATGAACGAGACGGGGATGGAGGCGGAGAGATGTCGGTGATGGTGATGGGCGACTAGGTAGAACAACTCAGGGCGGCGAGGTTGGCGGCGATCTGGTGGCTTGATGGTTACCTGACCGATGGTGGCTCCGGCGACCTCTATCTTCCTTCTCCAGCAACCTCAATTGTTGCCAAGTAAAGGGTTGCGTCTAGTGGCAAGGAATGGAGAGATACCAACACGAATTAGGGTTTTCAACTGGCGAGAGATATATGAATCGGTTTCAAAATGAGAGGTGCGAGAATAGGGGAGGATAGATAATAAATGATGAATTAATTTAGGGAAATGATTTTTTAGGGATAAATTCCTATTTTACCCTTTTAATTTAATTTAATAAACCTTAAAAGCACAACTTAATTACCAAAATGTCATATATGATCCTAACCATTGATTATATAATCTGATGGTTATAATTGTTTCTCGCACTTTTCGTAAATAAAACAATTTTCGCAAATAAAACACTTTTCGCATAAACTTCTCTCTCTCTCTCTATATATATATATAATATGTGTGTGTGTGTTACATAATATAAAAAATCCCAGCCCATGACCATGGATATTTGATTTTTAACCGAGATGACTACATAGATGTGATAAGGCTTAATATGTGGATACTAACAACATTAAAATCAGAGAGCGAACTCATAATAACAAAATAATAAAAACAATAACATTTGCATTACTAGGTATGATCTTCGTAAGTTTTAATAACGCATATGGATCAAAGTAAAGTCGACTCGTAATCTATTTATTTCAAAGTAAAAACATCATAAGAATGCGCGCCAATAGGGGTGTAATCGAGCCAAGACAACTCGTGAGGTACTCGACACCGACTCGAAAAATACTCGGAATTGAGTCGTTGTGACTTGAGTCAAGTCAAAGCTTGAGCCACTCGAGTAAGGTTTCGGGCCGAGCTCGAGTTCCCTAATACTCAACTCGTCAGGCTTGCAGGCCTAATCGAGCTTCCATTAAATATCATTTTACCCTTTTACATATACATATATTATATACATGTCCTTAGTAATTATTGCTTAAAAAGTTCAAATATGTTGAAGTCTGATTCCCGAATTGATTTATTTATATGTTGAGTATTTTATTTTATTATATTTTAGTCGAGTCGAGCTCCAGGTTGAAAACTAAAACTTGACCGAGCTCGAGTCAAGTTTCAAGCTTCAAGCTTTGGTACCGAGTCAAGCTCGAGCTTGGCACTGTGCTGGCTCGGCTCGATTACACCCATAGACACTAACATTACCATCAATTTGGCAATGATTATAAACCGGACAAAACATCAACTGTACATAGAAATTTATCAAAAACCAAGCCAAAAAAAAGTCAATGTGTGAATAAAAAAGTAATGATCAATCAACGGCTCTTCCAATTTATAGTAAGAAAACGGATACGTTGGATTCAGATATATTCTATATCCCTCCTACTTTTTTGTTGAGGAGATAATCACTTCAGCTTAATAATCAACTTTGTCTGTTTTAAAAACATAGAATTTGATGATAAACAAACTCTACATTTAGTATGACTTAGAAAGTATTCAAACATGTGTTGTTTGAAACAGATTTGTGAAATTCTGCTAAGTATGGAAACATCAGCTGAGAATCAACCCCAACTCAAAGCATCAGCCGAAGGACATTAACCGAGGATAATAAGGATGAAGAGTCAAGTGTAGAATACCATCAGCTGAGGAAAAACAACTATCAGCTGAGTGAAGAAAGTTGATCAGTTAAGCGTTTATATCATCAGCCGAGCAAAACAATTTGATCGGCTAAGAGATCCACAACCATCAGTTGAGTGAAATTAAATCAGCTGAGGCCTTGGGTATCGACTAAGTAAGTTTTTCAAAGAATAAGTTTTCATCTTACATAAACTGGTGTATTTAAATGATCAGCTGAGCATACTTGGTTAACTGATCATATCAATATATGAGCTTATGCTTTCCTAGCATAACTATTGATTAACTGAGCATCTGTATAATCAGCTGAGCAATTGGTATCAACTGAGCCTTTGCAAAAATGATCAACTGATCAATTCTATCAACTGAGTAGTATAATTTGAAAAGTTCTTAGTAAATTCTGTTAGCTGAGTCGAGCAAAATATCAAATCTGCTCTTACTTTTAGATTGTAATTTTCATGTGTAAAAGATAAAATATGTGTTGTTCTATTATACCTTAGATTTTTGTTTGTAAAAGTATAAAACACTTTTTGGATCAAGTACAAGACAAAAAGAATTGATCTTATTCTCTGAAAAATGAGAAAGATACCTCAAACAGATGAAGATCTCGTAGATTTGTTTCAACAACTAAGTATGGCTGGCAATTCCATACTTGGTAAACTCAAATCTAGAAGAAGCATGTCAATTGTTTAAAGTACAAGCATGAAAAAAGAAAGACAGTCTTACAAGCAAAAGGTGTGAAATTTAATATTTTATATTATGAGTGGGCTGCACTTTTTCAGAAAAGTACATTTACTTTTATCAAACACTTGACTAAAGTAACTTTACTTTTCACCTACTATCTTTACAATTAAAATATTATTTTTCATGGACTCTTTGTCTCCATCCTTCATGCCAACCGGATATCCTTTGCTTCTATAAATATTCATGCATGATGGACATGCAAAATATCTTCTACACAACACAAAAGCAATTTCATCAGTTGAGAATATCCGTAGAGTTTAGCAATTGTGTGGAACCAAACTTGTTCATGTGTTGAACACTCTGAAACATTAGTTGTTCTAGAGTTAGCTTGTCTATGTGTTACACGAATTAATTGCCACATTTTATTGTACTTAGAATTTCTGCTTCTAGTATATGTAATTCTTGATTCAACATCAATAAGAATTATATAAAAGTATCATGGTGTGTATTTAAATTTTTAAAAGCTAAAGCTTGTATTCAACTCCTCTTCTACAAATATTCGTTGTGTACTCAACCTAGGACTAACATTTTTATTCCTACTTATAACATTAAGACAATTGTCAAATCAAGGGATGAGACAAGAAAAGAAAATTAGTGTATTACACACGTCAATCATTTAGTAGGTAGAAGGATGAAGTATGAAGATTTAGTAGGACATATATAAGATAAGAAGTCCTTCCACTTTTCATATAGAGAACAAGGAGTACTTTAAATAAAGGGAAAGCTCCAATAAACCAAATGGTAACTAGACTCCTAAAGCAATTTTTTAAACCCAACTATTTAAGTTTTGATGATACCAGGTGCTTACAACTACTAAATCAGCTTACATCAATGTGAATATATATACGTACGCAGTCATGGGCTTTTTGGTGCTGGTGGAGCATATGGCGCCCGCTCTTCCTGGCACAATAACTGCTAAAAAGGAAATAGTTATATACAAGTTTTGTGCAATTAACCTAGCAATTGCAACCCATTTTAATACGAATGGGCTGGCGGTGGTGTTGTTGTTGTTATTAATATTATTTTATCTTTCAAGAGTCAAATGGGTTAAAGTCAAAATATATAACAGAAAAGGATATAGGTTTAAATGGGTTGTCAGATTCAAGATGTACTCAAATGTATATAACCTTCTAAACCACTTTACTAAACAAGGTTTAGATAATTAACGTAAATAATATAGTTTTGTAATCGCGCATAAGATATTAATCATTTGCAAAAATATTTGTAGGTCGGTATCGACCCGACCACCCATTTCACCATAATCTATATGAGCATACAAAAGATTTTATTGTAAAAAAGTCGAAACAAAGATGGTTCAAACTGTTTATATAACCTGCAGTTCATTCGAGAGTGCTTCTGAGACCAACATTGTGTAGCAACCGGGAACAAATTTGCCTGCAAAATGTTTCCATACAAGCAAAAGGCCCAAATCAATAACAACTTTTCTTCTCAGGAAAGAGAAATTGAATGACAAGCTAATTTGAGGATTTTGATCAAGGGACTAATAAATTCCACAACTTTTGAATGAAAAGTGGTTACTGCAAAACTTTTCTACTTGAGTGACAATGGTGCGATACTAGATTCATTTACATCAAAACAGAGTATGTAATATATAATATTTAACAAGCAATAGTTTCTATTTTGGGCTAAAAACTAAGAAATTATAAATCTTGTACACAACTTACAAGATAAGATCTTTCATCTATTTTCACAAGTAAATAAATTTGAAGTGTGGAACCAAGAATGGTTATATGTAACATAAACCTCGAATTTGGAACTACAGTATTAACTGACATTATCATATAAAACCAGATAAAGAAAAGGTGCGGATGTACATTATTAGCAGGCTTGAAAAGTTTCCAAAAAAGTTCTTCAAACTTGCAGGTTAACCATTAAGTGCTTTCATAATTCACAAAAATTTGTTCAAAGATGAACTGGCACAACGCAAAAAGTCTCTGAACATATATACACAAATAGATTAACATGTGGGACATTGTGCGTGTCCTCATACAATGATTGTCAAGCGGAAAGAAGTATAGAAATGCAAAACCCCAACTAATTAATCAAAACTGAAAATGCATAAGTTGTCATAAAAACAAATAACCCAAGACCCGTCAAGGCTTAGTTATAACTATATACAGCATGTAGCACAAGCATGGCACCAACAGAAACCAGGCATCACCCAAGAACGAGCCATGCCATATTCATAAACCCAAAAGCTACAAAAATATAGAAGTATGAGAAAATTGATTTGATCAAACCACAATATTACATCCTTCTTAAACTAAAAGAAGACAAGATAACAGTTTTTGCAAGTACCTACCAAGCAAAAACAACAATTTGTAAGACAGAACTCACATGCGATTGAAGTAAATGCAGACAAGAAGGGAAAAAAGGTATTTAGTATAAGATAACAGAAGACCTCCAGCTAATTACATATTTTAAAAGTAGCGTTGAACAAGAAACAAGTTTTGATATAAACTACACTAAACAAAATAATAAAGCATTTCCAAAAGATAGAAAACGGATGATAAATGCACAAGCAAAATAAAGAGAGACATTAGACCTCAATTTAAAATCAAAGTTGTGTAAGAAATTATTTTAAGTCTGAATGAAATTGGAAGTTTAAATTTGAGTAAAGTTGGACGCAGTTCACAATGAAGATCAAAATTGTAGTCAGAGAGTGAGACAGCTTAAAATGACAGTCGTGATTAAAAAATAAAAGAAGAGCCCCAGGGCATATTGGAAAAAGCTTGGGAAGTTGGCATTCTATCAGAGCCAGGAAACACCATGTGACAGAAGTGCATGAAGATAAAGTTCCTTTAAAACTCTAGAAATCCCCAGTGTGAAATTCAAAAAAAGAAGTAGCAAAAATAAAAAATCTCATTCATTTTTCTGTCTTCAAGGTTTTTAGAGTTTAAGAACAATGAAACAACTAACACAAAGTCTAAGCCCCTAGCATCACTCCTCTAACAATGCATCCATCAGCAAAAAGATGCCTGACTATGCATCCGAACCAAATTTGATTGACAAAAAGCATACTCCAAATTCCAGAAACAGTTTCCCTTCTATGAAATCATAAGACACATGGATGCCAAAAAAACATCAAGAACTGAACACATTGTACAAGACAAACTCTGATGAGAAGTAATCGAAGAACACAGAGCAGCTAAATTCAGATAGAAAATGACAATAACAATATAATTTTCTGACATAAAATATGTAAAGCCTTCTTCTACAGATGTTAGAAACACTAAAAAAAGTGGAGTCTATAAATTGGGATGTAGGAATTAGGCATACCAACTCGAAGCCATCTAGCCGCCCATGTACGTGCAGGATCCATTACAGAGATGATTCTACAGCCAAAGAGAACATTTAATATGATGCAAACACAGCCGAAACTTCAGATGACTAAAAAAACCACAGGGGAAGAATAAACAGTGACCATTATACTGAAGTACTTCAGTCTTCAGGTGTCTATCTAAAACACATGATCATAAAATTCCAAGCTACTTACCCTATAATCAGAAAAGGTTATCACCCCATAATGATTATCACTAGATCTTCTTAATATCATATAATCTTTCATACATTCTAAGAAACATATAAACTCTAAGGTTTTTCATATATTCACGCAAATACACGTTACAAAAAAGCCTTTTGGAGTGTTAATACTTACCCAGTAAAATTAGGAGTGGTGCATTCGTCGAAACGATCAGAATCTCCATCCATCTTAAAGAAAGGGCAATTCTCACAACCTGAAACTCGAAACTGCAACTCAAAACATCCAAACGACCCAAGGTAAGCAGCAATACATGCACAAACAACAACATTACAAAGCAGAAATCGAAACATAAATTAGGTTAAACTCATTAAAAAAAACAAAAACAGTACTCCAAAACCCTTGTTGGAATTTTAAAACCTATAAGATAAAAAATTGGGGGGGACCTGATCGCAGGTCTTGACTAGGCGGCAACGAAGACATGCCCGAAGATCATGACCAAAACTCGTCGGAACTTGTGCGGCGGTCGTCATCTTTTACCTCTCTTTGCTCTGCTCTTTCTCCAAACTTTTCGTTTCACAGCCTCCCCGGCTTTATTTCAGACATTCAAATGCATTGCAAATTTGCAATATAACCCCGATATTACCTGTTAATAACAGATCCTATCCCCATGTTATAAAATATTGCAAGGTGGCCCTACATTTTGAGGTTTTTTTCTATTCCCCTCCATGAACTCTTTTACTTCATATTGAAACCCTTGGAACTTGTTTTCACATTATAAACTCATCCTTCCGGTGTCTTACGTATTTAACAAAGTAACTAATAGCTAAAGCTAAATAGTATAAAATGATATTAAAAACATGATAAAAAAAAACTTAATTGATAAAAACAGTTTAATTAGGATATTAATACTAAAAGCTTTCAGCTCTACATACAATTATACAACCAAGGATGAAAGTTTTTTTTTAATTAAAAGGTTTCCAACTCCAAAAATCTTGGGACCAAACATACTCTTCGTCATAAAGTGTTATTTCTGCTAATGCTACACAAGAAGTATGTTGTACATAGAGAAAAATATGATATAAATAACGAAATGTTCAAAAGTTATATACGTGTGTCTAAATCCCTAATGAGTATAAGATAGTTTATACGGATTAGGGTGGATAGTTAGTTCTTTTGGTAAGAATTTTTTTTTTAAGAAAAGGTAATTAGATGATCACACTATTAAGCATTATGATTTCAACTCTAGATAAAAATGTATAAACACAATTTGGCTTTTTTTCAATAACGCATATGTTTCTTTCTTGTATTTTTCTTTTTTGTTTCATCTTAATTGGATCTTCTGAATTCTAGAACCACATCGTATGTAACAACCCATTCCAGAAAAGCGTGAAAAAGAATCTAAGTGGGAGAGTTTATGAAACTCCATCCCACATGGATAGATGAAGAAAATTTGAAACATCTTTTAAGTTCAGAGTTATGGGCTACTAATAACTTTCACCATAGTTTTAAGTTGATTTCGAAGTTATTGATCTAGACTATGAACCGCAGAGTGTTACAAGAACATTTGTAACAACTCGTCCCAAATAAAGGGTGAAAATGAATATAACTTCCGTCATGGTTTTAAGTTGATTTTAAAATTAAGACCGTGACTTTAAACTACGGGATGTTACAAGTGGTATCACAGCTATTACTGGTTGTAGCTCCCGGGGTTTGGATTTTGGGTATGTTACCTGACGGGGACGTCTGGTGCTTAAGTAGGGTAATTGTAACAACTCGTCCTAGATAAAATGTGAAAATGAATCTAAGTGAGGAAGTCCATGAAACTCCGTCCCACATGAGTAGATAAGGAAATTTTGAAACGCCTTATATGTTCAATAGTTATGGGCTACTAATACCTTTCATCGTGGTTTTAAGTTAATTTCGAAGTTATTGTTCTAGACCATGGCTTTGAAATGCGAGATGTTACATCGTATATAAACATGTAATTCAGTAAGCAAGTACAAGTTGCCTTAATTACGCTTGTACAAAACTGCCCATGGCGACAAACCGCAAGCAAGACCGCAAAATAACCCGTCAATGCAAGAATAATAAAAGTAAAGACCAATTCAACAATGGAAGAAAACAGATGTGTTGGATTCAAATTAAAAAAAATAAAAATAAAAAGGCCTTCCATTTTTCATATAGAAAACAGAGAATACTTTAATAAAGTAAAGACTAACTCGTCTCCTAAAGCAAGCATTGAACCTAACTTTTTTAAATGATTCCAAGTGCTTACAACTATTAATTAAATCATACGCAAGGGTAAACTTCTTCCCTTCTGTAACGCTCTAATTTTTTTAAGCAGTAATTCAATAATAATAGTATAAAAATATTTTGTAAGGTTTACTAATAATATCTATTTGTCTAACATACGAAATTTACAGTTCAAATAATATATATTAGTTGAATCAGACAATCATATCAGAGTTTATAAAATGTGGAATTTGCTGTTACGTTGGTGCCTTGCCCTTGTCTATCCGAGACGGTTATGAAAACATTCAAAAAACACAAGAAAGCATAAAACTTAGTAAGCTAACACGGTACTTACACATTATACCAGATTCACATATTTTGGTAACAAGTACACATCATCGCACATAACACCACACATGCGGGTAAGTGGTCAACTGCAGATAAATTGCCAAAGTTGCAATAACTAGAGCACAACTCTGCATAAAATGTCACATCGACGTACTACAGTACAATATCACACATTAACAGTCATCATGGTATAATAAGTAAGTTAGAGAGAACTCGTCTTATCGGTAGTGCTGGGAAAAATAGGCTTATAAATATATCCTCTTTTGTTGACACAAAAATATAAAACTTGTTTATATAATTGTATGTATTAACATTAACATATGTGCACATATACATATATATATTCAATCAAATATATTCTTATCAATAATCTACAAAACAAGCTTCATTAAATGTCCAAGCTCCAATCGTTAAGATCCGAGTTCAAGTAGAAGCCGATGTCGAAGATTCCTACAAACAAACGTTTGAAATTTATGAGCTTACAAAATAAATAACCAAATGAGTTTAAGTTTTTATAAAATAATTTTTATAAAAACTTTTATAAAAATTGAGACAATTTTTTATAAAATCACAAGCTTGGTAGTCAAAGCAAATGAAATTCCTATTTTGGCAAATACTAAACACAATCTTCTACTGAAATAAGCCAAAACCATATTTAGCAAAAGGAATCTCCCAAAGAGGTAAACTTCCAACATGCTTTGTGCATTTGGTTTTCAAACTACCATTTTCATGATTAAATTCAAACTTAAGAAGTATGGCACTAACCCAACTTTTCTAAAGCTTCTTTTCAGTGCATTTTTATGGTAAAATGGGTTGTGTGTGGTTTTGGTAAAAGGCCAACGTCTATATTCACAAGGCTCAAAAAGTTTCAGCAGGCTGACGGTCGATGCCACGGTCGACCGTGGATCGACCGTGGACTGTCTGGACACTTTTTGAGCTTGCACCTTTTTCCTTATTTAAGGCAACTCAAGTCTTTTTTTTACCAAGCTCTTGCAATCTGAAAAACACATAATACATACAAAATCTTGTGAGCTCATATTCTTTGATAAATATTCAATTTTTCAAGATCAAGAATGAAGCAAGAGTGAAAGCCTTCAAAGTTCAAACACTACATTACCTTCTTGTATATTTGTAATAGTGTGAGGATCATCTCTAGCCTCAGAATTAGAGAGAAGTGAGGATCATCTCTAGTCTTAGAATTAGAAAGAAGTGAGGATCAACTCTAGCCTTTCCAATTAGAGTGAAGTGAGGTTTATCTTAACCTTGTTTGCAAGAGTGAAGTGTAATTCTTGTAAGCTAAAGAGAGAAGTTGTAAAAGGTTATCTCTACCTTTAAAGAGAGAAGTTAGTGGAGCAAATCTTGGTGGGTGAGGCCAAGGAGTGGATGTAGAGCAAGGTTGTTAACCCTTGCTTGAACCACTATAAATCATTATGTCCTAACTACTTCATTGGTGATATCTTTCTTCCTTAAACTCTTTAATTACTTGCAAATATTGTTAAACACTTCAAAAAGTGGGCATATAACCTATTCACCCCCTCTAGGTTCTAACAGGTAGTAAAAAGTAGTTACAACAACTGAGGTGACTTCAGTAATCAAACACATCTATCTGCAAGAACTTACAAACACGGTTTCACTATGTTAACACTAAATTCTAACTTATAAGTTAGATTTCACTAAACTAGTATCTCTGTGTTAACTTGTTATACTCTCACACTATATGTATAGTTTTGCGATTTGGGCCTTAACATTTCATGATTTATTCCATGACCCAACTCGATCAAAAGCCCAAATACCCTTTTTAAAACCACTTACGATTCCTCTTGAGTACTTGTAGATTTATGATTGTTTCCAAATAATGCAATTTGCGATTCGGTCAAAGATCAATTTGTGATTCGTATGTTTTTAAAGGTTTGTGATTGAACTTTGGCCAATTTGCAATTCAGTCAAGGATTAATTTGCGACTCAAATAACACATGTTATGTGATTCTGCTTAAAGCCCCCAATTTGCAATTGTGATTCGAACTTATCAACTAATTTGCAATTCACTTAAAAAGACGGATCTATGATTTCAACATACACAACTAATTTGCATCTGATTTGTGATTCGACTTACACAACTGATTTGCGATTCATGGCTGACAGCCAATTTGCGATTTGGAGAATTCACTAAAGAGCTCAACCCACTAACTTTTTAATTTGTGGTTCCAAGCTCACGTGTTAATTTGCGATTGAGGTCTAATGGAGATTTGCGATCAGGGCACACACAATTTGCGATTCCTTAATCTTCAAGAACAAAACGATAGAACACACATTCTCACATTGTCAACACTACAAATTTCGAAATCCTTCAATACTTGATCAAATGAACTAATTCTTGTTGCTACGCATTCCTAACATTGATTAGAGCAACCTTTACCGATTAATTGAATTTTTTCACGTACGGAACGATCTATGGGCAGTTTTGTTCTCGATTTCTTTTTCCAGTCGCAAACAGCATTAGAAGTCCGAAAACCCCAATCATTACTCACTCAAATGATACAAGAACTATAAGAAATCGATTGTTAGGAGTAGGGGATCATTACCTGGTGACTACCCAAAGATTCCAAGCAAAACGGCGCTTGATCTTGGCACTCCTCTGCAGCAAGCTTACACACAACACCCTCTTTCTTCCTCTCAAAGAAAGTTACGGCTACAGTGTTAGGCATAGGAATGTGTGCCACAATTCTAAGTATTTATACCTTGCTAACATAAATTAGGCCCAACACTCCCCTTAATACACAAAATGAAACTTACAAATTTTTAATTCTCTTATAAAAATCCACTAATATCCATAATAATTACATTTGGAAACAGGCATTACACATTCATGCCGGGATGACAAGTGCAACTGTTCAATTTTCGCCTGCAATATATATATTTTTCAAAATCGTAGTTTTATACATGTCAAATTTTATTATGCACCACATGTTTTATTGAGTCCATTTAATTAACTCAACTTCACAACTTAAAAAGCCCATAACCAATTAACAAGGAAATAGAAAACATGTCTGTTTTTATGTGTTTTCTTGATTGTTTCTCGTACATTTGTGCTACTTAAAAAGCCCATATGCAACTTAAAGATCCTATGAACCACATGTTTTCTTGATTGTTTCTCCTACATTTGTGATTTTACAACGATCCATTTTGACATAACTCATTTAATACTGTTTTTATAAAGACCATTATGACTCGTAACAACCCGAACCGCATGTTTTCCAAACTTAGAAACAGATAAGGGACAAGGTTACGATTTTTTGTGCTACTAGTGGATCTTTAGGCTGGGTCTGCCCCTGATCATACGCCTTTTGGTGGAAAATACTGCGCCCGCTCTTCCGCACAAAGAGACTGCAAAAAATCAAACCAGTTATATACAAGTTTAGCGCAAAGAGAATGTTGCAATTTCAGCCCATTATAATACAAATTGGTTGGTGTAGACGTTTAGTTGTTATTGTATTATTCTGATTTATATTCTTTTTATCTCTCATTAGTAAAATGGGTTAAAGTCAAAATAGTAACTGAAAAGGAAATAGGAGTAATGGGCCTGGCAGATCCAAGCTGTATTCAAGTGTACTAGTGGGGTACCCACGCAATGCGGCGACGGTGAATAAAAATGGTTTGTAAGGAGTTGTTTTGGTAGGTATTGATCAAGAGGACACACAAGACGTAATTTTGTAATTTTTATTTAGCAGGTGAAAAGGAAATAAAATTTAGATGTAATTTTGTAATTTTTATTTAGCAGGTGAAAAACGAATATTATATATTTTCCCTTTCTGGAATTTATGGAATATTATTAAGTTTATGGAATATTCTGTTTCGTAAGTTTTGCTATGGAATTTATGAAAAAAGAATATTCTGGAATTTATGAAAAAGGAATGTTATTAAGTTTATTTTATGGAATCATTTTTTGGTAGATGAGGGTAGAATAGTAATCTTAAGTGACTTAAAATTTAAGAGTTTTAAGAAAAAAGCTTAAATGCTTTATATAATAGTATAGATATAACCGTCTAAATCACTTTTCTATAAACAAGGCTTAGATAATTGTTATTGTAAATGGGATGAGATCAAATAAAAAGAAAATTAAAGTAAAAAGTGTAAAATGGATGATTATTTGATCATTTTTCGGTATATATATCAACTGATAATCATTAGTTCATCATCTTTATTGATTAAAACTAGTTCTTCATCAATTTCTTTTTTATTTCAAATACAGATTTTGAAAACAAAATTTTGGAATAATTTGTTGATGAACAAAATGCTTTCATCTAAAAAGTGATGAATATGTTGGATTCATCAAAAAGAAATTGATGAAGAACTAGTTTTAATCAATAAAGATGATGAACTAACGATTATCAGTTGATATATATACCGAAAAATGATCAAATAATCATCCATTTTACCCTTTTTACTTTAATTTTCTTTTTACTTGATCTCTACCCTATTGTAAATAATATACTTTTATAATACTATATATATAAGACACTAATTTGCAAAATTTAAGAAAAGAGAAGTGATGTTTGCGGGTCGATCTGACCTGACCACCTACAATGATGCATAAGATTTTTTTGTAAAAAAGCCAAAAACAAAGATGATTCAAATCAGAACCTGCAGATCCTCTGTTAGTGCTTCTGAGACCGCCAGTGTGTAGCAACCGGGAACAAATTTGCCTGCAAAATGTTATCCATAGAAGCAAAAGGCCCAAATCAATAACAAATTTTCTTCTCAGTACAGAAATTGAATGACAAGCTATATTGAGGAGTGCTGAAAAACATTTCCACTTGAGCGACTATGGGATATCATATTTAACTAGCAACAGTTTCTATTCTGGGCTAAAAACTAAGAAATTATTATTCTTGTACACAAATTAAAAAAATTTCATGTATTTTCATAACATAATTTAGACTGTGGAAGCAACAATAGTCATATGGAACATAAACCTTGAATTTGGAACTACGGTATTAATTGATCTATCATATAGAACCAGATAAAGAAAAGGTGTGGATGTGCATTATTAGTAGAGTTGAATAGTTTCCAGTAAAAGTTCTTCAAACTTGCAGTTTAACCCATTAAGTGCTTCACAAAAATCTGATCAAAATTGAACTGGCACAACGAGAGTCTCTGAACATGTATACAAGAATAGATTCAACACATGGGACATTGGCCGTGGACTAAATTTGGTGTCCTCATACAATGATTGTCAAACAAAAAGAAATATAGAAATGCAAAATGCACAACTAATTAATCAAAACTGAAAATGCATCAGTTGCCATAAAAACAAATAACCCGAGACCCATCAAGGCTTAGTATATAGCTATATAAGGCATGTAACCCAAGCATGGCACCAACGGAAATACGCATCACCCAAGAGCGAGCCATGCCATATTCATAAACCCAAATGGTACAAAAACATGAAAGTATGAGAAAGTTCATTTGATCAAATCACAATATTACATCCTTTCTAAACTAAAAGAGCACTAGATAACAGTTTTTGCAAGTACCTACCATTCTACCAAACAAAAACAACTATTTGTAAGACAGCTCGCAAGTTATTGAAGTAAATGCTGACAAGAAGGGGAAAATGCATTTAGTATAAGATCACAAAAGGCCTCCACCAGATTACATATTAAAGAGCGGCTTTGAGCAAGAAGCATGTTTTAACATAAACTACACTAAACATAACACTAAAGCATTTCCAAAGAATAGACAGATGGTAAATGCGCAAGCAAAATAAAGAGACATTAGACCTCGATTTGAAATCAAAGTTGTGAAAGAAATTATTTTAAGACTGAACGAAATTGGAAGTTTAAATTGAGTAAAGTTGGCCGCAGTTCACAATGAAGATCAAAATTGTAGCAGGAGAGTGAGACAAGTAGACAACTTAAAATGACAGATGTGATTACAAAATGAAACAAGAGCCCTAACGTGGAAAAAGCTTGTGAATTTTGCATTCTATCAGAGCCAGGAAATACCTTTAAGACTCTAAAAATCCCCAGTGTGAAATTCTAAAAAAAAGTAGCGACAAATATAAAATCTTATTCATTGTTCTGTCTTCAAGGTTTTTAGAGTTTAGAAACAATGAAACAACTAACACAAAGCCTAAGCCCCTAGCATCACTCCTTTGACAATGCATCCATCAGCAAAAAGAGGCATGCCTACGCATTCAAAGTAAATTAGATTGACAAAAAGCATACACCAAATTCCATAAACAGTTTCCCTTCTATGAAATCATAAGAGACATGGATGCCATAAAACTATCAAGAACTAAACAAAGTGTACAAAACAAACTCTGACAGGAAGTAATCAAACAACACAGAGCAGCTAAATTTGGATATAAATTGACAATAATGGATATAATTCTCTATGACAGAAAATATGTAAAGCCTTCTTCTACGTATGTTAGAAACACAAAAATGTGGAGTTTATAAATTGGGATCTAGGAATTAGGCATACCAATTCGAAGCCATCTAGCAGCCCAACTACGTGCAGGATCCATTACCGAGATGATTCTACAGACAAAGAGAACATTTAGTATGATGCAAATGACAACCCAAACTTCAGATGACAAGAAAAAACCACAGGGGAAGAATAAACAATGACCATTACACTGAATTACTTCAGGTAATCAGGTCTCAATCTAAAACACATGATCATACAATTCCAAGCTACCTACCCTATAATTGGAGAAGGTTATTACCCAAAATGATCAAATATCATTAGATCTTCTTAACTAAAAACACATGATAAATTGTTATTATATAAGTCAAAGGTAGGCCCATGTATTATTGTTTCGAAGCAAATGTATATTCTCTAACTAAAAAAATCCTAAGAGTTAATTGGCGATCCAGAGGTCAAACAACCTTTCATACATTCTAAGAAACATATACGCTGATACAGCCCAGTCCATCCATGAGGCGGAGCTAAAATCATGGTAGCCCAGTCCAAGATTATGGCCCAATAGCAAACAACAGGCCCAAGCGGGTCACTAGAGTTCCTCAAAGGTTATTGGATTGTAGAAGCGACGTTGCAATTGACTTTGTCATACCACCAGTTAGGTTTGCCGCACATTTCCTTTCCATTATGTTTGCATATCCTTGATTGTAGGGAGTAGTTAGTAAGTCAGTAGGCCATGTTCTCCATTAGCATAGTCATCGTAGTAGTAGTTAGTTGCGTTTCTTGTTTAAATTCAGAAAACATTGCATGAGAATATATCAGAAAATTTGCTCCAATTATTTGTCTTCTTTAATTTCTTTTGAGAGGTTGATCACCTCAAATTCGATCTCTATCATTTGGTGCTTTCATTCCCAAACACATCATGCCTCCACGCAAAGAAAACCTGTCCCTCGAAGAGACAATGGCCGTCATGGTCGATAAACTCGAACAGCTCCTCATCGCCACAAACACATCAACCACTTAAAACACAACGCATCATGACCCCCTTTCGTCCCAAATCAACAAGCAAACCGAAATTACCACCAATGTTGTCAAAAGCGAAAGGCGCACCGAGGCGCAAAGGGTCTCAGAGCTTAAAGCGAGAAGCGCAAGCTTCATGAAGGCGAAACGCACAATGTTAAATTTTTTAAAGAAATATATGTAGTGATATAATATAAAAATAACCTTTTAATATGAAGTGAAGTTAAACTTCATGTTCAAACATCAAAGTAATTATATAATCATAGTATAAACGTCAAACATCAAACATAATCATAGTTCAAACATCAAACATAGTTGAAGAAATAGAAGAAATGAAGATTAAGTGATTAACAATAGAAGAACTAGACTACGTGAGAGAAGATAATAGAAGCACAAGTCTTAGAACCTGAAATCGAAGCAGATTACAGAATCAGAAGTCGATGAAGAAGATTGAAGTTGAAGAAATAAAAGACCAGACCTGAACTATAATGTTTAGGGTAACACTCTCAGTTATATAGGGTTAAAAGATAATGGTCAAAAAATTAAAAAAAAAGTCAAAAGCCCTAAATGTTAGTAAAGCGCGCTTTTTTGCGCCTCGTCGCTTCTGCGCTTTGATGCGCTTCGCTGCTGGAATAGCCCATTGCCCTGTGCTTTTGCACCTCAGGCGCGCCTGAAGCGCGCTTTTGACAACTCTGATTACAACAAACCTGGTTAACGCTTTTGTCAAGAGTACCCACACCGAAACACCACCACCTCCCCTCCACTCAACCCTCCACCGCCACACCAACAGCCCTAGCCACCAAAAATACTTCTTCCCACCTTCGACCGCTCAAACCCACTCAAAAGGATATTTCAAGTCGACAACTATTTCAACTGTTACAATGTTCCCCCCAACCAGCGCCTTTCCCTCGCCGGATTTTACTTTACAGGTGACGCTTTGAGTTGGTACAAAGGCCTTTCCCACAACAATTTGGAGGAGAAAAAATGTCTATTATTATTATTCGATTTTACCATCGAAGGTATAATAATAAGTTACGAGTTGAACGTGAGACCTACTTTTGTGCAAAATTCTTTTCGCACAGGGTTTAAGCTTATTAACGACATACTAAGCCAAAAACAAATTACAAGGAACAAGTACCACTGCAGATTTTAAACAACCCTCGTTACTATCCGATTTTTAAGGTACTGATCAGATATTGTTTCATGTTTCAAGTAATTAGTTGTAACTCTTTTAAATTTATATACATGATTGTATCGGAGCTATTGACATAACACATGTGAATGGTTCTATTCGAGAACGTGAACAGCCAAAATTTATTGGTAGAAAAGGATATGCGACTCAAAATAAAACGGTGGTTCTGATATTAATATGTATTTTACATTTGTATGGGCTGGTTGGGAGGTAACTGCTCAAGACTTGAGAATTTTTAATGAAGCATTGTGTAGACCCAAACTTAATTTTCCACATCCAATAGGTGGGTAGTATTTTTTTTTCTTATAAGTAAAAAATTTATGTTTTATTCAAAATTTATAACCGCATAACCATTATTTGTTTTATTGTTCATTACAAATAATTATAATGTTTTCGATGCCGGATATCCTAATACTCGAGGTTACCTGGCTCCGTATAAAAGGAACTAACATTCATTATCATTTATATGATTTTCGTTGAGGACACACTCCGGCTGTACGTGCTCGAAAAGGACCAAAAGAGAAGTTTAGTTACTAAAATTTGTCATTGCGATATATCATTGAACGAACTTTTGGTGTTTGGAAGGCTAGACGGGCAATATTAACAGATATGCATGTCGACTTGCCCTATGAGACACAATTAACATTGTTTTAGCATCAAAGACAACTCATAAGCATATCAGAATGAAAGATAATTCTGATGACGCATTTGACATGGCTCAACAAGAATATTACAGTCCACATAATGGTACCCAAGTGTCCACTAGTGCTAACGAACAGGTGAAGATACAAGTGAGCAGTCGTAGAGTTGATGATCTATATATGAGTGCAGTTAGAGATATGATTGCATAAGACATAACATAATGCAACTCAAAATGATAATTATATTGTTCATAATGTTTGATGTCACTTACTTTTAGTATTTCCATCATTTATTAATCATAAAAAACGAGCCTTCACAGGACATTATTTATCTTGTCCTATATTTACTTTTTTAACCAGAAACTGCATTAACTATCTTCTCTTAAATTTATTTATTTTAATGAGAAACTGCATTTTAAAGAATTATAAGGGTAACATAAAATAATGCCACACTTTCTTTTGGGAGGTTGATCGCCTCAAATTCGATCTCTATCATAAGCTCTAATGTTTTCCCTATATTCACGCATTTACACATTACAGAAAAAGCTTTTTGAAGTGTTAATACTTACCCAGTAAAATTAGGAGTGGTGCATTCGACGACACGATCAGAATCTTCATCCATCTTAAAGAAAGGGCAATTCTCACATCCTGATTCTCGAAACTGCAACTCACAACATCCAAACGGCCCAATGTAAGCAGCAAAGAACCAAATTCATACACAAACAACAAAACTACAAAGTAGAAATCGAAACAAAATTAGGTTAAACTCACTGAAAAAAACAAAAACAGTACTCCAAAACCCTAGTTGGGATTTTAAAACCTATTAGATGAAAAATATTTGGGGGACCTGATCGTAGGTCTTGACTAGGCGGCAACGAAGGCATGCTCGAAGCTCATGACCAAAACTCGTCGGAATTTGCGCGGCGGTCGTCATCTTTTACCTCTCTTTGCTCTTCTCTTTCTCGAAACTTCAGGGTTCACAGCCTCTCCGGCTTTATGTTAGACATGTAGTATAACCCCGATATTACCTGTCCATAAGTTAATTATATCATTTATTACGATATTTGTTTTTAAACTAAAGTCGCGTTTATTTTACAGAAATTTAAAGGAATGAATTGGAATTTAAATTCAATTTCATTGTATATTACGTTTGGTAACATTTTTTTGAGTGGAATCAAATTCTTTGAAATATTTATATTCTTTTAGGTATAGGAAAGTCATTCTATCTGTGGATGGAATTAAAATCAATTCCTTAAGGAAACTTGATAAAAGACTTATTTACCCTTATTTAACCCTATTTCTCATACGCAGCTCTATATACGCCTCATCCCATCTGCTTCTTTGATTCACCACCGTCAAACTCCAACTCTAGAGCGAAGAGACGGCGAGACGCCGCCACAATCGGAGCTCCATTCCGTCGTAGTTGTCGCTGTTCTGAAATCTCCATTCCTCGTAGTTGTCACAAATTTGAATCTCCATTCCGTCGTCGTAGTTGTTGCCATTCTGAAATCTCCATTCCGTCGTAGTCTCGCACATCTGCTTCGGTGTTCACAAGTAAGTTGGAGGTACACGGAACCTTTATCTTCACGTTCTATTTCCATATTTTTTTCCTATTGTTTCACATTCTATTTTTTTCCTAATTACTTAAGAAACCAGAACCTGTTCCTAAGAATTCTACGGATCAAAGATAGAAGTGGTTCAAGGTATATAATTATTATATAAATTTCATTTTTATACGTAATTAAATTAATGTAGTATATTGACCATTTATTTTTTTCATTGTGCATAGAATTGTCTAGGAGCTTTAGATGGAACACACATAAAGTGTTTAGTGCCACTTGAAGACAAACCTAGATACAGAACAATAAAAACCGATATTGCCACAAATGTGTTAGGGGTTTGTTCACAAGATATGCAGTTTATATATGTGTTACCGGGATGGGAGGGCTCGGCTACCGATAGTAGAGTGCTTAGAGATGTCCTTCTTAGGCTACATGGTTTGAAGGTTCCAAGACCAGGTATGTATTAATAAAAGTTAAAATACTAGTGCTTATTGAGGTTGTATTAACTATAAAATATATTTTAGGTTATTACTTGGTAGATGCGGGATACACAGACGGAGAAGGTTTCCTAGCCCCTTTTAGAGGTCAAAGATATCACTTAAATGATTGGCTTCGTGGATACCAACCGGCTACCCCAAAAGAATTATTCAATATGACACATTCTTCTGCGAGAAATGTTATAGAAAGATGCTTTGGCATATTAAAGGCAAGTTGGAAAATTTTAAAGGATAACTCGTATTATCCAGTTGAACTAAAGAATAGGATCATAATGGCATGTTGTCTTTTCCATAATTATATAAGGCAAGAAATGGAAAGTGGTCCATTTGAAGAAAACTTTGAGCCGGACGAGGGGACAGGAGACTTCGGGGGTGGAGATGATGATAATGTCACTTCTATTGAGACGTCAACCGAGTGGACTACATTTAGAAATACTTTAGCACAAACCATGTTAAGTCTTGGAGTGCAACAAACTAATGACTTTGTGTTTCTCTTATTTGAATTTCATATATAACTTTGTGTTTATCTTATTTATGTTTCATGTATAACTTTGTGTTTATCTTATTTATGTTTCATGTATGACTTTGTGTTTATCTTATTTATGTTTCATGTATGACTTTGTATTTATCTTATTTTTGTTTCATTTATGACTTTGTATTTATCTTATTTATATTTCATGTATTTATGTGAATATCATATATATAATGTTAGGTATGACGGATAAAGGTCGAAATTATAGGCCTTGGCATCTTTTGAAGATGCCAAACTTGTGGAAGATGCCAAACTTGTGGAAGCATTGGTACATATGGTGAATGGTGGCGCTTTTAGGGCTATAATAATGGTTTTAAACCTGGTTATTTACAACATTTGGAAGGACTTTTAAAAATCATTTCCTGATGCAGGGTTTACCGCTAAACCCCATATCGAGTCGCATATCAAAACTCTCAAAAATGATTGGAAAGTTGTGTATGACATGGTGAATGGAAGTAGTGGTTTTGGTTACGATAGTGTCAATCGATGTGGGACAGTGGAATCACCGGAGGTTTGGGTAGATTATATAGCGGTATGTGTGCGCATATATATATATACACAATCTTTGTTGTGTGTCTATATATATATATATATAAATATATAAATTTTATGTGTATTATTGTTATATGTCACGGACTCACAAGAATGCAAGTAAATGGAGAAATAAGCCACTTCCTTATTATGAATATTTATGTCTCGTTTTTGGGAAGGATAGAGCACGATGAAATAGAGCTCGAGACTTTGTTGAGATGCAACATGATGCAGAAACAGAAGATTAATCAATACCAATGGAAGATAATCATGATGAGCCGGTGGAGGTTGGTGAAAATGCACAAAGTGAGAAAGTCTCGAGTGCACGTACTAGAAAATGTAATAGCTGGGTTAATCCTTTTATTGAAGGGATTTCTAATGCGGACATATTGCTTGGAAAAGAACTTCATGGAGCGACCGCCTCTATGGCTCAATCTTTGAATGCTGACGTGAAATTGCAGAAGAAAACTGCTATGGTGAGTTCCGAGATTTCTAAAATTCCTTCCATCTCACGATTAGATAAATTCAAAGCAAGCCGAAAAATAATGTGAGAGCCGGAAGCAGTTTTAACGTTTTGGAACTTGGAAGGAAATGAGAGAGAGGATTTAGTAAAGTTTATGCTAGAAGAGTGATTTCTAATTTATGAGTTATTTTAGTCGGAGAATTATATGCAGAGTCGTTATGCTGATTTGGTATTCTTGAGCCTATATGTGTTGCAAATATTTTCTTTTATTGTGCTATATTCACGGTAAAATGGTAAAGTGAACTTGGTTGAATGTGTAGATTTGTTCCAACTAGAAAGGATTGTGATGTATGTCTCTTATATATATATAATGCGTGTGGGGGGGGTTGTGGCGGGAGTGGTGATAGTGGTGATAGTGGCGGTGGCGGCAGGAAGTGTGGGTGGAAGGGGGGGAGGTTGTGGTGGGGTGGGTTGGGTGTGCGTGTGCGTGTGTGTAATGATAAATTTTTAATATAAAAAATAAATAAAAGAGTATTTTGGTCTTTTGATATGGTTCCATTGCAATTCTTTCGATAAATTTACAAACAAACGCAAAATAGGATTGGATTGGAATGGAATTCAATTTTATTCACTTTTCTACGAAACAAATATGAACATGAATCTAATTCCTTAAGAATTTAATTCCTATAGGAATGGAATTTTTTAAGGAATTTAATTCCTTCAAATTTCGTGAAACAAACGCAGCCTAAGTTTATTATGCTCAACATCTTGTATTTTGTAACTAGATTAATTGCCCGTGTAATACACGGGTTGGTTTAAAAATGATAAATATTATTACACAAAATTAAATAATTATAATACGTGAAAGAAAATGAGAATTTAAAAAATGATGACAGATGACGTCAACACTTATACCAGTGGTGTAAGCGACACATGCGAGGGGGGAGCAATAAAAATATGTTATCATGATACGATGTGACGTGATTGTATTTCTTGTATAATAAGGTCAAATATTTATTGATTATAATTAAAAACAATTTAAAATGTTTTAAAAATATTTTAAAATCATAAAACTAAAATTTTGATTAAATATGATATTTAAAATGTATAAATAGTAAATATAATATTTGTAATTTAAAGTGGACAAATATAATATTTTAAGATTTAAGGACATAAATGAAATTAATTCAAAAATTTTTTAATTTAAATAACGTTATAATTGAAAACCAAGAAAAATCAAAATTGGATTTTAATATTTATCAAAATGAATAGTCAATATCGTATAATTAAAATTGATTTGTTAATAAATGGCTAGGATAATACAGTAAAATTGATTCAAATTATTCTTTTATTTATATAAGAAGAGAGATTGTTTAAAAAAATGATTATTACATAAGAGATAAATTTAGTGGCTAAGATATTATTTAAATTAACCATATTTAGAGATCAATTTGATTTGATAAGTATACGTGTTATTTTTATATAAATAAGCTATATATGTATGATATGATTTAATAAATTTAGCGGATAGAAATTTTGAAGCAGAGAAAATTTAAAGTCAAAATTGAAATTTTAATTTTGATTAAATAAATGATTAAGATTTAATTTTGATTAAATGAAAGGTTAGGATCCTTTAATTAAGTTGATGAAAATCAGTCTTTTATTTGTATTAGAAGATAGAAGATAGTCTCTTATTGTAACACCGTATTTTCACCGATAAAATTTTCATTTACATTAACACTGCGGAAGCGTTTACCAAAACATAAAAGTATTTACAACTGAAGTTAAACTATTGTTTAACAAAACCACCCAGTTTAAAATACAGTATTACAAAAACTACGGCTCGTCACAATTCCAATCAGAGTGCCTGTCAATTATTCCCCAGGCTACAACCCTCACGACTAAACCGCAGAACTCACCAGCCACCTGTAAAAGTAATGAGAGGTGGGGGATTAGCACAAAGCTAAGTGAATGAAAGTAAACCACCACAGATATATCAGCAAATAACCGCAGATATCAACAACCGTAAACACATAATCACCCTTTGGAAGAACGGCGGATCTGCAGATCCTTCAACCAATGCCGGCCAAAGCAAAGGTTTACCGTTAGCTTATTTGCTATTCTCACACAGTATTATCCTAGGTTGCAACAAATGCATCCAACGATCTCAATACTGATTAGTTGATAGCAAACCATCCCAGCCTTTAGCCCCCCAAACATGTATACATATCACTGACGCAACAATTAATTAACAAATCACCAGTTAATCAATTATCAGATATACAATCTATCCAAGCGTCAACCAATCAATAAACAGTTGCAACCAAACCAGTTACAACTAATATCACCCGTGAGTAAACATCCACTCACCTTGAGTTATCGAACTCCCACTCAGTGGTCTAATATTACCGAGCCTTGTCCTTTCCTGAGATCAAAATAAACTGAAATCAGTAACCAATACATAAATATATACCAAACACATATATTTATATCCTTTTAATCAAACATAAGCATGTATGATTCACATATGCATAAACATATAACACATATTTAATATGTTAACTTAAACCAAGTAAAACATATTAAAAATAAACAACTTTCTGAAATAGTGCCCGTCGCGCCGCGACAAGTTATCCGTCGCGCCGCGACCCCTGTTGGATTTCAAAATCCGGAACCCTACAATCGGATTTCGAGTCGGATTTTCAACAATCCGGATTTAAGTGTCGGATTCTGTCAAGTCTCGGATTTCCGAAGGGTTCTTTTGCAATTTCATCGGATTCCAACAATCCGAATCTAATCTCTCGGATTCCACCCTCGTCGCACCGCGACCCTTAGCGTAGCGCCGCGACATGCCGACTTCCAGCTTATCTTCTCCAAGCAAGTGTCGGATTTCCAGCAAACATTACTCCCCAAATCCGATTCAAACCCTCATAAATCAATATGAACACTTCTAAAACATGTATAAACATCTTATAACATGTATCTAACATCAAGAACACATCAATAACAATTAAAACACCAATTCAAACAAAACCCATTTGTCAAGTATGGAGCTTCAAGCTTCATTCATGGTGTTTCATCATGTACACATGTTTATCATTAGAAAAGCATACCAATATGATCAACATCATATAAGGAACATATTCATACCTTGCTTTGAATTTACAAACCACAAATCCAATCTTTCACCTTTTCAAGTTTATGTTTCTTTCTATGCTTTTCTTTTCAAGAACACAACACACACTGGCTATCGGTTTTTCAAATGATACAACAAATCAGAAATAATCCTCAAATACATAAGCAGGAGGTGTCAACCTCCCTAGCTTCCAAACCATGCACACACACACTTTCATACATACATACTTAAATGTATATATATATATATACCCGTACACACACACACACATATATATATATATATAAATTAATCTTTGATTAGTTAACTTATCAATTAATTCAATAATTGCCATTAGTAAATAATTAAACATATAATTAAATACTAATCACGTGTTTAAACATACCTTGGCCTACGTAACTAATAGGCCCAAAATCAGGATGTTACACTTATGCAACTAATTAAAAAGACAAAAATATCTTACTTTTTTGCTTGAAAATAGTGTTGGGAAAAATAGGCTTATAAATAAATCCTCTTTTGTTGACACAAAAATATACAACTTGTTTATATAATTGTATGTATTAACATTAACATTAACATATGTGCACATATACATATATATATATATATATATTCAATCAAATATATTCTCATCCATAATCTACAAAATAAGCTTTATCAAATGATCAAGCTTCAATCGTCAAGATCCGAGTTCAAGTAGAAGTCGATGTTGAAGTCTCCTACAAATAAAAATTCAAAGTCTATGAGCTTACAAAATAAATAATCAAATGAGTTTAAGTTTTTATAAAATAATTTTTATAAAAATCACAAGCTTGGAAGTCAAAGCAAAAATTCCCATTTTGGCAAATACTAAACACAATCTTCTATTGAAATAAGCCAAAACCATATTTAGCAAAAGAAATCTCCGAAAGAGGTAAACTTCCAACATGCTTTGTGCATTTGGTTTCCAAACTACCATTTTCCTGATTAGATTCAAACTTAAGAAGTATGACACTTACCCAACTTTTCTAAAGCTTCTTTTCAGTGCATTTTTATGGTAAAAATGGGTTGTGTGTGGTTTTGGTAAAAGCCCAACGTCTATATGCACAAGGCTAAAAAATCTCTAGCAGTGCGACGGTCGATTCCACGGTCGACCGTGGATCGACTGGACACTTTTTGAGCATCAAACTTTTTCCTTATTTAAAGCAACTCAAGTCGTATGTTTTACTCACCTCTTGCAATCTGAAAAAAACACAGAATACATAAAAATCTTGTGAGCTCATATTCCTTGATAATTCAATCTTTCAAGATCAAGAATCAAGCAAGAGTGAAAGCCTTCAAGTTCATATACTTCATTACATTCATATACATTTGCAATAGTGTGAGGATAATCTCTAGCCTATAGAATTAGAGAGAAGTGAGGATCAACTCTAGCCTTTCCAATTAGAGTGAAGTGAGGTTTATCTTAGCCTTGTTTGCAAGAGTGAAGTGTAATTCTTGTAAGCTAAAGAGAGAAGTTGTAAAAGTTTTATCTCTACCTTCAAAGAGAAAAGTTAGTAGAGCAACTCTTGGTGGGTGAGGCCAAGGAGTGGATGTAGATCAAGGTTGTTAACCCTTGCTTGAACCACTATAAATCATTGTGCCCAAATTGGTGATATCTTTATTCCTTAAACTCTTTAATTACTTGCAAATATTGTTAAAAACTTCAAAAAGTGGGCATATAACCTATTCACCCCCATCTAGGTTCTAACAAATACCATTATACTCTTGTGTTTTTTTATATTATTTGTCTTAATTTAAATAATTAAAAGTATATTAATAAAACTAATAAAATAATATTATATTATATATTATAGAAACACATTCTCTCTACCTGACAGCCAACCACACCCTTCTCTCTCACACCACCACCACCCACCCTTCACCCTCAGACCATTCTTCAACTTGTGTGCTATGTGTGATGATTTGGAGCCAAGAAAACAAGAACAGGGGAGCTAGAGGATCTCCATCCTTGCATTCAAACTCCAAGGAATTGTGGAAAGAAACACCATGTAATGCTCCTAACTTCATGGTGATCACATTGATGTATTTCTTCTATAGATTTAAGCTGGTTTCAGAAGGATTAGAGAGCTGTGTGTGTGTGTGTTCTTGAGTCTTGACTATGCATATGCCGGGAGGAAATCAAGTGGGTTTTAGGTCTTAACTTGATGATGTACAAATTTTTTTTAAAAGGAGCCGTTTATATGATAGGAGTAATATGTTACAACTAATAAAAATCGATTTAGTCAAGTTTTGGATGGGTTTGATTTTTGGACATGGCGACTGTAGGAACAAAGGAGTAGTCTGACCAAGATGACTCCTGTGCGACTTGGCTTGGTCTGACCTAGTGGTCTGACTTGGCCTGGTCCGACTTAAGTCATTCGACCTAGTGGTCCGGCTTGGACCCTTGTCATACTTGCATGACTTAGACCCTTGTCTGACTTGTATGATTTAATAATGTGTCCGACCCAAGACTTGTCCGACTTTAGCTTTGGTCCAACTTAGGTGTGGTCCGACTTAGGATGGTCTGACTTATAGTTGGTCTGACTTAGGTATGGTCCAACTTGAGGTGTTGGTTTGACTTGTAGTTGGTTTGACCTAGGAGTGGGGTCCGACTTAGTGGACTAATACATTGGGCGACTTGAAGTTGGGGACTTGTATCCGGTATTAATTCAGTAAGTTATGATTGTAGGTTCTAGCGATCGAACCCACAACAATACAATTGTAATACCCCAATTACTGAAATCAATAAAAGAATATTTTATTGGTGACAATTGTTATTGCTATGATTGAATTGAGTTATGGGCTGTATTAAATTAATTGGCCTTTGGGCTTGAGTGGTCATTAATTAATGGATAAGAAGTTTAGGCTAATAGCTTGGTGGGCTTGAGTTGCCTTGGGCCAAGCTTTGTAAGGAAAGCATAAATAGGTGGTTAGGGTTCAGCCCCCAAGAGACCACCATTTTCACTGTTCCATTACCAGAGAAAGAGAGAGTGTTTGTGTGTGTGCTTCTCGAAGTTGTGAAGAAGAAGAGGAAGGTTCAAGCAACATTTAGACCGAAAATCTCAAAGAAAAGTATAAGGTAACATTCCTAAACTCATTCTGATCATATAGATATCAAATCCTACTCTGTTAGGGTGATAAATTAATGGTTGGACATTGGGTTTCTAGGGCTTTGGTGTATATGAGAAAACCAGGAAAAAACATTAAGACTAGAGCCTTTTAATACTTGATAAAATGTAAACTTATCCTAAAGGATTTGTTTAAATGAATGGAGAAATGATTTGTGACAAAAATAAAATAAAATGATTAAGTTTTAAGAAGGTTTGATTTTTGGCAATGGAGTCTATAGGTTGAAAAGGAGGACTGACAGGGAAGATACATGGTCCGACTTATGACAATTTTATATGGTCCGACTTATGACAATTTTCTATGGTCCGACTTAAGGTGTTTGACATGGTCCGACTTATGACAATTTTATATGATCTGACGTATGACAATTTTATATGATCCGACTTAAGGTGTTTGACATGGTCTGACTTATGACAGTTTTGTATGGTCCGACTTAAGGTGTTTGACATGGTCCGACTTATGACAATTTTATATGGTCCAACTTAAGGTGTTTGGCATGGTCCGACTTATGACAATTTTGTATGGTCCGACTTATGGAAATTTTGTATGGTCCGACTTATAACATTTTTATATGGTCTGACTTAAGGAATATTGAAGTGGTCCGACTTATGTATATAAATATTGGTCCAACTTGTAAGTATTAGTCCGTCTTAGTGAATTCGAAACTGGTCCGACTTAGAGCAAAAAACGATAACCAATATTAATATACTATGTGCACCGTAGGATCGTGCTCCGGGACTCATGATCAAGCAAATTTGTAATAATTGTCAATCGAGAAACTGAGATTGCAAACATGTGAGTACTCTTACTTACAACCTAAACTGATGATATAAGTGACTATGACACGTGGTATGTGTTAGATGATATGATGTGCTTTGTTTAATGATGTGACCGTTCACTTCGGTGACGGGAATGATAGGACCGTTCAATTCAGTGACGAATATGATAGGATTGTTCACTTTGGTGATGGATATAATGGGACCATTTACTTTGGTAACGGGAATGATGGGACCACTTACTACGGAAGCGGGAATGTGGGACCGTTTACTACGGTAGCGGGAATGTGGGACCGTCTACTCCGGTAGCGGGAATGACTGATGTTGCATATGAGAAACAAGTTGATAACGTGATGATTGGTTTTAGTTGTAAGTAATGTGCTCGCTAAGCCTTGTGCTTACGGTTGTTGTTTAACTTTTTTTTCAGATGATGACCATGGCGGGGCTCTAGCTAGTACTTGATAGCTCATCCCCAATCTCATTTCCGCGACATTTTAGACTACTTTAAATTATGTTACATTTAACAATCACTGTTGTTCGAATTTAAGACTTCAGTTTAACTTCTACCCGGGTTGTAATTAACATTTTACAGTATTGATATCGCCGTCACCACCACCGTCTCCGCCGCCGCCACTACCACCACTGCCACCATCACTTAGGATAGGGTGGGGTAGGGGATGGGGGTAAGGTGTGGGTGTGGTAGGGTAGGGTATGGGTAGGGTGGGGTAAGGTGGGGGTGGGTTAGGAGTGGGGTGGGGTGGGGTAAGATAGGGTGGGGTGCGGTAGGGTAAGGGGTGGGTAGGGTAGGGGGTGGGTGGGTGGGGTAGGGTAGGGGGTGAGTGGGTGGGGTAGGGGTGGGTGAGGGTAGGGTAGGGGGTGAGTGGGTGGGGTAGGGGTGGGTGAGGGTAGGGTAGGGGTGTGGTAGGGTGGAGTGGGGTACGGGTAGGTAGGGTAGGGTAAGGGTGGGGTAGGGGTTGGGGCTGGGGTGGGATGGGTGGGGTAGGGGTAGTAAGGGGGTGGGATGGGTGGGGTAGGATGGGGTGAGGAAAATATTTTATTTACTTATTATATAAATAATAATAATTAATTAATATTAAATGGATTGATCCGGGTCAAGATCCAATAATAATCGATTCGATCCAAATCTAATTAAATAGAGCTCCATGTTATTGGATCCGATCCAAATCCATTTAATTGGGTCGACGGGTTATGTCAGATATTTAAAAGATCCGATCCAATTTGTTCAATTGACAGTCCTAGATCGGAGGATTTTTTTTCTCACCGGCGGACTTTTTCTATTTATTTCTAGTTTGATGTTTTGTTTATTATTATTATATTTAAATACTTAATTTGATGTGTTATTGGTTTTTTTTCTTATAACTTTTAACATACTATGTTTGGTGTAAATATGAATACGTATTTGTGATCATCTCATTTTTATATACACTTCGCTATAAATTTTATCGCAATAAGGTCTAAATATAATATTTCTTAATCGTCTCATTTTAATTTATATTAAATTAAATTTATTATAATACTACATTTATTTAAAAATTTATTTTTTTAAATTGTTATATTAAGAAAATACATTTGGTTTGTAAACATTTTATTACATTAATAATTATATTGAAATGTAGTTAAAAAGAATGTTTATAAATATATATATATATATATATATATATATATATTTATATTTACATCAAACGTTTCATATTAAAACTTATAAGAGAAACACAAATAATAAATAAATTATCTTTTAACTATTTTGACAAAACTATAAAATCTTTTTTTATATTTCACGCGCAGTATATGTAACTCGTTCTCTCTATTATGTGAATAGATTCATAAAGTGGAATACCTAGCTTTATCTATATATATGGCATTAAGACTATGTGCCTCTAACCAACGGGTGATGAGCTGGTTAGAGCATGGTATATTGCTACATCATTGCCCCTTCCTATCACTCTAAGTGAGTTGTTTTAATTGGTTCCCACTCACGTTCTATCCCTCTTTTTTTCTCTCTCTCTCTTCTTCTCTTTATCTCTATCCTCTCTCCTTTCTCTACATTTATTCCTAAAAAAAACTGATTGATGGGGATGTATGTGAGGGTTAGAGTGAGAGCATTCATCCAACTGGATGGAGCGTGACCCTATCACACACCGTTGCCCCATTCCATTCACTCAAAGTGAGTCATTTTAGCTATTTGATCATCACACCCAATTTTTTCTCTCTCTTCTTCTCTCTATCTATCTCCTCTCTCTACATTTAGTTCTTATTTTAAAAAAATAGAGAATGATTGAGGGGATGAATATGGGGTTAGTTGAATGAAGGGGGATGGTAAGAAAAAATAAGGTGTCGCTGATGTGACAAGAGAAAGAAGTGGGATGGATACTTATGGTCTTAGTGGATGAAAGGGGATAGAAGAGAAAAATGATGTGGTGAGAGGAAGAAGGAAGATAGATGCACATGGTCTATGATGAATGTGAAAGTGACGTTTCAAGACCCAAACCTTGAATGTGATTAATACCACCATTCGACCTTAATTTTTTTTTAATTACAACGCCATTCAATCGCACTACAACGGGATATGGGAAGGTATGATATAGAACAGGGTATGGGCCGGTTGCTTCGTAAGTATTATAATATGTATAGGAATTATTATACTTTTTATTCGGTTAAAAATAGGTTGACATATATAATAGTGTATACAGAAAAAAATACCCTTATTTTACCACTATATTGATATTTCTGCTACTTATCAATTTTTTTTTGCTTTAATTACCTTTTACAACAATGAGCTTGGTTCAATCTAAGTCTCTATAACCAGTTGTCCAAAACACTTTGTATTTTTGCTTGAAAACTCCGGTTCACAACCCACCATCCTTTGAAGATAAGATGTTTTCCAACTCATCCCTTATCATCAAAATAATCTTGTCATAATTTGTTACAAGGGTGAAATATGGTTTAATTATCAAAGTTTTATTTATTTTTCGGTTTAACCACTAAAGTTTTTTTAAAATGTTTTTACTATAAAGTTTCATTTTATAATCATTTAAATCCTTAAATTTTGTTTGGTTTTCACTTTTACCCATTTATTTACCTTTAACCTTAAAAGGTAAATTAGTAATTTTTCTTAATATTGTTCCTTCATCTGATATCGAGTTTAATCTTCATCTATGATTTGCCAAATAAAACTAATGAATCAACAAAATTATGAAGATGAAGATAGTATCAAATGACAAAACCCTAAAATCAATGGGTAATCTTGAACAAAGATTAAACACACACACACACAAAGGATGAATCTTTAATGAACAACAAGAAAATCAACAAAAATGTGAAGATGAAGATAACATCAAATGACAAAACCCTAAAATCAATGGGTAATCTGGAACAAAGATTCAACACACATGCACACAAAGGATGAAAAAATGAATCGAGATGGTTTCATACGGCGGCGGCTTTCATACGGTAGTGGTGGTTCTTTGATTTACCCCTGAAAAAACAAAATCGAGATGTTTCACCTTCTTAAACAACAAAAGGAAACGAAATCGTGGATTTGGTTGCGATGGCGGATTTGGTGGCGGTGGTGGTTATGGTGGTGGCGGAGGTTATGGCGGCAGTGGGTTTAGTGGCGGTGTAGGTTTTGGTGGGAGGGAAAGAGAGGAGATGGATATGGTGGCGACAAACATGAAGTTGGCGGAGGTTATAGTGGCGGTGGCGGTAGACATGAAGGTGGCGGTTGGGGCCGATTTGTAGAGAGAGAGTGTGACAGAGAGAGGTAGAGAGGGAGAGTGATAGGGTTAAGAGAGTTGAGTAGGGGGTTTTTAGTGAGTGGGGTATGTCGCCCGGGGGGGGGGGGGGAAGGGGTTTTAGGAGGTGTTTGGATATAAATACCGGTTTAGTAGGTAAAAATGGTTAAAGTGAAAGGTAAACAAAACTTTATTGGTTAAATCATTAAAAAAGCCTTTAATGGTTAAACCGAAAAGTAAATGAAACTTTGATAGTTAAATCATATTTCACCATTTGTTACAATCTATCCAAAACTTTTACGAGGACTCTCCAAAATGATAGATAATATAAAGGGAGACATTTAAAACTAATTAGTGAGTCTAGTACAAAAGAAAACAAGTTTTGATTTCTAAGCATCACTTGATGATCGTGTAACCGGTAACCCAAAATAAATAAAGGAGAGAAACGTATTTTCATTTCACCATAAAGGTATACTTTCACGATTGCACTTATTCAACTATATATCAATTTCGATTCAAAAAAAAAGCAAAAGTTTTGCGTTTTTTACTTTTAGCCGGTTAATTTGATGAAAACATTAAAGAAGTCGAGTAAGATATTTGACATTTGAGTGAGACAATTCATCAAAGAAGTTTGAGTTATTGGCGAATTGTAATCATGAGCCATCTGGACAACCCCTGTCCCCTTCCAATTGCCATCCCTTTAAACATCCCGTTTGAGAAAGCCACTAGCATTAAATTTTGTAAACTTTCAACCACCAAGAGAAAATGAGTGAGGATAGTATGTCGCCTTGTAAGTAATGTTATTTCCATCATAGATTATTTGGTCAGTGATCAATTGATAAGGATTAATATGGTAGCTGATGATGAATCGTGAACACACCTTATCCATTTTTAGTCAAAAGTTTTTTCAAAATCAGAAAATCTTCACTTCCTTTTTAGTCAACTCATTATCAATAAGGATTCCATTTATGATTTATCCACCTTTAACAAAATTAGTTTGGTGGGACTTATAGACTTAGGAATGGCAACGGGGCGGGGATTGGTCCCCTCGTCCCCGTCTCCGCTTAAAAAACCGTCATGATTTAAACGGGGATCCCAGCGGGTAACCAGGAAAAATCATGGGGAAACGGGTATCATAGTTTAATTCAAACATTTGATTAAGTGGGTAATTTTATCGCGTAGATACCCGTTAAAATATAACTGTGTTTTTTCACCATGAGGATTGTCACTGTTAAGATCTTACCACGAGTTTTAGAAAATGATTATACTAAATTATACAACATTATCGAATACAAATATATTTGAACCGAAATTAAAGACTTAAAGAATCTAAATGCATCCAAAATATCAAAACCAAACAATCCAAATAAAGACAACGATTAAAATTTGGTTGTGTGAAAGTGTATAAATATTTTTATATTTTCTATGTAAAACTAATATTATATATATTTATATATATGTATAATTAATATTAAATTATAAATGGGTATCGGGTAACCGTGCCGGGGATCATCAAACCCGTCCCGGTTTAAAATAATCGGGTTTTCCCCGTCCCTGCCTCGTTTATGTCGGTTTTCAGTTTCCACGTCGGTTTCGATTTTCTTTTTGGCCATCCCTACTTGTAATTTTCTGCAAAACCTTTGATAGCCGGTTAGCTAGCCAACATTTTGCCGGAATTTTCTGTTTATTGAATTAGTGATTAGAAAACCAACACCAACGTTGCACGTTTGCTTATTGATCTTTTACATTATACATTTAATTAGAAAATGATAAATCAAAGTGTCTTGGTCCAGCTGTATAAGAGTTTATAAAACGTACTTCCAATCTTAGTAGTATGGATTATAATCAAGGTACTATCAATAGGTGTAGAATTAGAATTATATGATCTAGCTTTTAAAAAAATTAGTAATTGGTTATAAATATACAAGATAAATTTCAGTTTGAACCATAAAAATGCAAATATATTTTTGCAACAAAAATCTCACCACCAATTACTAAAACTTACTTTTGATTATGTAACATTTTCCATACTTTTGGATTTGCATTAACATGAGAAATGACAAGAACTAAAAACGTTATTGATCGAGTGTAGTTTTAGTTCATCATATTCAGAGGCCCTTCAAATGACAAAAGCATATGTATACCCATCAGGTTGACCCAGACTGTGGCCTGATAGTTATTTTGTATATCACCATTTTTTGCGGCAATTGTCATGTTATAAGTTGTCCCGTCAACCACTTTTTTCTCGGCATCGACCACTTTCTCAAACTCTAAGACTTGTTCCGTTTCCTCGTTGTGTTTGTTCACTGCATACTTCCCGCTCGCCACCACTTCCGGATCGTTAGGATCAACCGGTGAAAACCCGCCAACAATCTCACTCTCTCCCAAACCTTTAGATACATCAAGATGAAGAAAACACGTAGTCAAACCGAGTAGGGTGAAGAGAAGAATTTGACTACAGGTTGTCATTCTATATTGGCGTATATAGAGTTTGTATGTTGAATGCTATATATACCATTACAGACATTATGACTTTTGTAGACAAATGGTTGATTAATTAATGAATTAATATGACAATAAATAATAATAAGATCAAAACGTGCAATAGATTCATTAATTAATCTTTAATATCATAATAATAACATACAAAACAACGTAATAAGTATCGATCTTATCAAGTTAGTATGTTTTTGAACAACAACATAAGCTTTACAATTAAATTTCAAGATTTAATTAAGAAAAAAAAACTCTCTCTATTTTACTATAACATAGTAACATATTGTTCTAAACCTACTAAACGATGATTCGTAGAATTCATAAATTCTCTTTTTTATCTTATTTAACACATGTATTGATCTAGTAATTAAGATGATATAGTAAAGCTCTTCAATTAATTAACTAATGAATTTTGTTTGTTGAAATGCTATATAAATGGAGGAAAAGGCAACACGATTGTTAACTAACAGACACAGCGAGTCAAACTAGGAACAAGTAAGACTACCGGTTTAAAATGGATTGAAACAGTAAGTCTAAGAAAATCTAAATGTGTTTTTTGATTTTGGAATATTTATTTTCGCTTTTTGAATATTTTCCGTCAAATGTCTTTGCCGAATATTATTTTTCCGTCTTCAAATAGGGTTTTCTATTTCAATTTTCAAATTCCTTGTTTGTTACGATCTGAATTTGGAATATGGTTTTCGTTTCAATTCAAACTTTGAATTTTGTGTTCGTTTTCAATTCAATTTGAATTTTGATTTCTTTTTTGGTTCAACTTTTATAATATATATATATATATATATAATATAAAATAAGCGGAGAGATATACTACACTTCTACCAATCCAGTACCGGACTACAGGTAATGGCATTAAACACCATAAATAAAAATTAAAATAACACAACATCAAATACAACTATAAAGTTAGTTCAAAATACCAAGGTATCGAATAGTCAAATTCCAAAGTACTAATATGATGTAATTAAATATAAAAATAACAAACAACATAAAAGCATACACGAAACTCAAGATCAAGAGATGAGAGACGTGGGAGATATAAAATTAGTGATCACGATGTTCTTCATGAAAAAGTTCATTTTTTTTTTCTTAACGAGAACCTTTTAAGATCATTAGATCTATAACGGTTCACATGTAATTCTTAGATTTTTTTAATGGCGGCGAATTATATAGCCTTCTAAGAATTCGATTACTGCGTTATTGAATTGGGAATCGGGGTCTTAATGAAAATAAATTGTCTGGAGTTTATGCTTTGGTTTGCACTTATTGTTAGGTTATCTGGAAATCTAGGAACGCCAGGGCTTTTCAAGACGGTAAACGTGGTTCAGCAAGCTAAGTTGCCATGGTCTAAGGTAGAAAATTTAATATATATATATATATATATATATATATATATATATATATATATATATATATATATATATATAGAGGAAGGTTCATGCGAAAAGGGGTTTATTTGCGAAAAATGCGAGAAGCGTTTACAACCATCAGATCAATATCAAGGGCTAGAATTATGTATGGTATTTTGGTAATTAAGTTATATCTTTAAGGATTATTAAATAAAATCAAAAGGGTAAAATAGACTATTCACCTCTCCTATCTATTTAATTACCTAAAAAGTCTCTCTCTCTATCTATACATTAAGTACACCTAAAAAAAGCTCTCCATATCTATACTACTATATAAACCATTTAACATTATCTCTTCTCTTAAATTTTAAGACTTTTTAAAATTCAATCAATATAAAATCTTGACCCTTCATTTAATCTAAATTAATCTCATCCACTCAATCTTTAACTATTTTTATTCTCTCCTAATTTATTTTAACTTTTTATTCAAAATATATTCTCTCATACTAAAATAATTATTCACCTATATCAACATGATTTTTAAAATCTTATTAACTCTTCTCTTTATTTCATCAATATAAATCTTTTGTTCTTCTTTTATTGTCTTTTAGAATTTATTTTTAAAATAAATAAAATAGTTAAATATAAATAAAATAGTTAAATGTAAATAAAAGAAAATTTGAAGAAAAAACGGACATGTTGTTGTAGAAAACTTTTTCGTGACATTGAATCGCGCGAATAACATAGCATTACATTCTTGAATGCGACATATTGTAAACAAAAACTATTTGCCGCCGCAGCATTGCGCGGGTATGATGCTAGTATCTATACATACGTACACCACATGCTACAAGAAAACCTAATCTCTAATTTCACCAGCTCCTCCACAGCCTCAAAAAATGGAAGACCACCGCCGCCGCCAACAATATTGTTCTATATATGAAGGTCTCCACCGGGCACCGCCATTGTGTTGGGTTTGAAACCCTAAACTCATCTCTCTCTCTCTCTACGGTTTCTCTTAACCACAGCCGCCCCCCTTGTCGGAGGAGGAAGAGCACCACCACTGCCGCCATGGATCCGAAGAACACCACCACCATTGTGGTGGGTTTGAAACCATAAACCCACCCCCTTGCCGATCTGAAGAACACCACCCCCGCCACCATGGATCTGAAGAACACCACCACCACAATCAACATCAGCGACGACGTCGGCCTTCGAATCATCATCGAAATCCAGATCTGGTTTGTAGTTCTTAACTTCCTTCACCATCAATTTATCACGAGTTCATCGAAATCCAGATCTGGTTTGTTTTTGTGGGTTATGCATGGTTAGTCCTTACGGTGGCGTAGCCCTAAAACTACGGAGGAGGAACCGATTAAACTCCGTCATCTCACCTCCGGTAATGTTCAACCGGTGGATTTGGTTTTACAGATTCTACAGTCATATGTTTGTTTTTAGTTTTTTTTAAACTTTTTTTCTTGAATCTGTATATTCAAGTAGATAGGTATGAATATTGTGAATAAATTTTTTAATTCTCATGGGATTGAATCTGTATATTCATTTTTGTGTTTGTGTTATTATTTTAATTCAATGTTTAGTATTGAACACCCTTAATAGTCTTAGATTTATTTAATTCTTATGGGATTGAATCCGTAATTTTTACGGGATTGAACGGTTTTTATTGTAATTCTTACGGGATTGAATCTATAATTCTTATCGGTTGTGTGTTCAACCGTTTTTTTTATGTTTAGGATTTTGTTTATTATTGAACATAGTTGTTTATTATTGAAATGATTGCTTATTAGTTGTGTGAAGGGTTTTGTTTATTATTGAACAAATATTCATTCTAATTTTGATTATTGGTTATTATAGTTTACTAATAACACCCCTCTTTTTTTTATAAAGAACATAGAGGATCTTAAAAGTAAAAAAATCAAAATAGAAAATAAAATAATTAATTTGAAAAAAAAATCATTGAAATAATATTAAATAAGAGTTCACTGGTGAATAAAGTAATTAACATAAATTTTAATAATTAAAAACTTGTAAATTTTTTGTTGTGTTCATTGTTGAATACCGTAAATTTAATATTTTACTATTAAATTATTTATAATTTATTTTGTTTAAAAATTGAAAGAGAGAGAAATAGATTGGAGAGAGAAATAATATTGTTTACTAATGTGTCCTTTTGAATTAAAATAAATGAAAAATAAGATTATATAAGCCATTAGATCAAATACAAATAAGAGGTCAGGATTGCTTCTCGCACTTTTCGCAAATAAGACACTTTTCGCATGAACCCTTCTCTCTCTCTCTCTATATATATATATATATGGGAGAGTTCATGCTAAAAGCACTTTATTTGCGAAAAGTGCGAGAATCAATCCTAAATTCTTATTTCTATTTGATCTAGTGGCTTAAATTAATCTTATTTTTTTATTTTTTTAATTCAAAAGGGTATAATAGTAAACAATATTTTTTTTCTCTCCAATCTATTTCTCTCTCCTAAAATTTTTAAATAAAATAAATTATAAATAATTTAATAATAAACTAATAGTGTTATGATATTAAACGATGTACATAGCCAAAATATTTATGAGTTTTTAATTATTAAAAGTTAAATACATTAAATTTTATTCAATAATAAACTCTTAATTTATATTATTTCGTTATTAATTTTTTTTTCTTTTTTCTCTTTAATCTTTACATTTTTTTATTTTTCTATATCATCTTTTCAAGTATAATAAACGGTTGTTTATTATTGAACAATGAAAAATACATTTATTTCCGTGTTCATTACCAAACAAAAAATCGTTCTTTATCTTCATTTTTTTGTATTCGTTGGTTAACAAAACCATAACCAACCAAACTAAAAATCCTGATCAACAAACTGTAACAACCAAAACTAAAATCAACTTTATTTTGAGTATGATGAACAATCTATAATATTTTACACAAAAGTAACCTAAAAAAGCTTCGGGAATGTAACACCCAAGGAGTAATCGACCTACCACGAGCCAAGATTCGGGAATGTAACACTTTCACTGTGCCTACACTGCCAAATCAAGGCTCTGATACCAAAAGTAACCTAAAAAAGCTTTTAAAACTTAGAGTATTTAAAAATTCACTAATAACTCATTAATCACTATAAAACACTAATATTCACTAATGAATCATTACAGATATAAAAAAAATCACCATTGAATAGAGATTTTTTACTCAAGAAATGACATTGAACAGAGATTTGTTACTCAATAAATCACTATTGAACAGGAATTTGTTACTCTTATAGAGTTTCAGATACAATGAATAAAATGTAACACCGTATTTTTAACACAAAAATTTTCATTTTCATAAATAATGCGGAAGCGAATTAAAATAACCAAAGTGTTTACAACTGTACAAACACTACTGTTTAAATATCAGTATTACAAAACACGGCTCGCCACAAAATAAAATATCAGAGTCCTAGGTGATTTCTCCCTAAGCAACCACTCTCAGCCGAGCCGCTGACTTACCAAAACCTGTAAAAAGAGTGAGAGGTGGGGGATTAGCACAAAGCTAAGTGAATGGAGTCAAACCGCAACAGATATATCAGCAAATAACCGCATCAATATCAAAAGCACATAACAATTATCGTGCCCCGGGAAGACCGGCGGTTCTGCAGGAACCTTCAACCAATGCCGGCCAAAGCAAAGGTTTACCGATAGTTCATTTGCTATTCTCACACAGTATCACCTTAAGTTGCAACAAATGCATCAAAAGATCCTGATACTGATTAGCCGATAGCAAACAAACCCAGCCCATATACCCAGCCGAAGCTGACTTCCCAACCTCATGTATACATATCAATGACGCACAATTAATTAACAATCAGCAGTTAATCAATTATCAGAGTAATAGTCTATCCCTGCGTCAAACCAATAACAGTTGCAACCCAAGCCAGTTACAATCAATAACATCTGTGAGTAAACGTCCACTCACCTCAAGCTTTCAGTTTTCTCCACTCAGTGGTCTTATATTACTGAGCCTTGCTTGTTCCCGAGAACACAACAAACTAAAATCAGTAACGATTCATAAATATATGTCAAACACATAAATTTATATCCTTTTAATCAAACATAAGCATGTATGATTCTCATATGTATAAACATATAACCCACAATTAATATGTTAACTTAAACCCAAGAACAACATATTAAAAACAAGTCAAATTCTGAAATAGAGCCCGTCGCGCCGCGACACAATACCCGTCACGCCGCGACCCTTATCGGATTTCAAAATCCGGAACCTTCAATCGGATTTCGAGTCGGATTTTGCTAAATCCGAATCCAAGTGTCGGATTCTGCCATGTCTCGGATTTCCAAGGGCCACTTTGAAATTTCAATCGGATTTCCAGCAATCCGACTCAAACTCTCGGATTTGAACCTTGTCGCGCCGCGACCCTTAGCGTAGCCTCGACACTCGGATTTCAAGTTGTCTTCTCCATTAAACAGTCGGATTTCCAGCTAATAATACCATTCCAAATCCGACTAAAACCCTCATAAAACATTATGAACACTTCTAAAACATGTATAAACACCTTATAACATGTATAGAACATCAAGAACACATCAAATCCTTTTAAACATGGCATTTCCTACAAAACCCACCAAACAAGTTTACTTCTAAACTTCTAACATGGCATCTTTATGTTCTAAGCATGATTTCACCAACAAAACATATCACCATGATCAGAATCATGCTAGGATCATAGCTATACCTTTGGTTTGTATTAGCACTCAACAAATCAAAACCTTCACTTTTCAAGTTTGATAGCTTTCTTTGCCTATTCTCTCAAGAACACATACACACACTTTCACAATCGGTTTTGCAAGGAGAAGCAATTCATATGTTAACCAATATTAACCCACGTATGCCTTTTCTCAAAATTAGTAGCATGAGGTGGCAAGTTGATATCTAATATCACTATACTCTAACATGCAAACCAAATCATACACACATATATATTTATATACATATCTGCTCATGAATACAAACATATATATAATTCATATATTTAATTAAAACCATGTAACTAAATATTAACAAAACATTAATCACAATTAATCACGATTAACGTACCAAATCCACCTAATCTACTAGGCCCGGTCTGAGGATGTTACAAATCCTCCCCCCCTTAACAGGATTCCGTCCTCGGAATCTATTCATTAACAAACAACTGAGGGTAACGAGCTCTCATATCAGCCTCTGTTTCCCACGTCAAATCTGAATCCAAACTATGCCTCCATTTTACTAGAACCATCGGAATCTGTTTCTTACGCAGTTTCGTCACTTTCCGATCTAGTAGTTCAATGGGTTCTTCCACTAGTCTCTTGCTGGAAACTACTTTAAGATCATGTAGAGGTAGAATCTGACTCTCATCCTCAACTCTACATTTCCACAAGTAACAAACGTTGAAGGTATTGTGAATACCTGATAATTCCGCTGGAAGATCAAGAGTAACCGTTCGATCATTAACAACCCATTGGACACGAAACGGTCCAATATACCGCGGAGCTAGCTTTCCCCGCTTCCCAAAACGGATAACCCCTTTCCACGGAGAAACTTTCAGATAAACCAATTCCCCCTCAACAAAAGTAACGGACCTATGACGCGGATCAACATACATCTTTTGTCGATCCTTCACAGCTTTCAACTTTTCTCGTGCGATAGCAACTTTATCTGCGGTGATCTGCACAATATCAGGACCTGCATACTGTTTCTCACCCGCCTCTAACCAACAAGTAGGAGTACGGCAGCGACGGCCATATAACATCTCATAAGGCGGCATACCGATACTCGAGTGGTAAGAATTGTTATACGCAAATTCAACCAACGGTAGATGGGAATCCCAAGAACCTCCGTATTCTAATACACATGCCCGCATCATATCCTCGAGTGTCTGAATAGTTCTTTCTGATTGCCCGTCTGTCTGTGGGTGGTAAGCTATACTCAGATTAACACGTGTACCCAACTCCCACTGTAAACTGTTCCAGAAGTTCGACACAAACCTGGAATCTCTATCTGATACAATCGAAAGCGGTATACCATGTCGGGAAACAACTTCATCTATATACAACTGAGCCAACTTACTGAGTGACGCCGTCTCACTGGTAGCCAAAAAGTGAGCACTCTTGGTCAATCTGTCAACGATCACCCAAATCATATCATGATTCCTCTGCGTATGCGGAAGTTTCGTTACGAAATCCATCGTTATATGCTCCAACTTCCACTCTGGAAAGAGAGAGTGAGAAAGAGCATTGCGTAGGGAGAGATAGCGTGATGGCGGCGGCGGCGAGGGTCGGAGAAGGGATGGGGGCGGTGCTGGTGTCGTTCTTAAGACAGATCCGTCGGTGGTGCATTGGTTATTTTTAGCATGGATGGTAAGAGAGAGCGGCGTAGGGTGGGAGAGAGAGAGAGCGTGACGGTGGTGGTGATGGTTGTTTTTATGGCGGCGGCGAGGATTGAAGCAACGCGGCGCTGGTGTCATTCTTCAAGACATATTCGGTGGAAGGAAAGAGAGAGAGAGCGGCGCAGGGAAAGGCGTGACGGCGGTGGTGATGGTTGTCGCCGGCGACCTTTGAGCTAGGAGAAACCCAAATTTTAGAGAGAGAGAGATCTGGAGAATTTGTTTAGAGAGAGATATACGGAGAATTTGAACAGATGAAGTCAAACATGGGAGACTTCGGAGTGTATCTTTAAAATAAATATAAGATTTGGTTTAAGCTTTTAAAAGACAATCATATCCTCTTCCTTTTGTATTAATTCCCTTTGTTTTTAAATTAATTACAAAATTGCCATAAATTATCTTGATCATTGATTAAATAATCTAATGGTCTAGAAAGTTTCTCGCACTTTTCGAAAATAAATTGTTTTTCGCATAAACCTTTCTCTCTCTATATATAGTTGACAGAGCAGAGAGAAAATTATTAAAAGTGGTTTTTTTAATCAATATTACACTAAAAACTTTTAGACGTGGAATATAATTTTTTATTTTTAAAAAAAGTATATATAAAAATTATTAAATATAAAGTTTTTATTTATATACCCAAGCACCACACGAATATAACACTAGTTTAACTAGATTAACAAGTTTATAAATCCTAAGTGTGAAATAATTGCTAATGGTAATTAATGGATTTTTTGTTCAAAAATATAATAATTTAAAATTTAAGAAACTTAAATAAAATAAAGGGATATAAACGTCTTTATACCCCTATCAATCCTCATCCATGATAAAACCATTTCGTAGCTTTTATCGAGCTCGAGTTTGGGCTCGTTTAATAAAAAGAGCTTAAATCTAGGTTTGATTTAAGGCTTGTTTAATAAAAAGAGCTTAAATATAGGTTTGATTTAAGGCTTGTTTAATAAAAAATCTTAAATCTAGGATCGAGTTCGGCCTCTTTTAATAACAAAAAGCTTAATTCTAGGCTTATTTAATAAAAAGAGCTTAAATCTAAACTCGAGTTTGAGCTTGTTTAATAAAAAACCTTAAATTTAGGCTCGAGATCGAGCTCATAAAAGCTCATCTCGTTTCGAACTTTTAATTTACGAGTAGCTCGATTCGTTTACATTTTAGTCTAAAACTTTTCTTATACAATTAGGAGGATAAGCAAATTCAAAATTAAAGAGATTTTCCACATCATTTGCAGAATTATATTTAAATAAATAGTAGAAAATAAAAGAATCTAGTAGAAAATGAATAGAATTTTTAATGATTATATACAAGATATTATGATTACGGTTTACAACCCGAAACGGTTTCCTTTTTTTAGAAATTTATATTTCCTACTATTAAATCATTTTACTTTATCCTAACGATGATACATCATCGTTAAATCTATTAATTTTATTTCTTTATTTTTTATTTATTTTGACACACTTGTTTTGATATAACAAGGTGGAAATAAAAATTTATTTTTTCTATGTTGATGGAAGACAGAGGGATGCAGATGCAAAGCAACCGATTAACTTCTTTACTTGAATTACCATCTAATCTTATTCTGCAACACTCCATTACATCTTTATCTCATTCAAGTTAAATAGATACATAGAATCATCATCAAAGAATCAATTGTTGGATTAGATTTTACTCAAATATGAAATCATCACTGATTTCCAAACTGAAAAGTAGAAGAAAATGCTATAACATTCCTGGTGCAATGTTTGCTCCATTTTCATTCATCAACGTTTCTTCTGGAAAAGAAGCAATAGATGCTGAAAATGGCATGAAGAAGAACATGGTTGAGGTTGCTATTGCTTTACGGATAGTGCAGTTGCTCCATAAAGGTAAACAATTTTTTTTTTATAAAAATGACACAGACCACTTTTATTTTTTCATAATCCCAGTTAATTAATTCAGTCACAAGCAGTACTGATTTTATCTCCTCATGTTACAGAATGTGCATCATCAAATCATAAGATTAGCATTTCCATTTTATCTCCATATGCTGCTCAAGTTGAATGCATGCAGCAAAAACTTGAAAATCACTACCCAAGTACCAATGAATTCTTCACTGTCAAAACTGGGTTGCTTCATAAGTATGAAGGTGGAGAAGTGGATGTTATGATAATATCAACTGTAGGACCAGCTGATGGATCAGATGAATGCAATGAGCTCAGCACAAGTCCAAACAACATTGAAGTCTATCTTGCACGGGCAAGGTGCGGGATCTAACGAGCATGCATATACATACATAATTACATATTATTTTCTACTTACATGATTTTTATGACATTTGAAGTACATATACTGAGTGAACATCGGCTTGCTGATGCTTTTGCAGAAAGTGTCTATGGATTTTAGGAGATGAGAAATTGCATCTGAAGGGAGGATCTATTTGGGAATCATTGATTCTTGATGCAAAGGGTGGTAATTGTTTTGTTCAGGCTGATGAACACAGGGACCTGGCAAAGGTCATAGTTGAAGTTAAACAAGATCTTCATCACCTTGACGAGTTAGTTAATGGCGAGAGTGCGCTCTTTAGAAGTACCACATGGAAGGTAAATAGGCTATTTTTGTCAATTCAAGTGCTAAGCATCATATTATGGTTTTTCTTTGCCTACAGATTAAAAGAAGAAAAGGGTAAACATGGGGTGTTTTTTTATTCCATGCATGTTAAGTGTGATTTTACGCTCATAGACCACTTGACTTAAGAGTATCTATGTCATTTAACTTTTTATTGATTTAACTGGTTTTTTACTTAGGTGATGTTAGCTACATGGATCATTTCTCCTTTCACGATTTGTTAAACTGACTGTGATCGATTTGTATTTAGGAAATCTGAGATCTTTATTTTTATATCATTCATACAATCCAGGTTTTATTTAGCAGCATGTTTAGGACTTCTTTTTCAAAAATTGAGTCATGGGAGACTAAGAAACTTGTACTTCTAATGCTTCTAAAGCTTTCTTCTGGTTGGAGGCCCAAAAGGAGTTCCACTGCAGTTTTTGTTAGTAAAAGTACTTATTCTGAGGTTATGAAAGAATTTAAGGTTAGAGGATTGCACCTCATTTGTACAATAGATATAGAAAAGGAAACATGTTATACTCAAGTCTTAAAAGTTTGGGATATACTGCCCTTTCACGAGATTGCTGACTTGGTGAAACGTTTAGAAAGAATCATTGGGATGTATCCTCGGGAGTATATTGATTTCTGCAAGGCAAAATGCGGTCGAAGGTATGTTTAATATTGCTGTAGCTCTCATGATACTGATCTGATATATAAGCATAAATCTAATAAACTTATTTATTGAATTCCCAGCGGATCTGAGTTTCCAATAACATGGCCGGTGACGTCTAAAATTTATAAATATAGGACACTAGCAAACCATTGTGACGGAATGTTTACAGATGGTGTAGATGGAAAAGGCTGTGTGGAAAATGTGAAGGTACGTGAGAGTTTGATACATCTGAAATTTTACTCCATGTCAACCGGGGCAGTCAATGCTATGATTTACGGATGTGATGGTGGGGATCTTGGAATTCCATTTGAGCTTACAGAACAGGAGAAGAATGTTGTTTCCTTTGACAAAAGCAGCTTTATTCTTGGAAGGTCTGGTACTGGAAAAACGACGGTGTTAACTATGAAATTATTCCAAAATGAGCAGCTTCACCACTTAGCCTGCAAAGGATTTCACGAGGTAACTGAGAGCAATGAAGAGGCTGAGCAGGATGTTTTACGTCAACTTTTTGTCACTTTCAGTCCAAAACTCTGTTATGCAGTGAAGCAACAAGTGGATGAATGGAAAAGGTTGGTGAATAAAAATGGTAGCAACCTTTTTACCATGGGTTAGCTGTATCTATGAGGCCAAAAGCTGACTGTAATAATGAGTTTCTCATTGTAGCCAATTGAGTAAATGATCAAATGTTGCTAAAATGATGCATAAAGAACACGATAAATACACCTATGAGTTTGTACAATATTATTCTTTTTAAAAATCTGTTCAACTTATATGATTTACAGTATATTATTATACAAGAAATTTCGAAAGGTATTGCATTTCTGATTATGACTTCATACAATTTCCAGATCAACATGTGGTGGGAGCTCATCATCTCGAAGCAGCCCTACGTCTATTGATGATGTCAACGAAATGATGATCTCTGAAGATATTCCAAATCATTTTATTCATCTTCCACCTGAGGCATATCCACTTATAATAACATTCCACAGATTCCTACTGATGCTTGATGGAACTGTAGGCACTTCATACTTTAATAGATTTCCATCTGTTAGGGAGCTTCTTTATGGCAATCAAACTAATAGCTCAAGATTAGTTGCCTTGGAAAAACATATCAGGTCCAAGGAGGTTACTTATGCGAGATTTTGTTCAATATATTGGCCTCACATAAACAATAAGTTTACAAAAAAATTTGACCCATCCACGGTTTATACTGAAATTATGTCTGTTATAAAGGGTGGGTTGACATCAGGAAAGGCTTTCAATGGCATCATATCTAATACTGATTATGTTACACTATCTGATAGCCGAACTTCTATTTTTGATTCTCGGAAGAGAGAAGACATCTACTCGATTTTTCTTCAATATGAGAAGAAAAAAGTGGAAAATGGAAACTTTGATTTGACTTAGTGAACGATCTTCATCAAAGGCTTGAAGAGGAAGGGTATAAGGGAGACATCATGGATTATGTATATATTGATGAGGTCCAAGATCTTTCAATGAAGCAGATTATGCTTTTTAAGTACGTGTGTACAAATGTTCATGAGGGATTTGCTTTTTCTGGAGATACAGCTCAGGCTATTGCAAAGGGTATTGGATTCAGATTTGAAGATATACGATGTCTGTTCTTCAAAAAGTTTCTTTTAGGTTCTGAAAAGGGGAAGATGTCTAAGATGTTTCACTTAAGCGAGAACTTTCGCACACATGCTGGAGTTTTGAATTTGGCACAAAGTGTTATCAACCTTCTTTGTCATTTCTTTCCTTTGTTTGTTGATGCTTTGAGCCCAGAGACTAGTCGAATTGGCGGGGAACTACCTATTTTGCCTGAAACTGACATAAATAACAATGCCATTAAATTCATATTTGAAAGGGGAGGAAATAGTTCTCAGCAGATTCATGGATTTGGTGCTGAGCAAGTTGTTTTAGTTCGTGATGAATCTCATAAAGAGAAGATAGTCAAAATTGTTGGGAAAAATGCACTTGTTTTAACAATCATGGAATCTAAAGGCTTAGAGTTTCAGGTAAAGCACCAGTCATATATGCTTCTCTCTTTTAATTATAAAAAAGTGAAAGTTATTTGTTCGACTATTTAACTATGGTATATGTTTTGTAGGATGTCTTGTTGTATGACTTTTTTACCACATCCTCTTTCTCAAATGAGTGGAGAATCATATATGAATACATGAACAACAAAGACCTGCTAATCTTGCCCCCAATTGCACTCTGTTCATGTTTCGATATGCAAAAGCACGCTGTTTTGTGCAGTGAACTGAAGGAGTTGTATGTGGCGATCACTCGAACAAGGCAGAGGTTATGGATTTGTGAAACTACTGGTTTCTCTCAACCAATCTACGACTACTGGAAGAAGTTGAGCCTTGTTGATGTCAAACATCTAAGTGATTCATTCGCTGACAAAATGCAAATTCCAAGCAGTGAAGATGAGTGGCAATCACGTGGTGTTAAGGTCTGTTACATTACACTCTCTGATAATTGACTAGTTGGTTTTTATGAGATTTCTAAAGATATATACTTTGTTTATTACAGCTATTTTATGAGAATAACTTTAGGATGGCACGGATGTGCTTCTTGAAGGCTGGGGACAAGTATTCTGAAAGATTGGCTGAGGCCTATAATCTCCGTGCAAAGGCGGATGATGCCCGGGTTTCACAGCTTGAAAGGAAGATGCTTTTTAAGGATGCTGCTGAGTTATTTAGTTCTATTGGAAAGAAGGAATTGGCTGCTGAGTGCTTCTATGAGATAGAGGATTATAGAGCAGCTGGTAATAATCTATTTTTCTAGCAAGATTCTCTCTGCTGTAAAATCCATTCAACTTTTGAGGTCAAAACTTTCACTCAGGTGAAATGTAGCATGGTCATTTTTCTAATGGGGGAATATTATTCTTACTTCAAAACAAAATTCCAACTTCCTAAAAACATTCATTTAGGGGAAGCCTTGCAGGTTTCCATGTAAAATCGATGAGTCATCAGGTCGTCTATCCACATGTCATAGCATGTCACCATTACCGAGCTACTTGTCATTCCATGTCATCGTTTCAATGTTCAAAAATGTCGATGCAAATATGACTTGTCATTGTTTTGAAAATCTTTGGTTTGGGAGAAACAATGAATCAATGACTTCAAAAAGATATGGTTTTTAGATAACTTTCCAATTCATTGCTCCTTATCGTTTATCTCTTGCCACCCTAAATGAATTCTCTTAAAATATAACTCCTTTTGGAGTTAGAATTTACTATATTTTCCTCCTTAGAAAACTAACCAAATTATGTTACATTTTTAGTTATGCAACTTGCCCTTTTTAATATTAGTTAGATTGGCTTGTATATTTCGAGTCTTTAAGAAGTATAGAGTCTTACCATGTTTTGAAGGTTTTAGCTCAATAGTTGAACTGTATTCACTTTGTCTTGCATTCACATTAATAATGGAACTATTGTAATGCACAGGTGAAATATACAAAAGTAAATCTATGTTTGAGAAATCAGGAGACTGTTTTCATCTTGCAAAATGTTATGAGCTTGCAGTGGAAGAATATGAGAAGGCTGGGGCTTTTGCTAAGTGTCTTTGCGCTTGTGGCGCTGGAAAATTATTTAAAACCGGTTTTGAGTTATTAAGCAGGTGGGGAGGATGTAGCGGCGCAGAGCTAGAGTTTTTGCACAAAGGTGCTCATTACTATTATTCTGTCAAGGATTTTGAAAGTATGATGAAATTTGTATGTTCTTTTGGTGATGAGGGTGAGATACGGAGTTTCTTAACTAATAAAAGGTGCTTTGATGAACTTATATTGCTGGAAAAAGGATGGGGAAACTTTGAAGAAGCTGCAAAAGTCGCAAGGCTGAAACCAGATCCCCCGCTTGAAGCTCACCTTCTTCACACGGGTGGATTTCACAAAGAATCATCATTGATTATCTTATGGCATGTATTTTTGAACTCTCCGATTTTTCAAAATGCAGATGAATCTTTCATACAGAAGGATAAATTACTAAGTAGGGCTGTTTCAATGGCAAAAAGTGACTCGGATATCTTCTTTCAGTTCGTTAAATCAGAGGCACGAATTTTGGAGGAGGGTGAAACCCGAGAGGAACTATTAAAAAAAGGCCTTGAGTTCATATATTGCTACAAAGATAACGAGTTAGTTGTGCCTTTGGAAAGAGTGAAGACAACTCATGAGATAGAGAAAATTGAAAAACATGTGCTTCGCCTAACACATTCCTTTTTCGAGTCTGTTAACCATCTCGATGAGTTTTTGTTACTGCTAGAAACACGTGGAAAGTTTGTAGAAGCAGCAAACATTGGTAATGGAGATGGTCATTCAAGGAAAACAGCATTCAGAAGTCTATGGTATGTCTTCTTTGGATCTCTTTGGGCTGATGGGAAAAGGGCTTGGCCACTAAAGGGCTTTAAGCAAAAGGACAAGCTCCTGGATGATGCAAACTCATATGTGAAGGATCATCCTGATTCAGAGGATTCTGTATTGGTGAGGACAGAGATAAGTGTTTTGTCAGGCAAAGAAATCAGCTTAGTTCATATGTGGAGGTATTTGAGGAAAATCCCAAAAGAAAGAAGCCTTAAAATACACTTTTTAATTTCCCGGAAAATTCTTGATGTTCACCTTCGCTCACATAGCATGGTCTATGATAGTATTGACACGCAAGTTGAAGAGGAGACGATTAAACATATAGAAAGTGTGTTTTCAGAAGACATTGTCTCTGTTGATAGCTTGATTCATTTTTGGAGTTATTGGAAAGAACTGATATGTGAAGTAATGAAGTGGAGCCATACATGTGGTCAGACTTGTAACACTAGTAAACTATACGAGGATTTCATTTTCAATTATTTTGGAGTGAGGAGGTATGATGGGGGTACGAATGGCAACTATGTCGTGCTCAATGTTAAATCCCAGTGGGTGAAAGAGATGAGTCCTTCTATGCGTAGGAAGGGATATTTGCACATTATTTGTGCTCATGAATTTACCTCTGCGACATTGCGGCATTGGTGCTCAGAACTTCTTTTTGTTACTGATAAAGTGTTGAAAAAGCTTCAATCTCTTCATGCATATTCGACTGTGAAAAATTTCACCATGCAAAAACAGACGAAAATTCTTATAAGTTTGTTCAAAGTTGCAAAATCTCTGCAGGAATGCAATTTTCGGCATCATTCTGTTTGTGCTGGTCGGATTGTAGATCAATCTTTCCAGTTTTGTGTGGATCCATTCTTAAGCAATGTCTTTCACATCGACTGGAAAGTAGCGCAATCAAAGGAAATGATATCTCTGAGGAGAAACAGAACACTTCTGAACATGCTTGAAGAAGCTATGAACGTAAACAGAAAAATTCAGAAAGATCCGATGCGTGAGAATCTAGGAAGAATGGTGATGATCGCTCTAAGATCCAAAATAATTCACTTCTATGATGATACAATGGAAAAAATCAGACGCTATTCTTCTTTGAACTGGAGAGAATTATTTAATAAACTCGCTGCTGCTGATTCAAGAAATGAGGATCTAGCTATAAGTTTACATAATGTACTGAAAGAGACGTTTTCTGTCAGCTGGTTGACAAACAATGAATTTTTGTCACCCACATCCTTCATATATCTGATGGAGCGACTTCTGATCTTGTCATCCTGCTTTCTTGGTTATGTTTTCACAGCAAGGTCTTATTTTGTTGAATGGCTTAGTTATGAGGAACGGGACATGGGTTCTATTGGAAACCAAGTTACATCCTTGGACACCATGAAGAAAATCCATGAGTCTTTAGCTTCAATGGTAAGCGAAATGTTGAATTCACAAGATGATTTAATGCATTGGCTCACAAGTTCAAAGGAGCCGGAATCATTGTACCCCGTTTTGGTATTGAGATTAACTGTTCTTCTTTCTTTAGTCTGTGTAAACTCGGGACAACACTATTATGGTCTGTTAGGTTTGTTGGGACAAAGTTATCTTGTTTCCTTACTGCCATCTGAGTTCCGTGAGGCACTAATCAAAGGTATAAACGAAGACTGTTTAGTCGATGCTGTTGCTACTGCGTGTGAAAAGATAGATAATCCTCTTGTCATTATGAGCTTTACAAAAGATTTGTCAAGAGACCCATGTCAGAAGGCCATATTTCTGAACATGACAGAGCTGCAGAAATTCAGCCAAGAAACACTCCTAGAAATGTTGTATCAAGAGTCTGAGTTTCCACTTTTGAGTACCAGTTAATATCACAATGGAGCAGCTTTCTTTTGTGTAATTGATGTATTTGATCCTCATAATTGGGTGATCCTTTTTTTTTTTTGATAATTGATAGAACTGGTTGCCATTGATCTTAGCTTACATCTGAATGACTTGAACATCTCATGCCTTTTTTATTTTTTTCATCTTAAAAGAGTGCCTGAATAGTTAAGACACATGATCCATGTTAGAGTTTAATCCATTCAATCTTGTCACGCATTTCAATGCATAAGCATGGTTCTTCTCTTAGGCTTGAGCGCTACAGATGGTCCAAAGTCAAAACCAGTTGATTTATAGCTATTTGAATTAAATAACCAACGCAGCCTAAGATGAGAAGTTAAAGTTATTTGTGGAATGATGAAATGGTTGAGACTAGGGGTGTGTTTGGCAAAAGGGGCTAGAGCTGAGATTGGTTGAGACTAGGGGTGTGTTTGGCAAAAGGGGCTGGAGCTGAGATTGAGGTCGATTAATTAATAATCTCAAGCCTAAGACATAAGCTACTTGAAAAAGCTTTTATTTTTTGGGCTTACGAGAGCTTATGTTCTTAATAATCCTCTCAAGATTGTAACACCCGAACAGGGCCGATGATTATGAAAACTAGAATCCCAAACACTTATAATCCCCAATAAATCCGTTGTCGAACACACCCTAAATGTGTAAGCAAGTGAAGTCAAGCTCGAGTACTTTAAGCTAAGCTCAAGTATGAAGGCTTGAGTTAGGTTCGAATAAGATTTAGAATTGGCTCTTACTCAACTCAAAAAGCTCTAATATTTATTCTAATTTTATTTTTAAAATAAGCAAACTTATTACAAATGAATGAAAAACGAAAACTATAATAAATAACAAAATTAATTTTAAGATATATTAAACAAATGATTACTTTCCCCCTCAATCTTACCAAGCTCCCTCTCTCTACCCAACTCTCTCTCTAACCCTTCTCTCTGCGTGCCACCGCCAACCCTTCCTCTCAGATCACCACAGTCATCTCTCTCTCAGTCTCAGATCAATACCACCGCACCCTCTCTTACTTCATCTCTTTCTAATACCCCCATCTTCAACCTAGTGTAAACTCATCTTCAATGAGTTTCATATTTGCAAGCAGGGAAACCCTAAAAACGAAAATCCCAAATGGTGTTCACATTCATCATCATCCATCGTCTTAGGGTTCATACGGTTTTGTTTAGGCTTCGATTAGGATCGTCTCCTCCAGTGATGGCGGAAGCAAATCGAGTGATGATGATGAAGATAGGGTTTCAATTTTTGATTTTTGAAGCAGATCTGAAGCAAAGTTGATGGATTCTTGAAGCAGATCATAAGCCGATACGAAGCATAGTTGCAGGTTACTGTGGTGGTTTATGAGTGAGGCGGCCGGAGAAGGGTGGTATTTGGGGTTGGCCGGAGGTAGTTTGTGAGTGTGGCTGCCGGAGTTGTTGCAAGTGACAGTGGTAGTGGTGGAAGTATCCAGCAGAGACAGTTCGAGAGAGAGTAAAGGGGAGAGAGAGGTGGAGAGAGGGTAAATAGGGTCTTTATTCTTTAATGTTGTGTTAGCATGTTTGATTAAATGAAAAGAAATGATAAAGGAATGAAATGGATAAAAAAATGAAATAGTTCATTTTAATTCTATAGCATGTTTGGTTTATTTTTTAAAATGGAATGAATCATTACTGCAATATGTTTAGTAGAGATAAATAGATATTGTAATAGAATGAAATAAATAAACAATAACCAAAATGCCCCTATATTAAAAAATAGATATAACTTAAATCTAAATAAAATTTGATATATAAAAATTTATTTTAAATACACTTTACACATCTATACAAAATTAATAAATATCAAAACTACGAGATTATCATTAATAAATAATGTTAACCTAATAATCACAAAACCATATAAAAATTGTTTTATACAAGGCCACGTCAATTAAGAAAACAGAAAAAGATGAAAATAACTATTCTTATTACGGCCAACACTATTTCAAAACTATTAATGATTACACATGAGTAAGGAATACATAAAGAGAAGATCCTAACAAAATATAAATTAACAGCCAATCATCAAAAGATTTTGTCCAGAATTCCTTAACACGGATTGGAGACTTTGACTATAATGAATATCTAGTGAATATATAACTTGCAGATTCCAAAAGCTTATCAAGATTCACCAAGATGACAGACATAGGTGCATCAATTAACATATAGGGTAATTCTATATAACCCCCTTTAATTTGACATATGTGAGTGAAAAATGTATATTGAAACTGTAACCCTCTTGATTTGACCTTTGGGCTTGTGAGGGAAGAGGGGCTAAATAGTAGCACCCTAACATATACGAACAATATACAGACAACTTCCAGGAGCCATACAAGTCATCTTAACATCAAAACAACTAAACCATGGTTGGAATTTGTCAGTAGCCCACTTAACAAAATGTCAACAAGCAAGAACCATCATCCACATAACCTAAAGGACAAGCCCTATGGCAGTTCACAAAATCTAATGTAACATCATACTATCATACAGAAACAATATACCAACATAAATACTTCTAAGTCATTCAAAATAAAACAGAGAAGCTATAGATCCCACCAAAATACACAAAGAACAATCAAGTATGTCATTGTGACATTATGTCAAACACCTAGTAGGCATGTACCAATCATGTATTACTTGGTTAAGATCAACCAAAATATGCAAAAAAAAAAAAAAAAAAAAAAAACTCAACGATCCTAGTTCAAAGAAAGTAAAATGACAAGAAATCAAGAAATTTTGAATGTAACTAACCTGAGATCAACCAAAAACTTTGTTTTCAATTTCTTCTATGATGATCAAATAATCAAAACAGATTTAATCGAGTTTAGTTGTTTCTCTCTTCCGTCAAGCGTTTCTCTCGGTCGACTTTCTCTTCCTAGTCGACTGCTCTTCTCTTTTGTCGATTTTCAATTTCTTCTCTTTGATTGTTCGATCGGAGTAGTAACTGTTGCACAGATAGATAGCAAGAGATAGATATGCGGGAAAAGTAACAGAGAAATGATCGTGTATTGTTAGTTAAAGGGGCATACCCGTCATTTTCTATCTCATTAACAATCGGAATGATAAAAAAACGGGGGGAAGGAAGGAATAAAAGAACGCATATCAGATGGAATGACATTACCTTTGGAATGCTTTTTTCCTTTCCCTAATGGTAAACAAACATATTTTTAGTAAATGAATGGAATGAGTGTTTCTATTCCATCATAACAAACATTGCTAAATTGTTTTTAAAGAGAGAAAGGAAAACAAAATGAAAGAAAGTGAAAAAAGCCCAAAATATAGAAAGAAAGGGAGAAAAGAAAAAAAACTGACAATGGTTTATATGGTTGTTATTTATTTTCACTTTTAGTTTTTTAACTTTAAAAGTTACGAAAATAGTCATCATGGTTATCACTTTGTTTCACTTTCGGTCCTTTAGGCTAACTGCTATTATATTTAACAGTTAGTCAAAGGGTATTTTAATCATTCTCTTATTTACCCTTATAACCAAACAACCTATAACCTCTTTTTACCCTTTTAGTTAAAATTAATAATTAATTAACCTTTTATTAAAAATTAACTAATTGATCATTTTAATTAACGATGTTAAGTAATTGTTTTATCCTCATTAATTACTTGTTACCTTCTTTTAAAAAATATTTTTTTGTTTTAATTATGTTCTTGGTATTATTCTTCAATGTTCTTAATGACCATCTTCAAGGTGTTCTATCTCCTAGAGTATATATTATTATTCATCATCTTCATCGGTTTTCAATTTTTCACAAACACACACATACTCAAATATGAGGACTATGAATAAGATTTGGTTTCAGAGGGATAATACAAGTCAAATTTAAACTTATATAGCTTTAAGGAGTACTAACATGTATAGTAAAAATAATTAGAAATAAATTTAAGCAATTCCGATTAACAGACAATTATGAAATCATTTAAACTTATATATACTCTCGAGAAACAATGTTGATCATGGCAGTAAGTTCAAGTTCATTAGTTTATTGTAATTCATATCTTTAATTTTACTTAAAAATTTCATTAAATTTAATATATACCTATTGAAAATCATCCGAAGATTAAAACGATTAGTGACTATAAAATAACGATGGAATCATTTACTCAATCATATATGTATATATTTACACAAGTATATATATATATATATAGACACACACACATATAGGGATGAGATCAAATAAAAATGAAATTAAAATAAAAAGTGTAAAATGAATATAAATATACTAGATTTTATGTAAATTTTAAACTAATTTCTAATTTGAAATTAAACGCACCGTTAGATAAAGTAATCCGTGAACTTGTTCCATCATCTTTAATCGTTATTGAACTGTTATAAACAGAGTTGTCATGTGTAGAATGAATCATTCTTGATTTCTTCCTTTCTTTTGAATGCTCTTCCAATAAAGGTCGCTTTGAAACAGATGAAGGAAGTTATTTATTCTCCATAATTAATGGCTATTATAAAAAGAACAATATATTACATTAGAATATGTGAATCATTTTCATGAAATGTAAGCAAAACTTATTTACCTGAAGAACAGTAAAGAAAAGGTACAATCTTTTTAAGGAGTTGCAAAGAATTTTGTGTTTGAAAAATTGAGTATATATACTATATAAGTCATCCAAAGATACATATAATTCCATCCAAAATCCTAAATACGATTTTTATGTATAAATTCAAAAGTTTGGAAGTTGTAACCGATTAGTTTATATATATCCACTTACGGTTTAAATTTGAAAGTTATAATTATTGGCGGTAAATAAAGTTTGACAAGAATACTATACTACAATTAAAGCATTTCCGATTTCAAATTAATGCTTCATGTATAATCGGATACTTTAAATATCAGTATCATTTAATTTGAATAGATTAGTTGTAACTTTGATCATTTGGTCATAAATTGAAGCATTAATTTGAATAGATTAGTTGTAACTTATCTAAAATTCAAAAATTGTCTTTTTTTTATGACATCAATGTATTTTTAAACACTATTTTTTAAATGAGATGTTGTGATTGATGAAAATTTAGTTCTGTCATCCTTTTCTTTTAATAAGGTTATAAGATAATATGTTTTAAAATCAATAACTAAACACTTTAAATAGGATATTCAAGCTGATTATTTTTTAAAAAAATATTTTTTTTGTTTTAATTATATTCTTGGTATTATTCTTCAATGCTCTAAGGTGTTCTATCTCCTAGAGTTCACATAATGTATGCATGGCCTTTATAAAATAAGATTTGGTTTCAGAGGTGGCCATAAACTATCCATGGTCTAAGGTGGCAATTGACCCATTTACTAAAAAAAATAGGTCATTCAACTTATATTTTTTCTAATGGATCAAACAATAGATAATATAGAAAAGAGTAAAAAAAATCACCCAAATATATTAGAAATGCCTAAGAACTCCTAAATCACTTTATGAATGAAAAAGCAGGTATTTGAGAAAAGTTAATTTTTCTCGTATAGTTAATAACTTATATGAAAAGGCTATTATTGTTATTAAATAGTAAAAAGGCATTTCATCTAGTTAACTTTTCACATATCATAAATTAGCAGAACACTAAAAACATCAGATATATACCGTTGAGTTATAAGCCTTTGGTTTGTAATTAAAAGTTTTTTATTTGATCTTTAATTTTTAAATTATATATGAATTTATTGTTTTGTTTTTATATATTTTAATATTTTAGGAGGTACTTCTTTATTAGTGTTTTGAGGAATTTAAAAAAAATATTTTTTCTAACAGAATTATCAAAAACAATACAAGTCTTCCAAAGTTTTTATAATTATAGTTTTCGAGATTTTAGATCCCGAATTTGCTATATGTTACCCATCTAGTATCTACACTTCACAACAACGATATATGATAAATTCGGAATTTTAGATTCCGAATTCTCTTTCAAATTCAGGATTTTAGAATCCAAAAATTATAGTTTTAAAAACATGGAGAGAATTTCATTAGTTTTATAGAAGAATGCTTAATATAGTTCATACTTAATTCATAGTCCTAAGGGATTAATTTTAGTCCTTGGATCAATGACATCAATGTTCCGGATTGCATTTTAAAATTTTGGACGAAATCACATTTTCGTAATTCACATCTGTTGCTTTTACAAATCACATGTGATTGTATACGAAATCACCTGTGATTGAATATTAAAATTTTAAGACTATGTTTTTACATGAAATTTATTGAACACAACTCTAATTTTATAATAACTTCAGTTTTGAAAAAATCCTAAAAATATTTGAACTTGTCCCCTGACAAGAATTTATTAAAATAATAAGAATTTAAAAACAATATCATTAATTGTCTTTGAAATGTAATATAATTAAGTTCAATGGTAAAGTATCGGTTAATATCGAGTAGTATTTATATATTTCTTATTTATTTATTATTTATTTGTCAAGTAAAGGCAAATCTCGTATAAACCTCTTATCATATTATCTCCACCGAGTCTTGTGTTTTAATTTCTGAGTCGCCACTCACCACCACTCATGTATGCTACATTATCCTTCCCATCTTTTTTCCCTTCTATTTCACAAAATCTCACCACACCTTCTTCAATCTTCAAACTTAGCCTCACAAACTTCAGCTCCGGCCAACTTCCAACATTTTCCAGCCAAAACCTGCAGCTTTCAAGCACACGGTGTTGGGCTCGACGCCAAGTTAGATACGAAGATGAAAACGATCAAGAATATGGACACAACGAAGAGATATCGATGCTCGAGTTCTACACTCATGTTGCAAAAGAAGAAGCACTTTTGGTTAAAGCAGATGTAGACGGTCAAGAAGTTGAAGTTCTCATCTTTAAGGTTTTAACCAAGTGTCCTTTTAAATATTTAAATACCAACTTTAAGATAGCTAGCTTAATGGCTGATTCTCACAAAAGGTCATGAGTTCGATCTTAGGAGTACTTGGGTTGGTCAGGTTAGTCTTGGAAACAGTTACCCTTTTAGGCCGCTTACATCTGAGCCAAAAGGCTCGACTCCCCTGGGTAGCCTAAATAGTGATTACGTACCGTCTGTTTTATCTAGTTATCGGTCATTTGACGAATAATTATTACGTATATGCTAACGTATATTTCGGATTTATATATATCTGGTGTAGGGATTCTCATCGAGCTTGAGCTCAGGAACTTATTCAGACCCAACAAGAAGTATTCTTCCGGCAAGAGCAGTTATAAAATGCATTGATAGAGTTAAAGGCCCTTTTGACCCTTCTAATATTGACTATATTGAGAAAGACCTTAGCGTTGAAGCATTTAAAACAGTTGTTCAGAAAATTAAAGATGTTCGATCCAGCTTTTAATCATAAATTCACTTCCCGTTTACTATGTGTATGCGAATTATGTAATTCACACTTATATTCGCTTCTCCTTTGCAAATGGGTCTTTAGCCTAGCGGTGTTAAGGTGGTGTTCTTCTCTTTGAGGTTATGGGTTCAAGTTATGCAAAGGACATAGATGTAGATTAGGATATATATCTTACTCCTATATAAGGCATTTATCACCTAAAAAACTCTTAATTTTAAGAAGAGTAAATTTACTAAAATACCCCTCCTTTATACCTCTCATTTACCCCTCCTTTAAGTCCACAATTAATGAATTTAAACAAATAAATATTGAAAACATAACCGACAATTAATGAATTTAAACCAATACTTATAACTGAATTATTTCTAACCATATATTTTTAATATTAACTTTTGATTCATGACATCACCATACTTATAACTGAATTAAGTCTAATAATATATTTTAATATTGACTTTTGATTTATGAGATCACCTAAATTCTTGTTTTCAATAAATCAAGTTCAAGAGATTTCACAAACACCAAACAAATAAAAGAGTTAAAGAGTTGAAATTTATAAACATTGCATTCTAACTCAATTACATAATTTTTGGAACTATGAAACATTACACACCCATATACATACATATATATATAATCAGCAACTTCATGATTCAGCCATGCAACAAAACTCTTCCAACAAATTGAAAGACAAATAACTCAGAGTTAGCAATTTAATTCTTAATTTCAACATGATCAACACCAAGAGACGTTTGGTTTATAGGAATTGAGAGTAATTACGTAGAATTGAAATCAACAATTCGTCAACCAAGAGATGTTTGTTTCAATTAACCGATGAAATTCTATAAATTTTAAAAGAATTTAAAAACATTATTGTTTTCTCCTACCACACCCCACCCCGGCCTACCCCTACCACCTACCTCACCAATCTTACCCCCCCTACACCTACTCCCACCTCACCAACTGTAACCCCTATCATACCCACCACCTTCTGCATTACCATACCATACCCTATCTCACTCTACCACACCCCTCCCAATACCTACCCCACCTACACTATCCTACCCACATACTACCTACCCCACATTCACCCAACATTACACCTACCACCATCCATCACACTCTCACCTTATACCACCCTCGCCATACGCTACATTACTCATATCCTATGGCCCTCCCCCACCCTACACACATCACACCTATCTCATCCCTACCATACCTTATCACCACCCTACACCCACCATACTTAATTACCCACCCCTACTTATACCTTACCTCTACCTACCATACTTTATCTTACCCTTACCCTGCCACTACCTTACCCATACCCCTATCTCACCTTACTTACCTTACCCTAACCTACCCCTACCCTACTCCATTTTACTCACCCAACCCATTACCCTACCTTACTTAACCTCACCTACCTTACCTACCTACCTCTACCCTACCTATACACCTACTCCACCTTACCCCCGACCCGCTCATCCTACTCCACCTTACTCAATCATTTCAATGCCACTTTACTGTGAAATTAGTACAATAAAAGGAAATGTTTAAAACACATACAACTTCGAAAATACCAAATCAAATAAGTACTCGACATACAATTCTCAAACTAATAAAGTATAAAAGTTGCTAAAAAATAATAAATCAGACGTTTAGCATAACTTTCACGAAATTCTTGCGCCCATTTCCTTCTAAGTTCCAAAACGTTAAAACTACTTCTAGTTGGCTTCGAATTTATCCAATCATGAAATAATAGAAATTTTAGAAATCTCAGAACTCACATAGCAATCTTCCTCTGTAATTCCATGTCTGCACTCAAAGATTGAGCCACTTGAATGAGAGAAAGAAGTGAGGAATCCTCTTTTCGACTCTAACTCTCCCACTCCAGTCGTTGCTTTTCTTTCTGTTACTTCGAAAGTAGCTGCTTCA